>OZ059799.1:3489874-4213214 GCA_964057025.1 Standfussiana lucernea | reverse complement strand
GTAATTTCAAATAATTTGTTAGTTTAACAAAAGTAGTGTACCCTGTGTGTTTTCGTTGCTCAAAAACACACAGGATGTCTGAATCTAACAGAATAAATCCTGACCATTCGACAAAGATATAAAAGTTTTTGATCAAGGAAAAGTAGAAACAAGTCCATCTGTTTAACTTATTTATTTCTAAGCTCTATCCTTTCTAACCACGGACAAAATTCATAACCTAACACATGGCCAGAAAGCTCACAGTTTCTAAAGCAGATTGACTTCTTGATTCCACATCTCATTTACGAGCAATTAGTTAATTAAAGGTCTTGTCGGGACCTTCCTGATATACGACGTAGCCTGCGTAACTTACTCGTTTAGGCCTACATCAGGAATTGTGGTTTGAGCTTAGCGGAGATAAGAACTAATGTATCTCTGGTGAACTGCGCTTTATGTATCCATGCCATGATCTCGCGAACCGTTCACGCCCTCAGGTGATGCATCTTTCGTCATGCGACACGCGCGTACCTTATTTGTGTTGCAAGTCGCATCTCGACGACTTGTGGCTGTAAGGTTAGAGTTAAATGGATGTTCATACTATCACAATTTTACGTAGAATTTCAAACAAAACCTGAATCCAAAATCAATCTACCCAAATTGCTAAATTACATACTCAAACAACAATTCCATTTAACCACAAAAAAAAAACTTTCCCCTAATTATTACACTCGGTCAAACAGCCATTCGCAAAAACTCTCACTTCGCATTTATTCCAATGAATTAACGTCAATTATAAATGAAAAAGAAAACCCAACGGAATGTGAAAAGAAAAATAGAAAAAATTCCCGTCAAAACGTATTAGCAAGGGGAGGCTGGAAAATGATTGAGAGCTGATTGAAATGATTGGCGGGACGCTTCGGACGATTGCAATAGTCTGGCGGACCTGTGAAATTGTTGGGAGAGTGGCATGCCTGGGCCACGGAGTAGAAAACCAACCAGAAGGATACACCATACCGGTCATGAACTAGCCGCGTACTGCAGGCCTACTATGACCTCTTAACGCAGGAATGTTTTAGTTTTATTTCGAGGGTGGGAAAGAGATGGCGCTAGTAAACCCTGTGTCCAAAAAAAAAGAAACATACGAGTAGCGTAACAGAGCTTGGCATAGATCTATCATTTGATGAAAAAAAACTGACATCCTTTTATTCGTAAAAAAGTAATACAAAATTATATTTTTATATCACAAGATAATGATAAGTGTTGCTTTAAAAATCTGTTGTAAATTGTTAGAGCTCCTTCTGCCTATGATACAGGATTATCCTAGTACAGCCATTTAACATTGTAAGACATACATTGTTTAGTTAAGATTAATTTTGTATTTTACTCCTTTTTGGTTCCGAATAAAGATTTATTATTATTTAATTAATATTAATTGAGGGCCGAGGCAAAATGGCATTCTATCAGCGATAACGCACATTATGGAATGCAAATAAAGACAGAAACGTCAAAAAAGTATTGGGTTGATATTATAACCTAGCGAAAAACTTACGTCAATGGTGTCGAAAGTTAAAAAACTTTTTTGTTTTTAAAAAACCGACTTCCAAAAAAAAAACACTAAAAAAGTGGAAAATAACTTTACTTTCGCAAGTCGGTGACTATTGTTTGTTTCATTGACTTTTTTGCCACCAACTTCCGGAAGTAAAGTTATTTTCCACTTTTTTTGTTTTTTTTGGAAGTCGGTTTTTTTTGCAAAAAAAGTTTTTATTTGATCCTTTTTAGTTATCGCATCACACACAAATCCTTGTCAAGTATCAATTTGGCAATTTCTTTTACTTGGATGACAAATTTTTTCCAGCTATTTTGATTTCAAAACCAAACTGCTGAACCGATTTCGATGAAATTTCTATGGGACCAATCGGGAAGTAGATCCATTCAGATAAAAGAAGAATTTTTCAAATCGGTTCACAAATGACGAAGATATGAGGTAACAAACACAAAAAAAACATACAACCGAATTGAGAACCTTCTCCTTTTTTTAACCGACTTCAAAAAAAGGTTCTCAATTCGGTTGTATGTTTTTTTTTTTTTGAAGGTAAAATATGAAACACTGTTTCCGATTGTCATTTGTGTAGGCCCTCTGATTTCCTCATTATTCTGAGACCTGGCCGAGGCATTCTAGATCGGCGGGGGGTAGGAAAGCATTGTGTTGACACGAATATTCTTTGTTTGCGTTAAGTGGATTGGGAAATAGATTTTCGGTCGTTTCGATCATTTGATTGTTCGGAGTTCGGAATAATTTCCTGAAAACAGTGTTATTTGGTTTGTTGACTGTCTAAGAATAAAATATTGTGTATTTCAGTATATTTTTGGAGTCAATTGAAAGATTTCCGATCCAGAGACATAAAACTCATTTTTCTTCTATAACATTTTGAACATTCATAAGACAGATTGCTATATAGAAAGAAAGAAAGAAAAAGTATTTATTCGTCTCGCACTGGACAAAACAAAGTGGTATTTCGACAATAAGACGAAGATTAAAAAAAAAAGAAAACTTAAAAACAGATTAAAATAAAACTAACTAAACTGGTCCTGTACGAGGCCAAAAGGCACCTATCTCAGCATGGTGCTGTAACATTAGAAAAAGTCACAGCGCTGGTATTCTGATAGGGCCCAAAGTGATGCCACGGTCATTTAATAATAATAATAAATAAAGTGTATAAACGAATAAATACATAAGGTATAATAAGTGTGTGAAGCACACTCAGAAAAAGAAAACACCCAACGTCATCACAATGTTTGACTATGCCATGAGTGGCAATGGCAACACAGAGAGAGACGCGAGCGCAGACTGCATTTATCTGTCTATGGAACATTATAGCATCAAGTGAATAGCTCAGCGAAGACAAACCAAAACAATAAAACAATGCTTTTAATAATACCAGAAAGTGTGCAGTGATCGTTAACATTTGCTACTGTGACTGTCAACAGAATTTATTAGCAAATATAGCCACAGGAGGATAAAATATGTTACCTACATAATATTTATCAAACAAAAATATTCGCTCCCTTGGGAAATTAGAAAGACTAGAATAAGAAAAATCACCAACCGACTTCGAGTGAGAAAGAATCTTCCCTGAATTAGATCGCTTTGCAACTTTTCTATAATAATTTATAGCTATAAAACGTTAACAGAACAATAATAAATGCGAAAATAACTCTGTCTGTATATATGTTACCTTTTTACGTCTTAACTGCCGAATTATTTAGATGAAAGACACCTGGTTTAGGACATAGGATAATTCCTATCCCGGTAGTATTTTTCTGTGAGGCGAATCCGTGCACAAAAGATAGTTTTTTTTAAGACATTTTCAACGCTGTTTTTATATATATATAAGACTATCGGTTCTGCCCTTAAAAGTCATCTTCCGCAGGTATACTACTCACGTTCAACTTTATTCAAACCATCTCAAGCAAAACATATTCTGTCTTAAGCCCGAGAGTTACATAAGTAACGAATCCAGCTCCTGCAACAATTATTCTCCGTCGTAACAACATTTCCTCTGCAGCTCCCCATTCATGTATAAGTAGCCCGCAGTTTGTTTAGCCCATAATAAATGCGCACTCCATGTGACTCCCGGTTGGTAATACTCCTTAGAAATATCTATGGTTACGTTGGTATACTGCAAATTTATTTTAGTGCAACAACTTCTTAAGGCTGTGTATTGCGTAGTGGGAGCGAGCGGTCGCGAGTGCCGCTCATTTTCGTATAGGGCCTAGCCGGCCTTATTAGTCCTTGTTATATTAATAAATAACATCACGCCTGTAATCCCCGAATGGGTAGGTAGAGTTGTAACTAATTGTACACCCACATGTCGCCAGTTATGTTTAAGTAGGGGGCAAGTCTATTGCCATCAACCCAGCGCAAGTCCAGACGCCGTGGCTGCTTCTGAGAAATTCCTGATGAAAAAACCCAATAACAATTTGCCCGACCCGGCAATCGAACCCAGGATCTCATGCTTAGCAATCGCTATTGCAAACACTAGACCAACGACGGCTTTGTTATATTACCCCCCCAAAATACTAGTTTTACCCCCGCAGGGGAATTTTCCGTACGCAAAATACGCGCTTTGGACGTGAAGTTGCGGACACCAGCCCGTTATAAAATACAATGCTCCCAGGTTAGGCACCCAGGGTCTAGGTGCATATCCATAGAGGAGCACGTGACTATGGTATAGCAGCCGCACGGGTCGATCTTTCAGACTAAGCAAGGCTTGCCGAGACGTCAGTCTGTGGATGGACCGCCCCGTGCCTTACAGAGCACGATAAGCCGTTGGTCCCGGCTGTCTTTTATAGACAGTAGTTACAGGCAGTGGGCCAAAAGTCGATCATACACTCTGACCAAGGGGTATCCTATTATTATCTAGGAACTGAGTTGTGGAGGTCGGATAGGTTAGATTTAAAGCCGAACCCAACATAGTTGGAAAAGGCGAAGCAGATGATGATATGCGTAAATCCATCTCGATTTGTCCTCACATGAAGACTAGGATACACAACTTATACAAGGTGTAGTTTTGCATCCTCGTCAAATTCAAGGAGGTAACTATGCTAATGATTCTCGACCCGAATCAATTATAAAATGGGTAGGTAATTTTTAATATTTGTTTCTTAATATATCGGAAATCAGTAAGTGTACACCACCCGTATTAAAACGCGGCCCGTCCAATACTAGCCCTATAACCGCGCTTTCACACACACAAACAAACGCAGACGTTTATTTGATGAACGGGTGATTCTCCGCTTTTGAGAAGGGCTTCATTCAGAAATAGTGTCAAATAAAAAAAAATAAAAAAAACAACATTTATCAAAAATCAAATCAAAAAATTATTATTGATTATTTGCGTCTTCTAGGACAACCTCCTGAATTTTGACGAGGATGCAAAACTGCACCTTGTATAGGGCCAATTCGACCAACCAGAATTATTTGACTGTAAAATTTCTTCACTATCTGATGGGCTCTATCCTCGTAAAACACGTCAGAACGATTATACAGGAAGTCTTATTTACTAAAGAGCATTTTATGAATAAATCTATAATAATAAAATGATTTAAATGCTACCTATTAATCCTTTTCTGAGCTCAAGGCATCACCGGTGAATGTTACTGTTGCATAGACGCCAGCACTTCAAGCTATCCGAAACTGTAAAATTTTCCCAACCAACCTTAAATCTAATTCTTTAACGATAAAGTTGAAAATCGATTAAAGAAATTTTATAGATTGTTGTAGCTTGACGTGCTTTTGTCTGTACCACCACCGCTTGTCGCCCCAAAGCCGCTGTCAACTCGCTGTCGCTTTAAAACCGCAGCCTTACGGTGCACTTAAGATATTTCAAAGATTTTTTACTTTATATTCTCGTAAGAGTATTTGTACTGAAACGTTTAAAACTTTATACGTTAGTATCCGATGGCAGGAAATGAAAGAATATAAAAAAGACGAATTGAACTGAATCAATTGCTTAACGACCCGACTAAAAATTCTGAAGTGAAAGAATGAGCGAAATTGATTTCTAATGGCGGTGATTTTTACACGATCGTAACATTTAAGAAGGAATATTATTTTAGAAAAAATCTTGTATTCATTCAGCAGCAGTTACTTGGAAATACGTCTATTATTAATTTGGGAAACCCGAAGTGTGGATGGTAGAACAACACGCTACCATACTTCCTATCGTGCTTACGTATTTATATCAAAAACCTCGACTGCAAATCATACGGAGCCTAATATTTTAAGAACACAGAGAGCTCAGCGTGCACAGTAATACTTTCTGCAACCTTTTGGGAATTACACGATACGGTTTCCCGAGGAAAATTATTCCTAAGAGAGAAAGACGAAACAAAACCGTTACCATCGTACCTTCATGTTACTTCGGACAGGATATTCCCAAGACCTGTTGAAGATACATATTTTAGGTTAGTCCGGCGTTGGTCTAGTCCATTGGTACCCAACGGGGGCGCTACCGCCCCCCAGTGGGCGCTAGAGCTTTCGGCTCCAAAGGCAAATGGTTGGCGTTATGCAATACCTGTATTTTCATGAAAAAACATTTTGCCAAACCGTCTACAATGTTTATCTTATAACTATTTTGTAAAAGGGGCGTTGGATTTTTTTTCTTGTTAATGGGGTGGTAGTCCATAAAAGGATGGGTACCTATGGACTATAAACTTTTCGAATGGGTTGATCTACGAGGCTGTATTGACTAAAATACAAAAAAAAAATGTAGCTTCTTTCTAAACCGATCTACCTCGAGAGTAGACGTCGTAACAGAAATATGATAACGATACTCATCTCTAGGGGTTCACGGCAACATTTCAAGCCCGAAATTCCTCTTAACACACAGTAAAAACATTAGAAACGCTATAAAGCGGATTTAAGGTCCATTTTGCCTTGTTAGAGCTACCAATAAGGATGACTCTCTAACTAGAATTAGGTCGCAGCTACACAGGTGTGTGCATCTTCTGACATTTTGATAAATCGCCGTATCTTGGATTTATAGCCGAAGGTTCGCCCTCTATTGTTTTTATATATTGATATTTTGGTACGTGCCAATAAATAAAAAACAGATAAAGGCAATATAAAAAGTTCTACCACTCGTATATCGAAAACATGTAACCACGTTTGAGAATACCTACCTTATATTGCTTTATGATATTTTGTATACGTTTTATTGCGCTTTGAAAGGATTATCATGTTTCATATAAATCTTTGAATATCCTTTCTTTGACGTCATACTGTGGATATTACTCGAGGACCCTTTTATAGGATTGACGAAATGACAAAGATCCTTGGCTTGGTGAAGCACGATCGTTTCTTCAAGTGGTCAACTTTATTAAGGTTTGTTGCTTTCTATTTTCTGAAATCTTATAACTGTTTCGTTAGTCCAGTAATCGTTAGTCCTACTGCTGATCATGGACATTGGGTTATATTTTCAGTTGGGGTAACAGTAATTAGAAACGAAATGTCTCCTCAGCAGCCCGTTTGACGGCAATAAGCTCGTCTCTATTACAAGGAGCTTAATTCGCGAAATCTGGGTGCGAGATACGTACAGTTCCTACGTAATCAAAACTTATAAGATTAAATGTATCTTAAAGATAAAACTTACGCTCTCATTTGATCGGTATAAATTGATAATACAAAGAAAGACTCCCACTATACCGTCTCTCTCAGATTTGTCCGGAATACCGAATTTATTTTGGGTATCACGAGATAAACCGACAGACCAAACTCAAAGACAACTAAACAGAGTCACTATGTATAATGAAGCTGTAAAGGGTGCTCCACACAACGAGTGCGGTGCGGTCGTTGTTTTTGTTTATTTGTTAGTAGTTTTGTATGAAGGGTATCATATAACAATAAAAATACACTGACTGTTTTGTAAAGCACCATGCCTGCAGTGTGTGAAGCTCCTAAGGACTTCCAACTGTCATAGAAATGCATTCAAAATTAGAAGTAGAATTGCTAAGAAGATGACATACCGCAAAAAGCAGCGGCTTGGTCGCTCAACCACAGAGACAACACTGTATGAAATAGATCAATTCCATCCATCAATAGTATTTCACCCATCAATTCCATCATTTTGTATTTATTGAGGTTTTTTTTTTTTGCTTGACTTAGTTTGGGAATTGGTAGATCATCTATTATGTGCTGCTGTACAACCCTCAAACATTTTTATAAATTGCATAATCATTATTTTATTTTTAATAATTACATAGATTATGTTTTTTTTGTACTTTGAGAGCGATATAAATCATTATATTTATTTATTTCACTAAACACCTCCATAGATATAACCTCGTGCTTCAATCTTTCAGTTTGACAAATTAGTTTTTCCAAACTGAAGAAATGAACGTACCGCTGCAAAAAGCAGAACTATAGACTCCCATGCTCACAAACAGGACAATGTGTGTGTTTCGCAAGCACATTGTCAACCACATCACACCACACAAAGTGTGTAGACAGCCTTAGTTAGAAGGCAATCTAACTTGTGTCAGTTTCAATTTCACGTAATTTTAAACAAGCAGCCTCTATGTTTAGTATGTTTAGACCCGTTTTCTATTAAATAACTTTAAAGCTCGTAATTTTTATTCAAAGTTTTGGTCTATTGTTATCATGTACAAGCCATGGACCCGATAGGACTTCCCATGGGTAAAAATAATGAACTCACATCACTTTAAGGGATGAATTTTCAAAATAAATTCCCAAGTGTTCGCACTTATGTATAGAACTCGTGAGCATTACGGGAGCTAACAGTTTACGCTGCGCTTTGTGACTGACGATTTCAGAATTTCACAATAATTATAATATCTAAATCTAGATTGACTTAGGAACATTCTCGATCATCTACATTTTCCCCAAGTTGAGAGGAAATTGCTATCGGTGTATGACAAGGGTATGACAAGTTACTAAGTTACAAATCAATCGGAAATAGGCCACGAACGAAATAGAGAGTAGGTATATATTGCCCGTAGTTACTAAGCAAGGAAATAACTTCGAGATCGTTGAGTGTATTTGGTGAAACTTAGATTATACCTACATACCTACCTACCTACCAAATTTTTCATAAGACAAGTCCATGCCATTATTTGTAGTATCGTTTTCTTTATGTAAATTTAAATTTCTATCGTGTAAATAATAAAGAATATTCTATCTATCTATCGTAACAAAACCAGGACATCATCATCTGCCTAGCCTTTTACAAATATGTTGGGGTCGGCTTCCAGTCTAACCGGATGCAGCTGAATACCAGTATTTACGTGGAGCGACTGTCTATCTGAGCTCCACAACCCAGTTATTACTGGGTAATACGATACCCCTTAGTAAACTGCTTGTCAGACTTTCGGGACCTGTAACATCTGTGAAGAAACCTGGATGTTATTCTAAAATCGCGAATGTGACCAAGAACAATAAAACCTAACCGGACTGCTTATGTATTTATCTATCAACTACAAAATATTCACGTTAGTAGGATAACATAACAAGTGAAACGTGGGTACTATACTCCCATGTATACCTCTGTCTAACCTTTTCGAGATTGCAAGCGTGATGTTTTGTTATGTGTTATTCGGAAAAGTAGTTCTAAACGTATCTACATTACATAATAGCGCAATAGCGGACGGATACAAAAGATATTTTACGTTTCATAATATGAAAAGATATAAAAGATAAAAGAAAGCTGTCAGAAAACCAACACCTACTCAGCCAAACATGGAATAAAATTTTAAACGGGCAATTCAAAGCAAATTCCACATCCTTTGAGCCATCTGCAGTCAATAAGGCAGAGCGCAGACGATTCCAATCATAAGATAACCGCTTTCGCCCGGAACGAACCTGTTTTACCCAGTATTGAGGTCAAGTCGATTATATCGGACAGCAGTTAACATATTTTTGTGCTGTAATAAAACTGTAGAATAAATAATGTTTTTGTTTAATAGTACACGAGTTTCTTTCAAAAACATATATGTTAAAGTAGAAACATACAGATTATATTCTAATCTCATTTATACATAGATTAGATTATAACCTCACAAAAATTGAATAAAGGGTATACTTTAGTCTTTATTTTCTCACCTATAATAAGCTTGTATTTGCCGTTAAAGCCTCATTATTTCTGTTTATATTTGCTGTTATTTAAATCTTAAAATAAAAAGTAAGAGGATTAATATTTTTCAGCAAGAAAAACATACTAATAATGATTTAGAAAAAAACCTGCAGGCAACGTTAACATATTAAAGTTTACGACGGCAATTTACATAAAAGTTCATTACATTTTATTAAAATAATAAGAAGGCAAAAATACATTCTAAAAGGAAACTAGAACTATGATTAGAAATATTCATAAGAAGTTATTTTTAGATCAAATCCTTGGTTTTTGCAACCTCTGCTCTTGGTTGTCGCAGTATCTACGGGCGTCTACGGCGTAGGCCGCTACGCCGTAGACAGTATGTCTTGTTTCATGATTTTAAAAAATAACCGACTTCCAAAAAAAAACGCTTTTTTTCTGTTTTTTTTTTTGGAAGTCGGTTATTTTTTTGCAAAAAAAGTTTTAATTTTACCCTTTTTAGTTATCGTATCACACACAAATCCTTGTCATGTATCAATTTCGCAATTTCTTTTACTTGGATGGCATATTTTTTCCAGCTATTTTGATTTAAAAACCACACTACTGAACCGATTTTGATGAAATTTCTATGGCACCAATCGGGAAGTATATCCTTTCAGATAAAAGATTTACATTTATGAACCGATTTTTTCAAATCGGTTCATAAATGACGAAGATATGAAGTAACAAACACAAAAAAAAAAATACAACCGAATTGAGAACCTCCTCCTTTTTTTGAAGTCGGTTAATAAATCTAACTTCATTGCTTACTCTTCTATGACATACTCCTGCAAAAGTTGTTGAGTTATTTAAATATTACATGAAGAAAATACAATCCATTGTAATCCAAATTAAATAATTATGACCTTTCTTTACTCATAAAGCAAAATAATTTAAATTTTCTGTTTTGGAAATATCTGTAAAGCCCATAATTTTCGTTTGAACCAAAGACACTGGGGCATAACAATTCGAAATTGAATTTAATTCACAGGAAAAATATTTCATTAAATTCATCCGACTATGTGAACAAACGAGGTTATGGAGTTATATAATAACAATTTCTTTTGGTTGTAATTTTGGACGAACTTTTTGGTTACTTATTATTATTTTTGTTTAAATCCGGTAGATTTTCAAAGCATTGTTTTGGGTTCATGACATGGAATAATAAAATGAGATAGTACAATAGGACTACTAAATTCTGGTCGCTCCATATAAAATAATAGTATTAAGCTGCATCTGGTTAGACTGGAAGCCGACCCCAACATCGTTGGGAAAAGGCTCGGCAGATGAAATGATCAATACGATGATGACCTCATTTGGCTTACCACCGCAAAGTCAAATGAAACTTTGAGACCTCCTTTCTGTAGTCTAATTTCAATATTTAATTCTACCTGAGACCTCCAAGTAAAGTCATATAAGTTCACGACTTGTAATGTACTTATGTGTTTTGCTCTCAATGTGTGCTTTCGACTTTCAAACTTCTGAGAGATGTTCAGAATTCGATTCTACCAACTTTTATGCATATCATCAAAAAACTTTGCGTTAAAATATTTCACGAGAATTCTGTTTTAGGGTTCTGTATGTATATTTAAACCAATCTAATCGACGGGTTAAGAGCAACAAAGACAATTAAATTACAATCAAAAGGCTTTTCCCAACTACATATGTTGGGGTCGGCTTCCAGTATCACCCGATGCAACTGAATATGCAGTCGCTCCATATCCAGTATTTTACACCCAGTATGTAAAATACTGGTATGAAACGACTGCCTATCTGACCTCCACAGCTCAATTAATACTAGGTTATTCTATAACCCTTGATAAGTATGGTTGTCAGACTTTCGGGACATTGGATTACCTTTAACGACCGTTCATCCTAATTGTACTTGACTGAATTTTATAAAATTCTAAATATAACTCAATTAATTTCTGAATAACAATGTAAAAGAATTAACAGTCCCATTCAGTCTAGACATTCAAAGGGCATCAAGGGTTCTCGTTAACAAACAGTCAAGAGTACACATTAGCAACCTTATTGGAAAGACACAAGGGTCAAAATACAGCGGCTATTAGTTTTTATAGCCGTACATATATAGTTGTGAGGATAAGTTCCTTGTTGTTGGCTACTACGTGACTTTTGTTAACGACGCTTTTCAAATGAGATTATTGAGAATCCACGGTCGCCTGACCATTTGCATTTTACTCGTACTTATTTTAATTGAAATTCTCTCTTCCTACCTACATTGCTAGCATTTCCTAGGACTTTTGTACAGGGTGTTTGGAAGAAAGACCTACAACATGTTCAAGGGGATAGAGAATCCCAGATTTCGCGTAGAAAATCTTTGTCTTAAGTGTCACGGGAATTGATATTTTGTCATCAAGGTTTAAAGATGCGATCAAATCGAGCGGACTTGCTGCGGACAGCAGATTTCGGCAAATATTTCAGTACAACATCTGTCACAGCCCGCTCAGGATTAGTCCGCTCGGCTTGACCACCTTAGAAGGCTGCAATAGAACACAATAAATTTTAATGATTTCTACAATGTACATTTATTCTAGAAAATAATGTAAATATTATTTGCTTCCAAAATATACATATACAAATAAATAAAATTGAAGTACTGAGTGCATAAAAATTATATACAGTACTTGTAACAAAAAATCTTGATTTTTTTAATTTTTTGGCTGTCTTTCTAATCTCCGAAACGGCTGGACCAATTTTGACGGGACTTTTACTGGTAGATACTACTTTTATTTTAGAAAAATGATTAGGGTTCCGTGCAAAAAAATTAAAACCCTTGAAATTGTTATCAAAATCCGACTCAAATAGGGAAGTCTTAAAATAAATTTGAATTAAGGTATGATTTTTTCTACGCTGGTATCTCGTTCTCTAAAAATTGTGTCGGTCCTTCTACCAAACACCCTGTATAAGTTTAAAGGCACTAGTTGTAATGTTATTAGCTTAATCTCGGCTTCCGAAGATGGCACTGGTATCCGCAGTCTCAAGAATTAGTAATTTAATGTTTTCGGTGTACGGGTCACCAATTTGCTTGGTAAAATATTTCCTTACGACCGCCCACAGAATGAGGTTATGAAGGCCTAATGTGTGTGCCGATGGGTAGTGCCCTTATCTAATAAAAGGTTTCTGGCCTTATTGCTTAAGAGCTCCACACGATACTCTCCATGGGCCTTGACAAAAGAATCTATTGGTACCATAATGCATGTGATTTTTAACATTGTAACAATTTTACCTACCTACCTACACGGTAAAAATTTATGGATCAGCAGATTTTTTTTTTATAAATTACCGATGAAATATTTATATGTGGCGGGGGGGGTTCAGAATGATGTACTAAATACGTGATTACCGTTTAAGCGTCGGTGTCCCTTCCACCTTGTATATTTTTGTGTTTGTGTTTCTTTTGTTTTTATCTAATTGTAGGATTATAATTTTTTTCAAATGTACTTACATAATTGTATGAATGGATACCTATGTGGTCAAGTTAATGTAGTTTGTGTAAAAATTGATTTTAAAATTTGCATGCTAATATTACGGCGGAATGTGTCCTGCTCTAAAACATTTTATAACATCCTGTATTTACCACATTTTATGCAAATAAATATACTTACTTACTTACTTACTTACTATAAATTGACATCGCTTTTTCGTGTCGGTTGGTATCACCGCATTATTTTTGCATGCATGGTTTTGATGCAGTTTTCACCACCATTTAGAATTCTTAAAGGTCTATTTATATGTGTAAAACATAAAACCAGGGCCCTCCGAAACCGCATTGGGTTGACGATATTGTCAAAGTCGCGTGAAACAGAAGAAAGGAGTGGCCTATCCAACAGTGCGTGATTCCGGGCTGAAATGGTGATGACGATTGACAATGGTGATAGGTTTATATTAAACTTACTTATAATAAAAAAAAACGCAACGTTATTTCAAGTTAGTCTGTGCGAAACTGTGGTGTGATCTTAAAAAAATACGCTGCCACAAAAATGTCGCAAAAGGTCATAAATCAATTTCGAAAGTATTGAAAAACTTTCAATAACTCCTATTTTTATCGCTCACAAAACAGCTGAAAACCATTAATTACGTTCTAGTCAAAAACTAAAAAAGCCGTCTGAAGTTTTTATCAATCTCATTGCTTACACTGTGTGTAATGGACGAAGTGGCGCCATCTAGTGTACGTGGCAAAGACTAATGGACCTTTGAGGTTGTGAGGGTGACAAGTGCCACAAGTAAACAATTCGTACCAACATCAATCTCTCTTAACACTATTACGAGAGTTTTTTTTTAATGAAATTAGTGTCATCCTTTTTTCCAGTTTTACCCGACTGTGGAGGGTAATGTGTTTATTCCCTTTCAGTAGTAGCCATTTTCAAATGATAGAAACTTTAGTACTTGACAACGTAGATTGAATTTAGAATTGGTCAAAGCAAATAAGCATGAGGTTTTTACGCATTGTGCAAGCATTCCTCCTGTATATGAGGTGGCGTATTGAACAAGTTGCGAACGCGGCTCTGGAGACCAAAGTCCAATATATAATTATATTGTGCTGAAGTATCTGTCAGTGTGAAGTGTCGGCAACCCTGTTCGCAATGTGTTCGAACCAGTATGACCGCACCACTTCTTTTAAAGAAGTATGAAAACAAATCGCTAACCTGTAGTAACAGAATTAGCGTGACGATTAAAGTGGAAGTCCGACTTCGCTGTATGAGAAGAGCCTTTGCCCTACAGTGCAAAGATTACAGGCTGCTAAAACATACGTACATAACATAACATCACGCCGGTAAGCAGAGGTGAATCCGATTATAGTACACCCATATTTCACCAGTTATGGTTAAGTTTAATAGGGGGCAAGCTATTGAGATCATTCGGGCACAAATCCAAACTCCATGCCCGAATATCACTTTACCTGACCCGGGAATCGAACCCAGGTCCTCGTACTCAGCAGACGCGCTTGCGACCACTCGACCAAAGAGGCAGTGTGGACGGCACGGACGAGGCAGTGTGGACGGCACGGACGAGGCAGTGTGGACGGCACGGACGAGGCAGTGTGGACGGCACGGACGAGGCAGTGTGGACGGCACGGACGAGGCAGTGTGGACGGCACGGACGAGGCAGTGTGGACGGCACGGACGAGGCAGTGTGGACGGCACGGACGAGGCAGTGTGGACGGCTCGGACGAGGCAGTGTGGACGGCACGGACGAGGCAGTGTGGACGGCACGGACGAGGCAGTGTGGACGGCTCGGACGAGGCAGTGTGGACGGCACGGACGAGGCAGTGTGGACGGCACGGACGAGGCAGTGTGGACGGCACGGACGAGGCAGTGTGGACGGCACGGACGAGGCAGTGTGGACGGCACGGACGAGGCAGTGTGGACGGCACGGACGAGGCAGTGTGGACGGCACGGACGAGGCAGTGTGGACGGCACGGACGAGGCAGTGTGGACGGCACGGACGAGGCAGTGTGGACGGCTCGGACGAGGCAGTGTGGACGGCACGGACGAGGCAGTGTGGACGGCACGGACGAGGCAGTGTGGACGGCACGGACGAGGCAGTGTGGACGGCACGGACGAGGCAGTGTGGACGGCACGGACGAGGCAGTGTGGACGGCACGGACGAGGCAGTGTGGACGACACGGATGAGGCAGTGTGGACGACACGGACGAGGCAGTGTGGACGGCACGGACGAGGCAGTGTGGACGGCACGGACGAGGCAGTGTGGACGGCACGGACGAGGCAGTGTGGACGGCACGGACGAGGCAGTGTGGACGGCACGGACGAGGCAGTGTGGACGACACGGACGAGGCAGTGTGGACGACACGGACGAGGCAGTGTGGACGGCACGGACGAGGCAGTGTGGACGGCACGGACGAGGCAGTGTGGACGGCACGGACGAGGCAGTGTGGACGACACGGACAATACACTAGAAAAAACACGAAAAAAATAACACAAACGTGAATAGCTAGCGATTTACGAGACAATCGCCGCAACACTAACCCACTTATTGATCACTATTGGCCCCTAAACCGTTGATCTATTACGCGCGATATAAAAGAAATAGGATCCGACCGTAGTTCCCCAGTTGAGCCTTTGTGCTCGTTCAGTTATGAATGAAACCCTACAAGCTTAAAGTTTCATAAGAGCTAATCTTTTATAGATAAGGTTTTTTATAGAGTTATCAGCTTTTGCCCGCGACTTTGGTCGTGTGGGGGATGGAAATTATCACACGAGAACGAAGTGCCGGGAATAGTATGGATGTATGGATAGTACGAATAAATATGGATGGGTTTCTAAGTAAACGCTATTACTTGACGACCAAGTTAATGAAGTGGCTAAGCTGATTGGGTTTTGCACTACAGGGTGTAGGTTTGATTTTCGAGCCCAGTAGAAATATTTGTCTAACTATTGTGGATTAGTTTATGATGTGTTCCAGATGTAGTTCTATCGAGTCTGGATTTCATTGAATCAGAGATTTGTTTTGTTTTTTATAAACAGGCACGGTCAGCAATAAAGAAAAAAAATCTAGAGTAAAATTCAAAGCACAATGAAGTACCGGTAGTTCAAATAATACATATTTTGAGGTTGGTTGATGGTTTTCAATAAATACAGTAAATCATTAATATATTGACTTCGGCGTTGGTCTAGTGCTTGCAAGCGCAACTGCTGAGTATGAGTTTTATTCCCAGGTCGGGCATTTTCCCATCAGGAATTTCTCAGCCACGGAGTCTAGATTTGTGCTCGGTTGATCGCAATAGGCTCGCCCCCTATTACATGGGACTTAAACATAACTAGCGAAATGTGGATATACACCTCTCAGGTACACTTCTGCCTTACCCTTCGGGGATTATAGGCGTGATGTTATGTTTAAGTACATACTACAAAGCACACTTATAAGTATCGCAACAGTATCGCCTCGGTTACGAGCCAATTCGCCGAGGCGATGCTGTTCCAGTAAAGTGCTTTTAAGTCTGCGTTGAACTTTAAAGTAAAAAAAAAACCTATAGAATTAATATGCATCGGGTGTCACGCTTGCAACTGGCACGATACGTGACCAATTCCCGGCAAACGGCGCAGCGTTCCGATTACCCGATAATCAGCGGATATTAGCACTTATAAAAGCGATCATGCTCAGAGAAACATAACATCACGCCTTTTAGGTAGGGGTGTACTAGTATACCCACATTTCGCCAGTTATGTACGTTTAAGTCCCTTGTAATATCCGCGTAGCGAGCCTATTGCCACCAACCGGGCACAAATCAAGACTCCGTGGCTGCTACTCAGAAATTCCTGATGGAAAAAAACCAATAACAATTTGCCCGATCCGGGATTCGGACCCAGGACCTCATGTTCAGTAGTCGTGATTGCGACCGCTAAGCCAACGAGTCAGTCTGAGAGAGAGATGCTTGCTCAAACTTACGAATAAATAAATAAATAAAAAATAAAATAAATAAATATCGCTGGACATTACACACAGCGCCATCTAGTGCCACACTAAGCAACGAGGCTTGTGTCGTGGACACTAGATAGTTGATATACTACATAGATACTTTTTGTTTGTAAATACATACTTATTATACATATAAACATCCATGACTCGGTAACAAATGTCTATGCTCATCACACTAACACTTGCTCCTACCGGGATTCGAACCCGGAACCCTATGAACGTAAGGCAGCCTCACTACCGCTGCGCCATTCGGGTCGTCAAAAATAGCTTGTCACTATCAGCTAAATGGAATTTTGTACGTAAATAGGACATCGCAATCAGCACTGCACGGCATCCGGGTGTTTCTCTATTAAAGTCCATACTGCAACTCGTTCATAAGCACTGTCTCGACATCGCTTCACCTCGGATCGAGATCAGCTAATAAAAACGGAGGTGAGGCAGTTGTAGCAAGGCGCGGTGATGGCTACGTGGGGTAAAGCTGTGAGCGAGTGGCGTCCAGAGACTGGAAAGAGGAGTGTTGGCGGCGGAATGGGCAGATGACATTGCTGCCATCGCGGGTATATCTTGGATTAGGCTAGCACAGGGACGTGGAGCTTGGCACAAACAAAGATGGGACTATAATCAGCAGGGGGTGATTTCGGGCCGTTGATCATGAGTTAATACCGATCCGGAACGGACTATAAGCAATACACTCCATCTTCTAATACCAATGAACAAATCAAATCATTTATTTATTTGCAAACATGGGTACACAGATGTTAGATAAAAGCCATCATGTTAATAAAGGTTTTCATTAATTTATTTCAATCATGCATGATGTCTAATAAAATAGATATTTGATCTTTAATCTCGAGATCTAGACCGTAAATCCGGCGGCCAGAGAGCATGAACCATTAAAATAAAATACGATTCTATCATATTGGTTGCTAAGTATATTTCCACCGCATCGCATGATTAAACATACGATGTACGGACGGGCTTCAGATTTACTGATGGTAAAACTACATCGCCTAAAATTGTCCTTATCTTTTACTAGCGGATACCCGGCGTGAGCTACTACGCTATAATGTCTAATGCATTGTTTTAGTGGTCTTAAAGCATCTTCGCATTAGTGCCTTTCTAATTAAACCAGTTTGGGGCACATCGGTTGGATGTTTTCAATATCTATAACGGACATAGGTAGAAACAATTTTTGTGTTTTATAAATGTATATCTTTTATGATTGAGATCACCGATTCGCCTTAGTAACTCGGCAAGCAAGTTGCTAACTAGCCTTAATAGTCTAATCTCTACAGTGGTGCAATAATGGATACACAGAGAGACGCATCCCCGTTTTTACTTACTAGGCGAATCCCAAATAATTTCCTGAATCAAAACGTGCCATTGGATTTTTAACTTATGGTGCTGCGCCGAGACGTATTATTCCCGTTTCTCGAAATGCGCAAGGCGTAACATTAGTCCCATTTTTGTACCTGAACCTCCAATTACCTTTAACAGGTACTTACATAGACTTTCCGGAACAAATGTACATTTTCAATAGAAACCACATCTGTACCCACTGAAGAGACATTACAACGTAGACTGAACAAACAAACTCTCCATATTCAGTTCACGATAAACAAAATGCAAAACTGTTGGTAGCACGTCGCCAACGTTGGCAATCTTGCCAAGCTGTCGACAATATTCACGGGCTGCTGTTATAGCGGCCATTAGCCGATTTCTCCGTCTATGATACCGATTCATAAAGTTTGACGCCTCTCCGAAGCTGAGGGAAACAGATAGGGAGAGCTGTTAGTTGATTGTGGAAACTTGAGATTAAATCAGCTTGTTTTGTATGTGTGTTGATTCGATCCCCGCGCGGAACAAATATTTGTATGAACTACAGGTTCCGGGTCTGGCTGTTTGTGTATGTGAGTTTGAATGTTAATAAGCGCACCCAGATGATATAGGAGAAATTCTTAGTGTGGGGCAACGTTTTATAAAAACGAACACAATTATAGCGGTCTATAACAGTAGCAAAACCCTCTTGCTCAAGACTCACCAGCGTCAAAATTTATCGGCGGTAAGGTTATGCATAAAGGCCGTGTAGGAATTGAACTTCTGTATGTCACAGTTGATAATAAGTGACGAAAACAACGCTGGGGCCTCTACAATCCATCTACATACTGAGAAGTTCGTGTCACGACGTCCATTATACCGTGCATGGAGAAGAAATGAACACTGAGTACCTAAGTGAGCATTATCCTGCTAAATATTATGAAGTGGACCCCAGAAACCAGTTCAATAACTTATCCTTATAAAAACTAGGCACATGGCCCACATTGATTATGTACGTATCATGTATATGGTCGTATGCTAATGTAGACTAACTATAGCTAATGTCCTTAAACTAAGTCCGTACACTTTAATCTTATAAGGGTTGACGTCCCAACAACCACTTACTATCTACCTAGAAACACAACCACGCAAATCAAGAGTCATCTAAGGGTGACTTCACACCTGCAATGCGACGCCTACACACCGATACTGGTGGCACCGAACTCATCTTACCGTTACCCTTGCGACATATTCAGCAAAAGTCGCAACTGTGATCATTACACTTGTGAATAAACCGCCTAAAATCTCGTTCATGACCTCTAACGATGCGACTCGCGTCACCAATTTCGTAGTAACTTGTGCCACGCTCAAAGCAATTTCCATTTGTTTATTCCGAAGTGTCGCATCACGCGTGGTGCTTGAGCGGTTTGTTAGTGGCCAAGCGGTGATACCGCCACAAGGAATGCTTTTCGAAACGTTAACGGGAAATTGAAAACGTGTTCAGAACCTAGCTTACATTACCTGTATTGAATATTTTAAACGTAACCTGTCGAGTTTTCTTCGGGGGCGAAACTTGCGAGATTACTGGGGCAAGCAATCCCGTTTCCTAATCTCCTTCTCGGGAATATTTCATTTGGTTCTGTGATCTGATTACATCGCGTTTTAATGAGGAATCCGATTACGGTAGGATTGTTTTTGCTGTGAAGTTGTGTTTTATGAGATGATTTTTTGACATTACAGAAATCATAGCAAGTGCATGAAAAGCGAATAGATTTTTAAAAGAAAGTCTCTGGGAAAAGTTTTATCTATGAAGCGAGATTCCTGCATCAGATCAGTTTGCGCTGACATACCTAACTACATATCCAAAAGGATTAGGCAGAGGTGTGCTTATAGTACACTTCTTCAGTTATGTTTAAGTTCATGTAAGGGGTCAAGCCTATTCATAATAATCAGTCTATACCGTTCCCCGTCCATATGGTCATGTGTGCCAGTGCGTTCTGTTGACTGTCACATGTCTTCGAATGTTAGGTTCTAGGAAATGCTTGTTTCCTCAAGAAGTATTTTTTTCACCATTCCTTAGACAGTAGTGGTGATGACAACATTTTGGCGAAAGGATTCAAAAATAATATCGACAACAATCTGAATGACACAATCCTCTCCACAGAAACACACAAAGTCGTATGTTTCAGTCAAAACACAAACACTAACAAGTAATCTACAAGCACTAGCACTCCATAAACTAAAAACAACAATAAAAATCTAGGCACAACACTAGTGCACAACGAAATACGACATCCAACCCCCCACTGCATTGTAGTAAAAATATAGTAGGAAATAAATAAGGGCAGAGCGGACCGCAAGCAATCCTGTGATTGAGTACGTGACTGAAAATACTTCGAGATACTTTGCAGGACGAAGACAGAAGAAAAAAAAAACTTATAAATAAGAATTGTCGCTAGTTTTTCTTTTCGACATTCCATTATGCAAGTTAGTGGTAGTGGGGGGTTAGATGGTGTAGCGGAGGATGCGCTGTGTTTATAGTTTTCTTTTGTTTATATTTTGTGATTTATATTCTCTCTGATGTCTGTAATATGAAATTAATTGGTGTCACGGAAATGCACCTAAGATGAACTACAATTTGAACCTTTGTGAATGAATTAATAATCATGTGATTTTGCTGCAACCAATTTTGTCATTTAAGAAATTTAGCTTAAGGATAGATTGAAAACAACAATTTTGTTTGATTTTCTCTCTGGAAAAGAAAATCCCAAATTGTTGAGTTTTGTTCTTACAAAAGCGAGTAATTATAAGCACTTTACCGTGTTAATTTAAACACTAAATATTTTATAACATACTCTTAAATATTATCCCTACCCTACAAACCGAACCGAATGACAGGGTATAAATAAAACGGAGAGGTTACAACGTGTTCGACTCGACCGACGCCTAAATTTCAATGAGCACATAAAGACAGTACGTTCGCGTGCTGCTTTCGCTCTTGGTAGGCTCCACTCCATGATAAACTCACGCAGCAAATTGTCACTCAAGTGCAAATTGCGTATTTACACCGCGTGCATCCGCCCCATCATGACCTATGCCTGCCCAGTCTTCGCACACGCCAAGTCCTATCAAACCCATAGAATGCAGACTCTCCAAAACCGTTTTCTCAGAAAGGCCACGGGTTCTCCGTGGTTTGTCAGGAATGAGCGACTCCACGTCGACCTCAAAATTCCCACCATAAAACAGTTCATAAAGCGTATTACCAAACGCTTCTTTGACACTGCCGAAAAACACCGCAACCCGCTAGTGGTTGCGGCTGCCCGATACGTCCCCACCAAAATAGGGAAAATTCGCCGTCCCAGGCACTCTCTAGCTGAGCCCGATGACCCCATCACCCTCCTTCAAGAAAGCCGTAGGGAAACCAGCACTTTAAGGAAAAACAAACACAGACCGCGTTCCGTTTTCCGGCCCCGCCGCCGAGGCCCATCGCGACGCCCCCGTAACACCCCCACCCGACCCTTGCCCAACGAGCCAGCCCGCGTTGCTGAGCAAGTAACGTTAAATTCCCCAATTAATAATAATACGACCCAGCCTGTCCCTACTTGCTGCCCTCCCCAAAATGACGCCCTAAGCCGAGGTCCGAGCCCCACAGGGGGTGCCCTTAGCGAGCGGTCATTAATAGAATAAATTAGCTTGTAAGCCCTGGCTGGGGGCCTTAAATTCATTTGAGGTCACCACAGGATAGTCCGGTTAAGTAGTAAACCAGCCGTAGAGAGCTGGAAAACTGCGAGTGGCCATTATCAAAAAAAAAAAAAAAAAAAAAAAAAAAAACAACGTGTTCGACTCATTCTGTGTTTGGCTCTTGGACGCGACGGACGTTTTAAATAAGTGCTAGTGACTGTTAAGATTATGTTCAAGTTTTAGTTCTGTGTAAATCTATTTTTGTTATTTGATATTCTCGTTAAATAAAATCATTTATTAAGAATAAAACTTTCTAGGTTGATTAGTGCTTTGTTTTTTTTTTAAATATTAACCGCATCTGATCCTTAAGATCAGAAGTGGGATTGCCACGTGTTCTAGACCGTTTGCCATCTAAGCATAATTCAGTAAATTCAGTGTTTATTGCGTGTTGTTCGTCTAATTACATCTCAACCGTAAGTAAGTTTTATTTTTATAAAAATGACAGGCCGTTCGTCTCGATCCAAGGGACGCAGGCATTCTCGTGGAAAACGACGTACTAGTAGTAGTTCTCGCGAATCGCGTCGTGATAGTGTGAGTGGCCATCATGTGCCGTCTGGTAGCAACCGTCATGATAGTCCATCTGATCGTCGTGAACGGTCTTCTAGGCGTCGCATTGGATCGCAAAGCCCTCGTAGTTCTCGTAAACACAACAGAGACTCACGCGCTATCCGCGATAGCTCTCGCGACGTAGCTCTTGATAGGATCCTTAATAGACTAGAGGCGATTGAAGCTAGGTTACCTATATCGGTAGAAAATGATAGTCCGTCGCGTCCTATAAATCAGAGCCGTTTATTGTCCACCCCTTTGGCTGTACCGACTCCTGCTAGTGAGCCGGGCTCGGGCATGGCTGAAGAGGTTACTAAGGGTAGTGATATGAATACCAGTGGAACAAAGGATACAGAGAGCAGTATTGTTGGAGCATTGACCGCACTTTTTAAAGCAAAGTCCCACAACTTTTACATATCGCCTTTTGATCCAAATGTACACGATTTTGATGTCTGGTGCGCCGAGGTTGACCGCGCCCGGCTAATAAACAATTGGGATGATCGCGAGTGCCTTGGACGAGTGGGTAGTTGTTTGAAGGGAGATGCAAAGTCATGGTTGAATGATTGGGTCACAAATGATCGATCGTGGAGTGGTTTCAAACTGGAATTTAGATCATTGTGCCCACGTAACATTGATATTGCTTCCGTATTATATGATGTAATGAGTACAAACTCTAATAAGTACTCAACTTATGCGGAATATGCGCGTAAATCATTGCTGCGTCTTAACATTGTTAAAGGATTGAGTGACGAACTGAAAGCTGCCATCGTTGTTCGAGGCATCGCTGATCCCCAAATAAAGGCCGCGGCAACCAACGCCAAGTTACTCTCAAAGGATCTAGTTGAATTTTTATCTGTTTATGTTAAACCTAAATACGATCCCCGTCATACCAACATTACTGTTCGTCCTTCTGGTAGTTCAGGTATGTCTCACTCACGTAAACGTGAGACGCCTGGGTCAGATGATAGCAAGGTTACCTGTCATGCTTGTGGAGAATTAGGGCATAAGAAATGGAATTGCCCTAAAAAGTTAAAAAATGAGGCTACCACTTCTAATAAGGGTGATATTTCCACAAAACCAGCAGCAACCACATCGAGTGATAATAAAAGTAGACCAGTAAAACACTGCACTTTTTGTAATCGTACCGGGCACTTGGTAGAATCATGTTTTCAAAAACAACGTTCCGACAGTGGTGATAAAAAAACCAATGAAGTAAATTTTTGCTTAGACTCGACCCCAAACAGAGTAACGTAATGTCAGCAGTAGTTCAAAAAGTACCCGTCGATGTTTTAATTGATAGTGGGTCGGATATTTCGTTAATTTCAGAATCAGTCCTAAAGTATTTTAATTTTAATAGAGTGCCAGCTTATCGCTTGATGCGTGGTATTGGAAGTCAGGAAATTGAGTCGACTTCTTTAGTTACAACAGTCATAGTTTCCTGAACTATCATTAGAAATAGATTTATATGTCGTTCCTACCGAATGCATAAATGCACCGATTGTTTACCAGAGGATTATCACTAAAACTTTGAAAACATTAATAGACGCTGGTAAAGTCCTTACATACATAGATGATGTTTTACTATTGTCAAATTCGGTAGAGGAAGGCCTTCACACTTTGAATGAAGTCTTACGGATATTAAAAACAGCGGGATTTTCTATTATTTAAAGAAATGTACCTTTTTGGACACAGAAATCGAATACTTGGGTAGATTAATTGGTCATGGTCAGGTGAGGCCGAGTCCGGGGAAAGTCGATGCACTAGTTAGATCTTCAAAACCCACAAATGTCAAGGAGGTTCGCCAGTTTCTGGGGTTAGCGGGATACTTCCGTCGTTATATAGCAGGCTACCACACAGACTTCACCGCTGCAGTTACTGGTCGGTATCGACGCAGCCACTCCGGTTATCAGATCCCTAGTGCGAGATGTGGCACTTAATAACTCTAATCTCAACCGAGAGACTCTCTTAACCCTTCGCAGACAACGGGCATCTGAGCTCCTTGCAACCAATCAACAGCGCCAGGATGCCTATGTTAATGAAGATCGGCGGCAGCCGCGCAGCTTTGCCATCGGGGACTTTGTGTTTGTGAGCAAGGCTGCACAAATCACCGGCAAACTAGACTCAGTTAACGTAGATGCGTGGACCTTACAAGGTTATTCGCGCGCTACCATGCCACCGCTACGAATTAGAGCTACTAGCAGGATCTTATGGAAAGAAGACCCAAGCGGCGGCAGAGCATATGATGTTGTGGCAAGGCGAGTGGACGCCGGATGCGTGCTCAGCCTTCTTTGAGAGTGGTGAGTGACGCCCAGTGGAGCTAATGTGTTTAGGCCACTGAGAGAACATACAAAGGTATGGGTCTCTGTTTCTACTTTGCTCTTATGAGAGAAAGTGTGTTTATGTGTCACGTAGTCGTAGTATGCAAACGTTAGGGCCTATGCTATGAATACGTGAAACTGACAAGCTAACTTGGGGCCTCTGTCATGTGGCAGTGTATGGAGAGTGATGGAAATCCGGATTCTGTCGTTAGCCATGCACTGAATTGATTTTTTTTTATTATTTCGTGTTAAGTCTGAAGCTATTTAATATTACAACACTTTTCGATAGACCTTTGTCTGTGGGCGCTTGAGTGCACACTTGCGCCCATGGTACGAGTAACAAAAATATATAGAAGTCCTTTTCTTTTCTCCAAGATATATGCTTCAGACTATAACACGAAACTGGGTAAATCAATTACCTGTTCTCTGTATATGTTTCAGAGCAAGAGCAAGATGATAATGACCCGGTTGCGAGAGATGGATCTAATACCAATGATGCAAGCAATGCTGCAGTCGAGGACGCCGCAGTGTCAGGAACGGCCGTCTTAAATATTATCCCTACCCTACAAACCGAACCGAATGACAGGGTATAAATAAAACGGAGAGGTTACAACGTGTTCGTCCTCAAGCGTATACCCCGGTTCAAACCGCCGTCTTCCCGTCCTCGCCGTCGAGGTCCGTCGCGACGTCCCGGTAATTGCCCTCCCCGACCCTTGCTCGAGCCAGCCCGCGATGCTGTGCCAGTAGTTTTAAACCAGCCCATAAATAATATCAATCAGATCCAGCCTGTCCCCTTGCTGCCCTCCCCCAGCGACGCCCGAAGCCGAGGTCCGAGCCCCACAGGGGGCGCCCTTAGCGTGTAGTCGCTTAGTTTGTAAGTTTTTTGCCCTGGCTGGAGGCCTTAAATTCAAGGCATCCACAGGATAGACCGGTTAAGCAGACGACAACCTCCTAGGTTGAACTGCGAGATGCCATACACAAAAAAAAAAAAAAACAACGTGTTCGACTCATTCTGTGTTTGGCTCTTGGACGCGACGGACGTTTTAAATAAGTGCTAGTGACTGTTAAGATTATGTTCAAGTTTTAGTTCTGTGTAAATCTATTTTTGTTATTTGATATTCTCGTTAAATAAAATCATTTATTAAGAATAAAACTTTCTAGGTTGATTAGTGCTTTGTTTTTTTTTTAAATATTAACCGCATCTGATCCTTAAGAATACATAAACGAGAAACTCAACCAATATTTACTATATTAATTCCCCGTGTTTCTAAAAAGAGGCTTTTACGATAAAATTCTTTATACTGCTACTCTTCCAATATGCCTGATAGGCGTACTGTTAGCACTTGCTGATCGTCGATATATTAACACGCTAAACCGCCTTCATGGAGAACATGATGCCAATAAATATTCAACACTTAAAATAAAATATTATGTTGATATTGTATAATAAATATATGATATAAAGTAATATTCGCTTCAAACGAGAATTTCATGCTTTTTTCAAAGTCACAGTTATCAATCGATTGATATTGGAAAACAAGCTTTTCCACGTAACCTTCATGAAAATGCGTTTACAAACAGTTCGTAGAAACATGATTGAACATTTCCAACACAGCTAGGTAATTAATATTTCTGCGGTAACAGAAACACCCAATCAAAATGGAAATTGAAATAAACAATTCCATTAACTCTAAAGTAGTTACTTCGAAATATCGATGCCATTTCAGTCACGACAAACCCAATTAAAACGTTCTAATAACTCTATTCATAATTAACAATTTCATTATAACGGACGGGCGAAGTTAATTAAGCGACGATTCGTTTAATCCCTGCAAATGACACTGTGGGACAAATTGTAGCGATTTCGTCAACGATTCAACATGTTTAACCCTACTCATGCCGTCGTCTCTTAATGTGACATGTCATCGTGATGATAGTTGTTTAAGTGATACTAGGAAACTGTGTTAAGGTTTGCCACTTTGGAATAAATTAATCTCTTTCTTTATCGTGTGAATTCGTGTGGTTGGTGCCTAACCCCGGTATCAGAGTTTTTATGCCGCTCATGGGCCTATGACTTGGCTTGAAATGTCTCTCAGGCATGCTGGTTTCCTCACCATGTTTTCCTTCACTGAAGCAAGTGATAATTTTACAATACGCACATGAATCCGTAAAATCAGACGTGCGTGCCTTGGGTTCGAACTCGTGACCTATGGACTTGGCAGTCCGACGACGGCAGCCTAGTGGAAGCAACTTATGGAGTGGAAGCAGTTCTAAAAAATAAATCAAAAGAAAAAGTACATTGGACCCTTGCATGTACCAAAATAATATTATTTCGATTTTGTAAAACACGCTCTGTATTTTTCAAAAAAATTAAACATGATGAATGTTGTGTTGTTGTTTGTTGTGTTGTTACTCTATTACCTACACGCTTAGATGCGATAGTCGGGGTTGGTTGATGTTGGCGCAAGATTGACTTGAGTCGAAAAAGGAACGGCAGGTTTTTGTCCAGCTGTGGGATAACTCGCAATACAGGTTAAATTATACAAGTACTATTATTGTATATGCCTACACTCATAATATTAAGTATTTCAAAAGCCAAGCTCAGTAGCCAGACCGCAAAATCTCATTACAAACCAATTCAATTTAAATTAAGAAACAATGGTTCTTTGCAACTGCCGCTTGCCGCATAGCGAGGCGACCGCTGCAACGGGAAACGTTTGGAATGGTCACAAATGTCGCGAGTGCCGGAATAGTAGCAAGTGTTCCACACTAGGTCAGTGGCTCGTGCCAGTACTGTAGAGAATTAGTGAAATTAATGGGGTTTGTTCCTAGCCGGTATTGCACTGGTTAATTACCAAGCTTCGCTGTAACTGATGGTATTGCTGGGCACTGAATTGGGACTTTTGTTCCGAAAGACTGCTTTGTTCAGCGGGTTGAATGTTTTTATTTCTAAAGCAAGTAGAGTAAGTCCATACTAATTTTATACGATTCGTCACTCGAAGTACAGTCGGTAGAAAATTATGATGGATGAATTTTAAAAGATGGATTTTGATTTAATTCACTCTTTTTATGATCTTTCTGTTAATGTTAATAATTCAATGTTTTTGATTCGTTCATCTAATTTAAGAGATATTTTTTTCTATTGCGTTCGTAGTTCGTATATTAATTTTCTACCGACTGTACTTTGAGTGACGAATTGAAGAAAGTGTCGAGTTGAAGCAACTGTCAAATTCACAAAAGTGTCCAATCAGCGAAAGTGACGAATCAACGATACTGTCGAATTAACTAAAGTGACGAGTGAGGAAAAGTGACCAGTGTTACGCGGACTCGAAAGTACTGTGTCTGCCTTGACTTAATCTTTTCACGCCCTAATAGCTGAATGCATTCGATTAAATTTGGCGCATAGATAGACCATGACCTATCACAAAGGATTACTCCTTGTCTTGTGACCTCCATGAGGGCAAAAAGTAGAAACAATATAAAAGCAACTAGATACACGTGTAAAACACAACACGTGTCTAGATTATTCTAAAAAAACTGACTTACACGAGCGCAATATAAATAATGTGAGAAAAGAGAAGGATAAAAAGTAAAAATAACTAACAACATTATGAAAGCAATGTAATAAAACGCCACAAACGCTTTTATAAAGCGCTCGTGCAACCACCCTTTACACATGTTACTTAGGTTGATCACACACTACTTTATTCACTTTTTATTCCTCCTCTTAATAAAAATCTTTGAACAAGGCGCTTCTGACATTAACGTCGCCGTGAATTCATTTATAAAATGGCAACACATAACAGGATTACGCTCTTCGCGCTGTCTGCGTTGATGTTTGCTCCAAGCTCTCGTGTTGAACCAATACTAACACCCGCAACTATAAACAAGTCTCATCATCATTTAAGTGTTTACTTGAGTAAATGTCATTTTTTAACATACGATTTTTATTATGTAGTTTAGTAATTGCTTGAAGATAGAACTGTAAAAAAAAATGGAATTTTTTCTTTGACGGTTCTTACTTCGTTTAAATTCATGACTATTGCATTAAAAAAAATTGCCTACTTAAGCCCAAGTAATTACTTTAACTTGACTATAGATACGGGTGTTAGTGATTCAGATGGTTAATTAGAAGCCATATTAGTTTGAGGGCGTATCTTTTTTTAAATCAGTATGAACATTATTTACAAACTACAAATATATCTAAAATAATAATAAAATATGTATGTACGTACATGTACAAGTATTAAAATGAAAAGAGAATTATATATATAGGGCATCAAAAAATTCGTCCACATCGTTGTCAATGGTAAAAGTGCCCAGAAGCCTGGCAGCATTGCCACGAATTGAAAAAAAAAACAAAATTACAATATTTTTAAAATAAATTATTTTATTGTGAAATTTCATGGAAAATCTTTAAAAAAACAAGATAGAAGCTGCGTTAGTTCCGATTTTGATGAGTCTCCAAAAACCAGAGAAACTCGCGCTGAACCTGAAATGTTCTTGATCACTTCGATTATTTATGTTTATTCTGACATTCATAATATTGGTAGGCCCTTAATACCCGAACATAATAAAAAATATGAGGGGATACAATTAGTTTATTTATTATATAATGTACACACAGTTACAGGCTAACCTTAAAACTAATGAGCTCATGACCCTGTTAGGGTGCAGCAAGTTTAATAAAAACTAGTAAATATTTGAAATAAATATTGCTTATTATCACGTAGATGAGGAACTTTAAATTACATCAATTAAACTTATATTTACCGTTTACGTATATTTGAGCTCTACTCATCTTCCATACATTCTTGAATAATATTACTATAATATTTTTTTATGACTTTAATCTTGATCTAAATACACATAATGTTTACATCTACCGTATACTTTCAGCTACTCTACTGTATACGTGGATACTTCGGTATTTTGGGCTATTTTTATACATTTCTGTTTAATTACTTGGTATGGTTTAATTAGGTACTTCGCACGTGTCAGTTGTAATGGGAAAATGAAGGGAAAACTGCTCGTCAGCTGATCAGCCCTCACAGGAGTGGGAGGTAATTGAGGGGATCGATTACTATGGCGCTCGTAAACGACCCCCTTTCTCAACTCAGCTAGGTTTACACGTACTTGACTGATATTATGTAGCTAGTTGGACATAGTTGTCGTTTATTCAAGACCAGCGGATACACGGTTATAAAAAAAACCGGTCAAGTGCGAGTTGGACTCGCGCACCGAGGGTTCCGTACAAACCTGTGGGTTTATAACTTTTTTTTATATGACGAAACTAAAAATTTACGGTTTTCGTAATTTTTCCTATATCTGTACTATAAGACGTGACTTCGTACAAAATTTCAAGATTCTAAGTTCACGGGAAGTACCCTGTAGGTTTTGATTCCCGTGCGAGTTTCGAAAATTTGCGGTTTGCGGCCTAAGTGGCTGTATCTTTTGATTGCGTTGACTTAGAAGGTTGATTTTTCTACAGCTTCCAGGGACAGTAGAACTAAGTATCATATAGAAATTTCAGTTTGATACCTCCACGCGTTCCTGAGAAAAACGGTCTTGACAGACGGACGGACGGACGGACGGACAACAAAGTGATCTTATAAGGGTTCCGTTTTTTCCTTTTGGAGGTACGGAACCCTAAAAACTGCAGTATCTACACGTCACAATGTACTGAACAGCTGATTTTTTTTAAGAACCGACGAAAAATTTCTATGTGGGTTCAGAATGTTGTACTGAACACGTGGTAGCCGGCTTAGCGAGGCTGTTCCTTCCACCGTGTATAACGGACATAGGTAGAAAAAAAAATTAACCGACTTCAAAAAACGGAGGAGGTTCTCAATTCGGATGTATGTTTTTTTCATTTTTTTGTGTTTGTTACCTCATATCTTCATCATTTATGAACCGATTTGAACAAATTCTTCTTTTATCTGAATGGATCTACTTCCCGATTGGTCCCATAGAAATTTCATCGAAATCAGTTCAGCAGTTTGGTTTTGAAATCAAAATAGCTGGAAAAAATAGTTTATCCGAGTAAAAGAAATTGCGAAATTGATGCTTGACAAGGATATGTGTGTGATGCGATAACTAAAAAGGGTAAAATTAAAACTTTTTTGGAAAAAAAACCCGACTTCCAAAAAAAAACACAAAAAAAGTGGAAAATAACTTTATTTTCGGAAGTCGGTGGCAAAAAAGTCAATGAAACAAACAATAGTTACCGACTTCCGAGAGTAAAGTTATTTTCCACTTTTTTAGTGTTTTTTTTGGAAGTCGGTTCTTTTGTGTTTTATAATTATGTAGATACGTAAATTGAAAGTAGCGATGTACTATTATCTAATTGAAATTCACGTATATACAATAAAATTGCTGAGAATGATGATGTTATACAGAAGCACGATATGTGCGAGACTCTAATAACTGTCTGGGTTATGACGTAATTTCTATAAATTTTGTAGTGAAAGATAATGCTTATACTCGTACTTCAGATGCGGTTAAATCGATACGGCCCACACTAGGAATTTCATCTGTATTGTGGGTGCCTTTACAAAAATTTAAACTCACACCCAGCCAGACCCGGAAGAACTATCTATAGGTCTTACAGATATTTGTTCCGTGCGGAAATCGAAACCGCGACAAGCAGCGCAGCAGCCAATCGCTCAGCCACTGCGCCAACCGAGCCGTCAACACGACATACTTTTAGTACAATAATCTGTCAGAGTCAAAATGACGCATCCGCAATACGTCTGTTCCGATTACACCGAACCTTGAGATGCGACGACATCGTATAGTCTAGTTTCATGTAGCGCAGCTTCACTAACGAAACAACACACTACACAAGAATATTCAAGATTTATCACAGCATTTCGCCAATTAAACAGAATTTATGTCCTAGAAACCATGGTAGCAGCCGCGTCGAGTTTCCATAATGCTAACCGCCATGTCCATACTAAGTTGCAGTAGCCACAGTCCCAGCAAATTGCAGGACAAAGCTAGAATAAGTCCAAAGCAATGCATGGAGAGAAACATATTATATTCAAACCTTTTTTCTTCATACATAGGAAGCTTTATTTGGATTCTGCATTTATTTTTTAAGTGTTTTATTTTTAATTTTAGCTGTTGGGTTGCGTCAGTGGATTTGTAACTTCACTTTATTTTCGTTGCCAGGATTTTTTTTGGCTTTGAGTGTTTAAGCTTTTTAAAGCTAATTGAAAAGCTTGCACAAGGAAGATTGTAGAATATTTTTAAGTCCAGCATTCATATTTACACTGCGTGATCTTTGTCCCTCTCGTGTAATTACGTAATTGTATCTGATATCTTTTTCTCCATGCTCAGTAGAAAACGGTGTCGATCACAACTCAAGAAAAGATTATCACCATCAAAATTTTGTAGAAGAGTTACCATTGGGTCAAATACATGCAACAATAAGCCTAAAGAACTACCTCCAGAAAATATATTACGGATCAAAGGTCATCCTTTATATATATATGATATATTTTCTAGAGGTAGCTTGTATCATTACCAGCGCCATAAAAAACTAATCAGGCTAGTTACTAAGTAAAGTAATACTGATTAAATTCCGTTTGTTTCGTCAGACAAGCAATTTTCAATGCCGCTAATAAATCTTGGTAATCTCATTGTTTCTTGCAGACACTCGCAGGACTGGATCCAAATAATATTATCTGTGCTCCGTGCTACCCTCACTGAAGATTAACTAGTAAAAAACATTCGCCAGCTGTCCATTTGTTGGAGAAGAAAATGGGAAAGAAAAGAATTAGTAGTTCTCATTTGATTAGACTCATCTATTAATTTGTAAGTAGTTGCCGTTTTTTTTTTTATTTTATTTTGTGTTAGGCCGGTTGTCTGCCAATAAATTGTCGTTCGAAAATTATGTGAGATTTCGATGGCCCTTGCCAAATGTCGTATCTGGTGCTAATATGAACAGACGTATTGGTTTTGAAGTAGTTATCTCATTTGTCCGAAAGCTGAATGTTATGGATAAAAGTCAACATTTTCGGCATATTTCAATTTCAGTGAAAACATAAAATAAGATCAATAACAAAAATGGAGTCATCCATATGCTTATTGAAGACCGCAACCTTTTATTCTTCAAGATACTTACTTTTAATGTTACCATGAAAAACCGTCCCAAAGAACGACCGCCTTTTCCTATAAATTCCTCCGTATTATCAGAAAATTATCTCAGATCCTAAAGAAAGTCGCTCCATTTAATGTAATTTATTGACATACTTACTTATTTTTCTTTGGCAAACCCATACATACTACGATTTGTATAATCCTCAGTCAGTATGTTTTCTTCATGGTTTTTTTTATTAGTTTCATGTATTTCCGTAAGATTATAATACCGATAACATCGTATTTCTATACCTAACAATTACAGTATTTAAACCCAATTATAATATCTTCAGGAGAATAATTTCGGAGTGGAGGCCCTAGAGGGGCATACTATGACCTGATTGGTCGCTCTTACTCGCACGTCTTTCTAAATCGTTCTCACATGTATGTATGTATAATCTCGACATGAATGATGTAACCAAGATTTTGTAAAAACATATTGATTTAAAAAAGTGTCCATGGAGTTACTTGCCCATTCTTCTCCATAGGATCTACGCTTTCGAATGGGCAACTACAGTACTTTCACAAGTCATTATGCCCTGTGACAGGGACTGTAGCTTAGTTTATTTTTTGTGTTTTGACATTCAAAAGTAATGGTAATGGTCTAATTGAAATAAATGGTTTGAGTTTGAGTTTGAGTTTGGTGATGTTCTTCAGAAAGGTCAGGTGCTTAGTACACGCAACCGGCGTGCGTGTAAGACCAGATGGATGACGTGGACGAGGCGAGAGGATTAGATAGGTATGTAAAGATTGTAGCAGGCGGCTTAATGTAGTTTGTACCCTCATGTGGTAAAGGTGTGCGTTCATGTATTTAAGTTTAATCATTTCATTGAATAATTTAAAATTTTGTAAGTATTTGCTATTATCTCTTATGCCTACCTCATATTTTTTGAGCCAGTTTCCAAACCATGCGATATTTTAATGAGAACTGTTCTGTTTTTAATTCATCAGCTGGTAGATTGCCTATGCGAACCCTTGGACACGAGCCCTTCACCTCATATAACCCCGCACACGAACTTCATAATTCAGTCCAAATTTAACCGAAAAAAGTAAAGTCATGTACCCAGCGTTGATGTTTATATATTTACGAGCTCTGCCTCCCCTGTGTCCACAAGTGGGTTTCAATATTTACGGGTGGCATCGCGTGCTCTCGGAGGCTGTAATTAAATCTTTTATTACTCTCCCGTGATAGTGGCCACTGTTGTCTCATTGCTTGTTTATTGTTACGGTGTATAAACTCTTGACAGACAGACATAAACAAGGTTTACACGTGTTATATTTTTCTTATGTTGCGATATCCATTCAAATTAGCTAGCAAACGGAATGCTATCGAGCATGCGTTCCATAATCGATGAAGCCGGTACAAATTGTGTCTAATATTAAGTCTTCTCTATCATAAAGCTCGTCGCTGTTTGTGAGTTATTTCGTAACTTTTCAATGACCTATAATTATGCTGTTCGTATCAAGAATCTTTCCATGTTCGATTTATGAAAATCTGTAAAGGGTATAACCTAGTCTTAACCCGTTTTTCTATTTTTTTCTCCCTATTTATAATATTTTACACCTTAGACCGTATAATGCCAAAATACCCAATGCTTAAGTACTAACTCCTTTCTGCTTCAAAATGTTTTATAACCACAATATAGTAAATCATACAACAAAATAAAACCATATCTTATTTTATCCGTAAAACTAGCAGCGTTTCTACATTAAAGTCTAGACGTTATTTTAATAGGTCTAAACCTGATATTCCCCTGGATGCTGTCCTGGGGGTCCTGTGTGTCCACGTGCGATGCAATATTTACTACCCGCATCCAGTTACCAGCTTTCCTGGGCAGCGTCGGCGAAGACATGGAGTATGAAGAAATGGAGTGCTTATGTTCCGTAGATCAAGTGCACCTTAGTGTGAATGGAATTTATTGGCAAAGCGAGAGTATCGTTCACCGGTGAGCTCGCATCACTTAAAAAACCTCTTCCTAAAACGAATTTTATGTCATCAAATTGTGACTTCATAACAGCTGCCTGCGAATATCCTTCTGGTTCATCCACAGCACATTCCAAAATAATATTATAAATTCGAAAGTAACTCTGTTTATTTGCCTGTTTACCTGTCACCTTTTTATTTCTAAGCAACAGAACCGATCGTCATGAGAACTGAAATGTCAGATAAAAAGCCTTCAACCTGAAAAAGGACATATACCTCCTTTCCTGTAAGGATCACAGTCAAAGTCTCGGTCAAGAAAAGTCTAGTATTTAATATATCCATCTGGGTCACAATACGGATTGCAATTTTGAGAGGAGCACGTATATTGTGCACACCTTAGCACTCTGTTCTCTAAACTCCATGTCCGCCGTAAGTAATTAAACTTTTTCATACGTTAGAGATGGGAACTGTTTGTATTGTCTCATCGAATATTTGCTATGACTGTTTACTGTGTCTAGACCGATGAGCAAATCATAAGCTTTAAAGTTACAGAGCTTTTGTGAATATGCTTGTTTGATTTAGCTGCTTCCAAACATTGGGCTTTTATTTATTCCAGTTGCTTTTAATATAACTTTGAACTTAACCATACCCTTTGATTTCCTGAAAGGAGGCTTAAGTGGTATCCTGAGTAACCACAAATGGAAATTGGACGTAATTTGCGACAGACGGGCATGTATGACAGATTTTACTTTATTATCAATTAACAAACTGATTTATGATTATCATTCAAACCCTTGTGTACACCTACTAGCTCTACCTGTAGAAATACAAAATAGAATGTAGAATAAAATCTATCTTTACATGATCACTGATATTATAAATATTCGACCTGCCCACTCATTTGATTGATTTACTCGCCCCGAATGACCTCGCGCTGCAGTGTCACAGCCTACATACGGCTTAAAACCAAAACAAACAGCTACAGTACCTAAGTATAAAAACGACCTCAAATTCCAGACACCCTACACTGGCAAAATCTCTTGTCATCTACCTTTATTTACTCCCAATAACCGAAATAATGTATCTGAAGCGAAATTAATAACTTTCGGGTAGGCGCCGATTTGTTGGCTGAAGGATTGAAACTCGGCGACCCATGAGATGCCCAAACGGTTTTATTTGGCCTCCGCCAGACGATAAACAATGTTTTTGTTCGGAAATTGCGCACTTTCTATCATCTATTATTGTCCGTAGTGCTTCGAGGGTTTGGTGTTGTTGTGTTAAAGGTTTTCGTAGTATTTATAGGGATTATATGTATGTTAGCGTATTGTATGTATTTAGTAGGATTATTTGTAGAATACCTACATGTTTGGCAGTAGTCATATTATTTGCTAATGCCTATCTAACATCGACCTGTTGTATCGATGTAGGTATAAGGTAAGTATTTAATCACTTTTTGTGCTGTCTCTGATTAGTCATATCTTCTAATACCTAAGTAATAGAATTCTCAGTCGAGACAGCCGAGAATACTCTAAGCTTCTATCATATTCGCATTTGACTCCCAAATACTTCTCCAACCAACAATATCGAAAAACGGAAAAGATTTTCGCTTGTACCCGCAAGATCATACGCTGTTCGGCGGGCAGTGGAGTGGTCCACACTACGTCAAATATTCAGGGCAGCCTCCTCTGTTTTATTCATGCAACCATCTGTTGTTTCGCTTTGTTACCTCCGCCTATGTACGCGCATAAATTGTGTGTTAGGCCACGCGGGGACGAACGACTTTGCTTTTTTTTGTCAGAGGATACAAGGGGTTATGATGTAGGTATGTTTACCTTTATTTGATTTGGGGAAAATATGATAACTAAAGTTGTTATGATGGTGGTACGATTTTAATTTAGTCTATTAGAAATGCTGATGCTGTCTTTTATATTATCTGCATTAAATTTCTGCTTCTTTTAAGTAGTTTAAATAAAAGTAAAGTAAGAGCTCATTCACACCGCTTCCGTCATTGACGATCCGTCATAAAACACGATACGTCATGACGGATGGACGTTCACAATGCATACGGAATCGTGTATTAGCACGATCTGGGAAATAAAACGAATTGGTGTTCACATTAGTTCCGTGACTTTTAACGTAGGTACCTGATTTTTAAAAGACGATACTTGATTTAAGTCGCGTCCGTCATTTTTCACGATTCGTGATGCGTGTAAACGCAGACATTTAAAAAGCATTGCCGCATTCAAAAAAAAAGACGAGTCGTGAGAAAAGACAATACGTCAAAAAAAAAACGAATAGTCGTCGTGTCAATGGGCTGTTAAATAAGCATGCAATCTTCCTAAATGATAAATGTGGATGTTTGAAAAATAAAATGTGCAGAAGAACCCTAGACTTAGTTCGAAAATGGAGGCAATATTTTTATGAACGACTTGTCACTTTTTATGTTCTTGAAAATATAAAATATGGCTCGGGCTCAAGTTAAAGATGATGATCGATTCAAGAAATCGTCCGACAAATCGCATTGTCGCAAACTCATCCACACTAGTCGACTTTTCCTTGTTGTTTGTCTTGTTTCCTACCTTTGATGCGGTGAGCAGAGGCGAAGGTCGACGGTTGCTGGGCCCATCCGCCCATCCAGGTACTTTTTGTGGTAACGCGAGGAGGTTACCCTGTGGTTGCGCAGTGGTCGCTTTGTATTCTCTGAACCAAGTGACCACAGGATTTATAATATTAAAGGAGGCTTGCAAAAAATGCTTTGCCAGATTATTAAATTGAATTTAACTTTATGTGGCATTGAAATAAAAAGGTTAAATAACGTAATATTAGTGTCGAATGATTTCTTTGCTTCGTTGCTGAAGGATCAGTCAAGAACCAAAATAAATTCTCGATTTAAGTGGAAAATAAACCAAACGAAACAAAAGGTGTACGTAACGATCTTATCCGGCACAGTTCTGTTTTCTGCCTACCTCTAAGTTAACCAATCTCTGTTGAAAGCAAACATACATACTATAGTCGATCAAAGAACATAATACACTTATTAATAATCCCCAAATTAAATTGAATATAAAAATGTAAATAAACCCAAAGAGCCTCGATATAGAATTTCGACAAAAAATATATTAAAGCGACGCTGTCGAGTCAGGTTATCCCGGCCATAAATTTCCAATGTTCGGCCCGCAGTGCTTTTTACTTTTTGCTTAAAGTAGTTTTTCATCGATAATAATTTACTGCGGAGAAGTGTTATTTAGCGAGAAACATTTCTATTTTAGGAACGTTTGGTAAACAGCACCATTTTAACAACATCAATCGGTTTTGATGTTTATCTTGGAATGATAGTCGCCTATATAATAGTAAGAAGCAAGAAATAATTTTAACTTCACTTGTAAAATTAACAAAATTCCGCAGAAAATTCCCCGCAATTAGTCCATTTAAAAAATAACCGTAAAAGTTGCGAAAATGAAAATTTTATCACAAAAGAAATTTACGGTTCTCTTGTAACAGAGATATCTACCCGGAGAGGGTTTTGGGGTATTTCGCTGTTACAAAACAAGCGAGCGTTCAACTCTTGACGAAATTAATTGCTTCCTATTGTACAACAAAGTTTTGTACAACGTAATCGTAATATTAAAATTTTGTTTCCAAGTTCGTATGAGCAAAATTGCATACAACTTACAGTCTTATCGATTGTGTTATAAAGTTTAAAATAACGGTGGGTTAGAATTTTTGAATTACGATAATATAGAGCAATAGATATTTTGAATTTAAATCAGAATAATGATGACATAAAGTTCTGGACAAGATATTAAATTGATGAATCAAGAAAAGGAAGTTGCACAGGTGCAGCATAGGCTTTATTTATGCAAACCATCGACACACGGCGATAAGACAGTTAGTTGTTCGGTGTGTTCATGGAATTATTAAGTACTTTAGTACAATAAACAACGCAACTATAACTATAATTATATAACTATATTTATAACTATACAACGTAGGTAGGTACTTATAGGTATTTTCTCTGCCTTAGATTTTAAGTAATTTATTATCAGAAATTAGAAACTTGTACTCGATTTTTACATTGATTTTCATTAACATTATTTGTTTCAAAACAACTCAGACATAGGATGAACTAGATGCTGTTTATTAGCGAGAATAATTTTCATTGTAGATAATTATGCCACCATATTGAACATAACATCTCACTGAAGCATGAATTAACCTACAACCTACATAAATAATTTACTACCTCTTTAAGTAGTGGACGGGACACCGACGCGAAAACGGAAACCACATACTCAGTACACCATTCTGAACACCCCCATATTATAGAAATTTTTCGTCGGTTATTAAAAAAAATCTGCTGTTTCCTACAAAAGTGCAATACCTACACGGTCAAAATGTATAGAATAGCTGATGTTTAGTTTTGCTGAGTAAATACTGGTTTCAATACAAGATAACATCAAAGCAGCTAAAGTTAGATACAAATAGATAAATCGATAGGCCTTTATTCAAGTCTACGCTTAATTAACTTAATTCAAGAGTAACATACGATTTGGTATAGGTATGTGTGTATGAGCTTAGGAACGGTAGGTGTCTGTGTTATTTTAGGCACAAACGTTAATTAAGAGTGTTTCGGAGACACAAAAAGCGTTTCATTAAGAAAAACATAAATACAATTTGGGACTTTCAATGTTTTGTCAACTATAGGCAGCTCCCTCCTACATTTAAACTTCAGTTTGCGCTACAACTCCGATATTTTTATGATTTTTTCAACAGAATGACTAGCATTCGGTCATCTACTTAATTACACTAGAATCATGTTGATTATCATTTGTGAGGACATAACATCAATTAGAAACAAGATTTTAATATAGTTTCAACACATCCCGAAAGAAAAGGAAGGTACCTAACACAATTAATAAAAACTATCATTCATATCCTTCACTGAAGCCTCGACCTCAAAAAAATGCAAATGGCCGCCAAGTTCCAGTGTAACAAAGCTATTAACATAAACCAACAACGCTTGGCCTTCACTAACTTGTATTACTTTTGTCAAACTTGGCTCGTCGTCTAACTATCGCCTGAGGTGAGCCACATAACCTTTAGGATGCTCCTAGTACCTAATATACCGATACAGGTTAGCGCCAAATGTCAAATGTGACAGGGGAAATGTCATTGTCAATTTAGGCGGCAACACGTGAAACCTATGGAGTAGAACTAAATAACAGAAGACTTTTACAAAACACAAAAGCACCATTTGCGCATATTGATAAAGAAAATCAGCAAAGTTTGTTTATTCACAATAAGTTATCGTTTCATCAACTTTTTACGTTGGCGTCATGACAGCAGACCCGCCAAGACAGCAGAAAAATGATCTTAAGTATAGTTGATTTGCGATACATCTACCCAAGAGGGCATAGACAATAATATATAATATAATAGTAATATCTTCTGTCCAGCCGGGAAAACACAGAACTAAAATAAATGTACCAAGTTTTGATGTATTTTTCTTCTCGATGTATTTTTTCTTGACAAGCGGCGCCACCTTGACCTGCACATTTAAAGCGGTCATACTCGTACAGTAGGTACTTACGCTATGTCAATCTTGTCGAAAATCATTGTAGAACCTTTCAAAGCGATTGTCGAATGTCTGCCCTTAGTTCTACGTGAAACAAATGATGCACTAATCCCAAATCATTTTGATATCTTGGCATCGATCCGCGGTGTCCGCCTGCCTGGCGCCCAGAGTATTTGGAGAAACTTTCACAAAACTAACGGTAAGTAAGCGATATGCGATTCCTAAATGTTTTGCAATCGAGTACATAGCGGTCGAACCACCAAACACTTTTATATGATAAAAATCTGTGGAATGTTTTTATTCTCATCCTTCTAATCAACTGAAGAATTTAATAGCCATACAATCAATGATTTATTTGACCGAATAAGACTTTGTTGTATTATTAAGATTACTTTCAGCCTAGAATTGTGATGATTAGAATTGTTTTGCTTCTGGAAGCATCATTAGTTTTGAACCCTTTTGTTATTTATCACAGAAAACATCACATCCCACTAGAATTCTCCCTCTTAAGTACCAATTTAAATTGAATACCAAACTACCCACATTAGGTCGAAAACTAACGACGGTTTTCAACGACTGGAATTGGTGAACAACCTGACCTATAAACAGAATAGAATCTACTTTACTCCGACTCCTTGGCCAATTCAAAAGTATCTGCTAATGGTTTGAATTAGATAAATGCTTTGAGTTTGATCCATAGATAGGTTGGACAAACTGACTTACATATGGATAGGTACATATACGGACAAATTGGAAAGCCTCAAAGTTGGTGGAACTAGTTTAACTAGTTAAGCCGCGCGGGTTGGCGCGGACCGGAAATGTGTTCGTGTTTGGACTTCCTCTTATGCTATTACATAAAAATGTTTTGGCCGTTACAGCTTTGTCGATAGTAGATCGAGAAAAGCAATTTAATACGAGTTTCGTTCGAATGAGTATGAAATAGAGAAGTCGCTTGCAGAAGGCCGAACGAAAAAAGACAAAACAAATCTCTGTAGATGATGATGGTAGTAAGTATCAGACTGTCCAAAATTGTTGATAAGAATGGTTAGAACATCACTACACTAGCAACTTTCATTATTTCACCGCTACTCGACTAATTTCTTCGAAGTCACTACATTTATGCATTGCTAATAATTACCCAAAAATTACCTAAAAAGCTAAACATCTTCTTCACAACAGCGTAAAGTATATCTGCACCGAAAATCAAACTACCCAACCAACCAACGCAGGCCTATTTCTATTCAGAAACCTTCCATAAACATCAATATTTACGTTAATATAAATATCTAACCTACCCAACCCTACGTGGAATATGTCCTCATATCCATTCACCGCCGGTAACTACCACATCTCAATGCATAATGCACAGATAATGCATTAAAATGTATTCAGCAGTCGCGCCGTCAAATAATAAAAATGATTTCGCGACTACCCTCAGGTGCTAGGTGGAGGAAACAATGGCGGCGATGTACTGGGGTTTGTATGTATGTAGATGTAGTCAGGTGAGAGACGTAATATGTGTAAAAGATACGAGATTTGTAGAAAATGTTGTGAGTTTTTCTGTTATAATAATTGTGTTTATTTTTTACTTGAGGTGTATAGCCCTGAGCTGAGTGGAGCTCGTGGCTAAATAATAGCAGCCGCACGGGTGGATCTTCAAAGTTAATCCGCGCTTTTCAGGGTCGGTCCGTGGATGGGTGACCAATTGACCTCCGTCCTTCGAAAAGCACGTGAAGCCGTTGGTCCCGGCTGTCATTTATAGATTTTTAAAGGCTAGGCAGATGAGATGTAGTCCTGGACTCCTGATGGCTTACAGACCAAGTTCTTCATCTATAGTAATACTATATACTAATACTAATATACTAATAATATTATAAATGCGAAAGTTTGGATGGATCGATGTTTGTTACTCAATCACGCTAAAACGACTGAACGGATCTGGATAAAAATTGGCGCAGAGATAGATTATAGTTTGGAATAGCACATAGGCTGCTTTTCATCCCGGTGAGACGATCCCGTGGGTCACTTATCGAACTCCACGCCGCAAGCCGCCGGCATAGCCTAGTTAAAAATATGTGTGCGAACTTGATCAATGTCACATTTTTAATGTTTCACCGTTCTTTTTAGGAGCTGGACTTAATCGACATTAATAACATGTCTATTTTCATCATAGTAGTATTATTAAAAATGAAAATTATACTTTAATTACTACCCACGTATTCACAATATCCCCTATCAGCATAATTAAGTAATTAATACGTTAGCTGGAAGAAATTCAGAAGGTTCTATTTGAGAAAAGAGGGGTGGTGTCAGAACACTACGCTCACCTTTAACAAAAAAAAAAAAAACATACACACCAGCTCCCACCTCTTCCTTTCTTCCCCAGTTTCAGTAATATAATCTTACATGTTTATCCTCCCAACGGAACCTGAATCCTCGCTTCCTTTGTTTTCCTCACTTCTAAATGAAGGCAGTAAAATTAAAATAAATATTCATTTAGTACGAATGTAGGCCAAGCGCTTCTGCCGTAGTAGAATGGTGGTACTGTAGTTGTAGAGGCAACGGTTCCGGTATATAGGAGTACTGACTACCCCGTAATGATACTATCTAGAGTCCTTGTGAAATCCCTGTCTGTGTCAGGGTTGCCATGCGCAAAAATAAAACCTAGGCTGAAAGGAATGCTGATTTGTTTCTCAAACATTTTATTAAATGACTAAAATATATTAGGGTAACATGTCTTTCTAGAAAACAGTCAATTTATGTACTGATTTCTATTTAATAAAACTATCAAAGCAAAATAATGTCCTCTTATTTCTGGCACCCAAAATACCTACATGTTATGTAGGTAGGCATGTATCTGTCTTGTATGGATCAGACTGTTGGACCACAAAAATGATGAATTGAAGGCATTTGCATGTGGGTGAGATGAGAAGGCAAAGGAAGTCTGAAAGTGGCGCCGGAGACTGCAAAGTTGTGTGGATTGAGAAAAATGTCGTGAGGAAAGTTTTGAGTCGATAAGTATAAGAGTAGAGGAAGACCAAAGAAACGATGAATGGACTGTGTGAAGGGTGATATGGCTAGAAAGGAGGTGTCCAATGAGTTCTCATTGGACACCTCCACAAGTGAAAGAGAAGTATGGAAGAAGAAGACATGCTGCGTCGACCCCAAATCAATTGGGTTAAGGATAGGAGAATGATGATGGTGGCATGATCAGAAATGTGTCGTCATATTAATTTAATACCACCGTCGTTGGTTCCATGGAGAAAGTTTCCCAGTTTAATGGTCCAAAACAATCCTTTAATATAACCAACACTCTCTGTTTCTGGTTACATGCTGTATAATACCTTTAAAATGTAACAATAAACAAATTAAGTAACCAGTAAAAAATAACACAATTACCTCTAATAAAAAAAGCCTAACAACCTCGGCAAAAAAGGACGCACTTATTTCCCCCCGGACAAAGGTAAACACAAACATATCCGGTCAATCCCGGACATCTATCAACCCTATGCAGAAAGGACAATGGCGTCCAACACTTCTCTTGTCCATTCCCACTGCACTAAAGACAGGAATAAAAACCAGGATTCTGTCAACAACTGCTGTTTACAAACTAAATACAAACAGGTTTTCGTAAACTGTCTTGGATGACAGTTTTAGGTGTCTTGTTGAAAGTGTTGTGGAAGAAAATAAGGAATTCAAAATTATTGTATTCCTTTAGGGCTTCCTGCAGTCAAATAGAGAAACTTGATATCTGTATTTTAAGGAATTTCTTTGCCTCTATGTATGTTTTAACTAGCTTCTGCCCGCGATTTCGTCCACGTGTATTAACATAAAACATAATATATGGCATTCGGCAATGGTAAAGCTTTATATTCTGTAAAAGATTTTATGTAAGATGCAGAGATCAAATTTTATGCAACACAAACGCGTGCCTAAAACATAGATACATTCGTACGACTTTTGAATCTAAAGTAGAACTATTTATTCAACAATTTTTGCAACAAGGACAATAAATATCGTTCATATCGCATATGAATGGTTATGTGCGAAATAAGTATTTTCAATACTAACATTTACGTACGTTAACTTTACTCGGCTTTCGTTGTTGAAGTTGGTCAAGCGTTAACAAACAAGCTGTCATGTCAAACGCACTGTAACTGGATATCCAAAATATCGACGACCAATCAAACCGCTGGACATGAGTTTCACCATTTTTTTTTTCCAGAAACCGGGAATCTGTGCAAAATTGGAATTATTGCGGCATCTTTTTTTTAACCGATTTAAAAAAAGGAGGAGGTTCTCAATTAGGTTGCATTTTTTTGTGTTTGTTACCTCATATCTTTGTCATTTATGAACCGATTTGAAAAAATCTTCTTTTATCTGAAAGGATATACTTCCCGATTGGTCCCATAGAAATTTCGTTCTCAAAAATCGGTTCAGTAGTTTGGTTTTTATGTCAAAATAGCTAGAAAAAATATGTCATCCAATTAAAAGAAATTGCGAAATTGATACTTGACAAGGATTTGTGTGTGATAAGATAACTAAAAATGTAAAATAAAAACTTTTTTCTTAAATGTTCATCATCAGGGGGCCCTGTTAATGTTGTTCAAGCTGCAAAATGGCGTTGTATTACTATAATGGGCAACCTGGAGGACATAACACACAGTTTAATAGTAGTTTTAAAAGTCAACTCAAATTAATATGAAGCCAAATAAATATTAAATGTTGTATTAAACGCCACGGATGCAAGCAAACTTTGCGCTGCGATAATGTGTTCACACTTCAAGGGCAATTCTTCCAAAAGTTTGTTTAATTAGGCCCCGTCAGACGAGATGCTGTCATCAACGAACACAGCTCGTCTATGTAAGCCTTTGCATACGCTAGTCAACAGACTTGGCATCACTTGATTTCGTTATATCAACAGATATACTTACACACACTTCATCTATCTCTCAATGGACATAAAAGTGTTAACATACAGTATTTCTGCTAGAAACAAAATGGTCAGAGTCGGCTCATACCACACAACATGGAAAGCGTTTACACGAATTTCTTAGCTCAGCTTACAAGTTACCTACTCTTAAGTAAGTCGGGGATGTCACATCGCCACATGCGGTACCGTTTTATATGTGTAGTGAAACATAACATAAAAGTTTAATAGACGGCTCGTAACACCTACCAAGCATTATTCTTTTAATTTAAATACAATATGGAAAAGAGATGGAGCTATTCAAGGTGTCTAGCTCGATCTCTTACCGACGCAGCTTCGTTTCCGCAATATTTTTTTTTCATGTTAATTTTGTAAAACCATTCTGTTTCAATTTTGGTGTACAATAAAGTATATTCTATTCTATTCTAACCCCATGAGTTTTGTTTCACAGAATAAACCTAGTTGGTTTGGCTGGTTATCATGATACTGTGCCTATTTTAACCTTTACATACACTAGTCTACAAACCTGACGTAACTTCAAATATAATTCGAGGCGCCAATCCAATCAGGAATTCGACGAAAAGCCTGCGACTTTAAATCTCATTCCGTTTATCTGCTGCGTTGGTTCCAGTGCTCATGGAAAGGTGTTTAGGTTAGTTAAGGGATTATGTACTTAATAATGTCCACCCTGTATAGAGTAACGTGATCGAAGTTAACGTACATATTACAATTTACAAAGTAACTACCACAGATTGTAGATTATACCTAGAAAACGCAAGTATCACGATCTGTATGAAAACAAAGGGTGACATTTTTTGACTACTTACTATGACGTCATAAATACTATTAAGTTACTAAACAAACAAGTTACTATACAAAGTAGACTACGTTTTTGTTCTTTAACTAATGTCTAGACATGAAGAGCTCGTGGCTAAATAATAACAGCCGCTCGGATCAATCTTCAGGTTAATGCGAGCTTGCCTAGGGTGGTATGTGGATGGGTGACCACCCATCACATACCGAGTTTCCTCCGTGCCTCGGTAAGCACGTTAAGCCGTTGGTCTCGGCTGTCAATGATACATCTTTGACAGTCGTTACAGGTAGTCAGTGGCCCAAAAATCTGGCAACCAGTCTTACCAAGGGGTATCGTATTAGTGTATTACCCAGTACTAACTGGGTTGTGGTGGCCAGATATGCAATCGCTCCATGTAAAATACTGGTATTCAGCTGCATCCGGTGAGACTGGAAGCCGACCCCAACATAGTTGGGAAAAGGTTAGGCAGATGATGAACTTATGTCTAGAAATCTCAATCAAACATTTTCACTCATAATCCTAGATTGTGTCTCTCTAAGCGTAAATGAAATATAGATATGACACGCTCTTATAACATAAAATTAATAGCAACGACGTATCAAAGAGTTAAGTAGCTATCAGTAACCGCCCACTCGACGAGACATGACGTCATCAGCACATCCTCACATTTGACGAATTTCGCGCCAAATTAACGTACACCGCAATTCGGATACACGCACCTACTTGACTCGAGTGCTTGTGGTTTCATATAGATCCGTATTTGTTGAAGAACAATGAGATTTTCAGGCCGTCATTAACACGTTGGCACACACTGAAAATGTTTGCTTAAGACGCCTTTGTCTATTATGTCAAGTTTTAAGATCTTGGCACACTTGCACGGAAATAGGGACGCTTCTTAGCCGTCCTATTAAAAACCCCTACTGTCTTATTTTGTTCTGTTTTATTAGAAGAAGAAGAAGAACAATATATAACATAGCATCACGCCTGTAATCACTGAAGAGTCTACCAGCAATGTATCTATGTTTTTTTCCCCTTTCGAAACAATTATGTTAAAGCCTCATATACATAGGGGTTCAGTCAGAAAACCCAATACGCATTCCCCGACCTGGAAATCGAACCCGCTACCTCATGCTTAGCACTTGTGACCGCTAGGCCAGCGAGGCAGTATAATTAAAACAACATTCAAATAACTCGATCATCAAAACAAAAGCACATCAACGGTTTCCTTCGAAATGTGAATACAGCGAAACAAACAAAGTTATTTAGCCCATTAGCATGGCTTTTAACCAATTTTCCACGAGAATCGCAACGAAGGGTGTTTCTTCATCATCAATTTATTACGCGGTCGCCCTCCATCGGGGTAAGCCGTGGGATGGCCGTGGGTAATGTTGAAGTGACTCGTGGACAACGTCAACTTGAATAAAGCGATCGGAAATTCCAATAATCAATCTGGATTCCAATCCTATAATCCGATGCCATCACCGAAATAGATGCAATTTGTACTACGATTGAATGATGTCGATACTTGTTTGTTTAATTCAATTATCTGACTTTAAAATTAATTCAATTTTCACACTATTGCTTTTCGCACTACAACACTATTTCGTTTGCACAAACAAAATGGAAATGTGAAAGTTAACTGAATGAATACTTGGAGCTTTAGGTCATAATCAAGCCTTACAAAGATTCATTCAATTGCTATTTAATAAGACATTAGTAATATCTGTACTTAGATTAAAAAAGTGGAAATCATTCTGTCTACCAGTCCTAACGATGGGAGCTATTTATTCCGATATAAAAAATGGCAGACAATATATTTGCACAAAGTATCAAAACTAGACGAGCAGCGTAGAAGGCTTTACAGGAGCGTGTGGAGGGGAGCGACCGAGGGATGCACGCAAATGAAATGTCCGAACGAGTCATTGAATCAATATCGAGCAGAGGCCAGAGACCGCAAGAGCTCACTCATATTACTGCACTCGTGTTATTAAGAACTGACCTCGATTAAATGTTACTTGTTTAATGACCGAGGGAGGCATTGCGAAAATACCAATCAGAGACCACGAGAATTACCGCGAAAGGGGGGTCATATTACTGTGCCGGATTTATCTATTTCCGATTATCTGCTCTGCTAAATTTCGTCCGATAGAGCAACATATCTGGCAAACTATATAAACATAGGGGTAAAGAAGTTCTTCATCACACAGATTTTCAGATGTACATAGTTACCTATATATAAACACACGCCCTTTTCCCCCGGGACCTAGGCAGAAACTACAGAGTGCCACCTGCTACGATCCTTACATATTCCTTTTAGTTCGGCTACGTTTAAACCTCTGGGTCATACAGGCTCGCCGGTTGCGAGTACTTTGCACTTGACCTGTCTGCAGAACACGCTACAAGAAATATGTATTTGAGTACTTACCTATATAACTATATGAGTAATATTGAAAAATACCTGTTTAAATCATGGAAACAAACGAGAGGAAAGAAAATAAGTTTTTGTAATGGCGGCGGCTTTGGCGGGGCAGAGAAATGATGCGACAGGATGATAATCAATAAGTGTTGTATTTCGGCACACAGCTTATTAGGTCCGCAAACTAACTTAGCTCTACCCAACGCGGCATGGAGGTCGCGTAGAACACCGTAAGTATCGCGCCACGCAGTTGAGCGTGCGCACTCTCTAGCAACGAGGTAGGCCAACTGCAGACGCGGGCGCCTCGCATGCGAGTCGCACCAAACGATATAATAACAATATTTTTAACACTCATTGATATGTAAATTGGCTGTGACATACGGACCGACAGACAGAGCGAATCTATAGAATCGCGGAATTATCTAGTTAGAGCTGCTATCGATTTGTTTCGACGTATGCATGTAGGTATGCAGTTGCCATATAGTGTGTCATAATCCTGAAATGTAATATGGTTATGTGAATGATATTGCACAGCGGTACAATAATGGCGACGAGGTGCTATTACAAGGACTGCATTGTATTATCGTAACAATATTCTCCTTTGCAGTTATGGATATTTTCTGCTGCATGTTGCAGCACTTTTTCCAACACAGTGAAAAAGAAAATGGAAGAAAAAAACGTCTTTCGCCGACCCCAAGTAACATGGGGCTAGGCAAGGGCAAGAACAGGTAGACCATGACCTAGATTAGGATATGTTTTATTTCACCCCGATACGTCTCCGTGGGATAATTTACGACCTCCACACGGACTAATCTGCGGGCAAAGGCTTCGGTTTACTGATATTTGGTACTTGCAATCTTCTTCTTTGCGTGTCGATGGACTCAAATTATATGCGACCAATATGTAGCCACCAGCAGAACAGAAGACTAGAAGGCAGACAAGATAGAAGGTGGGGCATATCCTGCAGAGGGTCTCCACACTGGCATTCTATTTGGAATGGGCCCAGGAAACCTCGTTTAGCCAGATTATTTCTACAGCGATCGGTATTCCCACTTGGATAACAATTTTTAATTTAATTTCCTTCTCAGTCTCAGTACCCCGGGGTCTGGCTGTTATTAAATTTGGATGTGGCCCAATTCCTCTGTGCGGTCAGACACTAGCCGATGTCGTCACTAATTTAACGTGGTTTGGGTCACTTACTAATATAACTGAACGTTTGAATCCGACGTAGTGGAATAATCTCGTTTGTTTAATCTCAAATACTCTCAATGTTTTTAAATGCAACCAGATTCACAAGGCGTGGTATAGTTTGTTTAAGTTAAGTAGCTTGACCCGAATCAAGTTTTTATTGGTCATAGTGATAAAGCATTTTTATTTGCATTTGTATGATGTTACTGAAAATTTATTCCAGGTAAAAGAGAAATGGTCACAAAAATACTACATCTATTGATCATCTTGCCGGCCATGGCAACGTTGATATGATTTAAGTAAATCAGTACCTATGAGTACTTACTTATAGTAAATATCTAATAATAAGTCTTAAACTAAAATGTACTGAAAAATCCGTAAAAGCAGAACTTTCCAACTAACATAACATACCTCACAAACAAAATAATCCATAACAAAACACGTCGCCAAAGTTAGACACATTTTAATATTGAATAATCCTTTAAATTAAAAGTGCCAAGGACCGGGATTAATGTGTTCGAGGCAAGTCTGGGGGTTAACAAATAGCCATGGAATATTCATAGACAACAAACGAGGCGCGGCCGAAATGTATTTAATTTTATTTTAATGGCGTCGTGGTTACTGGCTGGCACAACGCTCCCTGTGGATACTGTAGCCGTTGCATTTGAGAGAAAAAAAATGTAAACTCGAAATTCGAATGCGCTGTAATGTGTTGCTTTAATTGTTTGCTGTAGTAAAACTTACTTTTGAGTAGTTGACTGTACCATTAAAATTAACGAAACCTAACTCAAATTGCTGACTCATTAAATAATTAGTTTATCGATATTTCTAATACAAATCCCTAATACACTGAAATCTTCAATAGTTAAGCCCCTTCATGAAAGTAAGAGTACACTAGATAAAACTAATTATAGACCTATCACCCTCATTTCAATATTGTCTAAAATTTATGAGATAATAATGCATAATCGTTTAATTCAATTTATAATCAAGCATAAAATTATTAATGAAGAACAAAATGGGTTTCAAAAAGGTAAGTCAACCACTTTGGCAGCATTCTCTCTAGTAAGGTCCATAACAGATAATATAGATAAAAAACGTTCTGTCTCCGTAATCTTCCTTGATATGAGCAAGGCTTTTGATCTCGGTAATCATGACACACTTCTTGATAAGTGCGAGCGCTATGGAATTAAAGGTCCTGCACTAGAATGGCTAAAAAGTTATTTAAGTAACAGACAACATTGTGTTGTATCCCGTAATAGTGATAAATTTGTTGCAATATTATACAGATCCTTATTTCGTCACAACTGGTCAGGAGTGCCACAGGGAAGTATCCTTGGGCCTCTTCTCTTCCGCTTATACATCAATGACTTACCAAATATAACAAAACATAAATGCGTACTATTTGCCGATGATGTATCAGTAATAATACCAGAGAGTGACAAAACATTATACCAACAAGAAGTAAAACAAACTATTACCGATATAATAAATTGGCTAAATCTAAATAACTTAAAAGTAAACCTTTCTAAAACAAAATTCATTCAATTTGCAAATTATAAACAGAACCCACCAAAAATTAATTTAGAACACAATAACGAAATAATTAATAGAGAAAATAGCATAATTTTTTTTAAGATTAACACTAGGTCAAAATTGTGATTGGAAAATCCATATTGGCAACCTATGTAAAAATTTAAACAGATTTGTATACGCGCTAAAAGTGCTACGCAAGACAGCAAATGAATGGCTATGTTAGGTAGGCTATGTAGCGTCTGTACTGTGATACGGCGTACTCTTATGGGGTAACTCGACACATGTCCTAAGAGCATTCATAGCGCAAAAAAACTGTAGGCTGTTTTATATTTTAGAAATAGGAATATTTGTTATAAAAAAATCAAACTTCTTCTCCACAGTAGTTGATATTATTATACAATTGTTTTTTTTTTTTTAATTATACCTAGGTTTAAGATATTAACGTTGTATCTTATATCATATTATAGAGTTTGTACAAAGTTTTGTTTTTTGTTGTTTTGTTTTATTAGAGTGTGTAAGTTAGCTCTGATTTAGGTATATGTAAAATTATAAAGTGTTAATATTTTAATGTAACCAGTGTAAATATTCGTATGCCGCGTGTAGCGGCGGATACATAACATTTTATATACCTAACAACTTTGTGCCGGCCGTCTCCTACGAATAAATGTCTTTGTCTTTGTCAACACGATCAACGCATTTGCAATGCAGTATTATTATTTGCTATGAATGACTGACACTGACACCTTTTGATAGCGGTTTACATAGTAGGAGGTAGTTCGGCTTCATCGGGGAATTTCACCCTCATTTTTTTCACAAATAATGAAATGTTACTACAACGTAGCCACTGAGAAAGTTTCGTCACTTACGACACACACGCTTTATTTATTTAATTATGGCACTCCAACGACTTATTCACTAATACATTTTTGGGATACTGTAACGATAACTTTCGTAGCGGACATCATTTAAATATGGACCATTATGATATTGCAGATAATCTATTTCGTTAATGGCACAAGTACGGCACCTACTCATACACAAAGAAAGCTTTCACCTTTATTGCGGCATCACACCTCACAATAGCACCTAGACACCGCATTCCGGAAACACAAATCGCTTACTCAAGACAAAACATCGCAATAACGTGCCCAGAGCTTAGATAACAATAATTCGCACTTTAACTCGAAACATCCACAGTCCCATGGAGTTTTACAACAAATCATAATAAAGGGACCGGGCCTATAATTTTTATTAAGCCTAATTATGTGCCATTCCCTGCTACGGCTTTACCGGTCTCGAATTATTTAAATTAACCCGCTCTCAAGCCCTCAAAATATTACCTCTTCCGGTTAAATGGGTTGAGCCGTAAAAACCATGTTCCGGATTTGTTCTTTTGCCTATATGAATGTTTTAATGTGGTGTTTTGTGACGACAAGGTGAGCAACGAATGGATACGTGTACACGCGGCTAAAGAGTTTGGTGTGCAGGTTAAAAATTATGATAATGATGATGCCATCAACGACTGCACTCGATTGCTCACTAGGGTGGATGTTTTGACAGCTTTGGTGTGCTGCTCTTTCGTGTGCTCTCCAGACACTAGAATATCTATCTTTGGCCGAAAACTCGGAGCACAAAGCGAGGTTATTAGATTTTTCGATATAATGGATACTCAGCAGAGCTATGTCACTCTTGGTTTTAAAAATAGAAAACTAGCTGCCTGCACACTTTTCTCTTATGCCGACTGTACATGTTTTGAGCTAAGCCGGGAGAGTACTAACTCGCTTTGTACTGTAAGCCGCCTTCACCTTGAGACTTTACCCTACTTTACTTTGAAAAAAAACGGGTCTAACTACATGAGCGAAAAAAAAAAATGCGGAGAATGAAAGCGAACTTAATCTTAGTTCGGTCACACACATAGAACTTAAGTTACATAATGGCACAAAGGACTTGAGATACAAAGCGGGAGCCATCAAACTCCCGAATTGGAACATCTTGATTCAAACATAACATCACGCCTGTAATTCCGGAAGGGTCAGGCAGAGATCTACGTCCTAATATCACACCCACGTTTCGCCAGTTCGATACGTTTAAGTCCCATGTAATAGGGGGCGAGCCTATTGCCATCAACCGGTCACTAATCCAGACTTCGTGGCTGCTACTGAGAAATTTCTGATGTAAAGCCTAATAACACTTTGCTCGACCTGGGAGTCGAACCCCGAATCTCATGCTCAGCAGTCACGCCTGCGACCACTAGACCTCAACATCTGCCTCAATTCATCTTATTTCTATCTAGAGGCCTGCCTCATTAGTGTAATTGTTTACTATTTTTATGTTTTTTTTTATTTTGAGCGAAGTCGAAAACAGAGATTGTATGAAACATCGTGTTGTGAAATATGTTACGCCCAAAACCCGAATTACGTTGTGGTTGTGTACAAGTTAGCTCTCAAAGCTAATTCCAACCTAATTGGCTAAACCCCTGTGCTTAATCTAGTTCTAACCGACTAAACCTCTGAACACTTGGCGAGACCTGGAATACTGTTTACCAAGAGATTTTGAGTAAGTACTTAAGTGTCTATATTAATCTACCTATGCACCATATTCTGGATTAGTTTACAGAATTTTCAGAAAATCGCCGGAGCTTTTATACATTTCTAAAGGTGTTTTAAACTTGTAAATATCACGTAGCTATGTTCGTCATTTCACGTCACATACCTTTTATGTTATCGTATTCAGACACTTTTTAACTTCGATCGAAGAATTTCTACTACTCTCAGAACAAGAATTTAAAACTTTGCCATGCGGGTGGACCCGTAGCTAGACTTTATATGAAACATACATATGTATATATAATATATATAAAGGTTATTTCCTGTCCAGAAGCAATTTTCCATTATTTTCAGATTCAGGAAACGAGAAAATAAGGAAATATAATTTTCCTGCTCTTGGAATAGGTAGGCATGGAGCTTGAAGTATCGAGATATAGAAAAGTATTGGCAAAGTGTAAGATATTCTTGTTGGCACCTTGCCATCTGTTAACTAAAGATGTTATCCATCCAGATTGGAACGGAAGTATGTCATGGTAGCTGTATGCAGCTACCTATGGGTAGTTGCTGTGTCACGTATATTGATAGAATCGAACATAATAAAACATGGAATGGAACACTTGCGCGAACCTATCTGCGCGCATGGACTTTTGCGGCACTGGACTTATGCGCGAACGGACATTTGCGCGCATGGACACTTGTGCGAATGGATACGAGCGCCACTTAAAGGCCAGTGACCTTACGGACAAAAAGTAACATAAAGCCTTTTATTACTAGAAAGGCGGGTAATAAGTAAGTCGGGGTCGCTGATTCAAGGTTTGGAAACGGATGGGTTACCTTACCGGTACAGGTAAAGAATCTATGTACAAAATTTCAGAACTGTATCATGAAAAATCACAAAGTTATTTAAAGCTTGTTATGTTACCTGGTTGTCCGTACAAAAAATACCACGCGGCGCCCCAATGTGCGCCCGCGCCTAATGCCTGTGTTGTCCGCGTATGATTGCTTATAGATACTAAGTGTCGCTCGGTGTTCAACTCGTTACCTTTTTTAAATATTTTTGGGACAAAATATAACATGATGTAAAAATTATTGGAATCGATTCAGTTACTTATTCTGAACAAACTATATTCTGTTTTCGCATATATATACTAAAAATAATGCTGGACAAATATATGTATTGCCAAACAAATTAAAAAATAAAGCTGCGTTTCGTGTCCATCTGTGTGACTGCTCCTGGATGTAGGTGAGGTTTCCACCAATATTTATTAGTTGAAAGGAACCTAACCTTTCAATTATTCATGTTTCAGTTTGTTTACAATGCCACTTGATTTGCTACAGCCACTGTGCATTCATTTGCATATCGCTGCGGTTGTAATTAGCGTGCTATTGAAAACTAGAATCAACAATAACAAGGATTCAATACACGTTCCATTGAAAAATAAACTAAGGGTATATTGTGCGTAGTAAGATAAAATGCTAGGCCCAAAGAACCAGAACAGTAAAGAAAGAAAAATTATTTATTAGTCTCGCACAGGACAAAACAAAATGGTTAATTTAACAATAAAATTAAATAAAAAGTAAACATAAGAAAAAATAATCCTAAATCGAGCTAACTTCAATGACGGGTTGTGACTAACTAACTAACTAAAGAACAAAGCCCTCATGTTCCCTTTTCCACGCCATTCTGATGTCACGATTCAATTGAAATGTGTTATGCAACTCAAAAATACCACAAAGCGAAGTTGTTTGTCAAAAATTTCAAATGTGTAGGATTACTGTTGGTGAAATTAAAGCCCCATTGTCTTGGTGATATGTTTATTGGCAACTTGCTATGTAATTCTTATAGTACGTTACAATAATTTATATCAGATGGCAACCCTAAATGGAGGGATGAAAGGGACTGCGGGGCTATCGACAATCAGAGCTCGCCTAGCTGTCTAGTTCCTGAAGACTGAGTGGCTATCGAAGCAGGAACTAGGCTTTCATGGGATCAGAGCTGGCTGCGTGGCTGCCGCGCTCAGAACCTCTAGCTAGTGAATGACAATTTGTTCTTTTTTTTGTGAATAGGATCTCTCAGTTCAACCTAGGAGGTTGTCGTCTGCTTAACCGGTCTATCCTGTGGATGCCTTGAGTGTAAGGCCTCCAGCCAGGGCAAAAAAACTTACTAAGCACGCTTAGGGCGTCGCTGGGTGAGGGCAGCCAAGGGACATGCTGGATCTGAGTGGGACAATTTGTTCGAAGACAGCTCTGCTTATGAAGCGGTTTCGCTTACATGTGTGTACAATAAGGACATATTGTAGTGGTCTATAGATGTAGTGCAGAAAACTTCCACGGTGGCGCTGCCGCCAAACTGTGTTATCCTCCACCATCCAGCATTCAAATAACCGATATAAGTGCTAAAGTAAATCTACTAGATTTGCTGGATCACACTTCTGCTCGCATCTTAAAGATTGAAATTTTTTACAACCTAACAAGAAAATCTCTTAAATTTTTTACCAAGTGGGGATGTGATGGTTCATCGGGGCAAAGTGAATATAAACAAGTTTTAACAGATGAGTGTGACTTAGTCTCAGATGCAATTATAGCGTCTTTGGTACCAATAAAGCTGACTGACACAGAAGCAAATGAGGTAATTTGGCAAAATCTGGCTTGTTCTTCTATTCGTTATTGCCGACCAATCTTGCAAAAACTTGCAAAAGAAACGCCCGAGAAAACCCGATCAGTGATTGGTGATATTCGGGGTCAGCATTTGTAAACTTCAAAGATACACAAGGAGGAGCAGGTAATTGAAATAAGTCACGACCTATTTCTAACTATGGTGTATGGAAAAGTTACACGAGTTCTAACTGACACAAGTTCTGGAGCTGTGTGTACAGTGTGTGGGGCTAAACCAAGCAAAATGAAGAATTTGGAGAAGATTGAATCAAAGCCAGATAATATAAATGCTTACGAATACGGTTTGTCTAATGCTGCATGGAGTTAATTTTACATATTTCATATAACCTTTCATTTAAAAAATGGGCTGCGAGAACTCCGGAAGATAAAAAAGTGAAGAAGACAAGAAAAAGCTTGTACAAAGTTTGTTTAGAAGCCGAATGGGATTGCACGTTGATAAGCCCCGACAAGGAGGTGGAAACAGCAATGACGGCAATACAGCTCGGCGTTTTTTTGAGAGAACTACTGTTGCGCTTCAGAAATTGCAGGAGTTGACGAGGAACTTATTAAAAGGTTCTATGTTATTCTTCAAACTTTGGCATCCGGTATCGCTGTAAATCGAGAAAAGTTTGATGAATATACTCGCTCAACCGCACAACTGTACGTAACAAAATATATGTGGTATAATATGCCTTCTTCAGTACATAAAACCTTAATAAATGGGGAAAGTGTAATAAGACATTTTGCTGTTCTGCCCATTGGTAATTTATCTGAGGATGCCCAAGAATCCCGTAATAAAGATATGAAAAAATCAGATTGCATCACGCTAGAAAATGCTCTAGGTCCGCAACGAATCAAGACGTATTTCATGGTCTTCTATTTACGTCAGATCCTTATATATCAAGTATCAGAAAAACCACTATTTTCAAGGAATTGTTAAACGAAGCTAAGAACCTCTTAGCTATTTAAATAAAAGTAATTACGTACATTATTTGTAAAATACATTTTTGGAGTGGATTATTATATCATATTTGTCATTTATTTAAATGTAAGATTTATATGTAATATAAAATAACATAAAATAGGTTTATCATCATAAAACTGTAAAATTATAATTCAACAAGTTAAACAAACTATGGTTTAATATTAAAAAAATACATTTTTATTAATGTTTTTTTTTAATATTATAAATTAAACATTTCACACTAAATGTGTCATTATTGGATTGTATATACTCTGGAGATACTACGTGCCAAATTTCAGCTATTTACCTCAATCAACAAAAAAGTTACAGATTTTTGAGACGGTACGCACGGTTCTGTCCCATAGTGCGTTCGTCAGTATATTATATGATGGAAATATGTACAAGTTTTTGTTAATCAGACTTGCTCGAAGTAATCCGTACTGTGATTTCGAAAGATATAAATTATAAATATGCAAATATACTTAAAGCTTCATCCACCTTAAAATCTGTTGCATTGCGACTTTCATGCAATAATTTTTCTTCATGATCCTTTTTTCATTTCTATCAGAATTCCGCATCATTGAAACAACAGTAGCTTCTTCGAATTCTCCTTCGAAATGTTTGTTACAAATGTTAATTAATTTGTAATTTTTAATCACAAGAATTTTTTGACGCCCTGTAATTCTTTATCTATTTTGATACTTGTTCATATATTATTATTATTATTTTAGATCTATTTTTAGTTTGTAAATAATCACAAGTAGATATAACAATCAAAAGTATCCATCTTCAACAATAGATCATGTATCTCATATCCAGTAATGTATTCTGCCCGCTCTCTTTGTAACGAGATTACTCTTCTGCCTGAGTTTCAAGCCGCGGCCGCGGCGCCGCGAAGCTCGATAATGTTCCCTCATCGATGCTCGAGCACTCTGGCTCCTAGCTCGTGTTCTACAAAAATAACGTAATGTTGAGAATTTGATACTGCTTGCTTCATGTCGTTTAGAATGAAGTTGCTTTTAATTTACAAGATCAAAACTGTTGGGTCTGTATAAAATATTGGGTAAAAGTCTATTCTGGTTGTGATAAAAATTTCGCTGCTTATGTACACTGCTTTCATAATCAAGTGTTATTATGATAATTTATTTCCATCTCTAATCCACACTGGAGACGGTATTTCGAAGTGCAAATGAAAAATTGAAGAAGTTTCAGACTCCCCACTGCAGAGATTTCTCAACATTTATCTTGGTACTTCAGACGTGTACTTCATGACTGAACATGTCAGGGATGGCTTCCTTTACGTGCACCATATTTTTCTAGACGTGCGTCCTGTCAAAGACTGGCAGATGATGATAATATGCATTAATGTGCATACTTCTTCAGCTTTTTCTTTTTGCTGTCAAGTGTCCCACTGCTGGGCAAAAGCCTCCCCTTTCTCCTTCCAAACCTCTCTGACTTGATTACAACTTATTAAGAAAATACCAGTACGACTCAGCAAAGGCAAAAGTGACTCAGCGTGGTGTTCCAATGACAACTCAACTTTATTTTCGTAGGAAAAGAAAATATTAATGTAGGCGAAAGTTTTTTATACATATTCCTCCCAGTCTGTTTGTCTTTCAAAGAATAAGTTGTACCTGCTACATACCACAGTCTTACTGCATATCACCCTGATTTCTACTAACATCTAAAGAGGAAAACATATCATATGCCCGATATACACACACACACTCCTGTACCGTGCGCAGGTGTCGATCGTGACCCAGTTCTAATAACTGGCAACTGTAGTGGAAGAGTGCAGCTATGCCTGTCGATATTAAGTGCAGCCCTAGTAGAGCTAGGTTTAAGATTTTAAAAGTTTTTAACACGTCATCTTGTATATAGTGCACCAGGGGTAGGTAGGTAATAAGTGCGCTATGCTATAATGTTATAAAGTTGCAATATTATGAATGCGAACGCGAAGGCAGGCAAGGTTTTTATGTTTATGTGTTGTACGTTCTAGTGTGAGGAACCGACAAAAACGCAGAAGAAACCTCGGGAATAGGCCTACCGCATACGTAATGCTTGGCATACTAGGAATTTAGAAAGTAATGAAATCACTCGACGATTGCAGGCACTGGTCAATACAGACATGGCGTTATAGTATGGAATGCCTTTGATATCAGGCTTTTATATCGTGTTTCGGCCAAACGAAAGACTATAGTGATGTTATGAGTTGGGCAATAAAATAACAAAATAATATCATGAAAGGTAATTCTAGTAGTCTTCTGCACATCGCACGTATTGAAAAAAACACAGTTTTGACACAGAATAGCAGTTTACCGATGCTTTCGATAAAAATCTGCCGCTTGTGCCGTTCGGTGACTTTATTTTCAAAGTATACATAAAGTGTTTTATTTTCAATTAGTTATAGAGCAATGATAATTGAAGTTGAATGGGGTATTATCTTAAAACCTAAGCTTTTTATGTTATGATAGTTTTTAGAGGTCATGTGACGACCATTCTTTTTTGTTCCTTCAGAACACCGTTCTCTCCGAATACCTAAAATGCAAGTCCAAAATAGAACCAAAATCCAAAAACTGGATATCAATAATTCATTTTGGTTTTGTGAACCGACCCTCCACCGAAAGATTTAGTTTCAAAAGCAATAGCAGGCTGTACAAACGCAACCTGCCCACAATTCCGAATCCCCCTATGATTTAAAGACAGATTAACACCTTCATAAGCCAATGGGTACCGTAAAACCTATATCAAGTAAGCCTATCCCGTAGATCTGTATTGTACAAGGATTATGACGAGTTCAATGTCCGTCGGGAAGCGTATTACCGAACCCTTTATCTCCTGTTTATGTTCAAGCGATTATGGATTATGTAAATACGCGGCCAGTTGCACGTACTTCCAAAAAGGTTTTAGTGTAAAGCTTCGATTACCTACACGTGTTTAAATAGCGATGTTAAAGCTTACAAATGGTCCACAAGCATTTTTCAGAAATAAATCCAGAAATTCCGGACCATTCCTCGTCCTCAAGATACAATTAAATTAGCAACCCAATTATGTAACTCATTTTCAATTACAAACCGACAGAGCCACTGTAGGTAAATGTGTTACGCAATTACCCGCAGGTCTTTGACAAAAGCTCCGTTTCAAAACTTAAGGAAATAATACGAATATTCAGAGTTTCCCAAATGGGAACCAAAGCATTATACCGAACATAAGCATGCCTGAAACACATCAATTTGCGCGCGCGTAGGTTTTCATACACCGGAATGTGTGTACTGTAGCTCAGTGGCCTGAATACTCCAGCCTTTATGATACGATAATGGCTAATATAATATTACTTCACACACAAAGGGTGCCTGTAATATACTTGACTTTAACCCAAAAAGCTAACCAGCTCATTTATTAAACCAAAGTTAGATGCTTTCAAGCCAGCTATCTGAAAAATTTGGTACAAAGGACCGACGGATAGGCCTCATGAGTCTTAACTCACATCACAAAAATTTGGAGGCCTTTGTCTGCACCAATTTATGTTGAGACTGCTTAGTTACAACGCCATTTACTATGACACTAAATTATACGTTTCAATTTTCATTACACTACCCATTGCGTTATTTATCCTTATTCTCACCAGAGTTAATGTATAAAAGAGGCGATGTAACGCATACTAAAAATGTTAACCCCAAAAATCTGGACAATCGGTCGAAAATTTGCGTGTCATGTTTTCTCAGTTGGTAGTGGTAAATCGTGGCGAATGCCTTTTATCTCGTTGATGGACCATTACACCTCGACTCGGGTGTTTTTTTGTTCGGGCTGACTTATTGCAGCGGAGTTCGGAAGTGGCCGCAAAACGGAGGAACGTTGAAGAAAACACGTAGCTGCTGGATGCTGAGGGGATAACAAATCGCAGGCGTTTTGAAGAATGGATTGCATGTTTTTTTTATTGTTGTAGAGGAAAATGTTGAATGTTTTGTTTGTTGAATGAATGTTTTGTAGGGTTGTTCGTTTCGGTTTCGAGGTGGTAATGCTCCGTTTTATTTATTAGTCACTGGTTTTTTGGTTTTAGTCTCGTGAGTGTCAGAATTCGTCCCACGGGAACTTAGGTACTACTGGAATAAAAATTATCCTAGCTAGCCCAGGTCATGGTCTATCGGCGCGGTGCACCAATTTCATCTTTCAGCCGTTAAGGAGTAAAAAGTAGCATACAGACTGAGGAAGAGTGATGGTCAAAAAATGGCCTATTCATCATTATAACGGGTGTGTAAAAATCTTACAGGAATACAAAAAAGTAGGCACTAATAATAAAACAAGCCAACCTGCACAATACACCTATGAAGGAGCTCAAGAATATTCCTATAAACACTAAACCAAAATATACAACCACACTCCTACAAATACACAGAAACGCAAACATATTTCTAGAACATAACCCACATAACATTCGTAAGGCTGCCTAATATTTTACCAGGGCAATCGGTCGCGAGTACCTACCTACAAGCCTACCCTCCAATATGTAGGTGCTACGTAGGCGTCACGTGGCGCCTGCATATTTCCTAGACGTGACCTATGTTTTACACTCTTGTTGGGGTATGAATTAATTGTAGAGTGCTTATGAAGTCATTGAAGCGAGTGTGTATAATCAGATCTATGAACATGAGTATGTAGGGATCGTAACATGTGTACACGTTCTGTTGTTTTTTGACTACTATAGCGAAAAGCCATTCTTCTATGTAATATGAATAATTATATAAATTATGTTTTTAATGTTTTATTAAGCTGTCAAATGCCAATTATCGGTAATTGTGTGGAATTGGCCGTGATACTGTTTTCACTAGTACGGAAGTCAGTGTGAAACCAGCTCAAACAACCGCATAACGTACATAGGTATTTATAACTAAATATGTGATTATATTTGTTTTTTATTAGTAGACACAATCACAGGATTGTTGGGATTTGTATGCAAGGTTTGTTCTTTTATATTAGCACTCAACTTTTTACTTTTAGTTTAATTTAGGTACTTATATTTATGCTTCACAATGACTTTTTAAATATGTGCGTTTTATGTTGATCTTACATTTCATTATGGGTGGATGTCGACCAAAAGCGTTAAGTACTATTTGGCTCGTAGACATACAACATTATTACTGAATGAACTGATCCTATAAATGAAATTATGAAAATGGCAACCCACAACTGAACTAAATGACTGTCTACTTCCGAGTATTTATTTGCTGGAAGTTGCTGCCCATCCATTTGACGTCATGAACCGGGGCTAGGCTTGCTATATGCTTTGTCACATTCATACTCAACCGAAGTTTTCCTCTCAGATTGCTAGTTTCTCACAAGAAATTGAAATAACCGGAGCCGACCGTATTTCAAAGGTAAGCTCTCTAATATATTAAATTCTATCGTAATGATGCTGTGTAATATTTCGCTAAAAGTAGTTCTCTTAGGATTTAGTTTTCCAGGTTAAACATAAATGTGAAAACGTAAATGTTTTATTTTTTAATAAGCAAATTGAATTTCTGTGTCGCAAAATCGAGAAATACTGAAAACTAATTTAAAATTAAGATGAAATCCCTAGGTAAGAGTCGAGTTGACAAATTATATTACAACTAATCTCTTTCACCTTTTAACTGCGTATACTGCGAAACGATATACGAAAACGTTGGTTCCCTATGCATAACCAAACATATGAGCTATCTCTTCGTCGAACTAACACTCACCATGCCACAACTCAATTAAAAACCGTTGCCAATTTGAGAGCAAACGCCACTCCACGCACTGAAAGTCACTCCCCCCTCCACATTTGTTCCAACATTTTCACTCAAAACAAAAAAAAACACTGCAATATTTCAGATAGCGGGTACGCACGTACTAACTCGACGTTATTCCGCGGACGTGGGCTATGTTCACGGCACATTAATCTGCGGGTAGGCAGGGCTCCAGGTACATAGGCTATGCGCAGTCACGGACTGCTTGCAACCATTTGCATACCGTCTACTGCGGTGAATATTCACTGTAACGGCTTATGTGCTCGGCTGATACCTAGTTTACGAGCGTGGTACATAGGATTATGTACTAAACACTGGTTACGTCACAGCTGTTCGACCACAGTGATTATTGTGCCGGATCTTGGAGGAGCGGGAAATGGTGTGTTCGGGATTATCAAGAAAATTGGTCTTTGCGTGTCCATCGTACCATAAAAGATTGGAAGATACCTACGGGATGAAGTTGTTACGAACGCTGTATCACCCACATAGATTTAAACTTTACAAGCCAGCTATTATAAGTGTTAAGCCGAGAAAAAGAAAAAAAAACAAAATGTCATCTATATTTTCACAAGAAAATCACAGTGTTGTAGAAGTAGTTATATCTAATGTTACAGTACAGATACAGATACGTAGAGCTTCAACAAGTTCTGAAACGACTTTTAATGCTTAAACTTTAGATACTTCAGTGTTGATGTAGATAAGATCGCAAATACTAAATTCCAAAAGTTTAACATTTGCCAGTGTGTGGATGAAATACTAGCTTTGCCCGCGGCTTGGCTCGAATGGAGGTCTAAAAATTATCCCACGTGAACGTACCAACAGCATAAAAGTATTCTTTGTGTGTCCTGACCTAGGGCATAGTTTACCAATGTGCCAAACTCCATCAAAATCAGTACAGCCGTTTAGAACTGAAAAAATACCAGACAAACAAGTTACTTTCGCATTAACATAATTTAGATACATCCTATCCTCCTCATATTCTTATAATATCTTGTATCTGCATCATCCGAAAGACTGATAGAAAATAACCAAATTAAAAAGTCCACCTTTGTATAGTTATTTTTACTTGTGCATAAAGTTTTAATAAATATTCTTTCCCTACTTATGTTACCGATACTACATTTTCCTCTGAAACTAAAGTTACCAAGAGTACAAGACAAACAAAGAACAGTACAGCATCAAATATTCCCCCTCCAGAGGTTCCGTGTCTGGACGAGTTACGTACGATACGACACGATACGATCGTCCGGGGCAGTAGCACGTACGAGCGGTACACGTAGCACGATACGTTCACGGACCTACGTGTTTCTATCTGCACTTACCTTCCGACTACGGTCAATAATCGAATTTAATTTCTGTGGTCTTTGATAAAATATTGCTGTTAAAATGTTACTAATGTATTGAAACAGTTCTAGTTTTTATTAATTTTAATAATAGTGAAGTGTGTGCTACGTAACCGTAACCGACGTAGCAGTGCTACATTTCCGAGAATGCTACGCCGTAGCAACAAAGTTCCTAATTAAGCGATGAAACACTCCTTGTGATAAAGCGATGAAAAACTCCTTGTGATAGCTTAAAATAAATTCTGAGAATATACTCTCTTAGTTTATAGAATTCTGTGTGATACTAAAACTCCGATCAGACTTTACTTGAACAATTCCCTATCGACGAAAGATTCTACGAAACTCGCTGTATAGGAAAAACTAACAAGTTTCATAACAAGCTAATTCGATAAATCGGAAAAAAATACAACAACAAACTTTTTGCAATCCGATAGAGATTATCTGTAAAACTAGAGCGAGAGGAGAACAAGCATTAGGAAAGTTAAACGCATTAGCTAACTTTAACCATTACAGCTAGTTCAAAATATTGTTAGCCGTTATTTTTAATGGCCATGACCCATCGCGGATCGCAGCCACGCCGTTTTGGTAAACAAAGAAAGAATTTGTGGGAAAATCTTTACTAAAATTATGACGAAAAGCTTTTTATTAATGACGTCACATTGACTGACAGGATTAGGTTTCGAGGGTTAGGAAAACCGGTTTTGTTTTCACCGATATTCGGCTGAAAATATTGACTGTTAAGTAAAATTTAGCTCAATAATCGAAAAGTTCTGAAAATAGACTGCGCCTCGTTATTTCAATATTTTATTAATCAAAAGTTTGTATTTACCTTTCATCGGCCCACTAAAGGTTTATTAACTTTTCGTTATTGAAGCCCTAAAAACCGTAGTAGGATCCTGAGTATAAATAACTTAATTTAGGCTTCGTTTATCTTGATCTATTATTTTTTATTAACTTTCAGAGTGAACAAAATTATGTAAAATAGGCCCTAGAATAACTTATCAGATTATCTTTAGGTTGCTTTTAATTTATGTATCGCTTTAATGTTAGATAATAATTCGTTTCATTTATTAACACAGGCAACATCGTAAGCCCTGCCAGTACAAATCGCCATTCAAATTACACAACCCAGAAACACTACAACTACGAAAGGAATTGGATACCAATCTAATTATATTCCAATTCCATTTTCAAACATACAAATTACAAGCTATCCAAGCATCTGAGCAGCATAATGCTGACATTTACTCAGACGACTTAGCTGAACTGAGCTGCAACATTCGTTAGTCAGCTTAGAGTCACCCCGTACTCCATTAGCAAGCACTAGAGCTGTACCACTATAAAGCTTAGTTTTCACGCCCTGAGTAAAATCACTTTACTTTGTGTGGCCGCATAAAACAACGATTATTTTCTGTCTCTGCACGACGGCTTTTTATTTCAGCCAAAGGAACGTGTACTCTTTGTGATGATAATGTTTGCTATTAACGATTTATTTCAGGCAAAATAATGTCTTGTTTACTCGTTGTTTTTAGTGATTTGGAAGATAGCTTTTGTTTGTCCTTAAATATTTGTCTAATTATTTATGGCCAAACTGTTTTTCTTTTTCCAAAGAAACTATCTGACAGCCTGTGAAATATGGCGCCAATTTTCAGAATGCGTTGTTGACTTAAATCATTTTTATAAACTGTTTTCTTTAATATTTAATGATTAATCTATTGCTTTATCAGTTCGATAAGGAATATTGATCCTTTAATGGCTGATGTTACAGGTTTTAGATAGGCATGTACGTTTAATTACTGACTAATTAACTACACAACACTACATAATGAATATTCGTCTCTCAGCCGCACACTCCATTAGATGGACATGAATGATATACTACCCAGCGTATGTATGTACCTATACCTCGGCTATTTACTTAATGTATCAAGGCACGAGCTTCGTCTGTATGCATAAAATCAATGTCAGTTCAACAGACACGGCAAGATTTCCGGTCAAGGAACGGTGAGATCGAATGGAATTTTGCAAAAGTACGTGGTTTTATATAAATTTTATAGCTAAAATTTTTAGCACTATAGACAGACTTTATTTCAAGGATATGATTCGATACAAGGTTGAATAATAAAGTTGGTAAAGTATATAATGATCAACACACGTCCACATTACATTTTTGATATCATGTCAGTCTACATAGGATGTTGAATGTCCACAAAGGATGTTGAATCCAGTGCAAGCTACTTTATAGTTTCAAATGTCAACAGTAAGGAGAATGGTCAAAGGACTTGCTTTGTAGACTCAAAAGCGAATTGAGTACCGGCGACCGGACGCTCGGATATCATTAAATAAGTAGTTACTGGAAAACTCTGACTATTCTAGTATCCGAACGACCATTGACAAATTTGTGAACAAAAAGTACTTTTACCTTTAGATATCATTCAATGTTACGCTACTAAGAACATAACTTTGGCACTCGTGCAATGATAACAAAGTCAACATGCACTACATAATATGTTCAACATAAGAAGAGGTCCAATGTTCGAGTGTGGGGCATGATACCTGGTAGGTAGGTAGAGGTAGGTCCCTATGAAATTTAGAAAAGAACATAACGTAACTACATATGTTTTAGAATGTCGAAATGATACTTCACTCAATCCCTGGAATCTTTAGTTTCAAATATTCGCAGAATCCCAAAAGTTGCGATGAATAAAATCCTGTGACACTTGGTTTTATGGGAATTATCTACTTCCAAGTAGCTAGAATTACGGCTACGAATAGGTACATGTATGATATGAATGTTTATAGGTAATAAATATATTTACTCAAAAATGCATGTAACGTGGTCATTATTTTGACAACCTTGTTTGAGCAAAGTCGACCTTGCCGTTCTGTTTCAAGGAGCGGCAGCAAAGTTTTGCTGGTCGCTCTAACAGGCCGGCAAAACATTGCCGGCCGCTATTTTGACGTTTCAACGGTTTAAAAAATTTAATGCAAATTTTTTTATTTAAAACACAGCTGTTTGTATTTATAGAGATAGGTACAAAAAGATTTTATTGCATATTTGGCTGTATAGTTCCAACTACCATTGCTAAAAAAAAAACAAAGAAGTAACAAAAGCGCGGTTCAGCGAATTTTTTTTTAATTTAGTGACTTTTTTGCTTAAAATGAGCTCTCAAAGCGAAAATTCTTCCGATTCAATGTGTTTAACACCGCCAGACATTAAAGGTGAAGCTAAATTAGTGGTTGAAAATTTAATACCGCGAAACTTGGTAACAGTAAGCTGGTGTTGAATTTTAGTAACTGTACTTTTCATAATTGTCATTTTAATTAAATTTCTAGTTAATTAATATATATTTTATTTAAATTACTTGCTGGATTTATTTAGATTAGGTACTTGCATTTTTGAGTAAAGCACTATACAAGCCTTGGCTAGCTAGCCTAGCTACGCTCTAGGCCTTCCAGCTTGGCCATCATTGCAGCCCTTGCTGTCCGCTGACCGCGCTGTGTCGGCCTGGAGCTGCGCTACGCTACGCTGTCGGCCATCATCAGCGCGACCAGCAAAGTAGTCATTATAGACCGCGGCAGTAATGTACTATATCTATCGTGCGTATTTCTCATATGAAAAATGTGCATCCGTTATTTCTTCTTTTAGTAACAGGAACTGTATACATCCGCGAGTTCCTCAGCAGTTATGAGCAGTTCTCGGAATCCACTAGGCACCGCGAAACATCGCACCGTCAAAGGAAACTAGATATTCACACTGCATTATTTATATATTATATATTTTCTGCGAATCATGATTGCTCTGAATGGGATAGTGAGTTTTATTAATATGTATGAGTTCTATGATGAACACTTAACTACTTATACTTATAACTAAGTCATGCATGCAGTAAGTACCTACATAATGTACCCATAGTCGACGGCACGTCAGGCTCTAGAAGCTTGTAAGAATTTCCCGATGAAACATTCCAGGTAATTAATACTTACGAATCTAGGTAATAAAGACCACTACAAATAAACTACCTACCTTATTTGTAGTGGTCGTAAGCTAGCAACTGCGTACCTATTTACGGTAAAGACAGATTTAGTTGAAGTACCTACCTACCGTAATTTTGAATTCCATGTAGATAACAAGACTACTACATACCTAACTAATTCACATTCAAATTCTCAAGACATGGAATCGTGAACTTTACCACAACTCTAAAGTTATCTTCCAAATGTTCGTCTACCCGCAACTACCGCCAAAGTTATTGAACTCGTTTTAGTCACAACTTAGTTATTGAATTTAACATTGCTGACTCCTTAAGACTTAAGTTCTAGAACTTTCGAACTTCAACTATAAAGTATAAATGGCAGTCTTTGGTTACTATGGAAGTTAGCGTAGAAATAAATGATTAATTGCTGTTTGATTAGTGAAAAGGTATTGAGGTACAAAGGTATTCAATATTGAAGTGCGTAACGGTTACCTGGCAGACCGCACTTAACCGCCTCAATAGATGTATGGGTTCGATCCTAATAACCAATTACGGACATGGAGCAATTTTTCAGCTAAAAGTCTCAATTACGTCTCGGGGTTTAGGTTCGCACCCTATTATATGGATTCTGTAATACCGCAGGTCGGTTAGTAACAGAGGTGAAGGTCCTACCTAATGATTCCTTTCGCTACCTTTTCTTTACATATTAATATTGAATTTCCGCACGAACCAACCCGGTTGTTGGCATTATAAAAGCTATACACAATCATACTAACTTTCCTTAAAGACATACATTATCTTACGCCTTTTTCCCATAGCCTAGGCAGAAACTAGGATCTACCTTTTGCTTCGTTTACGTTCATATGCTTCCAAAAACTTCTTACCTAATATATTGTCAACTATCATCATCTGATAAAATCAGCTTATGTCGCTAGTTTCGTTCCCCGATATCCATCGAAGGTCAAGACAAGCGAAGAGCTATTTATATGCACTGACTCAACAATAGCGGTCGATCACAAAGCGTGGCCATTCTGTAGTGGATGCTGATCTCGAGATTGTTAAAGGTTACGAGTCTAGTCTCGAGATCTGGAGAGCTTCTAGTTGAAGGTTAAGGTCTTTGGTAGATGTAAGAGTTTGTCGATGGCTGAAAGGTTCAGATAAGATTAACTAAATTGCTACAGAACTTTTTTAGAGTTCTGTGTAAGCAGTGCAAAAAAAAATCAAACTAACAATAGTCACCGAAACTAAGGTTATTTTGCACTTTTTAGTTTTTTTTTTTGGAAGCCGTTTGTATTTTTAGAAACAAACTGTACTAATGGAAGGTACCTACATACCTTTGATTATATAATGTCTAGATGGAGCGTCAAGTGCGCGCAAACGTGTCAAAAAGTGTCAACCAACTATTGGTTCACAAGTGCTTGCCCGCCAATCAGTGCAGATCGTGTCATACACCTAAAACTTATCTTATTTAATAAGTCTATTTTTTTATGTGATTTATGGGAGAATTGTAGTAGCTGTTATCATTATTTACGCACACAAAGACATAGACGCATAGTGTAAAACGACGCCTGCACGCACACATACTTGATAATGTTGACTCGTTTTCTTTGATACGATTGTAGAGCGACGCTCTATCTAGACATTATATAATCAAAGCTACATACATAATAACAGTCAAAAACGTTACCCTTCATTTGGCCTCCGCCGCAATCGGATGAGTTGCAACAGTTTAAAAAAACTTAAATTAATCAACAAAATTCTTTTAAAACTACCTTCTTTTGTAAAACATAACGAAATTTAGTTAGTATTTTTTTCATACTACTCTCTGCCTCTTTCGTTTTCGAATTATTCAACCAAAATCCGAAAAGGTCCGCACAGACTTTCTCTCGTAAACTGAATTCAGTGAATTTCTCTAATTAAACTTTGTACGGTTAGCGCCGCGCGCCGACTTCTGACTAACACCTCTCTATCTAGAAAACTAATAATTAGACCTCCCCACTTACCTACCTGTACCTAACATAGTTTGCTACTTATTAAGTTCTGCGAATCTGAAAACTTACGTTTCTTTGTTATCAGATGCGAACAATGCTCACACTTACAACTTTTCTATTGATACCTACGTATACAAGCGCGAAATTGTAGATTTTGCCTGACGAAAACAAGGTCGATTAACCTAACACTGGGCTGGTAGTCACCAGCTCAGGCTGAGAGTAGACGAGGACCGAATTATATGGCGTGCGATCCTGGAGGCCTGTGTCCAGCAGTTGACTTCTATGGGGTGATGTTGATGTCAACCGTTCGCCCCACGTCCAAGATGTAGCGACTAGAGATTCTTGAAAGAGTCAAGCCGAAGCGAACGTATTAAAGAAGCTAAGTCATAAACTACTCAAGAAAAGTTAGGTAAGCCTCACAATAAAAGAATCAGGTAAATCGGCCCACTTATCACGGAGAAATCAGTGTACATAAATGAAGAAAAAAGATACTGGACGAATAAATAACGACCTCCTTAAAAAAAAACCTACCGCAACAACATAATGAAACCATAGACCACATACCGTCAGAAATAAATACTTAAATAAACTTAACTCCGTGTGGTTATTTAAGTCGGTACGGTGCGGTCGTACCTGCTGGGTCCGATAATACGTGACGATCGTTTCCTCGATCCGCGGCACCGCCTTTATCGACACACAGGAAAAAATATGGCGGCAATACCTGGTCAATGTAGATAAAAGGAGGGTCAATGGAACTGAACGGCCATTGTTTCAGAATACTCTATTTGCATGGAGAGCGGTGGAGTTGTTGAGTTTTAGTAATATTATGTACCTATTGTAGGAATAAAAGCTATTTGCTCAGTTCTTGTTGTTGTTAGGAAGTTTCTAGTTGATTTTTAGAAATCACAATCAACAGTCGTTTATTCAAACTAGGCTGCTAATCAGCACTTGCTAAAAGTCAAATCAAAAGTGAAGAGTAGGTTGATGATTAAGAGTCTATATAACCTCAGCTCAAATTCTAATTTGGCCCCCACTTCCCCGCGCCACCTCACTATTTTATCGCGATCGGCGCGATCGCACACAGCTCGCGGTGACGCGGGCACACGAAGTCGAAGCGATTTTGTTAGAGTAAACTACACTATTATCGGACGAGTACTAAGTACCTACTTAATAAAATTATCAATCATAATTTAATATTAACTTGTCATTATATGAACATAAAATTGTAAATCGCAAATTTAGTTTCAATGTACCTACTAACGTCAAAATGGAATCACTTACCATGTGTTAGTACAAGTATTTTACTATATTTGTCTTTAAAATCATGAAAAACAACAAATCGTAAAATATTTCTTGCTCTTACTATGTTATTTTTGTTTTCAAATATCACAGCGACTGTACTATTTTTGCAACAAATACATTGCTCCTTAACCACTACCTAAGTTTGCCTCTAAGTGACTGGACAAGCAATGTAAACATCACAAAACGATACGTTATTAAGTGGATGCATCGCGGCCGTGGCCGGTGGCGTCTTGCAGTAAGTTAGTGATGTGCTTGTGCAGATCGACTAACGTAGGCTATCGATCGATCGATAGGATTAGATCTCTTTGTTAATATTACGTTTTACCAATTTGAGCAGTTCCCATTGAATAATGACATAAATTATTTCTTATCAAATCTGTCATGGAAAAATATATGAATTTAAGAGTACACTATTTGACAAAAAGTGCCACCCCAGTAATATCAAAGCGGCAAGTGCTGCACAAATACTTCCACTTTACAGGTCAGTGAGTAAACACCATAGCAGGGTTCAACAATACCTACTGTTTCAATTTCAATACGCTATGACAGCTTAAACCAACGTAACCGGATTTTTGATTGTGTTAATTTACTTAATAATATTTTTTTTAGCTACATATTGTTTATTTTTATTATAATATTTTCTGGACATGCAGTTTATTATTTATTTTATTTTGAGGACCCCAATTTTTTTTGTACAATAATAAATGTAAGATTCGATAACTTTCCGATTTAGTCAATCACTAGCGTATATGTAAAATAAATTGCTTTTGCACAGCACAACGATAGCAACCGATGTTTTTGTGTGGGTAAGTTGTACGGTGCATGGTATATACACGCTGTGATTGTTGGGATATGGTTTATAATTGATCGTGTAGTACGTTCTGTTTTAAGAAATGCGGATGTGTGCGCGACTGCGTAGGTACTTATTGCTTTTTCTGACCTCTCATTGTACGGAATGCCTATACAATGTGAGATCAGCTTATACTGGAAATGTATAGTTTGATAATTATGTAGCCGTGGGTACGAATAACAGATCAGTTACATTTTTAGGTAGGTAGAAGATACTGACGAATTTACCGGAACATCATCTTTATCACCATCGTTTTCAGTACTGTGTAATCGACGTCTTCTAGAAAGATACATTATAATTATTTAGCTAAACTACCAAGGTACGTCAATAAGTTCATACATTTTATGTATGTGGTAGGTAGCACTACAGTCGGATAAGTAAGTTACAGTTTTGTTTCTTGTAGTTAGATAGGTAGGTACTTACCGAACATACCTATATTTTTATTAGGTATTTCTAAGCGCTTGGCTGCTGCACTGCGGGTCGCGGGTTCGATTCCCGCACGGAACAAATATTTTTATAGCCTAACGATAGTTGTGAAGATTTGTGTTTGTAATCGCACCGTCTCCGATTCAGGAGAAATCGTGGAGTGGGACAACATTATAAAAAACAATTACTAAGTACTTACTGTAGATACCTATATTTTGTTGTAATATACATATATTGTCAAAAAAAAAAACAAAACTATATAGGTAATTTTTATCTTTTTATAAAAGTTGCCCCACACTGGATTTCTCCTGAATCGTGGACGATGCATTTGTGATTGAAACTTACAAACACAAATCTTCACATGCAGAAACACCTGCGACTCGTAGCGCAGCAGCCAATCGCTTAGCCACTGCACCAAACGTGACGTATGCTGTCTACCTATATGTTTGTTTATAAATAGTAGATAGGTAAATAGATACTTATTTCATTAAGTTTATCATATGTTTGCCTGCTTCCTTACGCCAACCGTTATTTCCCATTGCGCCACACTATAAACCTAAGTACATAAATTTTAATTTTACGTCGTCTTGTTGCGTAATGTGTGTTCTGAGCGCAAGCGACACAGCTCTCCCGTTCGAAAGCCGAAGCGAGACTGAGCGCGGGTGGCGGGCGGCAGAGAACCAAATTCAAGACGCCGATAGTTTAGGTATTTTCTTTTTAAGGTGAAAATAACAGGAATTTAAAAAAAATAAAAAACATAAGACCTGCTTTATAGGTAGTTCAGTTAGTATGCCAAGTTTCATGATCTAATTTTAAGTATTTTTTGAATACCAGCGGTTTATCGTTCGGTTTGGAGGTAACTGGAATTTTTTTCTATCGAGAAAATTTTATGGAATCGTGTTTTCGTCAAACATAGGACCTAGCATTAATCCTCAACTTTACCGTATATTTATTTCAAAATTAATGCTGCAGTATTTTCGGCATAACGGAGGATCATGCTAAGCCATCTGAGCTACTATAGACCTTAATAAAAAGTTGATGACCGAAACAGCGCCAAACACTCCGGCTTACTACAGACATCCTGTAATTAAGAAAAACTTAGTAAATAGCGATATTGACCCATGATGTAGACGGTTAATTACTATTGAGCATTTAGGGGTAGGTACGAAGAACAGGGTGTAAAGTGCTTTATCCCCTATAGAAAAGGGAGGATCCTCCGACAAGACGGGTGTTGTGTCTGGTGGGCAACAGTTGTTGTCGGGTTTTTCTATAGAGTCTTAACCCTTTAACCGCCATGTCATAATTCGCGTGGAGTGCATCTAGCGCCAGCAAACTTTAGGTACAATTTTGCATAATGTTGTAAAATATAGTTGTCGATAAACAAACGTCGATAAAAAAACTCCAAGTAGTAGAAGATTCCTCCTGTTCCTGTAGCAATTTAAAATGAGATTAGTGTTATATACGAAATATATATTTATAAGATAAACAAATAAAAAAAGATTAAAAAATATTAAACTTATCTAGCTTATTGGGTTTTGAATAAATAATTAAATCGTTAATAAACTATGAAATTTTAATGAATGTTTAGTTGATAGTTTGATAAAAAAACAGGATGTTTTTTATTACTTTAGCGTCAGGAGTTTCATATGTGGTACAACACTAGTCTGCGTGAAATCACGGGTTCGGCGAAGTAGGTCGATATTTAAACGTATCACGAACTGAGAACCATTAATAATTTCATTCAATTAGCTAAATAATGTATCTAGTACTGTTAAAAATAAAGTAATAACACGAAATATACTAACATTTAGTAAGCAAATTCAACATTTATTGAATTTTTTTTAAATGACAGGACTTTTACGCAATATTCCGACGTGGCGACTGAGGTAATATTCTTACAACACGTAATATTACGGCGATGGCGGTTAAAGGGTTAAATCGCGGATAACTTTGCTAGCGCGATGTAGGAATTAGATGTTGGTTCTTCATATTTGTCATAGATGTTGTGGTAATTTTTGTTCTATGTTGCTGTAAGTAGTACTCTTTGTAGTGCCGCTATAAGCACTACCAGGAAAAGGTTAGCCGATTATCCAAATGTAAATTTAACTTATTCAAAATGGGGTGCAGCACAGCACATACACTTCAACCAACTTATCTGTGCAGGCGGAGAAAAACAGAACTAAATAAATAATTGTACCAAGTTTGACTTATCGATGCAGCTTTCTTGACAAGCAACGCCACCTTGAACTGCACACTTAAAATAGTCACACTATACGCAGCGATTTTGATCGCCAGCGACTCGATATCGATGTTAATTGTCACTGTCAGCTGCTTCGACGCTGTCGTGATGCGATCTAACGATGTCAGAATGCAGAATTACATCGCTAGATCGCGTCACGACAGCGATCCAAATCCCTTTGAAATAAATATTTTTCAGAAAAGTTTTAAAGTTATTATGAAGTTTTAATAAAATAAAATTTCATAAACAAAAATGCCATGTATTTAACGCGGCGACAATTTAATCAGAATTGGAGATTAAAAATAATTATAGCCGTTAGCAAAAATAGTAGCGTTGGCAGCTACAGCGAGGAATAATTTTAAATAGAAACTAGCAACTTAATAATCAGTTGTTAGCTTTATTTTAATAACTGGCATCGAGTTTTTGTTTTGGTAACTGAATTTACTGGCCTCGACGACGTAGCACCGCTGGGCGGGGCTCATATTTCTGCCTACAGGGTTTAAAGGTACCTAACATGAACGGAATCTAACATTCGAACTTAACCTATCCATGTCGGGGTGCCCTAAGCTCCCTGTGCCCTATGTGTAAAATTTAAGCAACTCCAAATTAAGCCAAGCTATTTTTTTTTCGCTGTCAACTTATTTTTTTAGTAGAATATAACCAGTGTCTGAATATTTGAATGTATGTGTAGGGTGAAATAAATTAAATTATGAAAACTATATAAGACATTAATTGTTTTTACTGTAGTCTTCCTAAGAGTATTGTTAGACCCCGACCGAAGTGAAGGATTTACTGATCGCAGAAAATGAAACAAAAACAGTTTTCGCATTATCTTCATATTAACATGAAAAAACGTAACTTGTCATAAATAATATTATTTTACATTTCAGAACTCGCAATGTCAAAAAATATGAGCGAAAATAAACATCTTGGTTACAGTAAATTAAGAGAAGAGATTACAATAAATACAGCAAAAAAAAATTAAATGGATTGGGATCGACTCATTCATTGAAATAATCAAAACTCATATATTCGTCGAAGAATTAGCCTAATCTATCAGTCATTTGAACATAATTTGTATATAATTTATAAAGAAAAAAAACATCAAAATGAATACAATATAACCCTTTCACACTTGTTTGCGTAAAAGCCGCAACAAAAAAGAACAAATATGGGTCATGGATCGTGTCCCTGTAACTACGACATTAACTTTAACGCAATAAAAAATAAACACAAGTTCACGTTCAATTTTAATGGCTTATTCCCAGGAGCTCCAAATCTATTGTTCTCCATACATTGATGCCAAGAGCTCCATAATTTAATTAGTTAAAATAACATACTAATTGTTCCTAGTGGCTCACATTGCCTTTTTTAATTTGGAGCCGCCGGGAATAAAATTATGGAGCACTTGGGAATAAGCCATATATTCTCCGTGTTTATGGTACATTCGTAGAACAAAAAAAAACTTTATTCTACGGTATATTTTACTAACGATTTAAGCACACAGGGATCTAGCATTGAACACATAGTGACTACGTTTAGTAGCACATAGGTTGGGTCAACTTTAAACGACGAATCTAAACACTCACACTTTCCAATTCTCAAGAAAGACATCCAGTTCGTCCCGCCATCCAGCCCAGGATTGGTACCCTGAAAGTGACATGTGTCGCACTTGCGCTAAACCTTGAAGGAGATGGCGGGACGAACTGGTTGTCTTCATTGAGAATTGGAAAATAGTGCAAAATCGTGACCGTTGGAAGAAATGGAAGGTCTTTGGCCAGCAGTGGGACAATATGGGCTCTAAATAATAATAATTCCATCATCATTTTGGCAAGCAAACAAATGTGAAAACAGGTATCATGTCAGAAAATTTTAAACGAACTAAATATTTTATACAAGCACTAATGTTTTTAAATTATAATTACACCAATAAAAGTATCAAAATAATGTACAAATTTCGGCCATCGTGATTGATAGCTCAAACTATAACATAATCAAATGAGCAAAAAATTTATAAGATAAGCTACCTTGCTCAAAGACTTTACTATCCATAATATGGTTTTTAGCGTTTTGGTAAATTTTTCTTATTAATTCACGTTATTGGTACTAAACACCAAGACATATGAGTGCGAGTAGGACGGCTTTACTTAAACCTCCATTCTGTGTCTTATGCCGTCTCGCTCTTTCTTTTTCTGATTTGATAATTTGAGTTTTTATTATTACTAAGTTACCAATCTACCGCATTCCAAATTATACGACGTACGTAGTCGCTCAACTATCGGAATAATTAAAATAACGTGAATTAATATGGAAAATTGTAATTTTCATTTAAGACATTAAGTTGCCTTTACATCAGATACATCAATGTAAGTCAAAATCACATCAGTCTGACTAATGGATTGGGCTCCGAAAAGGGTGGAGAATGCACATTGAAATTTGATCACAAAAAGAACGATCAATGTGTATTTCTCTACCTAATAAAAAAATAACCGACTTCCAAAAAAACACAAAACTTCCGGAAGTCGGTGACTATTTTTTGTTTCATTGACTTTTTTGCCACCGACTTCCGAAAGTAAAGTTATTTTCCATTTTTTTTGTTTTTTTTTTTGAAGCCTGTTATTTTTTTGCAAAAAAAGTTTTTACTTTACCCTTTTTAGTTATCGTATCACACGCAAATCCTTGTCAAGTACCAATTTCGCAATTTCTTGGATGTCATATTCTTTCCAACTATTTTGATTTAAAAACCAAACTACTGGACCGATTTTGATGACATTTTTATGGGCCCAATCGGGAAGTATATCCTTTCAGATAAAAGAAGAATTTTTCAAAATCGGTGCATTAATGACGAAGATATGAGGTAACAAACACAAAAAAAAATACAACCGAATTGAGAACCTCCTCCTTTTTTGGAAGTCTGTTAAAAATGAGCTTATTACTGAAAAAAAATCTCACTGGTTTCGAAATTAGATTCAAATTATTGATCAAAATGTTTATTGCATAACCGGACAACCGTTTTCGTAAAATGCTTAATTATTCCTCACCCACATACCGCTCTTTTCGAAGCCCAATCAAATGACATCAAAATATAGTTTTAAGGAAATGGAAGATTACATTTGCACAGCATTGGCATCAAGTACATTATCTATTAAAATATAGCTCATAAGCAGTTACTCCGAAGGTAAAGTTAGAATTAGTTATCTACATACAGTCATACATTGAATGCGTTATCAAAAGCTACCTGCTATATACCGCTATCATCTGATGAGACTCATTCTCAATAAAGTACGAAACTCATTTCTTGTTTTTGTTTTCATGGCATTTTATTTACAATTTCTTCAATATTTAGGATACAAGAAGAGTCGTTGTCGTACTTCCGTTTTCAATTTACTTTGTTATAGTCCGCCCGTGGATATTATTGATATTAATATTTTACTAGTCCTTTGAACGTTATGGGGGGTCGAAAAATAGGTACTCCAAACGCCGAGACAGATTTAATTCGACTAAATATCACTTACAAAATTCCTAAACAATATCAAATTATTTTATATTTTAGCTAAGTTCTGATTTTAAAATCTTCAAAAGATCAACAAACCAAGCTAAAAGATTGAAGAGGCACAAAACATTGCAGATTCATAGTTTATTCATTCAAAATATTTTTCGTCAACTGGTAACACTGATTGTAAAATTGGAATGTGTTACCCTTCAACAACCATCAATTTAGTCAAAAACACCAATTTAATATTCAATCAATAAACGTCGGTTTTTTTTAGATATACAATATAGAATACGTGATTATTGTAAAACAGGTAATGGTTCAAAGTGTTCAAAGCTTACAATACAATAATAACTTAATGATTTTATCAAAGCAAGAAAATTATCAAATAAAAATGACATCCACTGTCGGACAACGATCACCAATAAACATGATTCCAATATACACACGCATTTAAAACGCCCGTCATATCAACAACTAACTAAATTACACTATTGTAGTTTTACTACATTTCGCTAGTTTCACAAAAATATCCATTTCGCGAGGGGTTCTAGCACCTCTGTCGTTGGAAACGCGTATCGAATCTTTGGGAGAGATACTCGTCAAAATGTTACGCACACGCTATGAAATACCAAATATACAGTTACTGACAATGAATGATGAAGTTAACAGGGATAAATTAAATAATAAATAAATTCAATAACACTCCTCGTCGACATAACAATTTGTGAACTTATTTATGTACAATTAAATACTTAGATCTACACGTAGTGTCGTAATATCATAAGGTTTATGACTGGATAACTCACTGTCGGCTTTCGACTGAATCACAAGCGTTACTATAACTAACCCGACACTATCGTCTCGCGCGTTTGTGTCGGTGGCCCTTGCGGCATTATGTGAAGTCATTAAACTGCGCCAGAGCCGTCTTCACTCTGAAAGGAAATGATTATTTTAACTACGATGAAAAAAATATGTAACCACACGGACGGCCAACCGTACAGTGCGTACGTGCCCTAAAACTAAAGGCGTGATTGCACTTAATCTTTAGCCCGCATTCGGGTGGCGGAATGTCTTGGACCCAATGCACAATTGAGGTATGTAAGAGTCGGACAAACTTGTCTGAATACGGTCGCTCGCTATTTTCGGCCCGATTGATGATCGAGCAAGTGTGACTGAGCCATAAGTATGATTTCTATGACCATCTTAGGAAGTGATCACATTCATTGAGTTTTTGACGTGGAATCGACTTGAATCGGTTATAAAGACCTTAAAGTCCTTCCAATAGACCGACCTAGTTCCGTCCTTTTAATTGTTTATGCTTAATATACTACTGTTTGTTTTCCCAAATGTAATAAATAAATAAATAAATAGAAGCAATAGTCCAACGCGGTGTCGAATCGTCCAAATCGAAACGACGTGAATGACGTCTTTTTTGCTTTTGACTCCCTAACACGGTAGAAATCATATTCTCAATTTTTTTTCTTCTGTCGCCTATGCATTGAAAGTGTATTACTAGTTGTGTAGTAGAGTGGGTGAGTATGTACTCACTTGTCGTGCAGATGAGCGGCGTCGTGCCTTGCGCGCATCTGCTTGAGCGCGCGCAGCACGCCCAGGTCGGCCAGGCGCGCCTGTCGCGCGCCGGCGCCCGCCTCGCCGCGCCACACCAGGTTGCCCGCCACGAACAGCGCCGCCTCCTGCAGCTTGCTCTCCGGATGAGCCTACACACAGACCATCCTAAGGTTCGGTTTCCACAAGTGGAGCGTATAGGAGACGTGCGGGATTCGACCAATCCCATTGGTGCACCATCCATATGGCGTATTTCGTCACTCAGTCACTCATGTGTTTGGTCGAATCTTGCACATCCCCCGCTTTGGTGGAAACCGGGTCTAAATCTTGTTCTTGTCATCTTGACATTAAGGAGGATGCGCTAAGGTAGCCCGAAATCCAATTTTTCTTACGTTTTTTGCAATTTGCAGGTCAGTGTCAGGGTTGTATTTTGATTAAAATATGATTCGCGACAGAAAAATTGAATTTCGAGGGCTACCCTGGCGCTTTCACCGTCAGCAAAAATTTTTGAGCACTCAGTACCCAAATCAGTTTCCAGAAAAAATACGTTTGCTTTAAAGGCGTGATGACACCCGCCAAAACTACGCGACGAAAGTATTGCTTAAACAGGATCAATTTTTCAAGTGGGCGTGGATGGCCAATACCGAAACTATAAGGAACAGCGAAAAATACTCAAAGGAGTCTCAATCCCGACTTTGGAGGAAACTAAAACTGCATCATTCGATTTTTTTGAAACTTAGTATTCCTAGCCAGGAATCGAACCCGTTGATTTTGGAAAAAAAAAACATACTGTAGTATGACACCATTCGATAGCATCGCTACTGAGGGTCAAATTCAGGGATGTAATGATATACAGCAAACTAAAGGAAAATGTAAAATTTTAACTGATTCATATTTCAAATTATTTTTTTATAATATATATTTTTTAATTAGAACATCTAAAAAACATCATTTCAATAAGAATGTAAAATGAATTGGCGTTAAGTGATTTTGTTCCACGTTTCGTTGATTACTACTGACTCATACTGTCTCGTATTTTACCAAAAACTAGCTGTCCTTTAATTTGCCGTATGTCATAATTTACTCATAATACGTTACATTTAATCGTAAGTAAAAAAATCGAGGGAAGCATGAAAGTCGGTGCGATAGGACTTCAATCTTCTTTCTCGTTGATAAATTGCGACGCGTTACCTTCAACATGGTCTGTCAACTTCTGTAAACCCCGAACCCTTAAAGTCTACGTTGATTTGAACACCTACGCAGCTTGGCGCAGCCCGAACTCGGCCTAAATTAAGTTACACAGTAGAACAATCACAGACAAAAAGCAACACACACTCGCTCCATACACATCTTTATATCTGCTGTCTGCGTAATCACTCCTTTCCATTTGGGCTTTTGCACATTGATGCTGCTTGGAATTTTTATACTAAATGCCAATCAAGAGCGCATTTAAGCTCGATTATTGCTTGGCAAGTATCTAAGTTGTCAAGATTCACACATCCACTTATTCGCTCTGTTTACATAAGCACATACCTTCCGTCGTCTTTTGCATCGCCCATTGAATCGCTCTCGTCACGTACTCGGTCGATGTTTGTCCCCAGGACCGTTTGGATGCTTGGACCTAGGGCCAACATCCCAATATGATCTGCGACATTCTTGCAAAAATGAACTTTAAGTCATCTTAACAAGAACGTTACATCATCTTCGATTATTAGGTTTTATGATTGCAGGGTAAGGAACTTTGTTAAATTCAGAAGAATATCTTAAAAGTGTTTGTGAATCTACTAATATGGTAAAATCATTTACTCTGCCTTTCACAAGCATCATTTTTACAATTCACGTATTTACTGAATTCTCTTAAATATAATTTTGTGTACTTAATATCAATAGTTTTACATTCTCAATTTCCAATTCGCTACAGGACCAAGGTGCTAGCTAATAAAAAAAAAAATATAACACAATCTCACTTCTCACATTCTAGCAGGTTTATTGCAATAACTAAAATCAGCTAATAAACTCATTCATTCCAACCTATGAATTCACTGCAACACATGTTTGTTAGCTAGAAGGAAAAATCTAAAGGAAAAATAAATAAAGCAGTGTACAAATGTCCCAGGAACAGTATGCGCTTAGGCAATAATCGTCTATCTTCGGAAATACTAACGCGTGACGAACAATATCGAAGCACATACTTTTTCTGGCTTAACTGTATATATTGTTGTACATTGGAAAGCGAGTTTCGCAGACTTATCAGCGCAGCCTACCTATATTAGGTATATCTTATTTCTTTAAGTCGTTCATAGTGGGTGCTTTCGCAAAGCCATCATGCATGAGGGGGATTGGTATTGGAAACTATTGGAATATCGATTGAAATGATTTATGGGACAGAAGATACAATCATTGTTGAGGTCGTTTAACACATTTAAGATGGCGGTTATATTACACGATGTGTTTCTGAGATCAGATATGCTAAGCTCCATCTGAGCATTTGGGTTGTCAACCAAGTTTTTTTTAGTTCAGTTTTTTGGTTGTCAGGTGTCGCCTGTACAACCAATGTAAACTTTTTATTTACTTCTTATTTTTAGCGTACCGGTGGTAATGAGTTCATAATCTTTGGCCGAAAATTCAGCTACTTCATCTCTATTAATTACTCTTTTATTCTTGTAATTCTTCAAAATCGTAAACGACAAGTTTGCGGTTGGCAAGCTTCGCTTTTATCACCACCATTTGAACTATGAAATCTGAGAGTACGTGCGTCCAAAAAAAAAACTGTCAGCATTAATAGGTATTTTGGCAGCTAAAACACTGGAATCGATATATTTTCAGTGATTACAGTTCAAAACTGACCATTGGCACAAATACACTCGCGGAATGAGAAGGTTCTTCCAAATACATTATTTTCCAACATAGCAAGCACATAATACAGACAGAGTAAGACTCATAAAACCGCTGCGCTGCCACCGATGACGCCGTGGAAGTGGAGACGTTTTGGGATAATGTAATGTCGTGCCGGCAACACAAAGAAGATGGACGGTGCAAGTCAAAATTTACCTAGACGTGCATAACCTTTTCATTCCTCGACTGTACATTGCGGAGGAATTTACGAAAATAATAAAACATTGTTCTTACCAGGTAATCAACCAGTTTTCTGAGCACATCTTCGTTGGCCATAATGAGATCCTTTGCCTTCTCGCCATCGCCGATGTTACCGAGGATGCATAGCGCTTGTTCTTTCACCTCCGCTGGGTAGGAACCCTCTAGCACTACTATCACAGCCTGGTGACAAGGAAAAGGATATTTTTATAAAACTGACAGGAGTCACGTCTAAGCCAAAGCACAGATTTGATACTGTCACAATGTAAGGTGAGTCACAAGGATTCAACTTATCAGACATTAGTTATTTACTTTGCCGTCATTCACAGCACATTTTGGCAAGTGTCTGCGCTTGACGATGTCGCATATCGGAACATTGCACAGCACTCTCTAAGTAACTACTGCATATGTTGCAAGTCGCCTTTGTATCATAGACGGCCGGACATACAGTCCGTAACTAGAAGATTTCCAGGTATGGTCCAGAACAAAAAAATATCTGTTTCGGCTTCGTTAAGGGCCTTTTTACACCCATCATTTATTTATAGTATAGATAATAAAACAACATACCTGCATAACTTGCGAGGAATACTCGCTCATGATGGCGTCTATATGGTGCCTGGTAGACAGCAGGTTGCGCAGTAAGCCCAGTGTCTTCATGATGACGCGCGTGTCGCTGTCGCCCAGCAACCGGAACATCTGCTCCGTTCCTAAGCAGCTTAGGATGCGCTGCTTCACTTTTTGTTCAGCCTGGAGAAATAAATAAGTTAGATGGATAAAATTTACTTAATTGTACACCAAAGTTGTTACACAGCATTCCGACATACATATAGATTATTATTATTAGAGAAGACGCGCCTCAGATTTTTCGGAATCATGTGCGTGTTGTATATTATCACTTGCTTCGGTGAAGGAAAACATCGTGAGGAAACCAGCATGCCTGAGAGATCGACGGCAAGCCAAGTCATGGGCGGCATAAAAACTCTGACACCAGGTTAAGCACTTATCACACGATAAAGAAGAAGATTATTAGAAAATTAGTTAATAGCGAAACGTCCAGACTCCTAGCAATCGCGATTGTAAAAAACGAGACTGAAATTTACTTGAAGTTATTGTTTTATTCATACAAAATGTTACCTGAAAAGCCATATTCATAAGCGCCCAAATTCCATTCAATCTCAACGCAGCTTCGGGCATCTTCGTCAAATTACATAACATTTCTACTGCACCTACAAAGAAAAACACCAATAAATTAACCAAAAACACAAACCTTTGGCGCCAATCGATTGTCTATAAGGTGTGATACAAACCTTGGTCCAACATTGGTTCTTTGGCCGGAGAGAATTCGAGCAATAAATTACAGAGTGTTGATGACCCAACTGTGAGTAGCTCTGTTCCGGGAGAATCGCCTAATAGTTGCATGAGAGGCTTCCATACGGCATGGTCCTAGAAAATAATTCTTATATGAACTGTGTTCGATTAATTCGAGTTTGTATGTTTTTAGAAGCTTTTTGCTTGCAAGCTTGCAATGTTTGTTTGTTGAGGTCAAATCTTGCAACTGAATTTTAAAACAGTTATCCCCAACAGATAGAGCAAAAATTTTGCATACACGTTTAGTTTAGATGGCAATGCAAGGTGAGCTAAGTGACTACATTCTAAATCGAATATGGCGGACACCCAAAGATGGCGGACTAGTTATTTTTTATGCCCCCCATGATATGGGTATCAATTAAAAGAGTTAGCAGAGAAGAACACGAAAAAAAAATTACGTCACACCTATAATTATTTAAAAGCTTGTCTTTAATTTTTTTTTACTATAAGCTTGTTTCGTATTCACAAGTGAAAAGGGGTTTAAGAACTTTGAAATATTACCTGAAATGTCGTTCGTAACTGTTGCACAGACCTTGAAAGTGAGTGTAAACATCTCACAGCTGCTAATCTTACCTAAAAAGAATAGACCAATAAATCAGTATCGTTTTTTAAAACGATATTATACTGGTGCTACTGATACTTCATTTAAAACAGCCTTATTTTTATACCGGATGCACGGCAAATGTGTGGCAACATTCGGCCATTTTTTACCGCAACTAGAATTTATGTTCGCTGAAATCCAGCATGATGCCAGATCCTGGTTTGAGATAAGCCCGCCTCACTATTTACAACTTCACTATTTTCAACCACTGCAACTCCTGCTACCGCCAGAAAAGAGCCGAGGCAATGAAGCCCTACGAGCCCCACAATAACGATTCAAATGCCTTGGATTCCAGCAACGAAATTAATAAGAAGAGATTACCGAAGGAGTTTAAAAAGACTGAAGCACTTGTCTTTGACATTTGAAGTAATATCTCACCGAAGCCTCAGGGTTATTCATTCCATTGACAACATGCACCATCAAGCCGTGCGTCTCAATGATCCTCTTCCGTATATCCTCGTCATTGGCACCCAGGGACGCGAAACATTTGAACGCGCCCTGCTTGGCGGCCGGTGATTGGCAGTTGACAATCTCTGCCAGTGAAGTCATCAGGTGATTTGATATCGCTGCTAGCCTTTGGAGGGATGTGTCTACCTGGAAATGTTGGAAATCATTGCAATTACTTGGAGGTTAAAACAAAGCTTGATCGATTGGCGCATATGTGGCAACAAATTGACTTAATGAAATATTATTTGTTACTGAAATTGGATATTTGGATCCGTATTTCTATCAAGCTAAGCAAGGAATTCCTTGAACAAATACCCAAATAAACCCTTTGTTGAAATCGGGGTTTATTTAAAGGTGAGACATCTACTTGATCAGAACTTATATTTAATGGCAGACAACGCCCAGCATACACTGGGTCTAGAAGCTTGAAATTTTGCACAAGAGCGTTTTTCTGATGAAAGAGGGCGCTAATGACCAATCCATCCCCTAAAGTGGTGAAATAGATGAAAGCTTAAGTTTATATGGTAGTTTATAATTTTTTCCCATGTGAATGCTATATGACTTGTTTTATGATCAAAAGCACGAATGCAGTAAAGGCATAGTCTAGATCGATCATGAATCGTGTGATGTGTGCACAAGAAATTCTATGAACACTTCGATTCCATATCGAAGTGTACATGGAATTTCTTGTGCATTCTTCTACATTTAGGTCTACACTGAATGGGCAGTCCTTTCACAGTTATTGTGCCTTGTGGCTGCCCGTAACTGTTCTATTTGAAATAAAACGGTTGTTTGAGTTTGAATAATGGCGTTCCCTTACGTGAGGCAACTGTCGCATACCTCTGCTAAGTAAGCTAAGGTCTCGGCCGCCGACGCGCGGATGTCCTCGGGCATGTCCTTCGTGCAGAGTCGCGCCAGGCACGGGAGCGCTCCGAACACCACTCTGGAAGAAAGATGGAAGGGTTAATTATAAGACTAGTGCAGGTAAAAATCTTTATACATATTTATCCCTTTTCCTCGGAGCAGGAGTTAAAAAGTATATTTAAATCTTCGTTTTCAATCGTTGAAATTTTTACTTACACGAATATCAACATTATGATAGTACTATTTAAGTTGAGTTCAGAATGAGTACATAAAAATGCAGTAAAGTTATAGCACAAACTGAACTTTATTGGTGTTTAACTTGTTTTTTTCCAAAAGCACACAGTTGTTTACATGTTTGGAAACTAATTCGCGAAAGCAAGGCAGAATACCAACTTCGTCCTCTTTGTGTGTCAATGGCATTATTATTTTCAAGTCATGTTATTTTTTTTTTGTTTAGCACTCAGCAACGCTAACACCATTCGCTACAGACATTAATTAGGTCTTCATGTTACAGGGGCACACATAACAACATGAAAGGTGGGTCAATTGTCATTTTGTATGGAGAGGGGCAAAAGAACTCGTATCTAATAAATAAATCTTATTATTTAATACATTACATGGTAGTAAGTAATAAAATAATACACCAACTGTGGGCAACGTGTGAAATGCATATATTTGTTGAATAGATAACCTGACATTTGACCTATTCAATGTATGCTCTATTCCGAACTTTAAACGAGACACAATATTTACATAGCAGAGACATGGGACTGTGTTGCCCTTTCGAATAATAACTATTATACATATAAAGCAGTGTATTAAACAGTGAATAACTAATCAGTACCGTGTCTCTTTTGAAATATTTGTGCTGGGAAAATCTAATGTAAGAACACATGATGCATGGTACATTGATGAGATTAATATAGGTAAAATTACTTCCAGGCTCAAAACGAATTGGAATTGGGTGAGGAGAGTCGTATCAACATTTCAAATGAATATAAAAAATGACCACATGTACAAACAGGGATATTAATATCATAATTGTCTATTTGAGGTAACATTTTCCACGCATTGGATTTATGAAGATGTAGAGCGTGTTTTTTTTCAGGTCGCTTATTTTTGCGCTCTGTCAAACTTGGGGAAAACCTTTACAGTGTTGGGACTAGTATCACGACGCACTAACCTTGCATCACCAGCAGGTACGCATGACCGCGCGGTGCATGAGACATGTAAGACAGCGGCAACACCAATCGCCACTAGCAGCGAGTTGTCGACGAGTGACGTTAACCATTCCGATATTCTTGTCCAGCAGTGGACTGTGGGGCCACTATCACACCACACTAACCTTGCGTCATCAGCAGGCAGCGCTCCTGCCCGGTGCATAAATGTAAGGCAACGCGCAGCACCCATCGCCACCGGTAAAGGCTTGTCTCGGCTCACGAGGGATGATAGCAGCTCTGGGATTGTCTTGTCATCGTGCCTGGAGACGAAAACAAAAAAAAACATAGAATCACAGAGTACGTGTGACACGCTAGAAAATAGGGGCGCCGGCGCCATCTCTACAAGATCGCACGCAATGCATCTTTATTGCTTTAACACTTAAAACTTTTCGTTAAGTAACGTTGAAACTACCTTTTTTTTTCACAATGTGGAAATCCTCAATGGATGTCCTCCGCCCTGGGGAGAGCGGAGGGGTCTGTCAGATTCGTACTGACTAAAACCACACCGGTGTTCCCTCGCACACTTGCGTCAGGGGGCAGCGGGAACTAATGCGACTTCCGCTGCCCCGGACTAGTGCCGGCCCGCTTGACCTGCGGGCCTGGGAGTCCCGGAGGGGAGTGAGGATGAAACTACCTAACCTAACCCACACATTAGTCCTAAAGTAAAAATATACCTTGACGTTTTCGAATGATATTCAATCTTAGGGTGGCTACGCAATTAAGAGGTCGACTTTACACTAATAGGCAGGATATTGCACTGATTAATAATTTACAACAAAGTACACAAAATCACTTTTCATAATACGAGTAGCCATATTGTCTGGCAGTCTATCACACACCATTGTTTATGGGCATTTTGTTTTACAGCACAACAATGTCCTCCGACAATCCTCTAAGTAAAAACTGAATCGTCACATGTGTTGCATAAAATATGTATAATAATGTGTACTTATGCCAATCGTTATTCAAATCTTTTTCTTGGCAACTAACAATGAAATTTGTCAAAGTCATTCCAATGACAAAATAAAAATGCAAGTTTTACAATGCTGATATGACACCTACGACCTCAAAAAGAAAACTGGGACAGACAACGCACGCCTGGGTTTTGTAGCGCAAATTAGGAGATGCCTTTGCCCTGCTCCTAGCAGTGAACTGTAATAGTTGAATAAATTGAATGCTGATTCGTATAATGTTCTTCGACCAACAGCCACGGGAGATCGTAGGAAAGACCTGGATGAGACACAAAAGCGAGGAGGCCTACACTTAGCAGTGCGAGGAACAACGACATCGATAACAATGTTGATGATAACATTTTATAATCACTTTTACTTTTATCCCTAGTTACATTCAAAGACTTAAAGTTACAGCGTAATTTAATAATCCAACGACTTAGTAACTGCAGTGTTATCATAATAACCTGGTGTCAACAGCGAAAACTATCAACATTAATTAATCGACAAACGTAAACAACTTTTGACGTAATGTGTGTATGATGGAAAATATCGATTATAATGTTACAGGAAGTTCAGAAAATGCTCTCAAAGAAAATAGATCCAAGCTTGGCAGACGTGAACATCACGCCTATTTTCCCCGAGGGGTTAGACAAAGATCAACCGGACACAAAGTCAGAGAATTTCCTGATGGGGAAAAAAACCTATTACACTTTGTCCGGCTTGGAAAACGAACCTAGACTCAAACCTCATGCCAAGCGGTAGCGCTCGCGACCACTAGGCCTAAGCATTCTTTGCATTATTGTTCGAAACCCTTCTGTATGACTTGCTGTTGCCAGTCTACTGATTTTAAAAAAAATATTGGACTAAGAGAAGTTTTATACAGGGTGCTCCATACATTTTGACCGTGTAGGTACTGCAGTTTTGTAGGAAACAACACAACTTCCACCCTGTATTTTCTTACGAATATAATTATTGTTGACTAGGCAATTCTTTCTATTTACTTATTATATGAAAGAAAAGGGAGTAAACGACAGTGTGATGGGTAACAGGGAAGAATAGAAGAAGAAAACCCCAAGTAACATGGGACAAGGGCAAGAAGATAATGATATTGTTGTCTAGGCAATGCCTTGTCTGTCTGTATATTACATGTAAACATGTAATGTGACTTGCGTCAAGTGACCTTTACGACCAAGGTTAAAGGTCTAACTGTATCACCTACATCTATAGTATTATTAGATGAATACGTGTCTCTCGTGTGTGTTGAGATTCTCTCTTTGCACCAAGTGATGTCGAGCAACGTCCACCTTTGGCTTAGTAAGCTAAAGGTGGACTTCGCTCAATCATCTCAGGAATCAGTGCATCATTATCTCAAATGTACTTAATGTAATAGAGAAGATTGTAAACATATCTTTGCATTGTATAGATTCAGTCTCTTAGTATTATATAATTGCATAGCACATGTGTGAGTTCTATGTACGATAAAGCTACCATTTACATCTTTTACTGACTCGAATTTGCCCTGGCGGTTGAGAGAATGTCATGCTCACTCAAATGTCTCGCTGATGGTGGCGCGTGTGTCGGGTCGTTTAGTTCCCTCCAAAATGGTTGAGTTGAATGATGGCTGATCCATGCGTCATGTTCGTGAACGGGCGCTGTCAGTTGTGACTGGTCATCTCGCAGCTGCCATGGATTATTGTATTTTTGAATTGTTAATTTTATCTTTTTATTCTGGACGCTCTTACTTGCACGTCTTTCTACATCGTTCTCACATGTATGTTTAATCTCAACATGAATGATGTAACCGAGACTTTGTAACAACAATGATTTAAAAGAGTGTCCATGGAGTTTCTTGCCCATTCTTCTCCATAGAGATCTACGCTTTCGAATGGGCAACTACAGTACTTTCACAAGTTATTATGCCCTGTGACTGGGACTGTAGCTTAGTTTGTTTTTTGTGTTTTGACATTCAAAAGTGCCTGTAATGGTCTAATTGAAATAAATGCTTTGAGTTTGAGTTTGAGTTTGAGAGTAAATGGTAAATATAAGCACACTATAGACGACGAGTAAGTTAACAGGGATTACGATGCAAGATTTGATGTTAGAATTCAGTCGTGCGACATTTTTAAGTGTCCACGTAGGCCTATGTGAAATAAAATATTTTGATTTTGAATCTCAGATTATTCTAAATTACAAATTAAAAAAAAAATACGATTTCCGCACAAAATCTACCGGTTCGCTACGAATTAAAAAGTGTGGACAGGGCTCATACTTCGTAAAACTGCAAAACAGAATTAAGTACATCTAAAAATTTGATTTTCACACAGCCTTTACTATACACACAGGTATATACAAATATGTAAACATAACACGTTTAAGTGTTAAATAATTTCAATTCCTCACAGAAAAGGTTATTCAAGTTCAAATCTTTTATACACGTGTTCTTCTGTTCAAGGCCAAGGTTACAAGTTTTGTTATAAAAACTTTTTGTGAATCAGTTCTAAATATATATCCTACTACAACGATTTGTGGTAAGCCGTAAGTTCACGAGGCCAAAAACTTTGAAACTGTCTTTAAACCAATTACTTTGTAAGACTCATTTTTAAGCTATTCGATGAAGTAAGCAAGTTGCTTGTTTGTTTTTAATCATCTTAATCCGACTTGATGATGATGTTGCTTTACGAGGATGATGATATTGATCCTAATCTTTAGACACCAATTTCATCATGTATAAGCACACACTAAGGAAGAAACAGCCCACTATAATGGCCAATACCCGCCAAAGCGGAGGGTAGTGGAGGGGAGAGGAAACGTGCGTGAATTGACCACAAATATACATACATCGCGACTCACGTCTCTCTTGTCAAATCTTGCACATTTCGCCTCCGTTGCGCTGGTCTCTACTTTGGCGGAAACCGGGCTTAAGAGATTTTCAGTACCAAATGTGAAGCTCACCTCGTATTCAACGCAATCTGCGCCACGTTCGTATTTTCAAAGCACATAGCGGCCAGTAGATCCAGCGCGGGCAGCGCAGGTGCAGCGGGCGGGGTGGACGCTAGCAGCGCGGCGGCAGCACCGCACGCACCCGCCGCACATAACGCTTCTTGCTCGCCCGCACCGCCGCACCAGATGGAGAGGATCCGCACCACGCATGCCCGTGCTGTTGGTGAACCCTCGCGCGCTATTTCTGACAAAGACAGTAAGGTTTTTAAAAAATAATACGAAGTTTTTTGTTTTGTTGGCTGAATTGGTACAGTGGCTTAGTGATCAGGTTCTGCACGTCGCGGGAATATAACCGACATAGTGTAAAAGTGGTGCCTCAATTCTTGGGTGTGTAAAAGCACCCAAGAATTGAGGCAGAGCAAGACAAAATATAAAAAAAAAATACGAAGTAAGACTTTTATGGCTATTACCAATTATCATCCCACTCTCCCTAACATCAGATTAATTGGGAGAATTTCTATACAGCATTCTACCTTCTTGTTATAAAATTAAGTCTCAGAAAGTAGAATCAAAGTTATAACGAAAAACACTAACAGGCTAGATTTGTGGTGCTTTCACGGTGAAGTGTGACTAAAGCGCCTAATACCTACAATCGAGGCCACATATTTTCTAGGCACGTGTTAGTCTACAAGCTCATTTACATTTCTCGTTTAAAATAAAAGATTATCGAAAAAGTTGACTTGTGTAAACAGTTTAATATACGATATTCGCAAGTGCAATCACCTAGCATAGGCATTGCTACTGCTAAATGATTTTTATTATATTACAGATCAAAAAGACAAAATATTTTAAAAACTAGATGAAGCACCGAAATATCTCAGAAATCACAGACATTTTTAAGGTCAAGACATGATCTAAGTCAATTCTCATGGGGTACCTTTTCTCTTACTTCATGTAAATAAGTCTTTAGTCATTTGACCGTGAAGCGACGCGCGTACATTTCATGACTACTTAGAATTCAAACAATAAACATCATGGTATTGAACACAATAACACTACCGCCTGATACCTGATAATACACGTTATTATGTGGATCTTTTCATTCATTCCTGCTTGCGTAATAATTAGCACGATCACTGTAAGATGTGTTATGCTTTCTACATAATGTTACATTTTATTTATTAAGTTTCTTGTTGATGTTTGGATATTTTGAGGAATTATAAGAAAATACAAGGAGCAAATGGTTAAAAAGGGAGAATGGAAGAAGAAAACTTTTTGCATCTACCACAAGTAATATGGGTCAACATAACAGTGATAATTGAAAATTCTCTGCTTATACCTTAAAATTAAAACAACTTCTTTCACAGTGTGTAAGTTGTTTTTCTCATACTAGACACAAAATAATCAGTGATTAATAAAAGGGAGGCAAACAACCATGTTAACATAGAAATTTTTCTTTTGTTTCAATTTGGCAATCATTTGTTTTCAAGGTCTGGTCTCAAATTGTGTATTAAGCAATTTTGGAGCATTGCAAAATGACCTTAGTAGCATAGAAAACATTCACTGCGGTTTTAAAAGCCCAAATAACCTTCAGCAAAACATAGACCTATTGCAATATTACATCAGATAAATAATTGTAGAAATAGACTAAGATAATAGATGTTACTGAAAACTGCTGCTTTGATGTGAATTGAATAAATGTAATTGGATAATTCAATTAATGTTTACTAAAGAAATTGGGTCAGCTGAAATCACTATTCTTAATTCAACAAAATAATAAACAGTTACAAAACTGTATGATAGACAAAATTATAGCATATCATACATTATTATTTAATTATAGTTATGCATAACTTTGAATTATAGTGAAAATTAGGCATTATAACAAAATTAAGTTATGCAGTATTGTAGAGGCACTGATGATAGGATTGTTTTATATTATGTAGATGACATCTCCATGATGTTGGTACAATAATATTCCAAATAACATGTATTTGCGCTATTTATAAAAAATAAGATTTATCTCTTTTTTCCAATCGGAAACTGTAGTGGACTTTATAGCCTCTGGGGTTAGGTTTTGATTTCCCTTTCAGACTGATTAGTGTTTTTGTCTGCACCCAAAACAAATTACTTGAAACAAAGTTTAAAAATGAAACTTACGTGTCAGCCTCGTCAGAAGCCTCATGTCAGCTGGTAATGCAGATATCGGAGCAGGAGGATGCATGAACACACTCCGTAGCGCACATAGTCCTGCTTCTGCCAATTTTGTTCCAACAGGTGCTGTCTTCAGGAGCTCCACAAGAGCTGTTGCTGTACCCTGCTCTACTAGTGAGCTCACATTGTCTGGTGTGCCTTTTGCTAGTGAACCTGGATTTGAAAACACATATATGAAAGACTATTTTAATTAAAAATTAATAAAGTTAATGATTTAACATTTTATTTAACATTTTATTTATAAACCTATGTGAACTATAATAAAACAATTATTGTGTGGGGAAAGTTATAAAGTGCAAATACAATGTGTTTTGTAAAAACATATTAAAGGCCACTTGTTTGGTAACAACACTCATGCTGTGACTTAACCCAAATTCGAAAAGCCTCATGCACTTGATAAACACTTGTCAAATACTGACTAATATACAATATAAACAATCACTTGAGTTTTAAACATTACCAATTGTGATAGTGGCTTCCAGTCTTATGTTCGGGTCCAGTGTTTCATCAGACATTAACTGCAAAAGTCGCGGCACTACTCCTTGCTGTATCACTGAGCTCTTCTGTCGGTTGCTGCCTATCACTGAGTTCTTCAGCGTCACTAATGCCTCTACAACTTTCGGAGCATCTGACGAATACAGCTCGTCGATATACGAACGTGAACTTTCAATATCCTATCGGCAAAACGTTTTAGGTTAAGAACATAATCGCAAGCCAAATCATACTCCCAAATTGTAACATCTGATCCATTAACTTACCATGAATACTGTTAATTGCTGCATGTTTTTGTCTTTAATTTACGCAGTATTGTTGGTAAAAATAACGTTCGAAAATTCTTCCGAGGCCGAATACGCTGTCAACTCGCCACCTGTCATTCATTGATGAAGGTTTTGAAGGATGCGTTCCTTTCGTGATTGTAAGGTGAATGGTGAATATGGTGATTTCGTGTGTAAGCTTGTCAAGCACTAAGTTTTACACCGTGTTTTGGCAATAGATCACTTACCTTTTGGCTATGAAGCGAATACGCTCGCTCGACAAACAATCGGTTGTCTATGATCATTCTCAAATTTACTGTGTTGCAACAATAAAAAATAAACAGGTGAAACTTTGGTGAAAGAAAGATGAAAGGAAATAATGACAGCTCTTCGCCAAGTATAAACAAGTGGAGTAGATAACTTTCTTCGTTTAATCCCCTATTATTTTAATTATAGTGTGTCTATTATAAATAGTAGCAACGCATAAGCCCAGTAGAAAGTTTTAGTTGAGATATTTACATTTGCTTTCGTGTGAACGAGTACCATGGCTGACTCCGGGGTCGACACCAGTAATGAGAGCAGCGATAATCCAATATTTGATCACTCTCAGTGTATTTTGGAATTCAGTCCACCGGCTATACCAATAAATCAAGCAGGCCAGCCAATGCCAGTAGAGTTTTTATCGGAGCCTCATGATCATGTCGGGAAAATCAAGTGTTCTACTAAAGCCAGACACTGTAGGCTGAAATACAGATATGGAGGCACTATTTGTTCGTCAAGAAACCATAAACTGCGCTTTGCCGCCTCTACTAATAACACCGAGCTTGTTGAGAAACTTCTGTTGTCAGGGGCTGACCCAAATTCCTCAGATGAGCACAAAAGAAGTCCCCTGCATTTGGCTGCTTGTCGCGGATACGTTGAAGTCATTAAAACTTTGCTGAGACATGGTGCCAACCCTAACATCAAGGATACATTGGGCAACACACCACTGCACTTGGCTGCTTGCACCAATCACATTCCAGTAGTCATAGAACTACTTGATGCAGGTACTGATGTGAGCTCCCATGATAAGAATGGGCACAACCCAATCCAGTTGGCACAGAGCAAGCTGAAACTCATTCAGATGCGTCCAAGTGGGGCTGGACATTTTGAGGAGACCAGACAACTGATTGGAGAGATATGCTTGGTTGTTGAGATGATGGTAAAGTATATGAAGATGCAGAAAGCTGATGCTGGAGACTTGGAATCTGTCTGCCAGAGACTGGAGCGTGTCAGCACTCGTGAACAAGTCGACTCTGAAGTACAAAACTTGCTTGACAGCCTAGATTCTCTCAAATTGAGATAAATTATATTAAGATTTACAAATTTTTATGAAGGCTGTTAATGAATATAACTGTCTAATGTTAAGAGCTCAGTTAATGTTTGGATATTCTAAACATGTTTCTTTCTGCATGTGAACTGAGAATTTATTATTAAGATAAAACTTAATGTTTACTTCAATTTTCTTTGGCAATTTGTTTATAATTATTTTGGTAAAGTTAATGTATGTAAATTGCCATTTAAGTTAACTATAATCACAGTTATTTTATGGTTATGTAATATGTGTGTGGGTTTTTCATTATACATTTAGAATAACTAATTTTCACATTAGTGTTAGGTGTAGTTAGTTTATCAAAATAGATTATAATAAAGTTATTGCATCTAAACCATTATTTTTATTTTAAAAAAACTCCCAAAGTCTTTAAATTTATCATTTATTGACAACAGTTTCATAAAATTGAAAATTATATAACTTTTATTCACAACATTATCCATTAAAAACTTGCTAATATGCTACTGTATTTTATATCTAGAATTATTTATTACATTCAATAAGTATTAAAAAGCCCAAAAACACTTAAAACTATGGAATGCATAAAATAAAAGATTTATAATCCAGCAATAAACCATCAATTCATATTAAGTAGTTATTTAATGTGCAAATGAACACTGATCTTTTAACATAAAAAATAATAGTAATTGTCTTGTGCAATACATAAAATGCTGTATGCAAAACTGCAATACCTTTGGAAAACACTACTAGACGTATGTACAATGAACTTACCTCTGTATCATCACTAAATTCTATAGACAACTGTTTATTTTTGTACATTAAGTATATCTTTATTTAAAATGGACATAATCGGGGAATGTAACTGTTTCAAAGTATACAAACTGCAATTATTATCACAAAGTCTTTAACTGTTACTCTTGCATATATGGGGTTTTGCTACACAGTTCTCATTCTTACAAAGTATGTTATATTGGAACATTCAAATGAAATATGGCAGAAGAGTTATTATCACAGAAAAAAATAATATTAGGTACTTAATACTGCTAAATAAATTACATTAAGTTATACCAGCAGTCCCAAACCATTATAACATTTTCAATAAATAAATTATTACATAGAAATAATTACCGCATCCCATTCTCCTAAACACCACAGAGGTGTTAGATAAGGCAAGTTAAATAATTTCAACTTTAAAAGTATGGCAAGCTATTGTTTTAATAATAAATTATCAAAAGTCGACGGTTTATTATAATTGAACATCCAAAAAGATTAATTATACAAAGCATGCAACAGCATTCTCTTTAGTAAATCTGTTTGAAAATTTACTTTGAACATAAAGTAAGATTTTCTAAAATATTCTAAATAATAATACGATAGCAAGAGAGCGTAAATTATCTTCTCTTTTTACATTAAAATGCAATTATAAAGTATTACATAATTAATATTATTTGCTTTGAGCTACATACTAGCTATACATATTATTAGATAATACATTTGAAAAATAGTTTTATAAGTAACACAATTACTGAAATAATATCCTACATAGGAATAAAAGTGCAAACAATTGCTCTACAATTGAGCAAGTAGTGTAAATGATCAATTCCTTAATAGAATTTAAAATGAATGTGTTTAGAGTGCTTACATTTGGCACTTATTCATTGTTTTCGTGCAAGCCACGACTAGCTGCTATATGCTCTCTTTTAGGCTTGTAGTACTTCACTTACAAAATTATATCACATTTTCAGTTATTGACCAATTTAAAATAAAATTGTATAACATAAATCACAACATTCATGGAATGATCAACTCAATTGCCTCTGCAATCAATAACTTTTGGTAAGTATTTAATAATTTAGATATCATCTCTCACACAACCATCAATTCCCACCTTTACTTGGAATCTTAATATTCCCGTATATTGCACATGCATCGGCTCGGTTATGGTTCAAATAATTATATCAGTCATTTTATGAATACCTCTTACTTATTTAGATGTGACGTTATTTCGTTTCTGGCACTAATAAATTAATTATGTTCGGGAATATTTCGGCCTGTATGGGTCCGTATTCGACTACTTCGCCGTCGACCGTGAGGTTCCCCGTGGTCCCCTCCGGAACTATTCTAAACGCGCTGACAGGAACCATCTTTACGTATTCATTATTCATATCGGCGTGCGTGCCCTGACCCACACCCAGGAGGAACGATAGTAATTGAGATCTGGAAATTCCTGCTTTGATGATCAACATCCACATGATTCCATCGGAAAGTTGCGATCGCGGAGCGAATAGAAAGTCTTCGCCGATGTAAGGTTGATAGGAGACGTGAACCATGACAAATTCGCCATGTTCGTGCACCCAGTGCGTCGGCAAGGTGGACATGAGCGACGGCAGGTGGGAAGCAGGTCCGTGCATGCACGCGTGCACGGGCGACCGCATTTCAGAGCCCTCGCTCGTCACGCTGTGGTACTCAGACCCGCGTGTACTGTAGAACGCACTTCTCCGTGAGTTGACAGAGTACCACGAATCCACCCTTTGGTGTTGTTTTCCATTAATAGCGTTGACGAACACTTCAGAATGTTCGTCCGCATCAATGAACGCTTCCGCATCAGGGGAGTCGAGCGCTCCGTCCTGACTGATGCTATGACTGAGGGTGAGCGGTTGTTTTGGTTTAGGCAGATTGCTCACATCCTTAATTTTCGCGTAACTAACTAAACCTTTATATGTTCTCAGTCCAACTACTCTAGCGAGTGCCCAAACAGCAAACCTTTGGCCTCCGATAGCTCGTAATCTTTCACTTTCGATATCAATGTCTGATAGGAGGCCCCAGCCGACGGACAGAAACGAAAACATAATCTGAAAAAACAAAATAACATTCATTAATTCATGTGATTAATAAAGAACATAAACAACTGGATCTAATGACGTCATTGGGTCGAGAGAACGTGTTAACGTTGTCCTTTATTGCTGAGAACGGGTTGGCGTTTGAGCGAAGTAAATTTATAAGATAATGGCAAGTGTAAATATCAACAGTGGCGTATCAACGTGCGGCTAATTGTATCCGTAAAACAACACTAATTGTTTGTTGTGACGGACGTACTCAATTGAATATTGTAACATAACATATCCCCGTACGTCGGCGTCGGTGTCGTTAGCGAGACACCGTGTGCCACAATGTTGCATAAACTGCAGATCTGACGTGTACTTACACTAGTTTTCGTTTCAATTCTGACAACGTCCATTGGTGCTGTATGGCCCTTCACTATTCCCATCGTTAGCCCGGTTAGGTTTTGAGGAATGTATGGTTCACTGAAACAAAATAATGAAAATGTTATTGACGGTCACAATGACACAGAAATTCAAGACTTGTACTGCTTTGGGTTAGTTTTTTGATAGACACTTAAGTACCTACAAAAATTTCAAAATCCCACTGTAGTGAAATCGGAACCTTAATTGCTACAGTTAATACCTACAAAGACATTAAAAAAAAACTTTTTTGCAAAAAAAACCGACTTCCAAAAAAAACACTAACACTGTTTTTTTTGGAAGTCGGTTTTTTTTTTGCAAAAAGTTTTTTTTATACTTTTTAGTTATCGTATCACACACAAATCCTTGTCAAGTATCAATTTCGCAATTTCTTTTACTTGGATGAAATTTTTTCCAGCTATTTTGATTTCAAAACCAAACTGCAGAACCGATTTTGATGAAATTTCTATGGGACCATTCGGGAAGTAGATCCATTCAGATAAAAGAAGAATTTTTCAAATCGGTTCATAAATGACGGAGATATGGGGTAACAAACACAAAAAAAACATACAACCGAATTGAGAACTTCCTCCTTTTTTTGAAGTCGGTTAATAAAGAAATCAAGAGCTGAAACCACAATTAAAATATTCCATTATCACTAATTTGGAATTGTGTTAATCCCAGAAAGGCCTCATAAATGTTTTAATTACTGACAGACCAAATGGTTTTGCCCACAAATACAATTGTTTACCTGGCAATACAAATGCTTATCTTATTAGCTATCATCAAAAACAGATAGGAAATTTTTAGTTACTGCTAAATCACGTTTTAAAGTAGGTAAACTTGGATTAATTTCTACCAAAAGGACTGGCATCAGCATCGAAAATAAGTGTGTAAAACAAGCTTTTATTAAATTGAAAAGACGAAAATAAGGTTTCAAAATTGAACGCTTATACAAAGTTTTGTCTCCGTGCGTTCGGAATCGTTGAGGAGTTCTCTCGTGAGGAGGCAATCCTGGCTGCAGGATCAAGTCATGTCTGTCATAAAAATGTAATGTCACCACAACCATTGGTGTATGCAAAAGTTCAGCTCAATAGGATGCCAACAAGTGGTCTAAAAATGGTTTGCAAATTTTGAAGCGGACAACTTTCATACAAACATACGAACAGTGCAAGTTAAATAAAAGCTTGTAAAAAGCGAGAGGCCTTTTCCCAGCAGAAGTACAAAACAGACCAGTTTGATAACGATTAGATAGTCTATTCGATTTGAACCACACCACGAACTGTAACCTACTTTGTTTGAAAATGAAATCTTAAATTCAATGACAGACAACGAGAAGACAAACAGAAGCAGTATGGAAGAAGAAGCCATGATGCGCCGACCCCAAGTAAATAAGGATAAGTGCAGGAGAATGATGATGTTGATGATGACACCGCATAGCTTAAACCACTAGAACTAGAACCCCATCATGGGACACACTGCTTGTTACTTATAATGTTTCGTTTAAAATATTTTGAGGAAGGCAGCTGAGAAATAGTAGGTCAGTCGGTCACACAATTACAATATCCGATTATGAAACCTTACTGCTCAAAAGATTATCCAATATACATAGTCGAACTTGTGAAAATTTAAGTTTGGTGCAGAAAACGTGGATTTTGTTCTGAATTCACAAGATACTTAGTTACTGGAACCTCCATTATAGCGTGAAAAAAAAAACTCTGTTAAAGAAAAGACGTGAATAATATTACAATTTGTTACCGCAACAGAAAATTTAATTTTCAAAGTCAAAAGTTTGTATTTTTCAAACGGTCACTATCTGCGCAAACAGGTATAATAAAATAATAATGAAAACCACATCCAAGGGCTATAGGAAGGTATGGTTTACGTAATATGACTGTAGTTCTTCGAATAGAACATTGTATGGTGTATTGATGTAACCTCGTGACTTTTAAACTGAGGATTTGCCTTAGAATAAATATATTTGTATGTACTTGCTTTTAGAAACGAATGCCCATTTTCAATATTCTTGCATTGTTGGAATTTCAAGTTCATTTCAAGTTTCGGAGTTCATTAAGGTGATTTTTTAGCTGTCGCTTAATGTTAGTGGAACCGGACATAAAAGTAATAATAAGCCAACCATTTTAAGAAAAATGCTTGCTTTAAATGGCCACTTTATCGTAAAGAATAGGTATAATTAGGATAAAATAAGCAAAACACAATAAGCAAACGTGACTCTGCAAAATGACGCACGAGTCTGATTTAGTAAAATATCATTACGTTACACGAGTAAGATTGTTGAGTTGAAGATGCAGAGGGCAAAGTGCAGCTCCCTGTTAAGTCCGCAAATTAGCGTTTGGATTCTAGACAAGTACCTAAACTGGTACCTGGTAACCTGGTAGGTAAGTTATCACGATGATATCTTGCTTATTAGACGCATATCATTTTGCAGACTAACGTTATTTGCTTTTGAGATAATAATATCCTATCATTGTGCGTTGTAAGAAAAGGCGGCCGCCTGAAGGTCGAAAACCGCGAAAAACATTATATGAATGGTTCATAAATTCTAAAATATTTAACGTCTTGTAAAGATAGAATAATCCCGTTTATTAAAACCACAGATTAAAACGCAGTTTAATCATAAAAACAATCTTTTTAGTTGTACCTAGGTAAATGATAACTCTGATGTTTGAGGATTCTGAGTTCTGATAGTATTTTTTATAGTTCCCAAATAGGTACTTGAGCTATGTAGAACAAATCTAGAAAAGCACAATACATAGACGTCTTTAATTTTATGCATATTACCAAATCGCAGACTGTCTAGTGACTACTAAAATTCTTATTATAAGAATATAATTAATGGGAATCTTTTCATTACTTTATTACGAGTCGCACATGAAACTAGCAAGTTGGGGCCTTGGGTTAATTCGATAAGAGGTAACATTGCATTATACCCGTCAAGAAATTCGTCTCACCGCAAACGGCATTATACACAGTCATGCACCGCTATTTAGTGATTTCATTTATGTATGTTTGCCTCTACAGTACCACTAAAATTACTGAAAACCTCCAGCAGTATTGTCGAGTCACTACTTATTTTTCCTTCCTGCCAAATCGAAAACACTGTTCCATAAATACCATCCAGGTTCTGTTTTTGTTCATGATTATCCTTTAACAAGAAACACATGAAACGAATTTTTGCTAATGATCAACTCATAGTCAGTCAATAATCAAATCATTTTTAGAGTAAATATAAAGGAGATTTTCGGAGTATGCCTGATTTTTGGACACATTGAGCGGTTGCCTGTAGATACATAAGTCTTGAAAGTATGGATAAGACTTGTCAGTTTGGAAAAGAGATTTATAGGTCATATCCAGAGGAGAGATAGAGGAGACATATACAAGTGCAGGCGGTCCAGAGACAACGGAACACTGCTTAGCGTTAAAACGTGTTATATACATGGACGACATCATCAGCAATATTATGATACCGGATTATATACAAACTTAAAATCCAAATACTTATTTGCATTTAATCCGGTCCATAGCAATAACAAAGCTATTACATACAGGTGCAGGCTACAAAAAAGAGAACTTACTGGTGAAGAAAAGCTCGGAAAAATGTATATAAATATTATTTTTGACCGATATGGCCCTCCGATATATCATTATATAAAATGATGTAAAGATTAGATAGTGCCCCACGGGCATCGGATTCGTACACGTGGTTTTCAATACCCTGTTCTACCGGTTACTTGAGCTTAATGTGTCTACACACTGCCAAAAATTGCGTAGCGTTGCACACATACATTTTGTATGATTTATTTATATACTACTCAAAACAGAATAAGGGCCACGAGGTATTTTGTCTGTACCATGAAAATAATAAAACCAATATATTTTTTTTTGTCTCCATAACGAAAACTAATGTTGTTTTTACCATGTAGACCAATACATTTATTCAAATAATAATGATTAAAAAGTTTATTTGCTTTTGAAAGAAAAAACACATTTTAGGTTAAAAATGAAAACAATGTAAAGTTACTGAAAACAAAAGAAAATACTCCATGCTCATCTTTTAGTAACGGGTATGCCCCCCTCGTTTAGCTACGCACTCCTGAAGCCTGGAGTGCATGCTCTCAATCAAATGCCTGACATTTTCCATTAGAATCTCTTCCCAGGCCCTTTCAACAGCGTTGATGAGTTGCTGTTGGTTGTGGATTTCCTGATCACCGTCTCTAACTCTTCGTTTCAACTGATCCCACATGTGCTCTATTGGATTTAAGTCCGGACTGTTCGCCGGCCACGACAAGACTTGAATTTGAGAGGCTTCCAGTACAAACCGAGTCGCTTGAGCCGTGTGTGCACGAGCATTGTCTTGCATCAAGATGAATCCAGGACCCGCTCGCTGTGCAAATGGGATCACATGTGGTCTGACAACTTCCTCAATATACCGCTGAGCAGTAACAGTACCCTCATTTAAAATAGCGAGCTCAGTTTTGCCGTGTAAGCTTATCCCGCCCCAAATCATTACATTTGGACCACCAAAACGATCGACTTCATGGATGCAGGCTTCTGAAAATCTCTCGCCGCGTCTTCTCCATACTGTAATACGCCGATCGTCGTTAAAAAATTTAACTTTGCATTCGTCTGTGAAGAGCACCATGCCCCATTGGTTTATGTCCCAGTCCAAATGTTGACGGGAAAATCTTAAACGGTTTGCACGATGATTTCTGGTTAATGGAACACGGACAACTCGCCTTCTTGATGCCTGCTGGTCTTCATGCAATCGATTACGAATAGTTTGGTCACTGACACGAGTACCCGTTGTCAGCCGTAAACGATTTTGCAGCTTGCGGGCCGTCGTTGTGCGATCTCGGCGCGCACTTAATCGAATGTAACGATCCTCTTGAGCTGTTGTAATGCGAACTCTGCCCGAACCAGGTCTTCTTCTAACACTACCGGTCTCATGGAAACGATTCCATAGATTTTGAATAGCTCTTCGAGAAAATCCCAATTGCAAACCCACAGATCGCTGCGAATGACCTTCTTCAATCATTGTAACGGCTCTGGTTGCTGTCAGCGAGTCCATATGACGCCTGCGTGCTTGTGGCATATTGCAAAAGACGTTTCTGACTCGAGATATCAATGAACTCTGATAATTTCTACTAAACCAAGAAGCTAAGGAAAGCAAAACGTCAAAGAAAATGGAATCAAAATCTTCAAAAAGAATTTTAAATCAAATTTTATTTAAAATTGTTGCCAGCATTAGATGAATACTACAATATTAAAAAGTTTAGGTATCAAAGAGTTTGTATACTCAATATTTTACTACTTTCAATATGTAAATGTTTACTAAATTACACCAAAATGTAAAAATACCTTGTGGCCCTTATTCTGTTTTGAGTAGTATAGTATGTTTCTGCGTCTTGCGTAGATTCTTATCCGTAAGCGTTTTTGGTTTTATCAAATCTTTATAATTAATTGTGTAAGGTTGATTTGATTACTACTCTTTTTACTTACTGCGCATTATTTTGACGATACTATTTGACTTCAGCTATATTAAATTTTCTAGTTTATTTACACCTACTCAGTAGTTTATAAAAAAGGTTTATTGCAGAAACTTGTACAAATGTTTATCAGCAGTTACAAAGGAGTTAATGAAACTAAAAATATTTTATCATTCAAGTACACGACTACACGTACCGGACTATTCATCAATACTCTCTTATAAAAACAAACAAACGAATAATTCAATTCTAGTCATTATTCATTATTGAACATTGACATTGAAGACCTTTGCTCATTCATCGACTTTGTACCACATATGGTTGAAGTAGTATCAGTATTTTTGCTGTTTTTTTTTCTATGTAAATCCTATGCTAAAGATGTTTTAAGAGCTTTGCTGGAAATTTTCCATAAAGTCGGTTCTGACCCTATTTGGCAGAAAGGTAGGTACTTCCTTCATTATAAACCTCTGTGACGCACGCAGGTGTTGGTTGTGGTCATAAGGTATTTTAATTGTTTATACGGAACGTGAATATGACGATTTAATAATAGAATTATGGACCCAAGATAAATAGGAAAACTAAATGTGGATCCACCACTCGTAACTGCCTTCTATTCTAATCTAACATATCTCGTGGAAAGTAGAATTCAATATTATGTGTTAAAAGGTGAAGGCCTTCATCCAGTTTAATTAAAAACGCTGGACTGAATAAGTGAAAGGAAAAACATACGCCCCGCCTCGTCATTTAAAATATACTGGCTTCCTTATCCACGAAATATTCGGGATCCCTGTTCTGTTTCGTTGTCCGCATCGCCATTGACTTGACTGCGTATTTAGCTGTCCGAGGTGAAGAGATACCGATACGATTTCAAGGAGATTAGCGACTGATGACCGTAATCCACTGATAAGGTATTCCTTAACATTTTTTGCACATTTGTATCGGTACAGACGGACATTCTAATGTCAGATGAACCCGAGTTCGATCGAAATGTCTACACACATCATCAAGAATTCGAGTTTCTAGCGTGTTTCTCCTAATTCAAACTACAAATGCGAATAAATTGTACTTTCGCTGACCTTACCACCTTGACCATTAGAAAAAGAGGAAAATGTGTAATTTGCTATGTTTACTCATTACTGCGATTTTTCATTCAAACAGGAAATCCTGGGCTTATTTTTAGAATAAGCGACATACACATTTATACATGTAGGTGTATTTATGTATTTACGTATTATCCTCGCCAAGGTCTTCGAGGTTAGTGTACTTAAGGGGTTCCTGTCTCTTGTAACCGGTTGGAATAATTATTACTCTTATTAATACGTCCTCGTGATACTTAGGGCCAGCACTAATCTATCCAATTCGCATACCCTGCATAAAGTATTAAATTAAACGGTCGATAATCGCTTCGCCAAATATTAATCCGAAAATTCGACACGATTATTCCAATACACAGTACAGTAATGAAAATGACGATTATATTCCCAAATTGATAAGCTTTGCAATTGGAAAAACGTGCGTAGAAATTGTTATCACTACTATAGAAGATAATGATGCTTGGCAAAATAACGTTGAACTTAATATCTGTCATTTTCGTAATCTGTGCAGATCTGGAGGTTACCATGATCTGTTAGTGCAGGAATGTTTTAGGACTATTCCGAGAGTGAAGTAAGAGATGGCTGTCTAGCGCTGTCTCTTTCACTCTCGGAATAGTCCTAAAACAGTCCTGCACTATCAGATCATGGTAACGCACCTGATAGGAGATAATCAGTAGGTATGCGCAGATTACGAAATAATCATAATTCGGATGACTGTCTTACCAAATCGTGTTGTAAGAGATCTAGCTCTTGGTCCAGACACCAAGTGCATCCCGGGCTGTGAAATCGTATCAAAAGCACAGTATTGTCCTCGGATTCATGATGCAAGCAGGTAGTCCTCCACTAGCTGTCTATCAATCATCAGCAAGGCTCTTAAGCATGCGTATCCAGCCAAGGTTGACCATTGGCAAGGTATGAGGAAACGTGCGATCCCAGCAACCTTACACAAGCGACAGAATTCTCTAATAATGTCTGAACTCATAACTAGTTTTAGATTTTTGGCAATCACTGCTAAATTCAGAACTAGTTTTCAAGGCAAGCCTGACAGAAAGATACATAAAAATATTTGCTGTTGGGTAACTAGGAGGTACTTTGGGTTTGATCTGCAGAAACTCATCTCGTAAAGGAAATCGAACCGGTAGTGAACTAAGGCTGTTTTTTTATAGAACGGTAAAAACGTAGCAAAACAAAATAGCTGTAGCAAGCCAGCGACCATGACTGCGCAACGTCAAGCAATTTCCTTCGCTTCATTTCCCCCTTTTGCTTGCATCATAACTTCATAAGCCATAATTGCGACAGCTCTTTTTGATGGCTCGACCAATTTGTCGCGGTCTATAGAAACAAACAAGTGATGATTACATACCTAATATCCGGCTAAAACTTGTTATGAGTGGAAGCACGTGGAAGGATAACTTTGATATTAATTGCCATAGCAATGACGCGGCCTAGGGTGGAGCACGCTTGCCTAGAAGAAACCGATTCACTCGAACTTTGAAGAGATTCAGATTAGGTATAATGATCCGAAAAGAGAAAAGCCGACAGAAAATAATTAGGAAAAGTCCGTGTATTTAGGACGAAATATGAAACCTATATGAATAGTAAGACATAAACACGACGTTTACACGAGATTCTAACTGTTGTATAGGCTTATACGAGGGACTTGGAACAGTTGATTTGAAGCCAGAGAAAAAAATGATTTGCAAATATTTGCAAAGAAGTCATCGATATCTAGAACATTTCACACCTTTTTTCTAGAGGTTAAAAAGATGTATGTGTCATCCTCATCTGTTAAGTATTGGTTGATTTATGATGTGGCTTTTATCATGTTTAAGATTATTTTTGGACATTGATGTATCCTGTGTTAAAATAAAGGTTAAAATTGCGCACTATACACTAAACTACAGCGACTGGCTATCTACACGGCTATCTACCTTCTAAAAATAATCACGCCAAAAAAAAAAGCGAATGAGAATATATTCTCCTTGAAAACAATTAGACAATACAAAATAATATCCGTTAGGTACTTGGTTAAATGTGTCTTAACTCGTACAATTATGATAATTTGTGGACGCAAGGTATTCAAGGTTAACAAACAAATGATTTGAGTAATTTGGAACACGTGGTCATAAATCAATTAGAAACAATAACAGTTAGATAATGAAATAAACTAGGTTATCATTCATAGGGAACTCATTATGACGAAAACGTAATTAGTAATTTACGTTATACCGTCATGGTAAACAGGTTATGGTGTACTTCAAAGAATAGAACAGAACTAGTACCTAGTTCCTAAGTATTTTAAACGAAAAAATATTTTTTTGTTTCCTGAAAAGATTTTTTATCAGACTTTAGCTTTAGCTTTTAGACATCAGAAAGACACTGTATGTTACAAATTCTGAATGAGTAAGCAGTCGGTAAAAATGCGGTTGAAAATGTGTAGGTACAATTAATTATTAAACCGCACTGGCCTCTGGGTGTAAAAACCCTAAGGACATTTTCTGTAAATTAAAATTGAGTAGGTTAAAAATTTAGGTCATCAAAAGTTGGTTTGTAAAATTAAATATTAGTAAAATATGTATGTACCATCTTCAAAGAAGGACTACTAAAGAAAAAACAATATTTCCAGTGATTATTCAAATATCAATATTAAGTTGGTAATTCGAACATAGCTAAAAATTATGAAAACATTTTCGTAAGATTAGTTTTTTAGGTACAAAATGCGTAGATCTAGCATCCAACCAAAATGAAATTTTATTTGTTAGTTAATCTTATGATCATAACGATCACCTGTCAAATTATGTCCGTTATACGCTAATATCTCCGAAACCACCCGACCGATTGCAAAGAAAGGGGTTGGAAGATTTTTGTATGAAGCGTGGCCTGCCTAACTTCCGCCATTTTATTTTAATTTCAAAATAAAAAAAACCTGTATTAATCCTTAATTGGTATAAATACATGTGTGTATGTTTGGTTCCAGGTTGAAAGATGCGGTAATTTTGGACCCGATAGGCTAGGATGGCGCCCGCCGTGCGAAACAGGGATGGTTTGTGTTCTATAAATATCGTGTTATTTAAATAAAATAAGTGTATGGAGCCAATGTGAATTTTATTAAATAGATGTTTATTTTCCTCTATAGGTATACCGAAATCTCTAAGGGCAATGAACTGAGAAGGTCATAGTTATCTTAATTATGTATAAATAAAAATAAACACGTGTTCGTACATGCTAATCTCCGAGCCACCCTACCGATTTCTATGGTAGTTGAACTTGGAGCTAATACTTAAATGAATAATGGCTCTCATGTTGGATTTCTAGGTCTGTCGGTATGATATTAGGACTCCATGATCGATAATTTGTAACCTATTTGCAAATTTGCATATAAGGGTCTAGTGGCAAGGGGCTCCTAATTACACTCACGATTCTATTGTACCCTAAATTTCATTACGTTATTACCTATTATGAAGGCAGGAAAATATTGGCCAGGGGTGGGCACTGGGCAGCCCCGCCTCCACCGCTGGCGACGCCCATGGGTATATTTATAATTTGTTACTTTGGAAAGTTTTATACAATGTTAGGTAACACATTATTAAGAATACAATGCAAGTCTTAAATCATTACAACCAAGAGATTTTTCACTACTTGCAAACACAGTGGAACATAACATAATTGCAGTTGCAACAAACATTTGAAGAATATTTTACAACATATGATTATGTGCAATGACTAAGGCATACGGAGTACCTACTGCTTTTTGTCAGTTCTCTCTGAACCTGTTTACTTTGATTTATTGACTTGGGTTTTCGAATAACCCAAAGCTAAAATTATTAGGGCTAAAGGATGAAATTGCCGATTTATACTGCAAAATTAAAACTTGTTTTTGTATTTGTTTTCCTGTTGTTTTCCAAGGTGTAACATATATTTATTTAATCAAAATATTTACCCTCATTATTAATACATTGCTGCCATTTATAGAAGTCTGGGGATCTAGATTCGCAAACTATGTGAAAGCATTTTGTACTGCCTCCTGGGAAGAAATTTTTTTACCACGTAGAAAATTGTCCAAATCACAAAAATGGTAGTCAGATGGAGTCTGAAGGTCTGGCGAGTACGGAGGATGACGTATGGTTTCTAACTGCAGCTCCTATAGAGTTACAACGGTGTCCCGTGCAGTGTGAGGTCTTGCGTTATCATGGAGCAATAATGGTGAAGATCGATTCACGAGTCGGGTTTCGTCATCGGCGATCGAAGTTCGGCACAGTAAACATCTGCTGATATTGCTTGACCAGACCTGAGAAAGCTATAGTGAATAACACATAACACCATGGAGAGACCACCCAACAGTTGCCATTACCTTTTTATTTGTAAGCTTTGCTTTAGGGCACTGTTGCGTTTGCCCTGGGGTCAACCATTGCATTTTTCGCTTACGGTTATCGTCACATGTCACAATTCGATCCAATATTCCTTCATTTCTGTAATTCAACAAGGCAGCGCAAGTTTCAACACGTTAATTCCGCGTCGGAACTCGTATTCAAAAATTACTCGGATTTTCGAAGTAGGTACCCATCTTTTCCGTCTAGGCTGAATAAAAAAACAACTGAAATTCGAAAATCGAATGTTGCACATTTTTTAAAAGAAAAAATCTCATTGGTGATAATGTAAAAAGTTTCACTCGAATATCTCACACCATGAAGGTTTAATGTCAATTCAAAGTATCTATTACTATAATAAGGCAATTGCGTGCTTTAACCCCTATTATCTCACTTATTTTAGTGTGGCACTTCTTCATAATAAGTTATTTCCGAATCATATATGGCAAGTTTAAAATATTTTTGGTTAAATTATTCAAATCTTATCTGCTACCACCGCAGCGTTTTTTTCCAACTGAAAATATCGACCAGTAAAAATGCTACAATAAAAAAAAGATAGCATTACCTTACTATGTTCTACAATCTTCATAACATTGCTTCATAATTTAGTAATTCCATTGTAGACTGGTTGGGAAACTCTTAAGCTTTAATCAGTTCAATATGTTCTTATCATGCGATTTGTAGATTTCAAAATGGGTAAATACCTACTGACAAAGTATGATGATTTCATTCTTTTACTAATTAGAATGTGGTACCTATTTCTTAAGAAATTAAATCTAAAAATTGTTGATTGTTTCCTGGTTTTTTGCTGTGCAAAACAAGTTCCATAATTATATCCTAATTTTAAGCCATCATAAGATCTTGTTAATAGTTTAATATAAAATGCAAATTAACATATGAATAAAGTGAATTACTTTTTTATACTCTTAAAGAAAAAAAGGTGACTATCATTTAGATAAACTCACTCTCACTCTTATAGATTAACTCGCCATAATCATCAAATACAGCTGTGTTATCTTATAACAGCCCACAAAATAGAATAATCAATAAAAATTAAATTCCGAGCTTAGCCATCTGTTAATATATTGAGTCATCCTTTCAACAATGGTGAAAATTAACCAAATAAGTTGTCCAATATCAATAGGTTATGATACAATATGGAACAAAATATGACAGACTGTTTATGTTTCATGCATTGATTTCTAAACATGTGATGGAAAAAATGTTTGATGTTTAAATACCTGAATACACAATAGAATTCTTCAGTATTTCAGGTCATTGGTATAACCATTAAGACCTACACGAGGTCAAACCTGCATGCATGATTAACACAATGAGTTCTCAGTTCATTATGGTACCGTTCATCTGTATAATTTGTGTATTATTCGTTGTTTGTTTGTGAATTCGAAACAATGTTACCAGTAAGGGTCATGAGTTTAAAAATGATCAGATATTAAAGAAAACAGTTGCTAAAAATTTGTAAAATCACTTATTTTATATCTCATGGTCGTTGCCTGAACCAGAAACTGATTTAAATCATTTTACTGTAAAGTTGCATTCCAAAAATTTTATTAATAATAATTGCTCTATAAAAGAATATGTTATTAATTCATAATGTAAAATTCTTATAATTTTTGAGTAATGGTTAATTATCTGTACTAAACCTAATGGTAAAGAATTTAAAATGCAGTACTTTTCTACCAAAACCAATGAAGAATAGTTAGCAAGATTCCAATCAGAAAAAAATTAGAGTAGGTATGATAAAGTTGTAGATTACTGATGATTTAATTTATCATCAGGCCATTAATGTATTTTTAATTACCTACCTACCTCAACATTTGAATATATCTTACTCTCAGTGGAAAATACCTGTATAAAATTTGGTGGCGAAATGAAAACAAAGCAAACAGGCAGACATGGTTCCTTGTTTAAATATAGTAAAATTAAGGTTTGTAACAAGGTAGCACATAATACTATGTAGTATTTAAAATATTCTGTTAACTTCTGAGTCTAAACCAAATGGCCTTGTAACAGTTACTTAGGAAAAATAAAAATTGTACTCACTTAAAAAGATGGCATACAGTTCTAGCCAGTCCATTGCCAGAACCACATGGTAATATTGCTAGTGGCACTTCCGCCAGCGCCTGCTGCCAGTCCAGTCTCTCGAACATGCCGTTCATGACCTCATACAGGACACCATCACCACCGATAGCCAGGATAGCGCGCCAACCATAAACATTCCGAGTGCGCACAAACTCGCGCGCGTACTGAGCATACTTTGTAACATGTAGGTCGAAAGACACCTCAGCCTCCTGCAATATAGGCACCACCTTCGACTGGAACAACTCTCGAGCCTTCCCCGGCCCTGACTTCGGATTCAAAAGCACAAGCAACTTCTTATCATTACTCGGCGGCACGGACGTAATCGGCTGACCCGCTATCAAACACTTTATTGTAGATCTCCATTTCTGTGCTTCCTTATTATTATCTTCATATTTATCGAAAGATCTGAAGCGCAGTGTTATTGTTGTTCTCTCTCTTTTTAAGGTACGGCGGCTTCGTTTTAGTATGTAAGCGTAGATGTACAGATAAGCACTGATATCGTTCTCGTCGAGATCGCCGCTGTTCTCGTCCACAACTTTAAGCTGGTGGTTCCCCACGAACGAGCTGCACACGCACGAGCCGGCTCCGGGGCGTCGTCTTTTACTCCTCATGCATTTGCTGCCAATAATATCGCCCAACAGTATCGTCTGCTCTTTTGAATTACCGTCCGTTTCTTTTGTTAGAGACAAACCTTTGGGAGTGAGCCGAACACGAAACACTGAATTCTTCTTGGACAGAATGTAAAATGTTTCTTCAAGATAAACAACATCTTTCGAAACAGAGTCACCCTCCTCGCCGACGTTTGACACGTCCTTCCCATTCTTTATGTCCGCCATGACTGATTTTTCTTTTTTTTATATTTATCACCATAGGGCATAGAGTCTTATCAAGGTCTTATCACTTCGCTAGTTCTCTTCAACGGCAAACGTCAGTTCTGTAATGCCGGTTCCACACTCATGACAGACCTCGATAAACCACCGTTCCAAAACCTTTTTTTTTTATTTTACAGATATCAGACCTAAAAGAATAACTAAAACTAAGTAGGTACATGTATCAAAAGCAAAAAAGAGTTAGAGGTCGTCAAAATAATCATCTGCACCCCTGTAAACAGAGCAAATGCCCCACAAGGCTAACAGCATTGCCACGTTGAATGGTAATGTTGATTCTTTGAACAAAAAATAGGCCAGCTATTTAATTACGAGAGTCGACCTACCGTTTGTTAATGTACCAAAATACTGAAACTCATACTTCAGATCAGTGTGTGATGTTCCTCTGTGTGCAAAAAACCACACCGGTTTTTGAAATACGTTTCAACGCGGCCTGAACAAACGTGTATGTACTAACCTTAATAGGTATATGGCAATACTGTCGGCAGTCATGTTTGGCAAGGTTGGCAATCTGGCCAAAACATAGAAAGCATGTCATGTCATTGGTCATGTCAAATTAATTTCTAATATGTATATCTGTCACGTCTGGTCACGTCAATGTCTGATGTCAAATGCCAACAGGTTCAGCATGCTCGCTCATTGAGTCATTGCATTCCTCGTGCAGTTTGACAAATCAAGTTAAACTTATTTCGTAAACAAATGTTCTAAAGTAGATTTAGTAGCATACTGTTAAAATGTTTTAGAGTAATATTATTTTAATAAACAAGCAGCCATGTCACATAATATTTTAGAGCTATACAGTGGGATCGGAGGCATGCACTGCGCATGGAAAGGTATGTTTACTCTTTCGTTTAACACGTATGCTTTTTTAATTAATCGAAAATATGAGTTAAAAACGCGTCACAATCTTGAATATTGTTCGCTTGCAAAGTTTTGAGTAAAATGAGATGGGGCATAACAGTTAACTTTAGCCTTTCGTTAGACACACCACATGAATTTTTAGTAATATTTTGCACCACATTAATTTTCAGAATCTGGTTTACAAGGAGAGATAGTTGCTGCAGTGGACATTAACACAGTAGCCAATGAAGTCTACAAACATAACTTCCCGGAAACAAACTTACTGAACAAAAACATTCAAAAACTGTCTCCTGAACAATTAAAAAAGTTGAACATTGATACAATACTTATGTCTCCACCATGCCAACCATTTACAAGAAATGGAAAATATTTAGATGACAATGACCCTAGAACTAATTCATTTTTATATTTAATTGGAATATTAGACCAGCTAGACAATATAGATTATATTCTTATGGAAAATGTTAAAGGTTTTGAAAGTTCTACTGTTAGGAATTTATTTATAGATAAGTTGAAAGAGTGCAACTTTATTTACCAAGAGTTTCTACTGTGTCCATCGACCGTGGGTGTGCCTAATTCTAGACTTAGGTATTACTGTACAGCAAGGCGGAAGAACTTGACATGGCCTTTCAAGAGAAGGGATGAAATTGTAAGTTTTTTATACCATGTTTTGTGTTATTGGAAAAAATAGTTATTAACATTTTTCCTGATTCTTTTACAGATTACATGTCTACCAAAAGACTTTGGTGTTCCAGACACCTTAGAGTCCATAATTGAAGATGATGCTCCTGACAAATTCTTAGTACCAGATAAAAAACTGAGATGTGCAAATGTGCTAGACATCTGCTATAGAACCTCAAAAAGATCTTGCTGCTTTACAAAAGCTTACACTCATTATATTGAAGGTACAGGATCTGTGTTCACAGATAAAAGTCCAGAAATGGTACAAAAATGTTACGAGAAATCAAATTTACACGAAGTTGGTAGTGAAGATTTTGTTGAATCCTTGAAGGAATTGAAGTTAAGGTATTTTACTCCAAAAGAAATTTTAATGTTAATGTCCTTCCCTAAGAGTTATAGATTGCCTACAAATATATCTATGAAGCAATGTTATCGTTTGTTAGGAAATAGTGTTAATGTTAAAGTTATAAGTGAACTGTTAAAATTACTCTTTGAATAATAAATATTTATTTAACATTTTTACAATTATTGCTTTTTAATGTTATAAAATCATAACAACAGTGGAAAGGTGAAATGGCTAAAGTGTCATTTTCTTGATTTTGAGTTATATACATATATATCATTGAACTAGTTTTTTTTCTGTGTCAAATGATATACATATATATGTAGAACTTAATATTGACCAAATTGGCGCTTTAGCCATTTTACCTTTCCACTGGCGATAAGTAGAAATAAAATGTTGACAATAAAATATTGTTTGCATGACAATACTTTGTGATTACTGATCATCATTATGATAATTTCAAACTAAAAGGAGGATTCACATATTTAGATATTTGTCTTTTGGCAAATAATGGAACCTTCACTATTCCTTAGTCTATTTTCAGTCCTTTATTAGCCATCAGTGCTTAGTGTGCTTACAGTACAGGTTCATCAAGGCATTTAAAAGCCAGTAGCTAAGGACTTTCATAAGCTGATGAGGCAAGCAATGCCTGCATCAATAATATTTACAAGATATTGTATAATACTAAATATTTAAATAGCTCCATTGCTTAGAACTTGTCTTGCTCTTCGTTTAGCTTGGTAGTTGAGTACTCGTAATCGTAACATGACTGCAGTTGAAGAAGCTGCCCCAATCGCAAATGACCACACTGTGAACTTCCAATAAGCTCTTTCATCTAAATAGGCCACTCGGTCACAGCTGGAAAATGAAAATACATTATTAGTATAATTCACACGCAGTCATTTAAATGTCATCAGATTCTCTGAAATGAAAGGAATTTAATTTTATTTCCATCAGGTTGTTTACTATGATGATATCATTTTACTAACAATTCAGTTCTGATAAACAAATATAAATATTCTGATACACACCTCCTTGTTACAGTTTCACCATTTTGACATTTTAGTATTTCTTTGAAACTTGTATGGATGCAAACGCCTATGCTCTTACTTCGTATTTCAAAGTCTGAAACGAAAACACCCATTATTTATTTATTTAAACTTCATGTACAATAGTGGTACATAGGCGGACTTAATGCCACAAGGCATTCTCTACCAGTCAACCTTTGGGTTAAATTGGACAAAATTGTGATAGGGTACAAAAAAAATTAAAATAAGAATACTACTTGTTTTCGAAAATGTAGGTATATACTTATATAGATACTAATACACATAATGTACAATTAAAATAAACTATCACTACTATAATATATTATCTTAAAAGATTAAAAAGTTACTAAGGACACAATGCTCAAAGCAATAAGTCTACCTTTGTGTGAACTTATGCAAAGGTTTAAATGAATAAATAAGGCAAATTGAGCCTTTGAACAACAGAGCTTAAATTTCAATATGATACAAAAATGTATACTTTGAACTATCAGTATTAGATACAGTAGTTTTACACATGATTTCATCAATAACAGTCACAGGTGTAATTTAAACGCGGGTCATACAAATATTTATCAACATCGTCTTCCTGCCCTTGACCAATATTATTATGCTATGCAACACAGAAAGTAGCAAACAGGGATACAAATACGAAATATGATAACTTTACCTGAACAAGGATGACATTCACTGATAATAGAATATGGTTGAGTTAACCAGCAAGTTGAGTTGTTCTCAGTTGGAAATGTCTTGTTCTTCATTCTGTAACTACCAGACATTGAGTCTGCTAAATGAGACTCTAATATTAGCACTACTATCGTCAACCTGTAAAAACAATAATATTGACAAATTGTTTACCTAAGCAATAATATTTATTGTGAAATACTCATGAAAAAGTAAAAAATTTAGAACTTACACTCCTAAACAGACGGTCCCGAATAACATGCATTTTTTCGAACAAGTCTCAATCATTTTGCTAAAACAACAATTTAATCTTCTTTGTATCACTTCAATAAAAAAATATTCCACATAAAGGTCTTATAGAAATGAATTAAAGCTTGCTTTTCGATTTTACGCAAAACAACAAGATTGCCAGTTTGGTGATTAATGATGACAACTCTGGACAACTGACACAGTGACAGCAGTTGCTGCACAGCGGTTTTTCACATTTTTTTTTTTAAGTTTAATGGCCTGGTTGCTTAGACCTTTTAGCCATGTCATAAGTTGGTTTTGCACAATAAATGAATTTGACCACAGATCACCATTGGATTGCTGTAAAATAGCAATAATGCAGATACTACAAAAAAAAGTAGAATTTAATACGCTATTCTTTTACCACGAAAAGTGGAGAGTTATAGATACGGGTTTATTGCTTCCAAATTTAATATTCTTTTCTGAGTATTCCATAGACGAATAAGCTATGGAGGCAGCAAGGAGCGCTATTTCGGCACTTGAACCAAATTTTCGGCCACTTTTTGTAGGAGGCTAGGGAAATACATATACCGCATAAATACATATACGGGAATTTGACATATTTGATTTGAGTTACACACAGAGACATGCATCCTATTGCTACAAACGCAGATGAAGAAAAAACAACCACGCAGCAAAGAAACGAGTCCGCGTAACACTGGTTATTTTCCCTCACTCGTCACTTTAATTAAATCGACAGTTTCGTTGATTCGTCAGTTTTGCTGATGGGACACTTGTGTGAATTTGACAGTTGCGTCAACTCGACACTTTCCATAATTCGCCATTTTCACCGATTCGACACTTTTTTTTCAATTCGTCACTCGAAGTATAGTCGGCAAAAAATTGCACACACGTCAGCTAATAATTTAAATATGTATTGAGACCAATTATCCTTAATTAAGGAATATTATACGAAGTAGTAAATGTGTCTTACTGACTTATTGTAAGATTTTTTATTTCAAAAGATCTGTCAGAATTATTGTGATTTAACATTTAGATATACTGATTTTATTTTGTTCTATTCTTAAAATGGACGATTGTTTTAGTTTTATTCAAAGTGAAAGAGGGTGAAGAGTCCTACTTAGAAATGGACATCGCTACCACCTTGCGAAAGAAAATAAAAACGGCTCTTCGTGGTGGCGTTGTAAGGAGCGGTCGTCTTGCAGAGGTAATGTGACCATTAGTTTAGATGCCCCCGCAATTATACGGGAAAGTGCACAATCATGCATCTCAGATTATGGATCAAACCTAGTACATCGGTGTAGTACATAAAGCCAATGACAAATGGTCCCGTGTCCGCAAGAAATGCGGCAGTGTACAGGCGATCTATGAAGAGAGTATGAGCCATCTGAAGGAACCGGATTCGGAGTTTGTCGATACAACCAACTTTTAACTCGATAAAAAATGTTTTATATAAGGCTCGACGCAAACAATTGAGGGTTGAAACAACAACTTTCATGTCCATAAAATAAGTTATAATACCGGAAACGCATAACATAGCTTAAGAATCTGTTTCAATAAAAAAACTTTTATTCGGGTTTCTTTGACATTCATAATAGGTAAAAAATATTTTACACCTCACAATTTTTTTTTGTATCCCGAAAAAATACACGTAATTGTCTTGTCACATTATTCCATCCTTATGGTGTATTCCCGTTGTCCCCACTGCTATGTACCCACTGGTGGGGATAACGGGAATAGTCAAAAACGGTCGTTTCGTTGTCCCCACTACCCTGCCTCACTGGTGGGGACAACGGGAAGTATGTAAATTTATTCCCGCTGTCCCCATTACTCATTTCCAGTGATGCATAAACCTATTAGTGAAAGAAGAAGATTACGTTTTAGGAAATTGGGAAATCTTCATTGCTTTCTGCATGATAATCGAAATATAAATTTGGTTGTTTGAGATTCCTATTTTAATTAGTGGTGAAGTGGCACGTACTACTAGGAGATCAGAAAAATGAAGGAATGAAACAAACCTTAATGATGTCAGTGGGAATATCGAGACAGACGACTCCATTTAATAGGAACATTTTAAACGATCAAAAAAATCCTAACATCGGATTTTTTTTCAAACAAACTAAATAGCAAAAAATTGTTAACAAAAAAGAACACCATTTATAAACATTGGTTCACTAACCCAAGTTAAAATTTGCACAAATTATATATTTTATAGAACGAATTTAGCAAAGGTTTTTCAAGTAGCGAGTTGGCAACATGTGTTTAGTGTTTATACCGATGCAGGGATCGTTAACCTGTCGGTGCTATCCTTTAAATCTACATTATATAGAAAATGCTGAAAATGTAAAATGTGATTGAAATGAATGCAGACTGGGAACGTCGTTATGTATACACAGTTTAATTTTATTGTCGTATTGTCGGCGCCACCCTGTATATGGCACACATGTCCCTCAAAAAGTACCAGGCTGACATGAGTCCAAGGTGGTGTGTATTTGAATAATTTTGCGTAGGTATGGTCTTCAATTCTGGTAATAAATACTATAATTCAAATACCATTTTTAATTCATGCCAGCCTAGTTCGAAAGGTTACATGCAATGTTTTTGAGTAATATTTTTGTTTCAAAGTATCCAAAATGAAAAATCATGCATGAGCCAACAATACTTTTGACTGCGAAATGTGTCACTGCACTACATTTTATATTTACCATCATTTAACGCAAATAAATAATTTTGACTTTGACTTTGACATTCGTCGGAATGACTAATGTCCTTTGGTCGGCGATTCGCTCTTTGCTTCCTCTATACTAGCTTGCTACATATTAGTAATCTATTCTTTATACCTCTATGGGTGCAGTGGTAGACCACTACGATCGATCTGAATTTACTACTACTCACACTATATTTATGTTGTCAAAGTAAATCGACTAAATCTCTTATTTATTTTTTCACTATATTGTGGTATCATCTCTATTTTCAAAATGGTTGTTGAAACTTGAAAGGCGGCGGACCAAGCGCCATGTTTATTGAAAACGTAACGTTATCGGAAAAGAAAGCTGGCTGTGTTGTTTTTTATAAATAAGTTTAGCAAAAGTGCGATGCTATATACTTCAGTTTGATATTCCTGTTTCTAATTAGTTGAGTGAGTCGTACTTTTGTAGTTTCCATTACAACAAAAATTTTCAAAAATGGCTATGCCATCCGAAACTCCTCGGTCTTTTCGACTTTTTGTAACCCATGTGGATGGCGAAAACCATTTTCTTAAAATAAGTGGGCAAGTCGATCATCAGGCTTCATTGATGATAGAGAGCCTATTTGATGTTGCCCGAGACAATCTTGAAAAAGGCATAGGATCTGTGCCACCGGCGGCTATTCACGAAGGAGTCATTTGTGCCGCCAAATACAAAGATGGAACGTATTATCGAGCTAAGGTTATAAATACGAATAGTATAACTACCGGCTTGGTTGGAGTACACTTTATCGACTACGGAAACAAAGATATAATTTCTCTTAGCGCTATACGTTTCTTCGACAACTACGACCCAATGTTCTTACAGCTACGTGGTCAAGCAACTGATTATTACCTCTCTGGAGTTATGAATCCGTCCGGAAGGTGGGAGGAGCCGCTTTTATTAAAACTTCAGAGTCTACTTTGCTACGCAGAATATTCAGTGACAGTTGACGCTCAAACTCGGACATTGCCTTTAATTTCGATTCAATTCAAAGGCACTGATCTGTCTTCACATCTTGTATCTATCCGTTTTGGCGTAGCTTTACCTATAGCCAAGCAAGAGGTGCTACTCCTTCAGCTTTCGGGTGAAAACCAACAAGCCCAGAACTGGCAGCCCAGTTTTGCAAGTGAATCTTCAAGTTACCCAGAACATGTACCATTTTTAATTAATCAAAACTTTCCATCAAACCCTGCATCAACAATGCGCATTCAGCAAAATGTAACTCTACCTTTTAATGGAAGTATACAGATGGCTCCATCTGCCATAAGTCAACGCTTGGTAGTTAACAAGGCCTCGAGGAACCCAGTGAACCTAAGAGCACCAGTGCGCCAACCTCAGCATGCCCCCGCAAGTGCTGCAGTGAATGTCTCCACACCGCCCCCTGCTCTGATGATAGCTGCCAAACCTTCTTCTCCCAAGAAGTCCTCTACTTACAAAAGCAGATTGTTAGAAGCCAACTCACAACATAAAGTTTTTGTGTCATATGCTGAGGAAGGTCCGGAACTATTTGCAGTGCAAGTTGTGGCTGATGCTAAGAAACTGCAAGACATGATGGATGACATTAACAAGAGACCTCACAGCAGTCTGACGGAGCCCCCGATGATTGGCACAGTGTGCCTGGGCAGGATGTCCGGTGACCGCATTATATGCAGAGCTATTGTGATGAATCTCTCTGGATCTCAATGTAAGTTATTCTTTGTTGACTTTGGTGACACAGAAATGGTGTCATACTATGATATTTTTGATATACCTGAAGAGTTTGTGAAGCCAAATGTCTTTGCTATGAGATTCTGCCTATCTGGAGTGAAGAAATTGGAAAAAGGACCACATTTGAATGAGACTTTCAAGCAGCTAGTCAATGGGAAGGTGATGACTTTGAAAGTGGTGGCACCTGAAGGACCTCCATTAATTCAGTATGGAGAGCTTTACTTGGACAATAAGAATGTGCTTGAGTTATTGATGGCTAATATGAAAGACAAGCTGCAGTTTAAATGGATTGAAATGCTTCCTTTGGGTTCACGGCATTCAGTGCTTGTGTCCTATGTGGACAGCTGCATCAAGTTCTTTGTGCAGTTATCTGACCACATCGATGAGTTGAATGCTGTGATGGATGATGTGCGTACTCACTGTGAGAACAGCTCCTCTCCTGGTGATTTGCCAGTGGGCGCGGCGTGCTGCGCGCGCTTCCCAGATGACAAAAACTGGTACAGAGCCAGGGTCAGGGACACTAGAAGGAACAAGGTTGTTGTAATTTATGTGGACTATGGCAATGAACAAGAGGTTGAGGTGTCGGATCTGAGGACCATCACTCCAGAGCTGATAAAACTCCCAGCACAGGCTATGAAATGTGCTCTTAAGGTGAGTTAACTACGCTATTATATACAGTCGTGGTCAACTAATTAGGGACATGCAAGATAGTGAAGAACAATAACCGGTTAAGTACATACAAATATAAAACCCTATTGATTTCTCAGTAACTATTATTTGCATAATTTGGTCCGATTATTATGCTTTAAATGGCTGTAAATAAAAGAATAAATAAATAGAAAAAAGTATTTAATATCAAAGGTTGAACATGTATTCAATTTTAAGGTATAATTCTGTAGCTGGACATTTAATTAAGGACAGTAAACTATAATGAAAAATAGAGTTAAAGAAAACTAATAATCTGCAGTATTATAATATCTTTAACAGCTCCATTTTATTTCGTGTAAAATCAGTACCCAGTAGCAAAACCTTTGTTAGTAATTACCGCTTGACACCGATGTGGCATAGACATTATCAGTTTCTGGCATGTTTCGACAGGAATGTTTGCCCATGCCTCACAAAAAGCTTCATTAAGTTCATCTAAAGTTGTGGTACGATAAGTGGCTACTTTTTTCTTGATTTCGTGCCAAAGGTGCTCGATTGGGTTAAGGTCCGGGCTATTTGCTGGCCAATCTAGCACCGATACTGACTGACGGGTAAGAAACGACTTGACTGAACGGGCGGTATGTTTCGGGTCGTTATCATGCTGAAACGTCCATATAATAGGGAGATGCTCCTCAGCATAGGGAAGCATCGTTTCCTCCAATATTGCCTTGTATTGATGTTGGTCTAAGTTACCCTGAACTTTCCTCACAGGTCCCACTCCACGTCCAGAAAATGAACCCCACATTTTAATGTTTCCACCGCCATGTTTCACCTGCTTTTTTGTGAATCTTGGATTCATTTCCGCTTTTACTGGACGCCGTACGTATTGCCTTCCATCTGAAGAAATCAAATTAACCTTGGTCTCGTCAGAGAATAATACATGTTGCCATTGGGCGTAGGTCCAATGTCCATATTTACGTGCAAACGCCAAACGAGCATTTCTATGTTCTTTCTTCAACAACGGTACTTTGCGAGCCACTCTTCCGAACAACCCTGCTTCTACCAGACGTCGTCGAACGGTCCTCGCTGAGACACCAGCTCTTTCGTCTGTCCCAAACACTTCGTGTTTAATTAAAATAGAGCCTAGAAACGGATCTTTCTTAGCTAACCTGGCTATCATTCTATCTTCTTGCGAAGTTGTTTTTCTCGATCTTTTTGTTCTGGGCACATTTAAATCTGTGTTATTGCGTCTGACATGTTGCACTGCATTGTATACCATAGTTTTTGAACAATTTAAATGTTCTGCTATCCTTCGGTATGGCCAACCATGCTCGACAACAAACTTCATGATAATTTTTCGTAGTGTTGGATCGCAACTTTTATTTTTACCCATTTTTCTTCAAAATATTTTTCAAAACTTAAAATAAATATCGGGATTGCCGCCAAAACTACCACGAAACAATAAGAGAAGAAGTAAAAAAGTATTGAGATTCAAATTTTGAAAATAGAACGCAATATCTCCGTGTCCCTAATTAAATGGCCAGCCAGCATTATTTGAACAAATAGCACTACGATAATCTATCAGCTATACTGTAAAGAGGTTTAATGTTTAATAAGTTGTTATTGTTTGTATAATCGGGCACATAAATGAATAATTATACTTACATGTAAGAGATATGGAATATGGTTTAGACTCGTTGGAAAATAAAAAATAAATTCACAATTCGGTTTAACCAGAGTGTCCCTAATTAGTTGACCACGACTGTATATATATTTTTCAAAAAAGGTTCTGATATGCATATGATTCTCAAATAGTATAACAAAAACACCCTGTTCTTTTTCTGTTATATTATTTTGTACTCTTAAACTCTTTCCTTCACTTAACTCAACAAAAATTCAACTTATACTAAATTATCCTTCCTGCTCAGGGTTATGAGAACAAGCCAGTAGAAACTAAGACATCAAACCAGCTGGAAATGTTAGCATTAGAGAAGACCCTGACTGCTCACATAGTGGGCATACTGTCCACTACCATGGTTGTGTCGCTGCTTGACGAGACTGTCTCCCCACCACTGGATGTAGCCAGGAAGATGACCCAGCTGTCGCAGCCTAGGAGTTCCCACGAGGTGAGTTGAACATAGATCTTCTTCTTTTTTCATAAGGTTGGCGAAATTATTTGAAAATTGATGTGTTTTTATACATTTTCAAGTAATCTTAGTAAATAATTTTGGGTTAATTTTGTACTTAAACTATTTCTTAATCCTTGTGTCTCGATGATTCAGTTTCATATCTAAAATAGGCTACCTTAAATATATCTACTGCCATAGATAGTTTTATTCATAGTCTTGACTGGTTAATTTGCATGATGGAGTAAGATCAAAAATTGTACATTCAGATTCACTGGTACTTGTCAACTTTATAATGGGAAACCAAGAATCATATTAATGAACAAACTTAAAGGATTCTCACTTAGAAAGTCTTCTACAAATAATTCAACTCAAATAAATACCACATAAATAGCTGTGGATTACTAACCCTTGTAATTGAAACAAGTTTTTTTGTTTATCAAACCAAAAATATTTATTGACATTACCTAGTGCTTACTTATGCATAAAGAGCTCTTTATCTGCTGACCCTATTAGTTGCTTAGCTATTGTGTTTTTATAAACAGAGTTATTTATTATGCTCTGAGAAGTTCTTAAGTTATGCACTTTATCTGCTGACCCTATTAGTTGCTTGGCTATTGTGTTTTTATAAACAGAAAGTTATTTACTATGCTCTTAGAAGTTTTTACCTTATGCAATTATCAATGAACAGTTATTTCATTTTTATTTTTACATAGAATTTGTAATAAAGAGGATATATACATAGGTACTTGAGAGCGTGGTATTAACCATCAGACTGAACTACTTTCCCATGGAGGACCAACATCGTAATTACGAAAAAATAATCGAGGTGCCCCATACACAAATTTCAATATCTACTCGACCACAATGTTGTTCAGTTTGATGGTCTATAGCACACCCTTAGGTATACATATAATTATGTATACCCTGTTTGTTACACATTGCCTTATTGGTCTAGCCACCAAGTAGTCGTAGTAAACGTAGTCCACGAGTTACGAGGTCTCGGGGTTGATTCCCGGTTCGGGCAAAATGTTATCGAGTTTTTCCATCAGGAATTTCTAGTAGAGTAGCAGTCACGGAGTCAGGATGTGTGCGCGGTTGATGCCAATAGACTCACCCCTATTACATGGGACTTAAACTGGCGAAATATGGGTGTACTATTTGGTACACCTCTGCCTAACCCTTCGCGGATTACAGGCGTCATGTTATGTTGTTACACATTGTATAGATTAGTAGTTTTAAGTTACCTACTTACACTGACGCTAGAGTGATGCTATGTTATCATTAGTCATAATAGAAACTAATATTTACATTTGTATTTTTAATCAATGATGACTCAGGTTGTCTAGAATTCTATGCACAGCTGATGCAATAATTCTAGACCTATATTGATCTAACTGGTTTTCTAAAAATAATTGTTAATGGAATGCTTTGATTTAACTTTTTGAAATAGTAGGCGCAAAAGACATCATCATCATCATCTTCCTGCCCTTGTCCCATTCTACTCAGGGTCGGCGCAACACGTTTTCTTCTTCCATTCTCCCCTGTCAACCGTCACGGCATCATTTACTCATTTCACTTTCATATCGTTCCTCACACAATCCATCCACCTTTTCACAAAAGACAGATTATACCTAAAAATGATAAGATAATTATCGTTTACAAGTTTAGGGAAGCCACAAGCAAAACACTAGAAACAATTGAAATAGGTTTTTCCCGCAATATCAAATGTTTCTGGACACAATATGCAATACTTCGTTAGCCTAAACTTGAATATATGTATGCTCAGCAACACGGCAACGTAGCACGACATCTTGTTGACCACAACACAGAACTTGGGGCTTCACCATCTCCGCTATTTCTGTTCAGATCAAAGCAACTACGCCCGTACGCAAAGACGCTCCGGAATCCTTCAGTTCTCCTGAGAGCGTGTCTGACGATGGAAAGAGGAAGAGCTTCCGCCGGGAGAAGAGCTTCAAGGACGAGTGGAGACCACCTCGCGAAGCCAATAATGAAGACTTGCCGCAAAGAGGCGGCAGTTTCCGTGGAAGGTTCGTACTTTTAGAGTTTTTCAGTAGCCTGAAAGTCTGACAACCAGTCTTAGGGGTAATGTTTTACCCAGTACTAACCGGGTTGTGGAGGTCAGATACTTGTATTCAGCTGCCGGTATCCGGCTAGACTGGAAGCCGACCCCAACATAGTTGAGAAAAGGCGAAGGTATAGCCTAAGAGTATTGTAAATGATGTCAATAAGTTCCTAAAATGGACTTGTTTTCGCTCATAATTGATGATTTATGTGTCTATACATCAAGTAAAGCGTTTTCCGCAACATAGACAGAATTAATACGCAAGTGATTTCCACTCGATTCGCTTTATCGATCACTGTAACGTATGATCGAGTAATAACATTATTCTATACGGTGTTCTTTATAACAGTAGTAAATCAGCCAAACAGGTTTTTCTTGATTTGATCTATGCTGGAGCAATGATGTATAATAACATAACTTAAGAAGTATTCCACCTGATTGACTGCCTCTCATATGATTTTGTAATGAAATGAAATATAATAATGATATTGAGCGTATTTTTCGTAGAATATTTATATAAAATAAAACATATAATATTTATATAATATAAAATAAAAAAGTTTGACCGACTTCCACAAGTGTGGAAGTCGGTGAAAAAAAAGTCAACGAAACAAACGAAGTTACCGACCGAAAGTAAAGTCATTTTAGATTTTTTACAGTTTTTAGTACTTTGTCATTGACAAGGAAAGTCACAGGAAAGCAAAATACGCAATTTCGTTACTTGGATGACATCCCTTTTCCAGCTATTTTCATTTAAAAACCAAATTACTGATTCGATTTTGATGAAATTTCTATGGAAACATGCGTCACTATTGATAGAAAATCAAAAGTTCATGGTTATAAGCACCTGACTGGACTTTACAAAACCCACAAATCTATTGATCACAACAGTAATAATGTGAAAAAAAGATGTGTTGGCGTAAAATTCGAATGAAAATTAAATGTTTAAGTTTTGTTTATTAATACCCTAGTCATCAAAAACAAACATAGTTTTAACTTATAGCTCTGTATATTTATGTTAACAACTTTGTAAACGCACATGATAAAGTGGCTCACCACTTGGTACTTATAATTTATACCTTCATTGAGTTACGTACTTTAAATGTTAAATAATATCGGGGAATAACATATTCTTCTACTTTTGATTGGCTAAATTACTTATGATTCGTGCTTCGACATAATATTGTCTAAGTGTGAGCAAGCTGATTGATGATGATGACATGCCAAACATACTGTCAGACAGAATCATGTGCCAGACCCAGTGATACCACTGGGGCATCAGAGATGAGAATGGAATTTGTGTGATAGCGTATTATCAGTTCGGTGTAAATGAAAGTTCAATAATGGATGAAAAGTAAGATGGAAGCAGCGTAACGAACGCGGCCGAAGTGTAAATTATTCACGGACGAGATTGATTGATTTTCTTCGAGATTGAATGGTCTACAGCCCTTAGTACAGCATGGGCCGGCTACCATAGCAGGGCACATAATAAGGCATACAAAAGAAACCGTCCCTAATTTTATACTTTTTAATGTCCTTATAGCAAATCATAGGTAGACTTGCACCCATATGACGTAAAGTGAAAACCAGTTATAATATAACTCTATACTCTGTTGGCCCAGGTGGCCAACTGTTTGCCCCGTAACCCATTGCTACAACAATAACGTCAGTATTGTAGATCTCTGAAGTGAATGTACTATTGACTACCACCGGTCCACCGACCGACAAACATGTTTACATTTAATGACCCTCCGTTTATATTATTGTCCCTCCCCCAAGCTTTGAAACAGATTTGAACAGCGCGGATATACGTAAGCTTTTTCTTTTGATTGAACAATTGTCGAAGCATAAGTGACAATCGTTCGCTTAATCTATACATATGAACGCAGTCAGTCTTTTATCCCTACATACTTAGAAAAGGGGAAAACAAGTATCCACTCTCCACTTGGCCGATGTCTAGTCTTATAGATCGCTGAGCTATTGAATACCAACGAAGCCAAAGGAAAAAAATCAAATGTATTAGTCTCCCCTAATCTTATTTCAATGCTTATCGTATCGCGGCATCGTCTGCAGCTGTACTCATTTGTAATTTCGATACATTTCTTACGCAACAAAACTATTTTTGTAATACATAGTTTACGCCGTCAAAATACTCATTGCACTACGTTCTTTGAAGAAAACAATGAGCTTATTCTAAAAATAAATGTTTACAAAATTCTGGATCGGAAAGAGTACCCACTTGCATATAATTAATGCACCCCGGTAATTATGTTAAGCGGACGTACAAATTAGGTACTCAGTCTTTAATTTTTGACGGCTTAATGATATATGAATTATAATTAAAGTAATTATACAATCGTTCTTACAACAAAAAGGAAAAGTTGGTTATTACGTTTTCACGTATACCGCTCGAATGGTTGAGTTGAGAGCAATCTGTACCGAATGCTTGTGTGTTGTTACTTTTTCTTTGTTTCACTGTCATTATTTCGCCTCGTGAACGTATAAACAATTGATACATTCGTTTTCTGGAAGTTTAGTACACACGAGTAGGTACTTACAATATGTTATAACATTGATAAATGTTAAACTTAGATATAATCTTTCTTCCGTGTACCTATATTACCTTTTACTTGCTGCAAGTTATTTAAAACAATCATTACATTTTTACGAAAAAGAAATTAATCACAAGTATTTTGGAAAGTCTTGCGTGCTACTTTTAGACGGCACAAAAAGCTATCAAATTAGTTGTTCATTGCAAACACGAAGTATAAAATTTCAAATTTAAATGGGTTTCCTTCATGGGTCGTTTCACTGCCTGTCAATGTCTTCATTTCTTTCACAGTTGTAGTCTAGTCCAGGGGTTCCTAAACTTTTTTTACTGTGGCACCCTTGTTGCGCAAAAAAAAATTTGCGGCACACCTACTCCTAAAGTGGTTTGACTACTTAGGAAAACAAGAAAACACAATGCAGTTTTACCTTTAATGGGAAGAATGAAACTGTTTAAATGAATTTTTCATTATTTCCTTTAACCTTCCGCAGGCAACACTTTTTTTACATACATAAATGGCAACAGGGGTGACGCATCACCCCTTTATTTTTAAACTCAAATAAAACAGCAATTTGTAAGAAAACGAAAGTTATTTATTATGAGATCAATCACTTATACAATTATTAATGACATGAAAAAAGTATTAATTATGGCAACCATAATTTCGTATTTTTTTGTTTGGGTTAAATTCAGTTCAAGCAAATATCTTTACGGTGTTCAGTGCAAGCGGATTGAAGACATTTTGTGCAAAAAGTTTTTACTTTTTTGCCCCTTTTTCTTGGACATAGTGCAGATCTTGCTTGTTTGTGCAATTTTACAGGGGGCTCATCTTCAGGAGTTTCCTGGTTTATATTTAGAATATCACGTAAAGTGACTCCTAATTCTCGCGGCAAATTTGTACTCAAACGATGCTTCATGTGCGGTTCCGCCAATTGTAAGGCTAATTTCTTCAAATAATTGCTCGGGAACTTATTGGCAGGAGTGTTCGGATGTTTAGCGTCAATATAAAGCACCATAGAATTGATGCCAGCTTGATCCAGCATGCCATAGAAGTATCGAAGTGGCCAACGTCTGGTGTTTCTAGCGCAACTATATGAATGCATCATTTTGTCGAAAGTATCAACACCACCTTTTGTTGAGTTGTAATCATGAATTATTACTGGTTTGCTTGTTTGTGAATTTATTTCTTCTTTATAATGAATGCATCTTTTTCCGTTTCGATACTTTGAGCGTCGCCTCTCCCGAGTCGCTGAATAGTTGCTATATTTCGCCGCGGTGTTCTACTCGAAGATGGTGGAATAGACGACCAAATATGTCCATTCTTACCTCTCAACACTTTAGTGCGTAATTGTGCCAGCGGCACATCCTCGTCGTCACTACCTTCATAATTCGAAATAATGTCCTCCTCCTCCGAGTGCACCGAAGCGTGATCATCATTTTCACTCGCATCCCCGTCTTCGGAACGGCGCTCATCATCCGAGCTAGTATCAACAATACTTTGCAAGTAGTCTTGAATTTGCGTATCCGAAATCGAAGCCATTTTTACCTAAAAAAGTCCAACAATTATTACAGTATTACAAAAAGAAATAATTACGTAAACAGCAATAGGGGTTATGAGTCACCCCAGCAATGTCAATATAACAAAAACAACAACTTACCGCGACACGTTGACGCATGCAACTGATTGCATCCACTTCAATTAGAGAATAGATTGAGCATTAGAAAGACACAGAAACAATACCAACTAAATATTGACACTTTTATTGAGTAGTGGGGTGACGGGTCACCCCTGTTGCCGTCCTAAGGTTAAGTCGATTGGAAGTTTTGTCAATTTTACCCTTAAATCACTTGACGCTGAAAGTTTGCTCCTGTATCTGTTTTTTATGTACGCATATGTTGAGAATGCAGACTCACAAAGATAAGTTGTAGTAAAACGCACAAGTCTTTTTATTGCAATCTTGCCAATAGCATTATTTTCTGCATATACTTGCATCCAGAACTCTTCTTGGCTCCCGTCGTGGTATTTTTGTTTCAAAGTGCTGTCTTCACTAATTTCCAGCAAATTTTGAAAAGCTTCATTTGTCATACCAGTAGGTTTACGTGTCGGGTCGCACGAAAACGGATTTATCATCCAGCTGTAGACATCCTCAGAATCAATATCAGGAAAATACTCAATAATGGTTTTTTCTAAACCTACCAAGTGGGCAGTAATAATTTCCAGGAAGTTCGGTTGAAGATGGATCTCATTTGTTTTGACAAATTCTTGTAACCGAGGAAAGTTAGAGATATCTTTGTTCTTAACACACGTATAAAAAAATACATTTTTTTTGCGCAGTCCTTTAATTTTGGCTAATTGTGCTCCTCCTTTCCCTTGAAGAGATGTGGTAGTTTCATTTAGTTTTTCGAATATATCGGAAAGGTATCCCAATTTAAGCAGCCAATCGACATCAGTTAATTTTTGAATGAAAGATTGCTCTGTAAATGTGACCAACAGTGCATCTTTTAGTTCAAACAGTCTGACTAAAACCTTTCCCCTTGAAAGCCATCGCACTTCTGTGTGTAGCAAGAGGTAAAAGTGATCCATACCCATATCTTCGGCGGTAAGTTTTAAAAGGCGTGCTTGAAGTGGGCGGCTCTTAACATGATTAATTATCTTCACAGCATCATCCAGTACGACTTTTAAATCTTGTGGCATCTTTCTTGTCGCCAGGGAATGCCGATGGATGATACAGTGGCTGCTGGTGGCGTTTTCTGCCACTTGCTTAATCCTAGTCACAGCTCCCTTCGTTTTTCCAACCATTGCAGCCGCTCCATCACTGCAAATATCCACGCACTTGCTCCATTCCAAACAATTTTTGTGCATAAATTGGTCGATTACTTTGAAAATCTCGTCGCCAGTCGTGTAAGTCTCAAGCACTTCGCTCATCAAAAGTTCCTCTTCTATTTGCATTGCGAATGGGTACCTCACAAATACAAGAAGAACAGCAAGTCCCGCTACGTCGGTACTTTCATCAAGCTGTAAACTAAAAAATTCACAAGATTTTAATCTTGTTATAAGTTCGTTCTCGACTGTCACTGAAATTGAGCTAATTCGCTTGCTTATTGTATTATTTGATAGCTGCACAGCATCAATCTTCTTGGCATTATCTGGACCTAAAATGCAACTAACAACATCCTTCAGACAAGGTTTTATTAATGTCTCGGCAATAGTATGAGGCTTTCCAGTTTTTGCAATATGTAAACTGACAATAAATGAAGCCTCAGTTGCATTTTCATTTTCATTTTTTGAAATTCTCTCCATCATAGATGACCCTGCCTGAAGAGATAAAGCGCGGCGCTTAAAGATTTCTTCACCTTTATGCACTAAATCAGAATGATAGCATTCCAGGTGTCTTTTTAATTTGGATGGGACTAAGCAGCCATTAGCAACAATTTTATGACAATTAACGCATTGCCCTTCGAGTGCTTGTTCGTTTCCAACCGGAACAAAGCCAAACAGAGTAAGGTAGCTAGGGTCATATTTTCTTATTTTTCCTCGAATCTCCTTTGGAACATGAGTAGCCTTTTCTCGAACTGAAGCAGAACAATTTGGGTTTAGGCTGCCAGAAGGCTGCTGGCAGATTTCGTCACATTCGGCGATGCTGCTTGTCATTGAATCAGACGTTTCAGAAGCTTCTACAATTTTACCACCTTTTCTTTTCAAAGACCCAGTTTTTAGCCAATTATCCATAATTCTGCAACCAAGTCGTTCATAATTGCTCAATCAAACGTAAAAAAGACATAATTGCTTAGGTACGCAGGCCATAGCTAGCTAGTTTTACAGTAATTGAACTTAAATTTACTTGAAAATAAGAACATTTTGAGGTTAATAGGGTTAGTATTAACCTCAAATTATTATTAGGTTAGCAGCTAACCGTCATTAAAGTCGAATGATTAAACATTATATTATAGCTACCAATATTACCATTGAAAGAGTTTTTTCTAAGAAACAAGAAAATAATTCAAACTCACCGTAAATCCCACTCAATCTCTTTTTTTTTCAATGTTAAAAACCCGGAGCTGTTTGCAAAAAAATACGCACGACACAAAATGGCCGACGATTAGTAGACGACGACGTAGCATAATAATGGTGTTGCCATATTATATTATAAATTCTACTACTCTTAATCCCAATTTTTTTGTGAAAATTATGGAATGTGTTGGCACCGCTGGCATATGCTGGCGGCACCTCTGGCATACGCTAGCGGCACCCCAGGGTGCCGCGGCACCTACTTTGGGAACCCCTGGTCTAGTCTGCCTGAAAAGAGAGTCAATCTAAATTCCAATAGAAATACTAATACGATGTCTAAGCGGACAATATGTATGAATATAAATGTGAAAGTATTGTTTGTAACACAATCACGCTTTAAACGGCTGAACGGATTCGGATGAAGCACATACGTAGACTATGTCCGACTGTGTGATGTGTAGAGATCGGATATTCGGATGCATATTTACCTAATGTTTGAGTGTTGACTAGTACGGAGTGCTTGTTCAAGTATCAAAATAATCATGTTTATATACTTGCTCAGTCATATTTTCCATTTTATTATATTTGATCAGCAGAAAAATTTTAATCCAGTTACAGCAGCAAATTTTTAAATTGAACGATTTTTTACGTTTTGCAACAAAATTCTTGCCTAGTTTTAAACACAATAGAAATATTTTTTATTCTTAGGTTTACTAAATTTGATACACACTTTTTTTTTTTTTATTAAATCCAACACTTTTGTACCCTTTACCTGGAACAAATTTACTTTAGGTTAATATTTATCCGAATATTCGATCCCAAGTGATGTGGCTTAATATGTTACAGCTACATTTTTATTCTTACGTATAATAATCTTCCAGGAATCAGGTAGGTCTCATCAAATAAAAATAAAATCGATTCTCCACCTGCATTTATTCTGTGGTTTATCGATGTAACTGTGTACTAAATGAGCTTATTGAACATAGATCTCTTAAAGGCCTTTCAGCTGCTTCGTTAAATGGCATAATTATAATAAATTTTAGTAATTCAGTAAATATTATACTGTCTCTTTGCTCCATTAAAACTTCAATACTTATTTATTCTTTTAATCTCTTTTGACAGCCGCAATTATGGTGGACACAATAAAAATTCTATTGCGTCACGCCTAGAACAACGACCTTACGATGAGATGAGATACGCGACGAATAATGAAGATAATCCTCTCTATCTCTGAATACGCAAACGATACTCAAAGCTAACACGTTCTTAGGATTTTTTCAGCTTACAAGTTAAGGACGCGCCTAGCTGCCTACTGTATTGTATTTAAATGGGCTGGGGTGTCCACGTCCAATGCGTGTTTTTTGAGTAGCGGCCCAATACTCAAATGGAGCTAAATAGTATTACTCAAGTCTCATACCGACAGCAGAAATTTATAAAAACTTTTTTGCAAAAAAAAACCGACTTCCAAAAAAAAACACTAAAAAAGTGGGAAATAACTTTACTTTCGGAAGTCGGTGACTATTGTTTGTTTCATTGACTTTATTGCCACCGACTTCCGAAAGTAAAGTTATTTCCCACTTTTTTAGTGTTTTTTTTTGGAAGTCGGTTTTTTTTTGCAAAAAAGTTTTTATTTTACCCTTTTTAGTTCAAATTCCATCACACACAAATCCTTGTCAAGTATCAATTTCGCAATTTCTTTTACTTGGATGACATATTGTTTCCAGCTATTTTGATTTAAAAACCAAACTACTGAACCGATTTCGATGAAATTTCTATGGGACCAATCGGAAAGTAGATCCATTCAGATAAAAGAAGAATTTTTCAAATCGGTTCATAAATGACGAAGATATGAGGTAACAAACACGAAAATTTCCAGCTATTTTGATTTCAAAACCAAACTGCTGAACCGATTTTGATGAAATTTCTATGGGACCAATCGGGAAGTAGATCCATTCAGATAAAACAAGAATTTTTCAAATCGGTTCATAAATGACGGAGATATGAGGTAACAAACACAAAAAAAAAAAAAAAAAAACATACAACCGAATTGAGAACCTCCTCCTTTTTTAGAAGTCGGTTAAAAATGCCTTAAAGGACATTGAGCGCGGCGTGATATTATGTATTAGCTTTTTGGCGTTGGGCCGAACGCTGCACATCCAACAGCTGCAGCGCGCTGCATCACCGGCATTTTAAATTACCTCCAGATTATGAGATTTGAGTATAGAAATGTTTGAGTATGGGACCGACCGCTAGGCGCTAATATTATCTCTCTTCGTAGATAATCGTCAGTTTGTATGCACACAATAATCAGCAATCGACTGATAAAAGTTATGTTTGCGATAATAACATTAATTGTAAACAGAGTTTCTGAATCATATCAGACAATTGCATTATGATAACATAATGACCTGTGAAAATAATCTGCGTTTTAGTCTCGGCCTTTTGCTGCAATTCTTCACAAAGGCTTTCTTTAAACATAATTATGCTTCAACATCCGTCTCCCCACTTTCAATATTGAATACGCATGAGCCATCTTTCGGAAGAAAACGGAATTTACAGAAGTACCTGCAAACGGTGGTGGTGTAAAAATAAATCTATGATCCTATGTATCATGTATAGAGTGACGTCACTACTGGAAATCGTCTGAAACGTTGGCAACCTGTAAAATGTTTTTACCTCATAATATTTTAGGTCAGATCTAACAGCTTATCTAGTTACAAATTTTCAGCTTGATGTTCTCTTTAATCCATATGACAGAATTCCAAAATGACAGCTCGAGAATCGAGATAAGAACATCGAGTAACTATTACAATCGAGTCTATCTCACACAGAACGTAATAGTTTATTTTTTATTTTCTAACAAAAAACTAATAACAGAGCATGAGTCAGGATTCATGGACGGTTTGACCTTCATGTCGGTTCTTTGAACCCATGAGTTTAGTTGCGGCGAGTCTAGCTACAGAAGTACAGAAATGTATAGGTAATCTGTTATTTAGTGATTAAATAAATGATTTATTAGTCCGTGTACGCCTAAAGAATGTTTTAATGTGTGTGAAGTGTGTTTTCTTACGTGTCGTTGTATTTTTTCTGTGTGCAGAGATAACCGGGAGGGCAGAGAAGGTTTCGATAGGTCTGGGCCGGGCAGACATAGCGAGAAGTTTGGCGGCAGACCGGAGAGAGGCGAACGGTAAGTTCGGCATACTGTTTATTACTTTTCCACATAAAATAACTACTTAATTTACGTTGATGGATGTGACTTGATCCCAGTTCTATTTTTATGATGAAGTCATGAAAATAATGGGGGAAAATCGATCGGTAGAGCGTTTGCCGCACATGCGTCATCTATTTAGTAATACTAATTAGCACATTTAATTTGAATAATTATGCATTGTCTTCCCGAGTAAGTGCATCGTCCTCGTTGGTTTGAAGAGGATTAATATTAGTACTAGTTCAATCTAAACGCGTCTACGCCAGGTCCGTTATAATTTTGGTATACCCTTCATATAGTAATTTTTTTTAAATATTTTTTTTACGGGACCACGATCACAAGTTGGCAGTACCATTATAGTTTGATATTCAACTCATAATGAACGCCGCGAAAATTCAAAGTATGCATAATATCAAGTTACCAACGTCCAGCGCACAAATGAACATACATTAATATGTATGTTTCAAGAGAAATTGTTAGTAGAAAAAGCGATCAGTCGTGCTAAACGGCGCTGTACGCTCATTTTAAACGTGTGTTCATCTGAAGTTCTTGTAATTGTTCTGCAATGTACTATTAAAGTCTAAATTGTAAGGTTATCACGATATTTTAGATAAGAAAAAACTATTTTCTCTAACTATATCACTACAGTTTTCGACACAGAAATGAATTCCAATTTTCGGTAGGTAACTTTCTTATTTACAAGTGCTATCAGTAACGTAAATTAACAACATTGTCATTCCACAGTCCTCCGTTCAATGAAAGACGTGGAGGTCCGCCGAAACCTCGTGAGAACGCGGCGCCGACTTCAGTAGGAGACGATGACTGGGAATCGCCTCCTGCACAACCGACATTCCAGCCTTCCCACAGGCAAAACAGAGACAGGGAAAACAACCCCAGGGAAAGAGAATACACCCCAAGAGATAGGGAGAATAATCCAAGAGAGAGGTATGTAAAACCAAACAGTAACATTATTCAGTTTACTTTAATTTGCAAATATTATTTACCAAACACTTGAAATACGTTCCGAAAGTGTAGACTTATTTCCGATAGCATAAATTGCCCATTTACAAATACGCACGTAATGTCCAAACAAAAAAATTGACCGCATAACAAGTAAAAAATTCAACACGCAACTTTCCCCGATGCAATGCGGTAACTTCGAATTAGGCTGTTTGATAAAACAGTTGCAATGATTCGACAGAAGAAAGCCTAGGTCGGAACATCAGCAAGATAAGCCTGTGCAAAAGCCTGGTTGGAAGAAGGACTCGAGTGGGGTCGGGAAAAGGCTAAGACAGGCCGCTGAGGCAGCTTCCCTCGACGCTCAAAGCGCCCAAGCCAAGGGTGCCTCGATACAGGATCGACTCAAACGGTACTGTGGTGTATCAGGTGTATGTAACACGACACATCACACACCTGTTGACAACGGTTGTTGCGCTTACCGGTCCATCAACATTAATGCTTTATTGATTGATCATTGTGTGTCATTGTTTATGTCCTTATTTCCTTTTTACCAGTGTTCATTTTTGTTTGCGATTGCGTAACGAGTACTGGATTTTAATAACGTAACATGGCTGCTGGATCTGTGTTCTCACTGCGATATAATGGAGCTGAGTTAATAGTTTATTGTTATTTTACGAACGATCAGCACGTTAGATTGCGCGATGCCAAACAATTATGAAGTAAAGCATTAATAGTTGAATCAGCGTCGTCCTCGTTGTCTCGCCCTATTTGCTTGTCACGCTTGGTTTGCGCCGCACATTCGTATCGAGCGTTCTCAATACGTTGCATATCTGTCGGCTCTTGTTTATAACATTCCACTGCACAGTGATGCCTTGCAGTGTTGTAAGTTTTTATTTCAGCACATCTTGTACTGTCTTTGTCATCTCATTGAAATAATTGTACAGTTTCACGACTCATTCTTCTGATTGTTGTTACACTATAGATGCTTGGTGTGGTCAGCACAGTAATGTTAGATAAATCATGTAAAAAAGTAATATTTGCGTTTTACTTTTACAATTAATTGACTAATTTTAATGCTTATTTTTATAATGTTTAACATGCAATAACATTTCAAAACAATCAATCCTTTTCCTACAATCTTAGTCCTGTTTGCAGGGAAAACAAATACAGTCAACATGATGACCGTACAGAGAAAGGATCTGATGACTGGGGTAACAGGCCCAAGAGGGAGAACCGTTTCGACCGGAATGACCGCCCGGATCGCCCAGATCGTCGGGATAACCGGGATAATCGCGACAACAGAGATAATCGCGACAGCTGGGATAACCGCGACAATCGGGATAATCGTGACAACAGAGATAACCGCGGTGACAGACGCGACAACTGGGGAGACAAGAAAGAAAACTGGAATCAAAAGAGAGAATTCCGAGCGAACTCTGACAGACCGCCGCGCAGCAACTTCTCCCCTAGAGACCGCGCTGATCGCTCATACGGATCCGACGACAAGAAGTCTGACAAGAGCTTCAGGTCTCAAGATAGTGGACGCGCCCCTCCATACAAGAGCCGCAGCAAGTTCACGCAGGTTCAGTACAAGGAGCTGGCGGAACCGGTACCCTTGGATACACCTTTCCCCCCCGCCGATCCCATAGAACCCGGCTCGCAACAGGAAGTTTCTGTCACATGGATCATATCCCCTGAATGTTTCTACGCCCAAATCATGTCTTTACAACCCAAATTCCTCGAAATGATGCACAAAATCCCAGAGATTTACAAAGGAGTAAAGTCGTTTACCGGTGAGGTACCAGTTGGAGGGTCGGTTTTAGCTCGTTACCCGGTCGATGGAGTGTTGTATCGGGCTACAATAGAATCCGTCCAGCCATTTTCCAAGTTCATAGTGCGATATGTGGATTTCGGCAACAAGCAATTAGTCGATGCTAAAGACATATGGCAGATGGATAGACAGATGATGGAGCTGCCCAAAATGGCGATATGCTGTTCTCTATCGGGCGTAGTTCCTGTAGATGGGGAGTGGAAGCCTAATAACCAGGTAGACTTGTGTTTCAACGCGCCGCGATACCAGTGCGTGTTCCAAGAGCTGGTCGATGATATGTACAAGGTTTCGCTGTGGAACAATGGTGTAAGTGTCGCCGATATGTTGGTTGAGAAGGAGCTCGCTAAACTATCCGAGCACCAGTCGTCTGTTACTTTGAAAGGTAAGATTTGCTTTATTGATGCATTTCATAAACCTATCTATTCATAAGACAGAACAATCATCGCCGTCGCCCTGGTTTGAAGAAGTCTATAGTGTAATCAGCCGAATACTGTTCTTCTGTTGGGACACAGTCTTTCTGTCCATTGGTGGGAGCGGGCCCATTGCGGGTTGTTGGATCTCACACGTCTTCTAATTTTTCGTTCTCACGTTCGGTTTCCTCACGATTTTTTCATTCACCTATTATGAGGAGAGAAGAGGTTTCTGGGAATCGGGAATTGATTGATAGACACTGCTCTGCTTTCTGCAGCCTCTTACTCAACACAAAAATTACGGGACCACAATAATAGCTACACGTTTTGGAAATCCGCTTCGCCTTCTTTTTTTAAAGCAAGCCATAATTGCCCCTAAACCCTACTTTCACTTCTGCAGTATTTCATATTCAACACGTTTGTTCCAGACGAAGCCATCGACCTGACGATTATTGTAGCACAGCAGATACTGTGCCGAGTGACCCATGTAGAGTCCTTCGAGAAGTTCTATGTACAACTTGACCTGGACAAGGCGGCGTTGGTTGAGGAGGCTATCGCCAACTTTGATACTAGCAATGTAAGTGACGTTATGGCATACTAACTAAAGCACCTACAAGTTAATAAGATAAGGTACTACCGCGCTCATTGACGGCCGACCACTTTTCAATCTTATAACTCATGGTATAAGAGTGAAAAGTGTTCGACCATCAGTGAATTCGGTAGTACATCCCATCTCACCACAAGATGAAGTAGTATTCGTAAGTACAGTTAGTTCAACTCCCAAACTTCGAGTCAGTTATTGTCAACAGTACTTTTTTTCTGACAATTACATATTTCAAAAAAAAAAAAAAACTGAAAACAGAATCTGGTTTTGTCAGTTTTTGCAATAAGGATATTAACTTCGCCGTAATAAAGTTATAAATTTTAAAAAAGGCTTAATGTTTGAAACCCTATAGATTTAAGCGTGAATCCATGTATTTCACCAACCTCTCGAAGTCATACATTAGCATTAAAAATAGTATTTGATAATTTAGCTATTTAAAAGATGGTACAAATATTAATATTTGTTATCTCTCACACAGCTGACACCATTGACCGCAGACAGCCTCGCGGACGGTATTCATTGCACGTTGAAGCATGATGGTAAAATATATCGCGCCATTTTAGAAGATGTCTCCGACCCAGCTAATATCAAGGCCGTGATGCCAGACTATGGCAAATCCGTCACTACTGCTTTGGAAAATGTAAGTTACTACCAAATATTTGACTTTCTACACAATGTCATCCCTACAGGGCCTAAGCCTCCGTTGTCGCTTCAAGTTTGACGAGTTCCAAATGAGGCGTAAAATCAGCCAAAGCGCATTGATTGATTTTAGCAGTGAACTTTATTGTTACAGCAGCATATAGAGTAAGGAACCGCTGGTAGCGTTGTTAACTTAGCTAACGTCATTTAAATAGCAAATCTCGTTCTATTACTTATAAGCCCATTAACGTGCGATCCGATTATCTCCGACTTTAATCCCGAAATTTTCGGCATGTGAAGAAGCTCAAGTGGAAAGGACTATCAGTTGGATAACATGTTAGAAGCATCTGTACAAATAAGAGTAGAAATTTTCAAATATATTATCAATTTTATATTATTAATTTCAGCTCATGATCTTACCAACGGAACTGAGTGTGTACTACTACCAGTCACTGGAGTGTTGTCTGAACAACTACACGGCTGAGTCCAACAAGCTGATGACTTTTGAAGAGTTACAGACCAAGCTCACAGGCAACAAAGTTATTGTGTACATCAACCATGTGGAAGGGATCACGTAAGCATTTTTTTTTTTTGTCTGAATTGTATTGTGTTTTCATTCCATTACATTTACACAAGTATCTACTTTAGTATAATTATGAAACCTAAGTAGATTTTTTAGTGGTGATTGATTTGTCATGAAAAGGTCCTAAGTTAGTTTTGGCTGCAAATGGAGTTTGAACTTTGTTGTACATTGAGTTAGTTCAAAATAGAGATGTTTAATAGAGCGTATACTTGTTCCAGCTTGGTCACAACACTATACGATTGTATAACTGGCCACAAGATAGCCGTATTTGAGCCTGACGAGGGCGCGTACGATGAAGTAATCCAGTTGTGCATGAGATCCGTCTTTAACTACAACTTCGGAATGGCCTACATCGTCCATATGGAGAACTTGAACGAGTTCTATCTGCAGAAGGCCAGCGATGGTGATAGGATCGCGCTGTTGCTTGATGACCTTTACAAGTTCTATGAAGAAGGTAAGTAATCACTTTATTACATGACATTCAATCTGGAAGCACATAATGTTCTGATGAAACAAATCTGTATCCTATTATAAACTATTATCTGTCTACTCAAGCCTACTGTTCAACATAGGCATTATCATTTACATGCCGCTGCCATTCTTGTTTGTTTTGATCCAGTCTCAAGGATATGTTGTCTTCCCAACAGGAACTCCCGAGGCCCTATCAACCTTCGAAGTCGACGCCATCTGCGTGGCCCACTCAGGCGACGGCAACTGGTACCGCGCCACAATCATCAGCGTCGAAGATACGCAAGTCAAAGTACAGTATCCTGACTACGGCAACACAGAAACTCTCCCCAAGGAATCTCTCAAAGTACTCGACCCCAAGTTCTATGAACCTTGCGCACTCGCGTTAGTCGTCAGTCTAGGTCTTGTAGCCCTGCAAGAAGATGCACTTCCAAAGCTCAAGGAATGGACCAATGAAAAGGAGGTCCAAGTGACACTGGCTGTAGGCGCAGACGGTTGGCTCGCGAGCTTACATTTAGACGGCGTTGACTTGTCCATGAAACTGGTAAACGAGAAGCTGGCCACACCACAAGTAAGTTCCGTTGAAGAAGAAGAGAAAGTTGAAGAAGAGGCACAGGCTCCTGAGATACTTGCTGAGCCTACCTCACTGCCTGAAGGTTGTACTCAAGTGTACATCAGTCACATCGACACACCTGGACACTTCTGGTTACAAATGGCCGATAAAGTGGACATAATCGAAACTATTCAAGCTGAGCTCCAAAGCGATGCGAGCACATACGCCAATATTGAGACCACTGAGTTGGGCACGTGGTGCGTTGCCAAGTATTTGGCCGACGACCAGTGGTACCGTGCGGAGATACTTGACTCGGATTCTGATATCACTACGATTCGTTTCATTGACTATGGCAACACAGATGTGCTGGACAACCAGCCCGGTTTGATTAAGGAGATGCCAGAGAAGTTCAAGGCAATGGAACGTTACGCCGTCAAGTCGAGCGTTAATGCCGTCCCTACCGGTACGGGCCAGTGGTCAGAGTCCTCCTCCGACTACTTCACGCAACTCGTCGGTGATTTGGCAAATCCAGTAGATGCTCTAATCGTTCTTAAAGATGTCACAACGTATGTCGATATCTTTGTAAATGGCCAGAACCTGACTGATAAATTAGTATCTGAAGGTTATGCGGCTAGATCCGAAGAGACTGAATGCGGCGATTTGCCGTCGTGCTTCGCCAGCCACGTAAACTCGCCCTCCGAGTTCTGGATTCAGTTAGAAACAGCGACCACGGAGTTACAAGCAATGGAAGCTGCAATGGTTGATGCAGAAAACTTCCCAGAACTGACAGATAAGGAGGAAGGCGTTATCTGCGCTGCCAAGTACCCTGAAGACGGTGCGTGGTACAGAGCGCAAGTCATCGTAGACGGCTCAGAGGGTACTGAAGTTCTCTTTATGGATTACGGCAACGCCTCCATAGCTAACGAGCTGAGAAGTCTGCCAGATGAACTTAAAGTAAAGGCTGCGCTTTCGAGAAAATGTGCCTTGCAGAAACCTCGCGACATCAAGTGGTCGCGTCAGTCTGAGACTAAATTTAATGAATTAGCGGCTGAAGGAGCCACTATATTTAATGTGCAGTTCATCGCGTCTGGTGACATATCCATCGTGGAATTGTTCCTTGAAGGTAAATCTGTGACTGAGGAGCTCGTGGGACTCTGCGACAGTGTTGAAGCGGTGAGAGTCGCTCCTGTCGGACAAGAAATATACGGCACGGGCAAAATCTGCTATGTTACGGGTGTGGACGAATTCTACGTTCACCTCGATGACGTTATTTCAAATCTTGATAAAGTTACGGTAAGGATGAATGAAAGTCCCGATTTTGAGCCTGCCGCGGAACTAAAAGTAGGATCGGTATGTGCTGCGTTTTGGGCTGAAGATGAACAATGGTACAGAGTGAAAATATTAGAGTTTTGTGATGTTGGTTATCATGTGCATTTTATTGACTATGGAAATAAAGCAAAATGCGAAGAATTCAGGCAACTGCCTGAAGATCTGGCCACAATAGAACCTTTAGCAAGATGCTGCCGTCTAGTCGTGCCCAATGAAGATCCCGCTTTAATGGAAAGTGGTAAAACTAAACTGGACGAACTTACTTTAGATGACGCTACAATTAGTATAGAATTTTTGGATAGCACAACTCACCCAGCTCTAGTTAAACTGACATCTGATGGTAAAGATTTTTATTCCGACATTAAACCTGCTGACCAGATCTCAACAGACAAGATAGATGAACCAGCGACGTCTGCTGAACAAGAGGTAACAGAGAAAGCAGCTTCTGAACTTTCAGAAGGAGCAGCTAAAGAGGCAGAGGAAGTAATAAACGAACAGTCTGAACAGAATACGTCACAAGCTGATCTCGACGAAAGTATGGAGAGCAACCACACAGTAATTGAGAACAAATCCTTCGAGGCTAAAGCTGAAAGTTTGAGTGAAGAAATTAGCTCCATTGAGGCGAAAGATGACTCCACATCTAGACCTGATAAAGATATATCGTCAGGAACTCTGGAGGACTCACAGGGCACTGTAAAGACGGTCGAAGAAGACGAATTTAGCGATTGTGTTTCACCGTCTCATGAGACATTAGATACTAGCGTAGATTCTGGAAAGCTTAAAGACTCAGTAGAAAAATCAGACTCTACAGACAAAATATCAGAAACAGAGAAACCTGTAGAAACCCTACCTGAAACGAAAACAGTATCTGACACTGACAAATCTGAGCAGAAATTGGTAGAATTAGAAAAAAATACAGAGGCTGTAACATTAAAAGCTGAAGAAATAGTTCAACCTGCAGCAGAAGAAAAACCAAGCCTAGTGGACGACGTGGCCGTAACTTCTGATGATACAGAATCGGAAAAACCTGCAGTCAAGGAAGCAGAAAGTGTTTCGGAAAAAGCAATAGATTCAACAGAAGTTAAGCCAGAGGCTGAAAAACCTGCAGTGAAAGATGCAGAAAGTCTTCCAGAAAAAGCAATAGAATCAGCAGAAGTTAAGCCAGAGACTGAAAAACATGCAGTCAAAGAAACTGATGTAGAAAACTCTGCAGACAAAATTACAGAACCCAGTGAAGTTAAAACAGAGACCATCAATTCAAGTTAAAAGGTTGTAAATAAATATAAAAAAGTACTTTTAATAAAGCAATACGAAAACAATTCACATATTGTAAAATAATAATCTCTTTAGATTTAAACCAACATAATGTGTCTTAGAACTGTTTGAAGCATGCAAAAAATTCTAGTTTGCATTATCTTTTGGTCAGACCAAATGCCAATACTATATTGGTGTTAACATGCAGCTTATTTTTATATATATTTGTACGAAGTACATAAAGTGTTAATGTTAAGGTGTGACGTATCAGTTTTACGTGTTGTTTTTTTTTATATTGTTGAATTATTCGCATCTCGAATAGCTGATCTATAATGGGCATGTTGAACATTTCTCAAGACAGTGTTTATCGTTGTGTTTTGAGTGCTTAAAGTGATTTAAAGAAAACAGAGAATTAAATGAGGAGTTTCGTACCATCGAAAGTTGTTTGTAGCTCTACTAAAGTATTTCTAATTATTATAAATACTCATTTTAGTATTTTTAGGTTTTTTTATGTTATCGGTATCGTTGGGTAAAGCACAGACTTACCATTAATAAAATATTAGTTCATTCTAACAGTGCGTGTAGCCAATGTGCATGTGGCCTTTATAATGTACATAAGTGACGTAATTTATTGTAATTAAACACATTCCCTTCATTTAACATTAGTTTCACAAGTCACCATGACCACAGATACCGAAGGTTGATATTCGTTATTTTTTTTTTGTTTTGTAATCAAATTGTAAGATTAGGGCTGGTGGATGCCCTTCGAAATGGAAAATGTTTCGTTTTTTTTTTTAATAAAGCTATGTAAAAAGCGAATCGTGTCTCTATTACATTATCCTTTTACGAACATCGATATCAGCTAAGCTAACTGAACGCACACTAAGCAAGCAGCACAGTGCTCGAGCATAATTATTCCGTGCAGTTAAGTTTTATCTATTGAAAATGCACGGTGTCGTACTAAGTATTGTATTAGTTTCATGTGCACGCTACATTCAGCTCCATTTTAGTAAATAGATTTCATAATTTAATTTGTTTTTACCCGCATTCCCCTGCACCCACCATGGGACTGTCACCAACGAAAAATTCTATAGTTGTTAAATATCGCTGAAACATTACTGGATTATTTGTGTCCGTTTCGACTGCTGTGTCCGAGCAGTCGAAACGGACACAAATAATCCAGTAATGTTTCAGCGATATTCAGCGGTTTCTGTGTGTGTAGTCGCAGCGGAAAAATGTCGAATTTCATCATTTCAGTTTAGCAGATATTTAGTGTATGACGTCGTGTAATTGTGTATGGTAATTACAAATTTGTGCATCCAACCATTGGGTAGCTATTCAACAAAAACTGTTTCCGCTGGAACTACGTCGTCCTAGCGGCACTTTTTTTTTCCTCAGGACGTACAAGAAAAAAAATACATGCAATAATTAGTGTGTACCGAGAGGTAAATGTGTATGTTTAAATGAAATTTGTGTGTCATAAAACTGCGAAGATAATCAAGTTTCCGCTGCGCTGACGTTTGGCTATCTGATGAAAATCATACAAAACGGTTTAGTGCAGAGTTGTAATTTTTTACGCACGTTGCTTAGAATTTGTGTGTAATGTTTGTGAAAACAGAATTTGAAAAAAACATCCTGTTCAGAAGATATACACATAAAAGTAAAATAAGGTTATTAGGTCCCAGTACTTCAAATAGGAACCCTAGGACCTAACTTATAACGTTTATTTATATCTTGTAAGGGTCTACACTGTCTTGCCAAGTTTAATTTATGTGCTCTTAGTAATTAATGAGCAATGGCATAATTTACTACGACTGGACCAGTATATTGTATGACATCCGTTTGTAGGATTTTTTAATGGAAAACCAAATGCAACATATTCCGATATTCAGTGTATTAATTGAACTATTCACATGCAAAATTTCAGCTCCTTACACTAGATAATTAAAGAGGAATAACAAAAATACCAGAACAACCGCAAAACAGGGATAAACCGACCAAGTTTGAATGGCTACTAAAAAGCGGCCGTGCAGTATATAGAGCTAACGTTCTAAAATTTCCAGTATAGTATCGTTATTGGATTGGTACAGGTGGGCACACAATGCTTGAACAAGTAACTAATAAACTTATAATTTTCGTGATAAAAATATTAGGTAAATTGTTTTTTCTTAAAATTCCGAAATTATTAAAATAATAATTGCATCTGTATTAACAAATACATTTATTTGTCAGAATATTGCAAAAAGTTGTTACAGAAGGTAATTATTATGTCCTTAATTTCTGCTGCTTTCAGCATACAAATCTGTGTCCAAACCTTGGCAAGAGTTGCTTAACCTGGATCGGAAAAGTATCCCATCTGTGGCCAAACCATGGGGTATTTGGGCATCACCTTATCCATCAACATCGGCAAGTTTCTTACTAATGTATTACATCGGGCAAAATTAGTTTTCAGCTATTCCGACTACACTACGACTAAGACCTATCACAGAAATCGCGTAAGTGATTACTAACTAAATTTAAAAAATCAATATCTTGTGCGTCTGTAGGTTGATTTGATGAAATAAACGCTATATGCTACTCACAATATTGCTTCTTATTTTTCAATATTTCAATTTTAAATACAATTAGTGGTGATGCGTGCCCAAACGAACAAACAAACCGAAAAACCGACAAACACAAAAATTCTAAAAACTTTTTTTACGTTCTATTTTTTATTCCCATACCTTCCAGAACATTTTTTGCAAAAATCTGTAATGTACAGACACGGCAAGTTTACAATTTTATTATATGTATAGATCTGCGATTGTATGACATATTTGTTGCTGTAAAAGCTCGAACGAGAAGACCGACTCCCGAAAATTTACTAGTAAAGCCTAAGATTTACTAACATATACTTATATGGGCTTTTACAGTAGGCAATATAATTGTTATTTATACTTAGTAAAAAAGCTCATTCTTATATCAATGTAGGTATAATCTCCTTTAATCATCAATCACCTCATTTTTAAATAGATCGTAAAAAAAAACGTAAAAATAGTGGTCCGCCGGTATTCGAAGCAGGGTGCAAGCTACCGGTGGTTAGGACTCAAGAGACAGGAACCAATGTTATTATTACTTTTTTATTTAGTAATGTTGTTTTTTTTTAAATTTTAATTAGTCATTAACTAATAAATACTTTTAAGAGTATAAAGATAATACAGTTGTTTTATTTTCTGCTAAACTATTGTGTTCGCACCTGTACCAAACCATTAAACACAATTACGATACTATACTGGAAATTTTAGAACGTTAGCTCTATATACTGCACGGCCGCTTTTTAGTAGCCATTCAAACTTGGTCGGTTTATCCCTGTTTTGCGGTTGTTCTGGTATTTTTGTTATTCCTCTTTAATTATCTAGTGTAAGGAGCTGAAATTTTGCATGTGAATAGTTCAATTAATACACTGAATATCGGAATATGTTGCATTTGGTTTTCCATTAAAAAATCCTACAAACGGATGTCATACAATATACTGGTCCAGTCGTAGTAAATTATGCCATTGCTCATTAATTACTAAGAGCACATAAATTAAACTTGGCAAGACAGTGTAGACCCTTACAAGATATAAATAAACGTTATAAGTTAGGTCCTAGGGTTCCTATTTGAAGTACTGGGACCTAATAACCTTATTTTACTTTTATGTGTATATCTTCTGAACAGGATGTTTTTTTCAAATTCTGTTTTCACAAACATTACACACAAATTCTAAGCAACGTGCGTAAAAAATTACAACTCTGCACTAAACCGTTTTGTATGATTTTCATCAGATAGCCAAACGTCAGCGCAGCGGAAACTTGATTATCTTCGCAGTTTTATGACACACAAATTTCATTTAAACATACACATTTACCTCTCGGTACACACTAATTATTGCATGTATTTTTTTTCTTGTACGTCCTGAGGAAAAAAAAAGTGCCGCTAGGACGACGTAGTTCCAGCGGAAACAGTTTTTGTTGAATAGCTACCCAATGGTTGGATGCACAAATTTGTACTTACCATACACAATTACACGACGTCATACACTAAATATTTGCTAAACTGAAATGATGAAATTCGACATTTTTCCGCTGCGACTACACACACTCGGACACAGTGTCGTAGAAGAAAAACGACTTAAGTCAACATTACGAAAGAATTTGTAAAACACTAACAATGAAAGCCGCAAATTCGTAGATCCAACATCAGAAAGTTGTAAAGGTTTAACCATGGCTGCGCGGTCGAAACATGGAGAAACGCGCGGCCTTCTCTTACACGGAGCTTAGTAGAGGTACCATTCTTTTTGCTAACCACATACGATTTGGAAGAAAATGTAGACATCATGAATAAAGCCCTAATGTTTGGACTTCACGACCTGCAGCTTAAATGCTATGGCCGCGTGGTCGAAACATGGAGAACCGCGCGGCCACGCAGTTGTCTTAAACGGAGCTTAGTAGAGGTCCCATTCTTTTTGCTAACCACTGATACAATTTCGAAGAAAATGTAGACAGTATGAATAAAGCCCTAATGTTTGGACTTCACGACCTACATCACTTAAAACCTATACAAGTTAGAAGCAACGTTTATGGTGGGTCAATCGGACATTTCCAAAAGCGTCGTTTTTATATCACTTAGGTAAGTAGTATATAATTTCATAATGAGGGAATAAGAATGGTTAATTGGATGGAGAAGTACTTATGCGAAAATATTAATACCGTATTCGTATAAATACAGAATGGTGGTGTGACTGACACACATCAATCACGAAGTTGTTATAGCATAATTGCGTTACTGGCAGTGTACTTGAGGGCCTGGTGTAATAGTGAGGCCTCCGAACACATTTCTGCCTCATCCTTCGGGGAATATAGGGGTGATGTTATGTTAGTTAAAAAGAAAAGCGTTTTCGTTGAACATGTTTTATTCTACATTTTAAATATTACGTAGAAAAATCAAGAGATTATTACAAAACATCTATACAATGTTACTATGGCAGTTATCTCATTGTTCTTGCAGAAAAAAACGCTATAAAATATTATGTAATTCAATTAATATTTACAATGTCCAGCATTGGCGAGCAATAATGGCACACGCTTAAAAATGAGGTTAGATAACTATCGGTGAAATCGAGTATGTGAGCTTGTCGATTTCGAGTAATTTAATTACCAATAACATGCAATGTTTTCATGCATTGTGCAGTCTTGCGTTGAGAAAAATTTACAATAAAGGTTTGGTCAAACTTGTACGGACTAATGGGCCAAGATCCCATGAACGCCAGATCTACGTCATTTGGTAAAAGCTGAAACTTTTTCTATGAAAGTACCTCACTATAGGTAAGAACAATATTGGATGTTATGAAAAGACGGTCGTGGTGGCTTTGGCAGATGTCAGGTAACAAAGGTGTGCTAAATAGCTGCTTAGTTACGTTATATTATAAAGCGTGATTTTCGATATTACACAAGGGCTAGTATGATGATTCACCTCATCCACTGCCAGACACTTTGTGTGGTGGAAACACACTGCCAGGCACCTAAATTGTAATGAAACTTTTATAAAATAATTCAATCTAGCCCCATTTTCAATGACCAAAAGAAAAGACATTCAAATATTTACAAGCGATAGGCGGGACAAGACGAAGAAAATCGTAATCCAATACTTGTTACTATTCAGTAACAAATCGCTCTGACTAATGTCATACGCCCGCTTGTCAGGTAGCATTCGTGTCAAGATCGAATATAATATTCGGGATGAAAATTGTATGAAAATATTTCCAATTTCCGCTCTATATGTCTTTGAATGTCTGACCAAAAGCTATTAAAAAATGACGTACGTCTGGCGGTCACGAGATCTCTCTCTATAATTGCGGATGCGGTCCAGGAGACTGGACGTGACAGATAATGTACATACTCAAGCATCTGCCAGTGTCCTTGGCCCACAGTCAGTCCGCAATCTGTCCGTACTGGCTCTACCGGTCTCTACGAACTATCTACAGGAATGGACCATGTTTTGGGGCAGAATCGGAAGGTTAATTGTGGAGTAAACCCGACCTCATTTTTATTATTTAGGATTCAGTGAACATACAAAAACTAAATAAAAATTCATCGTGAATGCCGCTATAACAAATATTACGCTACATGTATACATACAAATCAAAAATGTACTACAAACTATTTTATTAGACCTAGTATTCCAAAATCGTTCTGGGCATCGCGTTTTTCCAAAATCAGGCCTTTCTCATTCGCTAGATGGAGTACTGAGAGTAAGGCTAAGGGTATACTGAGCGATTCTCTCATATTCGGCGTAAGTTTGTCTGGTAACCGCTGGTATAATGAAAAGAAAGATGTTTCTGTGACATCCTCTTTTTCTCCTTCTGGCGTCTTCTCTGTTAACATTTTCCACGTGCAGTTTTTCAGTTGTTTCATGTCCACCTTCTTCGCTCGCATCGCGTACGGAATGAAGATCTTTGCGACCTGCCGGAGTAGAGGTCAAGTTGGTAAAAGAAGAAACAAAACGACACGTCTATTTATCTCGGAGGCTCAAAGGTAGCTATGTTGAAGTCCCATACCTAAATATTATAAGCACCTTTGAAATTTAAATTCTCAGCACAGAGCGGAGCGTTAGAATTGCAACAGAGCGCTTTTAATTAGGCACCTAATTAAAAGTGTAGGTAAAAAACCAAAGTAGTCTTACAAAGGAGTATTGTATAGTTGTGTACCTTAGTGGGTGGTTCCAACATGTCGGTAATCTCTTCAGGCTCGGCCGCTTTCACCTGGTCGTGTAAATCGCCCGCCGCAGTAGCGTCTTCATTACACCAGTCATCTCCGTCCTAGAACGAGTTCATTATTACAATTCACTAAGCGTTTACACTGCGTGAACGAGTTCGTTAATTCCGATGAAACATACTGTCTACGGAGTTCAATAAAGCTGAACGTCAAAACTGAGTAATATATTTTTTGTTGCAGCCTTTCGTTTAATTGTATGAATACTCTAGATTTAGTCATGGAGAGAGGTCATTATTGTAAACCAGAAACACGAAGACTTCCGTTTGCCATACTAAGCAGTCTGTGGTAGTATAACTAGTATTAGGTTTATAATAAAAGCTGACTGCAAAGCTTCCGTTCGTCTACCGCAGTGCGATACAAACAGAACATTGCCGAACTGGAGAACTATGCTACACAAGAAAGACGAGTGAAATCATTGATAAATGACCCCAATCAAGTTAATAGGCTTCTTTTGGGTTAGCTCGTTCCATCTTCAACCTCATCTCTGTCCTCAGGACAAGATTGAAGTCAAGAGCAGGCCCATTAAATATAAAAAAGAAACTGCCATGTTTATTGGCTATTTCAACTAAATAGGATACTCACTGGAATATTATTAGGACAGTACGACGCATCGTTCTCATTGTTATAGTCGTAATCTCTGGCCTCTTCCACGGTGACAGGCTCCGGTTCTGGTTGCTTGCTCTGCTCGAGGTCACGTTTGCGCATCATCATCACGTTTTGGCGCAAGAACAGTTTTCGGAAGTGGGACTCGTCTAGACCTCTGAAATAGAGAAAGACGTGTTTTAGAAGGGACAGAAATGTGAAGAATTTTCGAGGTGTATTTATGTGTATCTTTCTATGATTCTAAATGAAGTGTGGCACCAAAAATACACGTCGTACAGCAGGCTGCATATAGTTACTGCAGTCATTGTTTTTTTTTGTAACAATTTATACCAGTATTGAGACTCTCAACACTAAAGTGGCTTAATTTTCCCATCTTTCACCCGAAATTAATTAATTTCATATAATTATATCGCTCAAAATGGATCAAAAGTAAAACATAAATACATTAGTGAAATGATGCAACAAACTAAATGAAAGGAGAAGATTAACTTTCATTCCTATATAACTTTGTGAACTAGCAATGTAAAAAATCAGCTTTATCAGTGAAGTAATCAAGTACACAAACTTACCTATCAATAGGAGTTTTGAAGTTAGCCTCGTTCCACGTATGTCCAGTGGCTAGCGTCTTCCTACTGATCATGATCTTGGCCGGCTGGGTCGGTTCGTACTCTCCCACCGGGTCCGCTCGGCAGTCGAACGCTAGGCCGGCCCCGAGGAAGTCTAGCTGACGTTTCGTTCGGGGAGGTTTTTTGCCTTCCACGGTGAGACGACCGGCCACTGATTGGGTGCGTTCTGACATTTTTGAGGCTATGGAAATGGAAGACATTATTTAAAAAGCTAGTACCAAGTTTCTGATTGACCATGACTTTGTTTTTAACTTATGCATTTTTTATAGACCTCTGTGTGTGATCGATAAAATATTGGAGTAAAGTACACTTGGAATGTTACTTTGTCTAGGCCCTTCTGTATTGGCATAAAGTTGTTTTTATAAGAATGGTTCTTCAGCTGTCACCTCTATTATTCTTCAGTCTCCAATGCGAGGGCCCGGCCCAGGCGGCGACGATGGCGCCGCAGTAGGAGTACTCCAGGCGCGTGTCGTGCGGCCGCGCCGGGCGCATGTCCGTGAGGCGCGCCAGGCCGGGCGCCAGCCCCGCGCGCGCCACGCACGCCGCCACCGCCACGTCCGCTTCCTCCTCGCTCTCTATGCCGCCGAGGGGCTCCTCGTCTGGCCGTGTACGGAGAATAGGTGTTACACTTTGTTTTTACAGTTAAAAAGATTAGAAGTCAAATGGTAGGAGGTCGATCCCAGAAGTGGGATAATGCAGGCTGTCACTGCTGTTTACTACATTAAAAACCTGCCGATTCCATGTAATAAATATTAGAGAATCGATACGGAACAGTTTGCTTCTTGTTAAAAGGTAATTCTTGAATAAGTGCAGTGCTATTAAGGTCTCGCGTGTGCATTGCGAAAGAATAAGACAATGTTTTGTAACTGTCTGAAGCAGTTCAGCACCTCTTATAACCAGTGATCGGAATAGGTAGAGCTAATGTACCTAAAGTTCAAAGAACAGATGCGAAAAGTAGGGACTTCCTTAAGACTAAAAATTTTTTTCCGATTTTTTTTTCTGAAACTCGGAAATGTCTCGGAATCAGTTAAGAACATTTAACAATAATGTTATTTATTAATCAAAGAGTACCTTTAGATCATCAATCATTTGATTGATGATCTAAAGGTACTCTTATTTTTTGATGAACATACACAAGATATCGGGGTTACGTTATCCATAAATATTAGGTTTAAAACAAAGTCGCATTTTGTGTTTGTGTGACCGCATTGTTCTTCTAAACTAAGTACGCTACGGATTTTGATGTGGTTTGAAACAATTCATTTAGAAGACTAAGTAAGTAAGAAGACTTACGCGCTCACTGACGGCCGTCCACTTTTCAACCTTATTAGTAATAATAGCGCGTAAGTAACAAATGCTGTTACGTATTTCTTATAAATAAAAAACATACATACCATACAAGTCGTTATGTTGTTCATCCTGCGGTATCGGCTCGACGTCTGCGTTCACGTCAAACGCGAGCGCTTGCTGCGACAAATTCAGCCGGTTCTCTTCCACCCAGTTACTAACACGAATGTCTCTAGTAAAAGAAAGATATAATAATCAACTTACAATATCAATAATACTGATAGATTCATGTTTTCACATATGGTAAAGATAGCAACTATGTGATTTAATATGTAGGACTTCAGCAGAACTACTTCTTTAAAAGCTTGGTCTTTCTTGCGCACCAGAGCTCTTAATATTGTGAACGAATAAGAGACTAACTACATTTATTCAGCAGCAGAAAGCTGAACGGATGCAGACACATCTCCATACAAAACTGGTGTTTTCTATGGACAAAACCTGAAATGAGCTAATTAAGTGGAGTTACTCCTTATATCTAAACTCGCAAGTACATATCATAAGATTGGCCGTCGCGTCGATATGATTGTCTTGTCCGCCTTACCTATTTGTCATCTAGTTCCAAGATGGCAAAAAAAATGAATTTCGCAGATTTACTTTTCTTCTTCATGATGAGCAGTACACTTGCTTTTATTTTGCTTAATATTTCCAAATATAAATATAACACTCACGTGTCCTCATTATCTGGATCCCAGTTGGAGATAGAGAACCCGGTGAAAGGCTCACAAATATGATCGCTATCCGTAAACGCGGGCAGTAGCTTGGCAGCTAGAGTGATGCGTTCTGACAGGTCTATGTTTTGTTCTTCTGGAATATTCTCCTTTATTTCTTCTAAGAATCGATCGTCAGTTCTGAAAGAAGAAAATAAAGTTTTTTTTTATTATTTCAGAAGATTGGTCAAGTTCGAGCTGCAGATTGCGGGAAAAACCAGGCAATATATATTATATAGCTTTAAATGAAACTAAATATCGGCATATGAATATATGGGCGAGAATCAGTGCGTAGGATGCTGCTAGTTATGTAATGGTGTGGCATGCTATGTTCCTGTCCTGTTCTAATGCATTTTAATAATATGCGAGGTTCCTAAAAAATGTTTTAAAAATCTACATAAATTGGTTTGAATTTTTGACTGTACCTTAATATCAAAGCCAGTGTTTTGTCGTGTATGGGCAGAGTCGCGTTGAATGCTCTGTTTGACGACGTCACATCGCCAGTCGTCACCGCCAGCCTCTCGAAAAATGGATCTGTTACAGAAAAGAAGTAATTATAATAATAAGATTTCAACTTGAGTTTAACAAGACATGTACATCCCTAAAATAATTCCCATTTTGTTATGTGCCGTAGCCTAATAACGGCGACCAACTTGGGTGCTCGCTACCGCAACTCCTCTTGCTTGGATCACACGTAGTTGGTCTTAGTTCTAACCTAACCCATCTGGTTGGGGTGACCTAGCTTAATAATTCTGACCAACTGACTGCTCCAAACGCGTTCAAATCACTTGGGGCGTATAATACACACAGCTTGCACTGTCGACGAACTCATCTATGTCTTACCTATACAATCGTTAGTATCAAAATCCCCATTGAACACTGCAGGATTAGAAGCGATGGCGCCTTTGGCCTTCTTCTTTTTCTTCTTGGTGGGGGCCGCGGCTTCACCGTCTGCTGCACCTTCATCTTGCACGTTATCATCGTCTTTCTTGCCTCTTTTAGTCTAAAGGGATGTTACAGATGAGAAGTTATTTTGGATTCTAGTAGGTATGTCACTTGTTTCAAACAAATAAATTCATGGACATGTTCATGTGACATGTTAGTTAAAGCTATTGTTTCAGTGTGTGTGCAAGAGAGACGTATCTAAGTGCACTAACTCTTTTTCACAACAGAACCAGGATGAATGAATATTAACATGACATTTTATGTATGTATGGTAAGGCCCCTGTTCAGTTCATCTTGCAATCAAGAAAATATCTGAATGTTCAAGTTATAATGAAAAAACATATATTAGAAAATGTAAATACCTATACCTAATTTGTTTAGAGACTTGCTGATTTATAGTAGAATTTAATCAATTTCATTAGTTTTAGAGATTACCTAGAGATACTCTGGCTGATTTAATTAATAAATGTAACAAACATACAGCAATCTAGTGTTACTTATCCAAAGCACTATGATGAGCGAATCAATAATATAGAAGACAGCAAGTCTTATAGACAAGTGACTATCTACAATCAACGTGTGTAACAATTGGAACCAGCGGCACCATGGAAGTTATCTACACTACATCTACAGACCACTATAATTATGTCCTTATTGTGCACACATGTAAAGCAAAACCGCTTTATTAGCAGAGCAGTCTTCGAACAAATTGTCATTCACTAGCTAGAGGTTCTGAGCGCGGTAGCCACGCAGCCAGCTCTGATCCAAAGTAAGCCTAGTTCCTGCTTTTGATAGCTACAGAGTCTTCAGGAAATAGACAGCTAGGGGAGGTCTGATTGGCGATAGCCCCGCAGTCCCTTTCATCCCTCCACTTAGGGTTGCCACCTGATATAAATTATTGTAATGTACTGTAAAAATTAGATAGCTAGTTGCCAATAAACATATCACCAAGCCAATGGGGGCTTTAATTTCACCAACAGCAACCCTACATAAGTTTATAAACATCAACACACATACCTGAGCAGCTTTACTAAGTCCTCCAGCCATCTTTAACACATCATAATGTACCGCATCTACCCTGAATGAGTATATCCTAGCAGAAGCATCCACTACTGTAGAGGCAGTCTGCAAGTTATCCATGCGAGAGTCATGTCTTCTCAACATTGACGTCATGAAGTCTATCAGCTGCAGGTTCCATGCATTGTCTTTTGTTATTTTCTGTAATATAACAAATAAGAGTTAGTAATTTTTTTAATGGCACAATGGGTAAACATCATCTATCACTGGACACCAGATGGATGCTGTCGCCATATAAGTTTTTTTTAGAGAACACAAAAAAGATTATTTTTTCTGTGTTCTCTTCTGCTACCAGTCAACTCTAACTATGTTCAAATGTGTGGAAAGAGGCAAAGCATTAGAAATAAATTGTCATAAATCTAAAAAATATATTATAGTTGCATTATGTTTTGGCTGTTCACTTATAACATTAGTACATGTGCACAAATATGTTCTCACAGGGAATTGTATTAATATAGCTAGCTCATAATTAAGCAAGGTAGTGAAAAACAGCTAGCTATTTTAATAAATTACTAAAAATAAATTGTGTTTACATTTTCAGCATACAGCTTGAGACATCCTTGAAAGTGCTCTTTCTGTGGCGATGAAGACATAGTATCCCTGCCTCTTCTCGGTGATGCTGTCTGTGGTGTTGATGTGGCCAGAGCACGCTCCGATGCCACCAACGAAGATCTTTCAGCATCATCATCATTGCGCTCCTGTAAAAAAGTGTTTAACTAATAATATTTTTAAAAGGAACTATTTATTTTGGGTTTGTGTTAAATAAAAATAGTTCTGTAAGTATTACAATATTTTTTTTTTGTGATAACATTGTATAGCGGTCTTTCTGATTATATTTGAATTTCGTAATAATTCCATGGTAAAGACAGCAAAATAAATGTTTTGCAGTGAATTACACAGTAGTCTTTTTTGTTATTTTATGACATGAAAGTGTATTTTATGTAAAGGAAACCTAAGCAACTCACAACTGCGCCAATTCAATAGAATACAGTCAGCTTATTTGTTGCCTACGCAATTCCGTTAATGAATAGTTCTGCTCATTCAGCAAGCCGACGAAATTGCCGCAAAGCGTTCACAACAAGTCGGTACAAGCCCGAAGTTCAGGAATTATTTAGTAAACAATGTAGAAGAAATGTGTTCAAATTAATAAACGTTTATTTGTCATGTAAGCTACAAACCTCATTTCTAGGTCTTATCTGCGGAATAAGACTTCGTCTTCTAATAGAACTATTGCTGCTCCCGCCAACACTTGGCCTGGCAAGCCCAGGCGTAGAACTTATTGGAGTTTCTATCATCATTACGCGGACGTAGCATATATCACTTTGTACACAAGTTTAAGAACACTTAAATAACAACACCGCACTATAAAAATATTAATATCGAATCTCTACTATCAATATTTTTCGTCAAGCGTCAAATCAAAACGCAACGGACATAAATAGAGATATCACCATGAGCATAGATAACTTTCCAAACGGAAAATATCGATAAATGACATGGATTCCTCTATGTCATATATCTATGCTCAGGTGATAAATAAAATCGCCTAATTAAGCAAGAAGTTGTAAAATAATTAAATGATACAAATGATTCCCAAAGAATTAATTTAGTTATTAATGGTTTATTTGTCAATTAATGGAGTTAATTCCAAGTCCAACAAAACAGATATAGATAAACATCAAAAATGTTAATCTGATGGATTAATGATGACTCATTGAATTTGATAGGAAATTATTGATAAGAGCGCTTATTGTGTTAATTTTTACAATGACACGATTGGTTCTAAAATAAATTCCCTTTTCTTGATGTTTTATTCGACAAAATACATTTTCTATAAATTAATATGCTTTAGCTTTTTTTTTAATGGCCAAATAGTATGTTTCCAAAGTTCCCCCACTCATTACAGCTGTTTGTAAACGCATCGCTTGTTGCCAACTTCCCGTCAGTCATTTTGTTCGGTGGCTGATTTCTATGGTCGACGATATCGTTAAAAATCTTTAACATCGGCGAGTTATTTCCAAAGTGACATTATGAGTTCTGGAATGCCTGAATTGGGCTCCAAGATAAGCCTAATATCTAAAGCTGACATTCGCTACGAAGGCCGGCTTTTCACCGTCGATCCTCAGGAATGTACCATCGCTTTGGCTAGCGGTAAGTTGACAAATGGATACTGTTATCTTAATACAAGGTTCTTTTTCGCATTAATCGTCATCAATTTAATGTTTTCTTTTTGTATTTCCTGGCGTTCATTATTTTTTCTTGTAGGAACATCGATCGACGTCTCTAGAAAGCCGTTTTCTTTTTCCCTCCCGATTTATGCCCATCTTTGTTTATTGTTTGGGAAAGCGTCCAATATGTTTATTGTTGGGCATTTTCCCTGTAATTTTCCATGATTTTTTGTAAAAGATATCACATTGTTTTTCTTCTACCCTCGAAAGAGAAATTGTTGGTCCCGCCTATGACCGCGGTTTCACATTGATGACGTTGATACTGTCCTAAGTATGCTACAATTTTGTTTTCTTCAGCAGGCTTAAACTTACGGTAGGTCTTTGTCCTAAAAAATAATAGTTAGTTTTACTATTCTCAGATGAGTAGGTGGTTAACAGTTAAATCAGTCTACCTACCTACTTTTTCTTTTGTTGTGTTCAAGATGCCACTGTGAAATGAAAAAAAAATATGATTACAAAGAGTATTTACACTGTCCTTTAACGTAAAAGATTCATTAACATGTAACTTTATGAAAAAATCTGTTTTTTTTTTCAAACAAAACTTCACCTACCTTCAAATTATATCACATGAGGTTAATGAACTGTTTCTCTCTACAGTGCGTTCGTTTGGTACGGAGGATCGAGAGACGCAATACCCTGTTGCGCCCCAGAGCCAGGTGTATGATTACATCTTGTTTCGTGGTTCTGACATCAAGGATATCCGAGTGCTGAACAATGTTCCCTCTCTACCCAATGATCCGGCCATCATGCAGATGTCTGTGCCACCGACGCTCGGCGCGGGCAGTGCGCCGGGCCAGTTCACGGGGCAATACAACCACCCCATTGTTGGCCAGACACCTTACCAACAGTACCACCCAATGGCTGGCTTCCCCGGAGGTGTCCATGCTCAGCTCAACAAGACCAGTGAGTTGTCTCAGCAAACCTCGGTTGAGCTGGCACCCCAGCCCCCGCCTGTCACGGGTCCGATTGGCTCAGGAGTGGCGCATCACGCCAATCAAGTGAAAGACCAAGGTTTTTGCTCTTGGATAATTTTAGCTTTTGCTTCAATACATGCTACTTTGCGATTTTTGCAGTGTCATAAAAAGATACTTTGCTAACCTTTCACCCGCTCACCTTTCCAGTAGTAAAATTTTTGGTTTTGGTTTAAATAATAAAGTATCTAGTTATGATTAACTTCCTGTACTTTCACCAAACTTGCATGCAGACTAATCTCATATAGCTTTACTGTATGACAGTTCAAAGAACTCGCATATTTATGTTTGTATATATTAATGTATTTGTTTACATTTACACACAATTGATTTTTATGTCTAACTTGAAAATAACAAACCTTAATATTATTCTAACTTACTCGTATTAGACAAAATCTAATCAGAATTAGCACACTTTGTCGATTTATGTTTTATTTTTTAAATGTGTTGTCCTTATGTTATACAGTAAATGTGACCAGTAAAATACTAACTTTTATATTCATTGTTAACATACTAGATTGAATAAGGATTCGTCCTATATATTTACCACTAGCTTATGTCAGCGGCTTCGCCCGCGTGGACTTCGATAATTGACCCACAGGATAGTCTTGCCGGGATGAAAATCCTATGTGCTATTCCAAACTATAATCTATCTCTGTGCCAAATTTCATCCAGATCTGTTCAGTCGTTCTGGCGTCATTGAGTAACAAACATCCATCCATCCAAACTTTCGCATTTATAATATTAGTATAGATAATATAATATACATTATTATATTGTATACATTATTTACATATTTTTTGGTGTTGGGACAAATAAAAATATTCTAGAACTTCTTTAGACTCATAAGATTTACACAATTATGATGCAACAAATTAACAAAACAATAACAACAACAGCATGCATTTACAAAAATAACAAAAAAAAAAAATCGCAACATGCATTTATCATTTCTCCTTGGTCTGTTGCTTGTATGAAAATTTAAAAAAAGAACATTGAAAAGCAATTTGTGATTCATTAAAGCTTATGCTTAGCATAGTGAAGTATTGTTATTTTTTTTCCTACTATGTGTGTACAAGGAAATTTTTGTAGGCTCGATGCTTGACCTCATTGGAGGAGGATCTCAGCAAAGTGCATCGCGATCGGGAACCCCCGCTGTCGGCGCGCACAGGAAGAGCCCGACTGCTGACCAGGGCACGCAGGTATATCCATGAATTAAAAACTAACTCGTCATCTAAATTGAAAAATGACCACTACAATACCATAAAACTACCAAATTAAACATAAGGTTAGATCCTAGGGTCTGAATAGTCCCAATAAGTTAGTATAATTAGTTGTAGGCAATAAATTAAGTAAATTAAGCAGTAATAATTAAGATTTAGTAAATACATAATAAATGTTTTTCTGGATGCGGCTTTGCCATAGACCACAACAGCAGATTCTGGAGGGATATTCTCACAATCAGTACATGCGGCAAGTTAATTGATTGTTGCTTATTTATTTATATCCCAGTTAGAGTAGCAATCTTCCATTTCTGATATTATTTTATTGGAAAGGATGAGTTGGAGAATCTGTTTATAAATTAGTGTTATATTTTGACCCGCATTTAAATATTGTTTGTATATTCATGCAGTGGTGTGAATGTTAATCAATGTTTTAAGGCAAGTTGGCATTCCTGAATTACTTTGATTTTTTATTGTTTCTATTGATAAGAATACTACTTACTGCTTCAGAGTTAATTTGAGATAGGAGTAAGAATTTTAATGTTATTTTTAACATAAATTTTTTTACCAACCATACGCTACACAAAACAATACGCAATTAAAAATTAAATTATTTACTGCTTACTCAAAACAAATTATTTCAATAAAAAGATGACCCATTCTTCATACTTGTTTTTGATGATTCTTTTTTGTTAAATTACATGGAACATTCTCCACTCCTTTATGTTGTAACTTTTACTATATTTAAGCAAACCATCCATGTATCATCATTCATCACTGCATAATCTTGTGGCGACACTACGTCTATAAGAATTTTCATTAATACAAAAATATGTATAGGTCGGCTCTGTGGCTAGTGGGTCTAGCCAGCAACGGGACAGCCGACGTGGCAGCAACGGGCAGGCGCAGAAGGGGCCGGCGAATCGCAACCGCACCAACTCGCGCAACCGCCAGCGCTACCCCAGCGGCGGCGCGCCCGTGCCGCACCAACCGCACCAGCAGCACCAGCCGCAACAACCCATGCACCATCAGCCGCAGCAGCAGCACTCGCAGCACTCGCAGCACTCTCAGCATCAGCAACATAACCAACATAATCAGCATAACCAGGCGCTCACGAACCAGCATCCCCATCATCACCAATCTGGTAAGTTTGTCCTCCCCTTATTCCAATTTATTGGGCGTCGCAGGCGGCGAAACATATTATCTTTCTGTACGTTCCTTTTAACTGTCTCAGTTGTTACCTTTTCTCCATAGCCCGCTTATAAAGGGAAGAGGTCCTAGACCTGTGAAATTATAACTTGTTCTTTGTAATATTTCCACTCACGTGGAGTCCCGTGCGATTTTTATTTGCCAATATATCTTTGTAGCTGTCCTGTGCCAGGGGGTCTACTCTCTAAGTCCGTCAACGAAGATACGGGCCCGTACGAAAGTAGATCGAAACTTCGAAATCAACCCTACGCCCAATTATTTTCGGAATAATGAGATTTGAAAATACATCGGGAGTAGGGACAACTGTCCAATCGTGTTGTCATTCGTTTTTAGTTCGGGTCCCTCACTAATCGTATGTCCGTAAGCGATACGGAGTAGGAAATGCCCGTATCTTCGGCCGAAACTACGGGTTTCGTGCTTAGAGAGTAGACATCCTGTCACGTACAGGCAAGGCATCTGGGGTTTTCGTGAACTCACAATCAACAATTCAACTGGCCACCTCTGAGCCATACATGTCCTGTGATCGCCGTGATACTGCTAACTTACAGATTACCAGATTCTTCCTTGGATTTTCATCTAATCTCAACTCATTTCCAAAATCATTTCTTCATTTGGCTTGGCATTTATGACCGGTGGGTCCGTAAAACAGGATTGTTACTCTTTAACTGCGAAACGTGGCCGCGGCAGACCATGGCGAAGACGTCTTGGCAGTTTTCCTTAAAAAATGGCAAGAAGTGTCGCAGAGTCTAGCAGCGGAACAGGCTAGCTATAAAATAAATGTTATTGTCACCCAGGTAACTTCTCCGGCGCGGGCCAGGGCTACAACCGCGGAGGCTGGAGAGGCCGGCCTCGTGGCCGCGGACGTGGCTTCGTGCCCCGCAACAAGAACACCCTCAAGTTCGACAAGGACTATGACTTCGAACAAGCCAACACTGAGTTTGAAGAACTGCGCAGCCAACTTGCTAAGGCCAAGATTTCTGATGGCGAGGTGAAAGTTGAGGTGAGGTTTACAATACCTTCTAACTATAATAAGTCACGTTGCGTAGAAGGTGCGCCTTATCGAGGGTGTTCAAAAATAACGATTTTCGATGTTAATGTTGTCAGAATTAAGCTTACACAGTCCACCTTCAGACAGGTTACAGGATAAATATCAATGCAATCTAGAAATTAGATAGTAATGAGAAAAAAAACTAAATGCGAGCTTATCCAATCCAATCTCCAACTTTTTCAACAACAAAATTAAGATAATTTCAATACGAAAATGCTAGCTGCCAAATCAAAATATCTACTTATGAACTTCATTCTAACTGAAATGAAATCAATGTAAACCAGTGAAGTCCCATTCATAATCAGTAATTACGCGGCGTTAGTCGGTATTCGGTATATTGTGTTACATGCCAATTACGATCTCTAATTGATTTGAGCTTACGTTTGAACGCGAATTTACAATTTACAATCGTTTGATGACGCTCAATGGGAAATTGTTAGAAGACGTTACTGTGGTAAAACTATTATTTTTGTTAACTGTTATTTTTGAAATTACTGTTTTTTTGTTCCTTAGTCTATGTATATTGTCCCACTGTTGGACAAAGGCCTCCCCCATAGCCTTCCATTCTTCTCTCCGTGCGGTTTTCTCCGGCCAATCTCTCGCAAACGCCTCTAAGTCGTCACGCCAGCGTTGTCTAGGCCTCCCTCGGCGACGACGCCCGTGTTCTGGCAGTGCCACCCACTGCGTGACAACTTTGGCCCATCACCCAAATTACTTACTACACTCTCAATAAAAGTTTAAGAAATTCAGGTTCGAGTAACTACTCGCGAACGACGGGCGTTTGTCTAAGAGGTATAAACGCAGACAGAGTGACTTGAGTTTGTAAGGGTTGCAGCAGGTTACTGTAGTATCTCTTACCCCAGTGTACGAAAACTGATAATTTCAGGTGTTAAAACAATCTGATTTCGAGCATTTCAGGTCTAAGAACAATCTGATTTCCTGTTCTTGTTTTTCAACTCACCTGTCTTTCCGCGAGTTATCGTCACGCTGAGTTAACCTTTTTCAATGTGGACATTTTTTGTCACGGGAACGTACTAACACAACAAAACGCCATGCTTCCACATTTATTGGTTATATTGAGTTAATTAAGTTGAGTTTAGTTAATAGTTATATTTAGTTATTATGTCTTGACTCGTAGAATGTCCGATTTGCTAAATATACGGTTTTCTCTTATTGATTTTAAATTTGAAATAATCGTTAAGACCAAATATCGTCGGCATTAGTGCAATATCTTTTAAATGCACAACACACTTTTACAGAAGTAGCTAAAAACTGTTTTAAATATCAACCAACAAGTATGTCTAAGGTCTGAGATTCCTCTATCTCAATGTTTTGCCGCAATTAAGCAGGCTACTTAATTTATCCATTTTGATGAAGAAATGTATTTCGCCAAAAAAATTTGATGAAGAAATGTATTTCGCCGACGATATGTAGGAAGAATATTAATTGACCGAAACAGGGGCCTACGTTTGAGAAATAGGGTTAAATGTAGCTTAATATTCATCATCGTCGTGTCAGCTCGTTAACACCTAGTTTCTGTAAACATAGAGCATTTGATTACTGTAACCAACTGCAAACATTTCTAGACTGTGTTGACTGACGTAGCAGAAGCAGATTTTCCTTTGTTGTTCCATGTTCTCACGGGCTATTCGCCATTTCTAAGTGAAACTAGTCTGTTTTCCTGCGTAGACTAGCGAGAAAAAACTTTCCGAAAAAAACGTATATATTCTGTAAGGCTAAAACTGGCCAAAAAAAACTTTTTTGCAACTTTGTAAAAGAGTTTTTTTTTTCACGTGCTTCGCCTCGTGTTTCATCACGGATCGTACGCCTTAGCCATGGTCCCCTCTCAAAATACTTTCAACATTTTTATGGTTGTACAGAGTTGAGAAATAATGGGGTATTGAAAAAGTTTTGAAAGAACCGTTTATTTCGAGCATGCTTAGTAGAAAAACTTCCCGTGATTGTACTTTATATTTTGTTTTGAATGTATTAATCAAAATTTTTAATTATATATTTTTCTTTGCTTTCCGGTCATCGCAGGAGTCTGAAGTAATTATTATAACGCAGGGTGTTGAAGTTGACAAGAAGGATGACTCAGGAAATGAGACCGGTGCGGGCGAACCGGAAGTAGACGAAGACCAGAATGGTTACACAGGGTATGACAAGACCAAGAGTTTCTTTGACAACATCTCCTGTGAGGCTGTTGAGAGGTGAGATATTACTTTGAACTATGTAATTATTATTTCTAATAAAATTATTCATGAGCTAGACTGAAGTATCGCCAAATCGCGGTGCAACATTAATATAGTCACCAAATCGCCGTGTGCGGTGATAAAAGTATGTTTATCGTGAATCATGTTCATCCATCTGCACCTTTAGGGACCTGTCCGAATCCACTGCTAATGCTGTCGAGGTGGCCGAAGTTAATTTAAGTCGAATATGGAAATCATTGACACAACGAAGACGAAGCTCATAGCTAGCTATAAGAGCCCCGATGCAAAATAGTTCGTCTAGTATGGAAAGTAGTGCAAAGCGTAAAATATAGAAACTAAATATTGGTAAAATAATTAAGAACGTTTAATAAAAAGTAAACCACAATTTGTGGAACATTTTAAATTTTATTTTAACATAACTGAAATTCATGACTTTACATAACATAAAAAAATATTCTAAAAAACATAACGTAAAAGTATTCGCTTTGTTGTGTCGCCTTTGCTCTCAATGACAGCTTTAATGCGAAGAAGGCATGGTTGCAACCAACGCTGCACAGTCCTCAGGCGTAATTGACTCCCAGACAGCCAAGAGTTTAGCCTTTAAGTTGCTCTTCGATCTTGATGGATTTTTACGGAGAACTTTTTTCATTTTCCACCATAGGGTTTCGATCGGCGACAAGTCCGGGCTGTTAGATGGCCATTCGATTGTAGGGATGCTTTTCGCCAGTAGCCACGTCTTTGTTGTCCTTGCAGTATGGCAGGAAGCACCATCCTGTTGAAAAATGAAGGAATCTTGATGCTTAAGTGACGGAATAGAGGGTAGTAAATTCTCTTCCAAAAGGTTTTGATACCTTGCAGCATTGATAGAACCATCCACAAACTGCATACCACCAACACCTTGTGCAGACATGCAGCCCCATATCATAAGAGACGCCGCAAACTTCACTTTGCGTTTGAGACAATCAGTATGAAATGCCTCATTTTTGTTCCGAATCATTTTTTTCCTTTCATCGCCGACTGTCACTTCAAATTTGGACTCTTCACTCCAAATGATACTACGCCACTGATCGGAAGTCCAATTTAAATGATCACGAGCAAACTTCAACCTCTTTTTCTTTTGTACAGCAGTCAACAGTGGTTTCTCCTTAGCGGTGTAAAATCGGTAAGTTCGGTAACCCATTCTTTTTAGGACTCTTTTGCAAGTATCAACTGAGACGTCTTTGTGAATCATGTCCTTCCATTGCACCGTGAGTTCTCCAGCTCGAGCACGACGATTATTTTTGATAATTTTCTTCAGGATTCTGTTTTCTACTGCACTTGTGATGCGTGATCGACCAGTTTTCTTCAAACAAGAAGTCGTTCTATTACAGTGAGTTAGAGAGTTTAGATATACAAAAATAATGAAGTTGAAAAGTTTCACACTAGACGAACTAATTTGCATCGGGGCTCGTAATACTATATTAGCCTACTAAAGATGTTCCATAGCACGTTTTTGTAACTGGTAAACATTTGCAGGTCTAAGGGCAGGAGCCAGAGGACAGACTGGCGGACGGAGCGCAAGCTGAACTCGGAGACGTTCGGCGTGGCGTCGGCGCGGCGCGGCGCCTGGCGCGGCCGCGGCGGCTGGCGCCACCACAACCCGCAGCACCAGCAGTACACGTGAGTTTACTAACCATCCTCCTTCTTTTATCTCGATTTACTTAGGGGTAGTGAAGCATGTTTTTTTCTTACAGTAGACCACTGCTGGTCATAGGCTTCTCCAATCGCACGCTATTCAACTCGATTATCGGTAACTCACATCCAGCTGCCACTAGAGCCTCCCCGCAATGATCGCCGCTCCACCTAATTTGAGGTCGTCAAATGCCTTGTTTCTTCTTTATAACTGTCCATATTCCTGCTCAAAACTTTCTTCATGTCATGAGCCTTATTATTCCATGCGTGTATCTAAACTACCATAAAAACGAAGAGAATGCCAATCGACTTTCGCCTGATGGTTTTCCTGCTTATAAAATTAACTGGTTGTTGCAATCATCTATTATACCATCATTCTGTTGCATCAAAATATCAGTTTATGCGACTGTTATGGAGTCTGTGTATTTCATTTCTTTATTTATTTAAAAACCAACCACAGATGGTGTCGTTTGCTGATGATACTTCTTGAATATTTAAGATAAACAGACATGCCACAAACCTTGACCACGTAAATAGCGCCCTACTGCAGGTCCATAATTGGTTTACCGCGTATAATTTAGTATTAAATGGGAAAAGAACTAAGTGCATAAGATTTGTTTATATCAAATGTCAAAAGTAGTGATTGTGACATAGTATTGAATCAAGAGAAACTAGAATTCGTCGATGAAACTGTTTTCTTAGGGATCACGCTTGACTCAAGGCTACAATGGGGTCCTCATTTAACATCTCTTGCATTACGGCTGAGTTCAGCAGCATATGCTGTTAGAAAAATCCGTCAATTTACTTATGTAGACACCGCGAGGCTTAGTCTATTAGTTATTTTCATAGTATTATGTCATTCGGTATTTCACCATGGGGACAGGCTGCAGACATCGAGTCTATATTTATTCTGCAGAAAAGAGCCATATATAATCTACGTAGGCGCGATTCTCTAAGAGAACTGTTTATGGAAATTAACATCATGTCAGTAGCTTGCCAATATGTACATCTATGAAATCAGGTACATTAGGAAAAATCTGCGTTTATTTAAAAGAGATGACAGACACCTCTATAATACTAGAACCAGGGACCAACTAGTTCAGCCAGATTTCAGGCTAGCTAAGGTAGACTCATCTTTCATGGGGTGCTGTTTAAAATGTTACAATAAAATACCTCCCCGCATTCTACAACTGAATGAGACGAAATTTAAATCTTGTATAAAACGCACACTATGTAGGCAAGCATACTATAAGTTTTGGGATTACATTGATAATAAAAATGCTTGGCTCAATGCTGGTCCTGCTCCACAACCATAGGGGCAAACTAATTGATTACTTTGTGAAGTTATTGTGGAGGCTGCAGAAGATTGTTAACATATCTTTGCATTGTATAGATTCAATCTCTTAGTATTATATAATTGCATAGCACATGTGTGAGTACGATGTACGAAAAAGCTACCATTTACATCTTTTATTGACTCGAATTTGCCCTGGCGGTTGAGAGAATGTCATACTCACTCAAATGTCTCGCTGATGGTGGCGCGTGTCGCGTCGTTTAGTTCCCTTCAAAATGGTTGAGTTGAATGATGGCTGATCCATGTGTCATGTTCTTGAACGGGCGCTGTCAGTAGGGACTGGTCATCTCGCAGCTGCCATGGATTATTGTATTTTTGAATTGTTGATTTTATCTTTTTACTCTGGACGCTCTTACTCGCACGTCTTTCTACATCGTTCACACATATATGTATGTATAATCTCGACATGAATGATGTAACCAAGATTTTGTAACAACATACTGATTTAAAAGAGTGTCCATGGAGTTTCTTGCCCATTCTTCTCCATAGGATCTACGCTTTCGAATGGGCAACTACAGTACTTTCACAAGTTATTATGCCCTGTGACTGGGATTGTAGCTTAGTTTTTTTTTTTGTGTTTTGACATTCAAAAGTGCCTGTCTGTGGTCTAATTGAAATAAATGCTTTGAGTGTGAGTTTTGAGTTTTCTGTGTACAATTTAACTACTAGACAGCATTTCTTCCATTATTTTGTCCATTGAATCCACAGATATAGATAGACCTAGATAACGCAAGAGCAACTACTTCGCGTGCCTAGCTTACGTACAAAAATCGTAAGTGGCCACTTTCGCGCTCAGTCTGCATCGGTGTATAGCGCCAGTCGGACGTCAGTTAAAAATATTAAAATGGTTAATTGTGCTGTTATAAATTGTAAAAACTGTACAAATGCGAGAAGAAAAAATAAAGTAAACGTTTCCTTCCACCGGTAAGTCATTTTGTGATTAATATTATGCATAATTAATTTAAAAAACAACTATTTTTAATCTAATACCCTCAGTAATACCTGGTAATACCAAATTTGAGATAAACAAAACATTCGTATTACAATGCGGCTTTTACTTGGAGCGGTTGATGAGACGTGTTGTTTTAACAAGTGATGAATATCGAAACAAGCGATACTATCGTATATCGCTTCGGTTTTGTAGTACAGGGACTTTTATCATTTTTCTGTCAATTTTAGCGATTAGTGCTGTTCATCATATGCAACACAAATCGATTCTCAAGAATCGATTTCGGAAACAGAGGAATGATTTTGTATTATACAAGTAATTATTATGTAGACAATTTTAATAAATACTTAATCGTAACGTTTTGTGATTTTTTTAGTTTCCCACATGAACCCAATTTAAAACAAAAATTGATTGAGGCGACGGGAAACAAAGATTGGTTCCCAACAAAGCATAGCACTATTTGTTCAATACATTTTGAGGAAGCAAGCTTTGTTGAAGGGAAAAAGCAATGAATACTGACAAAAGCAACACACGACTGTTAATGTACTGAAGATCACAACTGATGAAGTAAGTTAATTGATAAGTATATGTACCTTCGAGCTTTTAGAAGTGTATAAAGTTTTAAATGTTGAATTTCACTTGTACTTGTATTACAGAATATAGATCCAAAAGTGACGCCAGAAAAAGCTTCGTTATTGCCAAAAAATAGGAAATTAGAACAGGTACTTTATTGTTATATATATTTTTATAGCTGCTTTATTTTATTACATACAAGACCGGACACCAATCATAATAACAAAATTTGGACTAGTGCTACTAGTAGTTCCTACTAATGTATGTTTTCTTGTGTTGTTTATCTTGTTATTATTATTAACACGCCATATAATACAAGCTAGCTGGTCTGTAAACATTTGAGGGAGATCTCTGTTCAGCAAATAAGGTCTTTCAACAGCTGAAATGATAATAGTGATTGTTCTGTTTATAATATGATTTATGTTTCAGGATGTCAATGAATTACATAAATCAAACGGAAACACTCCAAAGAAAAAAAAGATATCAAAAAAAAAAAAATCAAGCAAACGAAAAAGAAATACAGCAAAGAAAACAAATAAAAATTTTGAGGGAACGAAACCGTCGCAACTACAAATTTAACTTGAATGAATCAAAGGTTTATTTTCAAAATACTTTTAATAAAGAACATAATTCTCTGATTTTGTTGTTTTTATAAATGCGCTAAAATAAAAATAGGTTGACCCTTATGCCCGGTATAGTTTACTGAAACGTAACATTAAATTTTCCATAAATGAGCTGTCCAAATTTATGCAATGCAACCTGTAATGTAACACAATAACTATGAGAATTTGTTTCAATGTGTGTTGAGTTTCATGTTACGTTTCACCAATCTTTGCATTAGTGACAAACCAAGCAAAACGTACTGATATCATCATTTTTTTTATCAAATTTCTTCTCGAGATTATTTTTTTGTTTCCGACATTTTGACAGTCTACAACAAATACAAGAAATAATTAGGGAAATACTAACAATTTCGTAAAAAATATATATTCCTAACTGCCTTATAAGTAGATCAGGAATTTTATTTTCCTCTGTTTATCTCATTCCTCTGTATATCTCATTGCTCTGTCTATCTCATTACTCTGTCATAAAATCGATTCATAAATCGATTTGACCGATTCTTAATAATGCTTTACTGTACACAATTACTCAATAAATAGTATTCGTATAGTAATTGAGAAATGGTATATACAAAGGCGATTTTTATTAAAAATTGAGTTTTCACCCAGCAAATCTTTGAGTGATAGAAAGAAATGAAAAAGGGTAGAATCCCGTTGCTTTTTGTAAACACTAGAACTAAAAGAATTCGATCAAAACACCTTATATTTAAATATAAGGTGTTTTGATCAAATAAATACGTGTTTATAATGGTAAATTTACTTGAAATTTTGGCAAAGGTATCCAAAAACTAGCACGTCGACGGAATGCAAGCGCTCGAGCACGCAACAACTCACTACAAAAACTTTAAGCGTACTGCTGGCTGGGTGAGCGCTGGTGCAAGGCGGGGGGTGGGGCGAGGGGGCGCCGTACGCGGCGGCGTCTTTGAATCGATTTGATTTTCCCATCACTAAATAGTGCTCGTGACGTCATAATAGGTAGTCAAAAAATGGCACGCTTGGTTTTCATATAGATCGTGATACTTGCGTTATCTAGGTCTATCTATATCTGTGATTGAATCACTGGTACAAGGTCTGACGTTAATATGTGTGTATTTTGTGCAGCAACTACGTGCACAATTTCTCGGACGACGGAAGGTGGCGCGCGATGCGTGGGGGCCCACGAGGAGGACCCCGCGGCGGCCCCAGGGGCCCGCGCGTTGGGCCTGCGCCCAGCACGCAGCCCGCGCCCGCGCAGCCGCAGCCAGCTCCCACTGCAGGTATGTTGCAGCAACTATTAAATCATTTGTTTTTTAAATATAATAAATCCAGTCCACCTAAAGAGTAGCTTTCGGCAGATCACCAATTCTCTTAATTTATTTGTTACACCAATCACCATTGCTACCATCTATTAAAAATGCCTGCAGGGACAACATTTCTTGTAAAATTCTTATTACTGTTTACTACATAAAAGGATTGATGACATTACGCCGTCAACAGTTTTATTTCTAAACTTTCCAGCCATGGCCAGTAAGGCTTCTGACATTGCGTTAAGTTTTGCAATTGTTCAAATCTTCGTCTTTGTACTACCTCCCGTGCATTCTTCTCGGCCTTATTTTTACATTTTCCTTTACAACGTGATTTAGCTTTTCCAACGAGTTTCTAAATCCGTGTTTTCTTTTTGTTTACAGCTAAGTAGGATTGGTTTGAAAGCGTCCGCTACAATGAAAGAATTTTTTATCGCAGCAGGGACTATTCAAAAATGGATAAGTGACGGAAAAGTGTTAGTTTGGTGATGAAGTGTCTTGTATTGATTCGAAAAGTAAATGTCTTCGCGGGAAGTTTAAATGTTAAGCAGATTACAGTTGATGGACATTGTTTTGGTGTGATAGTGTTGTATCCAATATAATGGAAGGATAAAGATGGAATTTCCCGTAAGAGCGCGGCAGAACAAAATGTCGGTACACTGAGAAGGCTCACAGTTAGTATAATGTAAGTATAGGAGTGTCGTGAGCGATAACGCAGTCAGGCAGGGCGCGGGCGTTGGCATCAGCTAAATTGAATTGTATAATGTCACAAGTCGACCAATAGTTGGATGATATTAGGCTCATTTATGTGATTCAGAGATGCCAATGTTATTGGTGAGTGAGATAGAGGCCACTTGTAAATTTCAGGGAGGCTATGTAATGAAAGTTGCATAGGAGACATTTAATTTATGTAATGAATTATTATTTTCATAAAGCTTACCTCCTCACCTGTTATGATTATTTGTGCCTATTTAGTTTTAACCATATAATATTTAAAGTACTAAATTGGTCTGCTATCACTTGAACGGTCATTGCGCCTCCATTTTATTTATTAACTTGCGATGACGCGCGACAGTCTACGCAGCAGTCCTGCTAAAGTGTTAGTAAATTAATAATACGAGGATAAATTAGTTTCTCATACCTGCTGGCCAGATGTTTTCATGTGTAATTATATAAATCATTGTGGGTTAGAGGCTACCTCGGCATGTTATTAAATATAAAGTGTTTATTGACTGTCGTTCATTTGTAGTTAGTACTAAATAAATGTGATAGAAGGACTGCTGCCACATTGTAATGGAGGAGATGTGTTGGGCCCGGCCGCGGATCACGCCGACTGAATGAGAACACAGTGGCAACACTAGTAAAGTCTATGTTTATTCAATTCAATAAAATTCTCGTAATAATTAGTTCTCGGAAAGGACAAGGACTATTGTATTTTCTTGTAGTTAATTTGGAATCAATAATTGTGTACCTACATGTGTTCATATTGGCGAGTCCTTTTCATGCAAAATTCTGAAATAAACTTTGACAAAGAACATGATTTTTGTAAAAACCTGTAACTCAAAAGCTGTACCTGGTGATTGTATCAATATAAAATATAACTTTACTACAAATCTTCCAAAAGGTGATTTTATTTAAACAACCATATTGAAATTTCCAATTTTATTGCAAATAAGCAAAATAGCACGACTTTTCTAAGTCACCAAATAAATTAACAAATATGTCATACAAATGTTACAAAATATTAAATTAATCATACACACAATAATCTTTGGAGGACGAGTAGAGATAACTGCATCAATTGCGTATTCCTGCACAGTTAAAAATCTAAAAGAAGGGGTTACCCCATCAATGCAGATATCTGTACATAAACAAAATGTTTGACATCCGTAACTTGCACTTTAAAGCAGGTAAAATACAAAGTATGCGCTTATTACTATACATACTTGCTTGTATACAATATAAGTAGATTAAAGTACACGATATATGTCACGACGTACAACATTATACATACATATTACACAATATTTTTTATTTTAAAAAGTATATCTTAAAAAATATAATGCCTTACACAAGTACGGGTAGGCTTTACGACTAGGAGAACGAAATATTAACACGATCATGACTAGTGTTGCCAGGTTCGATTTGTTGTAAATCGGTACATGAGGTCAAAAAAATCGGGATTTAGGGCTGCAGATCGGGACAGTAAACAAGAAAAAAAAAGGGTTATAAGTCTATTTAATCTTAATTAACAAGTAATCAGTCTTCATAGACTAGTAGAAATTATAAAATAAAATCGTACTTTAAATGTAATTGACGCACTTCAGAAGAATAAAGTACCTAAGTATTAATGCAAATTATTTGTTTTTAGTTTAAAAAAAAAATGTTGTACTTTGCCGCCTTTAGAATGGCCTTGTTTTATATAACATAGTTATAAAATTCATTGCATGTCATATTAAAGTTGGTTTTAATTCGAATTTCTGCTTTCACATGCTCGAGTGTCAAATGGTTTTGTCTCTCAGACCAAATTAAGTTAGCCTGGGAAAATACCCTTTCTGTGGTTGCGTTTGATACTGGAATTGAAGCCATAAAAGAAAACAATTTTTGAACATTTACTAAATCTTGATTGTCTTTAAAAATTATGTGCCATTTTTGTAGCAGCGTTAAGTCTTTGTTTTGCACTGCTGCCTTCACTAATTCTTTGATTTTACAAACTTCTTCATAAAGTTGATCCATGTCGAAAAACGTATCAATTTTTAGATTTTCAATAATGTTAACCATTGACGTGTAAGTAAATGAATCATCCTGGAGAGAAAATGGTTTAAATAAGTCCAATCTGCTATTCTTGAGATCATATTTAGTTTCTATTTAATGAAGAACATATTTGTCACTTTATCAGCAGGCAACTTTTTAATCAAGTTACTACACGTAAATCCCATAAATTCATCTTCAATTCTCAGCCTCAATTTTTCACTAACTTCTAGCATTATTTTATGACCTTCAAAACACAGTAATATTTCGTTTTCAAGACATATCACTGCATCCTGTAAGACTTTCAGTGCATTTTGATAAAATGTCAAACAAGGTTCTGTTTCGTCAGAATTAAAAAAATTGCCACAGCGCACTGGGGCGTCTTCTCCCAATGATATAAAATAATCTTTCAGGATATAAAAGATTTAGATTTTTTTTCATTTTTTGATTAATCGGGACATTTAGCGTCCCGATCAGGTACAAATCGGGACGCGTCCCCAGACCCCTGAAAATCGGGACGCCCCGCGCAAATCGGGACACCTGGCAACACTAATCATGACCAATGCTCTATTATGTGTTATGTATCCACTTTCAATCATTATACATGAAGAGTTTTATGGAATTTACTTATAAGTATATCCGAAGCATATTCCTAGTCTATCATATTCCTTGAGCTTATATGCCCCAATTTCTAAGTCTTACATTTTACAAAAGAAAATATACTAGGCGCATTCACAGTATGAAAATTACGATATTTTAAATGAGTAAGATTTTGTTATTGTTGTTAAATATTATTGAATGTGTCCCTAGTACCATAATTATTTGTTTTCCATTGTGATCGGAAATTGGGGAAGTGTAAAAATAGGTAAAATACATTTAGTACTAATCAATACCAAGCAAGGGTTCATTGACCCGGCCATTTCTCCCTGGTTTTGCTCTTCTGAACACTTGAACAACCTACAGTAACCAACAATCATTTCACGAGCTACCGAACGTCTCGACCGACAATGGAAAATGCGCGAATTGCGCATGGTGTGATTAAATAAGGAGTTCGTAGACGAGTTTAACCGCGCCACTCCCGCGCAGGTGTGCCGTTGTCCACGATCCATACGGAGCCGCTCTGACCCTTTGCCAGGATCTCTACTAACGAACGGCCCAAGTGATCCGAGCTGAAACAAAAGTGTATGTTAAGGTGGGTTTAGACCAAACGAACAAAGAACGAGCTAGAACAAGAGCATTCTTTCTTGATCTTTTAGTGTAAAAGAAAGCTCGTTTTCAGCGTTTACACCAAACGATCAACGAGCAAAATGAGAACCAACTAGAATTCTTGCAAGACGTTCAGATCAGCCGAACGAATGCTCGGAAAACACATGAACGCTCTGAAGAGACCGCTCTAAGGAGCGAGCGCGTCCGAACACGCAAGAACGCTCTAAGCAACTGTTCGCACTTTCTAGTGCCGTTTACATCAAGCGAGCGAGCATTCTTAGAATATTCTAAAGAATCTTTGAGAACGCAGAGTGAACAACGAAAAAATGCTCTGCGTCTTTTTACATTCAAAGAATTTGATAGGGTGAGGATAAAATGAGCATTCGCTCGTTTGATGTAAATCGACCTTAAGGATCGTATAGTTCTTAGAATTAAACTTGATTAAAATTACAGCTGTCATGATGTACTCAATTAAGCCGATAATAATTGTATTAAGACAATTTTATTCGTAGTTTATTTGAATTGGCCCTAATTAATACCCACATTTACATAGTGTAAAATACTGACTGCATGAATGTGCATTTGTAATTACTTGTTTCGATATGACCAAAGCTACTAAGTAGTCCCTTTAGTTTGGCAGCTGTCAAGACGGCTGTGCTGACGTTCTGAAACTTCTGCCTACCCCCAACCCTCGTGGGAAAAAGACGTAGGTCTTTATATGTAAGTACGCGTGTATTTTTATATATTCATTCAAATGTTAGACGTTGCCGGTGTTGGATGTTGCAAAAGACAGCCTCCAAAACTCTCTTCGCTACTTCAACAAATTCCCCAGCAAAACAAGCGGAAATTATTTATTTTTTAGTTTTTTCGATAAAAGTTTGAACTTACGCGATGGGAATTGCTGCAATGCATAAACCTCCGATTAAGAGGCAGACTGCAAGGGGGTTGCAGGGAGATGCGACGGTGGCAATTTACATAAACAAGTGCCCTTACACCGACTGCATTATTAAGTGGCACATCAGCACAATCGAGCTTCATAAATTATGCACCACCATATTTGAAAAACAGGATACCTTTTATGACATTTCAGTTAGGAGTGGAACGATAAAAAGTTGTAGCGGTTCTGCCGTTTGTTCGTATAAGGTTTTCGAAAAAACTTTTCCAAGGTGTAGGTATTTCAAGAATTAATAATTTTATCATATTTTTTCATTGGCAATGACGAGCTAGGTACCACAGCTTCAATCCTCTATCTAACCCGTTTTGGGAAATCAAGCTCATTTTGTTGGTTAAAGAAACTTAGAAACGATCTCGTTTTGGTATGCACTATTCTACATTATTTCTTGCTTACCTCTGCATTTTGCAGCTAGCATTGTCCCTCTGCCAAGCCGCCTCGTACTCTGAAGACATGAGCTGCTTTCGGATCTCCTTGACGAGACCCGTGTCAGTCAGGCCCGGGCAAATCACTATACTTCGGACCCCAGTCAGATTCACGTGGTACTGATCCTAAGAAATTAAGATAGATTTTAAATAATGTACATGTGAGCAACACTGTGTGCAAAGATTTGTCGGACACGTAACATAGATCAACCAACGCTACGACTTAGTATTGGTTCATTGGGTCCGAGCGCGTCGTCGATGCTGCCACGTGCGATAGCACTCCCGCTCTATTTCTCGATCAAGCAAATAACAGTTCTGAGCAACAGAAGAGGATAGGGCCATGGAAATATGCGCTTCCGTGCTGCCAGGTGAGACGCCGACCTATGTTCCGCAGAAGTGGCCCAGAACTGGTCCCTGTGGAAGTCCTGCATTATCTCTCGTTGACCCGTTTAGATAACGGCTCTGTCCATCAGATAAACCCTTATGATGCAGCTAAAGGAGTTTCGAACTCTGCTCTTCTACTAGGGTGAGAATAAAATAATGGGTTTAAGAAATGACTTGGCAACTAGGTAATTGTAGTTTCTTGACAGTCTTGGTAGGTTTGGTCTTAGGGGGGACATGTAAAAAGGGACTACCTTTTTGCAAGCTACCAGTCAATCTGGCGCCTAAGCTGCAGAGTCTAGTGCTAACTGGAAATTGGTACAAACTTACCCCATAAGCCCTGGTGAGTCCCACGATAGCGTAGTTTGTGGCCGTGTAGATGGGCGTGGACACCTGGGGCCTAATGAAGGCAGTGGACGCCGTGTTGACGATAGTGCCGCCCTGGCCGCCGCGGTCCTTGCTCATGAACCGGTACGCTAGCAGTGTGCCGCGTATCACGCCGTTCTAGAAGAGGAAATAGGGTTTTACTTAGTTTGTGTTGGTGTTTAGATTTGACGAGGAACATTACCGCCATCTTCAATTATGTATGACTATTACTTCAGCCAATTGCGGTAATGTTAATGTGATTTACTTCGTTTATCGATAGGGATAGACTTAACAAATGATTCTTTATTTTGATTAGTGTTGTCCACTGTTCGAAAGGGTAATAATTGAGTTAGTAATGTTAGTTTTATCGCAAACAAAATCTGTAACGGTAAATTTATTGTTTGGTAAATGCTCCTTATTTCTTTTAATAAATCCATAAATTAAACGACTATATTTGAAACAAAATTAATAGTTTTGTAGGAAGACACAGAGAAGCGACTTCCGCCGCTCACAAATATCATCGCTGGGAAGCTATAAAGTAGCGTCTATAATTAGATAAAACTTACTAAATTAACGTCCACCTCGAGTTCCCAGAATCTGTCGTTCATTACACCCGCGTTGTTGATCACTATGTCCAGGCGATTGAACACTTCCATTGTCATCTCGAATGCCTCTGTAATTTTACGATATAATATTTCGATTATTACAGATCCTCACAACCTGCCTAGTCTTTTCCTATATATGTTGGGGTCGCCGGTCGGCTCTGGTCCTAGTAAATTATTTGTTGCTAAGCTCTCATAGAAAATGTCCGGTTTCAAATATTTTTCTGTGCCGAAACACACAAATATCTGTGAAAATATTTTTCATGGTTTTACCAAAATTTTATGTGAAGGTACTTTCAAGTAGGCGGTGATGAGAAAGATCTATACGCGAACGCGTCCAGAATTGAACTTTACTACAAAAGTTTAGAATACATAATCGTCATACCTTAGCAGTTTTCCCTTTTAGACAACCGACCGACGTTAAAATAACTTTCTCCTAACAGCAAAGTGAAGGGTTAAAATTCGCACGCGATGTGTTAAACTTACCCTCGTACTGGGGGTAGTCGGTGACATCACACCGGCAGAACAGCACGTTCTTCCGGCCATACTTGGAGCCCAGATCGTCGACCACCTGCTCGCCGATCTCCGAGTCGATATCGCATATCGCAACCTGTGGGGCAAGAGGTTGCAAATGCAATGGCGAAAATGAAAATCGAGAGTTAAAATTCGATTGCCTCGCGGCAGTTATTCCCACTTTCTAGTCAAAATATTAAACAACTTTACCTATAAAACTCATATCGGATTCGTGAAAAAAAACACTAGACAGACAAATCGGATATGGCTTCGTACGAAAACTTCACGCACGGGTAGGCCCTTGATTACCTATTCATTATCTGCCTAGCCTTTTCCCAACTTTGTTGTTGGGGTCGGCTTCCAGTCTAACCGGATGCAGCTGAATACCAGTATTTTACATGGAGTAATCACTCCAATCGCCTATCTGACCTCCAGAACCCAGTTAGGACTGGGTAATACAATACCCCTTGGTAAGACTGGTTGTCAGACTTTCGGGTCACTGACTACCTGTTACGTCTGTCAAAGATCTACAAATGACAGCCGCAACCAACGGCCGTGCTTTCCGAGGCACGTAGCAATCTCAGTATGCAATGGGTCGACCCGAACGGCTGTTATTATTTAGCCACGAGCTCCTCATAAGGGTAGGCCCTTGACTCTTACTGCAGGTAAATATAGTACCTACTGATCGGTAGACTACATAAGTAAGTGCTTTTTAGAAATCATTTCATTTAAGTACCTTTTCAACATCAATTGGAATCTAGATTAGCAATTGCCTCGTCCGCGGACTTAACCCATCTAATAAAACGTGGATGTAGTGAACACCTCTGCCTACCCCTTCGGAAAATGCACGCGTGATGTTATGTTGATCTATTTTTAAAACATTTCAACTTTTAGTAGGAGGGTTCGTACGGACTGCACTCGGGAACATACTATAGGTACTCGTGTACCTCTGGCTGGACTGGATGATCAATAATGCTGTCTGCACGATTACTATGAATTCGGAAACGATCCTATTATATTACTATAGATTGTATACCTACATATATTTATATCGAAGGAGTGGAGACGGTGAAGTCTTATCGATAGTATGTGATTCATGCTCGCATTGTTTTTCCTTCAGTGTGATTAGATCGGAGCGCGTGGGTAGTTAATTGCGCAGAACTAGCATTTGGTAATTGAGCCGAATTACTTGCTTGCTATTTATGAAAAAGATGATCAATAGGACTAAGTCTTACTACATAATATTATTTCAATGAGTTAGTTTACAAATAAATGTCAAGGACGCAAAAAAAAAAAAATATTTTCGTGCGTCTTGTAGTCGTGTCATATTCCTATAAATAAAAACATGTTTACCAACTTAATTAAGCTGAAAGATGTAGGCATGTGCTTAAGATAAACAAAAGAAAGTCATTAATACAATATCATTAACTACCGCATTGAACAAATAAGTAAATATCGATGTATAGCATCTAGAATGGTACAAAGAAACTTCAAAGTAAAACAATCACGCCAATGACCTGGGCGCCGGCAAAAATCAATACAAATGAAATGAGTGCTCCGATCTCGAGTAATCTACCTATTATTCATTATCCACATTTGCTACACACTTGGACAATATTGGCGAATATCCAGTGCAATTCATTCAACAGTTATTTAACTACCTTGAACTTAAAATTACTTTAGGAAATACGCCATGCGCAGAGGAAGTCTTGGGAGGATGAATGTTTAAAGACAACTCACCTTGGCTCCTTGTTTGAGCAATTCCTGGCTATAAGCGAGGCCGATGCCAGCCGCAGCGCCGGTGATGAGGGCTACCTTCCCCTTGAGCTCCATGTCTGATTATTTCCTGCCGAGTTTAGCGCCGCGCCCCGAAGCGACCGCGTTCACTACCGCCTCCGTTGTGGTTCGATCGCGACGGAAACTCCGCGCGGCGGGAGGGGGCGGTCTCCCGTTTTCTCCCCAATTTCCCCTTCGGTAGTAAATATACGCACGATTGCAGTCCACTCTCGCCTGCCCGTTGATTCAGGCTTGTATATGGATGTATGGCTGCCCGCTACTCTACTACACCTTTATGTGGGTGGGTATGGCGGTTTACGCTAAGATACAGCTGTGCCAAATGTGCCATTTATCCTGTTCACTTTTTTCGTAGATTATTATCTGTCTCACGGAAAGTTGATTAGGTTTGTAAGAAAATAAAACCAAAAATAGATAGTTTTTTCTTTATTTGTCAATTTATTAAGTTTCATTCAGGTACAGTAATTTTTCAGTAAATTAAATAAAATTAATAATTTTACATTTTTTTGAATTTTCTCAAGTAATAAGTGAAAAATATCACAGATACAACAATATCACGAAGGTTCCGCCCACCGCAATATCGTACACACATCATCCAAAACGCGACCACCCTGATTTCCCACGGACGCGTACTGTACACAAATATACGAAAATAAAATTTTTCACAAACTACACTATAAAAACTGGAAAATTTACAACAAATCCCTCGCTTTAAAACAATTTCTAAAATACCAACAATATTATTTTAGGGACTAGAATTCCCAGTGACGTTGCGTGGGGGTGGGGCAGGGGGGGAGCAAGTCCCCGGGCGGCGACCAGCGCGTTTCAGGGACGGCAGAGAGCGGAGCCAGGAGGCTACAAACGTAGCCAGACGCAGCGTCAGGTTATCAGATCAGATAATAATTACTATTGTCATCGGGACTATGTTGTAAAACAAGGACAACCAAGCCGTGGTGTATTTTCGTACAAGCCTTACGTATAATCCGGTCTGCCGCCCCATATTTTCTAGATACAAGCACTGCCGCTTACCTTTTTTTATATCTGCATTCATGTAAAGAAAATGTAATCTGTCTGGAATGCTAAAATTTTCTTAATTGTTCCAATCCTTTAATGAATTAGTGGAAAAAGTAAATCATAAATATCATTTGTTTTAATGGAGAAAAGAAAATATTTTACCTATCCGAGGCGGGGTGTAAAATTTTCGAGCTCGCTTCGCTCGCTCTTGCATTTTAGTGCTCTTGACAGTCTTGACTCTGAGGTTTTTATGCTTAGATCGATAAAAAACTTCTGTATGAACAAGTATATGAATTGTCAAAATAAATTGTAATTTATCCGATGTGGTAAATTTGTTTGGGATCGCTCGCTATTTTTGTTATTTTTCGTAACGGGAAACCTTAGTACTTACACTATTAGCTATATTGGCAATCGAACATGAAATATACATATACCAACAAATTAAATTGTATAAAAAATATTTTACTTTGAAAAATAAATACGAAGAGTAACATTTAACTTGTAACTTAAAAAAAAAGTGCTTTGTATTTTGACTTTGTATTTTGTTGCTACCTTTCTTGACTAATGAATTAATGATGAAAATAGAGGAGCCAAAGTTGCGGTTGGCCCCGGGCGGCAAAAACCCACGCTACGCCACTGCATTCCCCTTTATTATTAACGCAAGTTTATGCAAGGCCTACGTTCTCACTTACATAAAACAATAATAAAATACAAAATATTATGATCGGACATGATTTGTACCTACTATAAAATAAGGCCATGCTACCATGATTTACGATATATAAAATAGATTCACAAAACTATGTACAATTAATATTCACAGTGCATACCATCAAAGTATCAATCATAAAAGCACGCAATGCCTGTCGTAATAGATGGAAGAATCGGTCAACTTGGGTATTTTAAAATGTATCTGGAAATATCTTAATGATCGTGGGTGTTTTATTAATTATTATTGAAGCGAAGGATTGATAGGAAGCAGCTGCAGCTTTTATAAAGAATATTTCTGTGGGAGGATTGGTTAGGAGTGGTGAGCCTGGTCTGCGCCGGCAGCGGGCACGGCTTTGGCGAGATATGAGAAGGAGCGAGCATTGGGCAGGCCAGCTAAAACACAGGCACTGAGCGCTGAGCGGTTGAGGTTCATGGGTGCAGCGTCGTACCACTCCATCGTGTCACCGTCGTAGCACTCTACGTGGGGTATCGTAGTTGATCCTGCCAAAATAATAACCAAGCCATGTTGAATCTAAAATTATCGGGGAGTTCGGGGAGATAACAGTTTCCGGGCTTTCTTTCAACAATCCCGCGGGAAGGTAAAGAAAATATTTTTTCAAAGTTTTGCGATGGTCTCGTTGGTATGGTGGTGAGTGGTCGCAAGGTCTTCTGCTGAGCATGGAGTCCTGGATAAGTCAAAATATGATTGGGTTATCCCACCAGGAGTTTTTTAGTAGCAGCCCGGAGTTTTTACGAGCCCCCAGTTGATGACAAAAGACTTTCAAAACTGGCAGAGTTGTGATTTTCTATACGGTACACTTCTTCTGCCAAACCTAACTGTTTTGTGCCTTATCTTAATAATTTAGGGTATTACCGTTAAATCCTCCAATAACAAAGATCATATCATCTAGCAACACTGTAGCAAAGTTACTTCGTGCGCTGAACATCTCCGTCACCTCCTGCCAGTCCCCGCCTCGCTGGGGATTGAACCTCTCGCCTTTGGGAAAATTAACAGACCAATGTAAAAACAAAAAAATGGAAACTTATAAATTAATATAAGTCTGAAATCGCCAACCCGTCTTAAGCAAGCGTGGTGATCAATGCTCGTGCCTTCTCTGTATGAGAAGAGGCCTTTGCCCAGCAGTGGGACAGTTACAGGCTGGTATTATTATTAATGTAAAAACAAAGTCGCTCAGCGCGCTAAAAAGAGCTACGCTCCGCATTGCTCGGAGTTTCTTTGAACAATAAAATCCGAAATAAAATTATCCGGAAAGTTCTGGTTCTGAACTTTGCACCCTCCGTTCGGACAAATTTTGCCATTTCCGGCTTTAAACCGCCAACAAATAATAAAACAAACCCTCCTTTCAGTTGCGTAAACGCTGTTATGACAAATGAAGATTGTCGTAACAGGTCCTCCCTGCTCAAGTGTTCCCAATAAATTATTTAAACAGTAATACGTACCGGTATTCAGCCGACTATATCCGTTGAATCCCCCAAGCGCATACAGGCAGTCCCTGTAAGCGATGAGACTGACGCCAGAGCGGGGACTGAGCATCGATCGGATGAAGCTCCACTGTTTCGTGTCCGGATCGAATACTTCGGCAGAACTTAGCACTTCCTGCCCGTTGAATCCACCAACGATGTATATCTGGATAAATTGGAAGAAGTGGAGTAAGTGGTAGGTCTCGCTGAATGGTGGTGGTTATTTGGGATAGGCGCAGCAAGCAAAAATAAAGTATGCCAAAATTGTTTTCATAAAAAGAGCTTAGGTTTCTTAAGAAAGTTTCCCGGTTTGTGTTTTGACATTCAAAAGTGCCTGTAATGGTCTAATTGAAATAAATGCTTTGAGTTTGAGTTTGAGTTTGAGTTTGCCTACGGATTTGGATTTCCTCTTGTTGTCCAACTTAAAAGAATCATTCCGTATAAGCCTATTTGTTGTCCCACTGCAGGGAAAATCCGTCTTTTCTCGGCATATTTATCCTAGTGCGTCGCTTACAGAATTAGCTTGTGAACAAATCCTTTAAAAATGAGTCCAGCTAGATCAAATTAATATGATATATTAATTTCATAGTCCCTAAATACAAATACGTAAAAACTACGAAATTGCTTCAATTTTCTAATGACCTTTCCGGTTAGGGAGGCGGCGCTGGCGTCGGAGCGTTGCTTGTTCATTGGTGTGGTCATTTCCCATTGATTCTTGTCGGGGTAGTAGCGCTCAACCGAAGACATACGTGTGCGACCGTTATACCCACCCAATGCGTAGATTAGGCCATCTAAACAAACAATTGAATTTAAATAAATAAGCTACACTTTCTTAAAATATATTCATCTCGGTATAGTGCTGCATGGAACTTTTGGCGTGTGGCCACAGACGGAATTGATACCATCATCTTGTTTTCTACTAGCGCCCTCCTGGCTTCGTCCTTCAAGCGCCAAAAGTTTAAACTCACAAACATAAATAATTAAATACCATAATATCGTAACCAATTAGAAAAAATCAAGCTAAAAAAATTACTAACCGTGAGCCACAACGCTGACGTAGCATCTCGCCTGGTACATACAGGCGCGCTCATGCCAAGTATTTGCTACGGGGTCGTAGCACCGGACTGTGTTGAAATGGTCACTGCCGTCGAAGCCGCCGATCATGTAGATCAAATTATTCAACGTGCAAAGACCATGGTACGCGCGAGGCGTAAGGTCCATGTGGATCGAAAGAAACCATCGGTCTGCCCTGTTTGTGACAATGAAGACTTATTGTAATATTTGCAGCGGATAACCATAGCTTGATCGCCAAATAGGAATATCGAAATAAGGTCAATTAACCTTTTTTTTTAAATTTCGCGCATTAAATGGCATAGATGATAGACAATATTAGTGGGGTTCAAACTTATATCGATAATCTTCGGGATAAGATGAAATGAATTCATAATCATGAAGCTGCCAGGAGACCGGTTTCTCGATTCTTAGTACTTAAAAGCAAAACTCATGTTGAAATACCTTGTATCATATGTTTCGACAAAACTAGTGGGGCTTCCAGCGCTCCAGCCACCAACTGCAAAAAGTATCTCAAAAGGTATTCGAGGCCTTGCTAATGGATCGTTAAGATCTGCTTCCGTGCCCGGCCTCGAATCCAACAACGTGAGAAATACCACGGCGGGGTATAAAGCTTCTTGACATTTCTGTGTAAAAAAAAAGTAATCTGAGTTCATTCAGAAGCTACCGACTTGAGTAATGACTGTCTTATTTTCTTACCTCGTCGTCGGCAACCGGCTGCCATTGCAATATTTTCGATTTAAAATATTTATAGCTGATGTGACCGAACCGAACACACAAAAGTAACGGTGGAATACATTTTCTTCTATTTTCCATGTCATGTTCCACCCATGTTTTAACTGCCTGGAAAACTATTTCTTCGTTTCGAACATTCAGTTCATCATCTCTCAAAATATCTTCTAATTCATCATATGAAAGGGTTTTGAATTCAATACATTCCTTAAGTATTCTGCTAAAATTTTGCCTTATATACAACTTCCCTTTTTTTTCTAGCTCACCACAGAAATAATATCTCGCGAATTTAAATATTCCGAGACAGTTGTGCGGCCTCAGCTCGTGTAAAAGGAACTGACAGCATAGCTGAATAACACCAACGACATCAAATTGATCCGCATATGGTAATAGATATTCAACATTTTCTGCAGTAACTGTGCATGTTCCTGTATAAGCATAATCGAGAATCAAGGTCATGTAATAGCTAGGGACATCGACAAAAATCTCCGTTTCCTCTGGCTCTCCTTTCTTCAGCGAATTGATAAATATTGCTTTGAAATATGGACTAACGGCAGAGATTATTGCCCGATGCACTCGGATTGTTTTCATATCCCTGCAGACGATGATGCCATCGCACAGCTGGCCGTTCTGTCTCAATTCATTCCATATTGTAGGGAACTCTACAACTGAATAATTTTCAGGGAGGCACACGCATTTTCGTTTTCGCGTCACAATTTTTTTTTTGCTTAATCTGGGTTTCGAGGATAATGGAGTACGAACAGAATTTTTATTTTTTGATAATTTTCGATGTTTCGAATTAAATTCCATTCCTTTCGAAAAAACGGCGGTCGAAACTTGATCTGTCGCGATGACAGGCTTGGAGACAGTTGTGATTCATTTGTTAAATTCCCTATGGCATGCAAATTCAAATTTCAGCTTCTATGCTATTTTATTGCTGCCTGACATATTTCACACAATGACTCTGAGAAATTCAGAAATTCCTTTATTGCAGACTGCAGTCTGTGTTGCTGTCATTGGTTGCGGTCAACAGTCAGTCAGTAGTCGGTACATAGGTCTATTTATCCTACTCTTTGGTCAGTACCCAGTTTGGGAGGCGGTTTGGAAATGGTACAAAGGTTAGTTTAGTAGACTATTTTTAAGGACCCTTGCCAATGTGAGTATCATTGTAAATAGTCGAAAAATAGTGTTTAACGTGCTTTCATAGGCACATGGATATCCACAAATATGACCCCCAACTTCCGAACTTCGAGCACAATTTCCAAAACTTAGTAGCAGTTTTTGCCCAATCCGGGAATCGCCCACGTTCAGTAGTCGCGCTTGCGACCACGAGATCAACGGGGCAGTTGCGTGACTGATGTTACGTCGTCACCGAATAAGTAAACCACAAAAGAATCAAAATAATACAAATCCGTTGAAAATGATTACTGTAATTTTCAAATAGGAACTTGAGGGTCATTTTTTTTTCCTTTGCTTTCTTGTGTGTCTCATTTTTATGGTCTAATTTATGTATGTATCAGACCATAAATGTATGTATGTTTAACAGACTCAAAAAAGATTTCAATGTTTTTTTTTTAGTGCTGGCAGCATTCTTCTTAGCTGTCAACAATCGTTTTTGTCTATAGTCTCTTTTTCTTCCGGTTGTCAAGATGGTGAGTTTCGTTACCGTGAAAATAAAATAAATCTTTGAAAATCGTGATAAATGCGAAGTGTTGTGTGAGTTCATGGTGTTTTTTACTTAGAGCAGTGTTATCAATATGTGTTCCTTTACATATTTCAGGGTATCGACATCAACCATAAACACGACAGGAAAGTTAGGCGCACCGAAGTCAAGTCTCAGGATGTGTACCTGAGATTGCTTGTGAAAGTAAGTAGAACTTTATTACCACAACATCTTTAAGCTTTCTTTATTCCGTACCTATAAATATTTGTAAAATTCAGTTTTTCGAGGAACTCCAGTTTCTAACCTAAACTTGTTGTTGTTTCTAGCTATACAGGTACTTGGCTAGGCGTACAAATGCCAAGTTCAACACGATTATTCTTCGTAGGCTGTTCATGAGCCGCATCAACCGGCCTCCGCTATCGCTGTCGCGGTTGGCTCGTCACATGAAGAAGCCTACTCGCGAGGGCATGATTGCCGTCGTGGTGGGTAGCATCACCAACGATGTGAGACTATACAAGGTGCCCAAGTTGTCAGTGGCCGCTCTGCACGTCACTGAGAAGGCTCGTGCCCGCATCTTGGCTGCTGGAGGTATGTTCTATTGTTATTATTTATCGAGTGAGGTTAGGAAGCATGCAAGTAAATATAGCAGTAACAATACAAGGAATGTAACATAAAGGGACATAATTACATTCTCTGTTACGACTTCTTTGGGCAGTATTCAGATGATTAAATTCAGAAAACTTCATAATGCTTGCTTATTCTCATTAATTTCAATGCTGGAGTGTTGTTAGTATTGTACCATGCATGGCTCTTACACACTTTTGCAATGATGAATGAAATAAATTCAGCCAATGAACTCTTTAGCTCATCATCTAGCAAGGTCAGGAAGTCTTAGCTAAAAGGGTAAAACGCTGCACCAGTTTTTCGATTGTTTGTTTTGCCAAAAAACAATTAGCTTCTGTGTGAAAAATCAACATTTTTATCTTAAAACTAATATCTGTTTTTCAAAATCTGTGCTAAGCCAAAGTGTAGGTTGTTTCAACTTCACTAACCATTAGTGTGGGTCGAACTTTAATAATAATATTGTTACTTAAATTCTAAAAATAAGTAGTTGATACAGAGTATGTCAAAAATAGCAAGTTTACAGGAGAGTGAAAAAACTCTAAAAAATTACTTACGAATAACAGGTACTAAACCATTTTATTATTTGTGTTCACTTCAAAAGACAAATTCTCTAGCAAAAGGCATCAAATCTCAAAAACACTAAAAAATTACTTACGAATGTTAGAACTTAAATGATGATATGCCAAATATGCTCTTTGGGCGTTGAGGTATGGACACCACCTCAATAAACAACACTGAAGGTATCATTAACACTGAAAACAGAATATTTTCCATGTTTTACTATTCATTTTGAGTTCCCAATATTTCGGCGCTGTTGTAAGCACCATGATCATAGATAAAAATTAGTTTATCTGTGAGCATGGTGCTTATCATATCCCATTTTCAGAGTTAATGATAGTGTTTATGACCAAGTCAGTTTAAATACTGAAGGTCTATGTATCACCAAGAATAGGCAGTTAATTACAATTTTCACTCATCCTAATGATTAAGACCTAATTCAAACTATTTAGTACCATGGTAATAATTGTAGACACCACAAATCCAAAACAAGCTGTGGAGTAACTAGTCATAAGTTGCATAATGGCTTCTAAGTAGATAAGTTATAATTTTCCAAAGGCATCCCCTGGTGGATGTAGGTCTCCATTTAGAATCCTTGTTTTTTTCTCACAAATTTGATCTTTTTACAAATGCTACAACTGATGGTTTCCTTTACTTCAACTGCTCACAATAAAAAAAATTAACACCAAATTTTTTCATTTCCAGGAGAGATCCTGACCTTTGATCAATTGGCTCTGCGTGCCCCCACTGGCGCCAAGACCGTACTTCTGCAGGGTCGCCGCAATGCGCGTGAGGCAGTCCGTCACTTCGGACCCGCGCCTGGAGCACCACGCTCGCACACGAAGCCTTACGTGCGCACAAAGGGACACGAGCGCGCGCGACCTAGCCGTCGTTCTAACGTGTAATCTTTAAATATAAGGACTACAAATCTAACACTGTTGTGTTATTTCTAGATTTTAAGAAACCACAACAGCACTTACTCTCTTATAGTCGCCAACTGCGAATCTCGACACAAGGTTTTTGCCAAAAATATTTTAAAAACAATAACAAAAGATGCAGGAATAATAATCATTCCCTTTACACATAACATCAGTACAAGTTACTTCTACTGATACCTAATCATTATAAAAAATTAAACAACAATAACAATATCACAGAGATTTATTACTATCATCATAAATAAATACTAATATATCTACATCTTAGCTGCAAAAGGCGCTCATCCAGTAATTCAACAGTGGCTCATCATGCTGTGCCACGCCAAACACTTGTTTTAGCTTGGCTACAGCATCAGACCTCGATCCTGAGGAATCTATTGCTGCTTTCACTGCTTTAGATATTCTGCAACAAAGAAATAGAACAAGCATAACCAGCAATCCCTGAAGGGTTAGGCCCTATAGTGCACCCATATTGCGCTAGATAAGTTAGTCCCATGTAATATGGGACTGTGCGAAACAACAAAACTAAGCTTGAAAACATTGGTGAAGCCTTTGCCCAGAAGTGGGATGACACAGGCTAACAATGTCAGAAATATAACACAAACAAAAAATAGGTACTCTTGATGGTTGGCTAATGGTGGATGTTTCAATCATACATGAAATAACCTAATGGGACAAGGACAGGCAGAATGCATCTTTCAGTGGTTTGCTATGTTAATAACTTACCCAAGCCATTCCAACTGTAGGGATTTGACATGCTGATGCAGCACATCATCATTAAACTTATCATTATTCATTGAATTTTCTATTCTATTCATCAATGTTGGGCCTGAAACGAAAATATTCTCATAGATAATGATGTTTTTTTTCATGAAAACACTTGATTTCTTTTCATAACTCAAACTCACATTTAGCGGGCAATGAACCTGCCCACTTGAAGCATAAGTTAATATTTTCTGTTTCCTCCAATAAGCATACATTGGGCGGTAACTGCTCTTCACTTCTGCTTTTTCTTATTCTTGGATTATCAATAACTTTCATTGGTAGCAGCCTTGATAAGCCATTTATAATGGTTGTTGCATCCATGTTGCTTGATTTTATAACTATCTGAAACAAGAGAAAGGTTTATAATAGTCAAGGTTTTTAATGTATATTTCAATCATATATCTGTAATCAATCCAGGGAGGGTGTTAATTCTGAATAGTGCCGCTTTATACAATTAAGGAAAACAGCTTCATATTATTTAAGCATTGTTAGGATTCTTATTTCTACCCTTGCTTGTATGAAATATAAAACCATAATAAGGAAGGTAGGTAACTTCACACATTATGTAACAACACTCATGTAAGAGTTTCTTACATGATTGATCTCCATTGCATCTTGCGATAATCGCATAAGTGTATTCTCAATATCAATGCTTTTAATAATCACAACATGTCATTTTTATTTCGACTTACTAATTACTAATAAAAAGAACTGCAAACTTACATAAACTCCAGTCAAAGTACAATACATCAATATCCTAAACACTGCTTTTGACAGCAACTTTTCCAGCAGCCTGAGGGATACACAATCTTTGTCATCAGTCACTGAGCAAGTGCCTGGTTCAAATATAGAATTTTTTACAGCATGCGGTTGTAACTTCTTGAGTAAATCTTGACTTGTATACAAAGTTTCTGAATATGTGTGAGCACCAGCTTTGAGCATCCATGTGAAGTGAGAGTGTAGCCTTTTGAAGACATTTTCATCTCCTGCAAAAAACCGATCGAGAAATAGATGAGCTCTTATGTTGGCTACATATTACCTCTATAGGAACCTTGGTTTGATTCCCAGGCTAGGCAAAGCGTTTTTGAGTGATTGTTACTCAATCTGAAAATTCTCAGAACATTCTGGATAAGCCAATGCACTAATCCATTCACATACCCCTGTTTATTGCTCAGAGGAATTCAGTGATGGTAAAGTGTGTGTTTAGTATTTAAATAGTGTAAATAAAATCAAAATGCAAATATAAGGATTCTAGCAGGTAGCATTCTGTGGTTTCTGCCTACCCTCATGCGAAAATGTGTATGTATATAAATAATATACCTGAATATTCTGCAAGGATTGCAGCTACTGGTAAAACTAACTAACTGTATCTTAATTCAAGCAGTTACACAATCTTCACATCAAAAATAATGATGTTTGACTCACCAGTCAAGTGCATCAATGATCTGGACTGAACAAAGTCATTTCTACCAGTTTTCAGTCTGAGGGCTCTCTGGGAACACACCTTTTGTTCAGCATCAAACACAACTTCAGCCAACTCTTGCAGCTCTTTTGATATTTTCTAGAAAGACAAGGATTTTAAGTCATCAATGTTTAAGACAAGTGGATATGAAGAACAATAAAGCCCTCGATTGCTAGTTATTTAGCAACACTCTATCAACTGTAGAAAGTCATATTATTGCCCTCTGTAACCAGATTATTAGGAATGTCAGGTCTGTTCCAAAACAAACCTTGTTCAGGTTTAATTGTACACTCAATACCTACTCTAGTTTTATTATAAGGCTTCAACCAACTATGCCATTGGGTTGACAACAGGACCATTAACCTTTGGTATGATGGTTTGATCAGCAAACTAAAGCTACCTAAAAAAAAAGCGTGATGTGGTTTTGCTGTGGATCCGCATTCTGGCAGTATAACGTGATTTCGCGGATCCGTGTTTCTGGCAAACCAAAGGTAAAATTGGTTAAGGTCAGTTTGCGATAATAAGTTATACCTGCATATGTTCAGAGAGCAACGGCGTTATATTCAACAGCAGCATTTTGTCCTTCATCAGCACGACTATTGAGAACCACCGCTTCAAGCCCCTGGCCCAGGTGTCTTTGACCTGGAATGTGAGGCTCAAGACATGGCCGTGTGTGTCATTGAAGTATACCACTCCACCTTCTTTATTCCAGTTTACCTGATAAACAATGATCATTAATACAATATTACTGTGAATAGATAGGAAATGTTACATTTTATGGCGAAAAAAAATGTTTATTTCTACTCATTGTATTTGTACATGGCAATCCATCCTAATATTATAAATGTGACTTACTCTGTCTGTTTGTTCCTTTCAATATCTTAATGGCGAAACGGATAGACCATAACTGATCCCGTGAGATACATCATTCTGACATGCATGCGGAAGAAGCAACGGGTCGGCAAAAGCTAGTAGATTAAAAATGATTGCAGAACAGATTGGTTTGTTATTTTTTACCTCACAAGTTATGCTTCTGATGGCGGCTTGCCTCAAAAACGACGTGACGTCAGCATTGGGAACTGATTCCCTGCTGCAGTATATTGTACCATCATCCTCCCGTGACACAAAAACCATTTCTGGGCCCAGGGAAGTACAACCACTGCACTGAACACTGGCTCTTGAAGATTCCGTCGTATTTTTATCATTGTCTGTCGTGAAGGTGCAAAATAAAGGCCGCGGGCCGTGCGCCTCGCAGAAATGGCACAAACCAACTATTGCGTTCATTGCATTGCGATTTGGAAGTGACTTGTTTTAGGATTGAATCGCAAGCAACAACAGCATCAGCTGTTCGACGAATTGACATTAGAATGCCAAAATTTGTCATTGACAACCAAAGTTGTCAATTATGATCACAGGTGTTACCAGTTTTAGGCACACGTTTTGTTTTTTTTTTTCTTTGGCTTCGCACGGTTTGTGCATTTAGCCACACGTTTTGTTATTCAATAGGTTAGACCAACATTTGAGAATAAAATACTTTGGTCTGGTCTGGTATTAAGGCTGAGCCAGAAACCAATTATTGGTTTATGGCTCAGCCTTCCTATCAGTTATTTCAAGCTTGCTTATTAGTAAGACTTTGTCCACTAATAATGGAGTACATTGCGCCTTCGTCATCTAGTCAAACTAATTTTAAAACCATGTGGTTTTATGAAATAGAAGAAATCTGGGCCCCAGATTTGTTGTCCATAACCAGAGTACCAGGTAACGTAAAAAGGAAGTGGGCTTTGTTCTATGTAAAATAATTTAGGGCCAGCGATGTTATACCTATGTGTAGCTGGATGAGAATGCTAATTGTTAGATAGCAGGCTAGAAGAATAACATCTGCCTAGCCTTTTCCCAACTATGTTGGTGTCGGCTTCCAGTCTAACCGGATGCAGCTTAATACCAGTATTTTACATGGTGCGACTGCCTACCTGACCTCCACAATCCAGTTAGTACTGGGGAATACGATACCCCGTGGTAAGACTGGTTGTCAAACTTTCGGGCCACTGTCTACCTGTAACGAATGTCAAAGATGTACAATTGACAGCCGGGAACAAAGGCTTAACGTGCTTTCCGAGACACGAAGAAAACTCGGTATGTAATGGGTGGTCACCCATCCACGGACCAACCCAGGCAAGCGCGGCTTAACCTGACGATCGACCCGAGCGGCTGCTATTATTTAGCCACAAGCTCCTTCCCTAGCTCTCAGACTGGAAGAATATACTTGTATTTAGAAAATACGGGGCGGCAGACCGGAATATACGTAAGGCTTGTATGAAAAGTCGACCCAGGCCAGCGGCGAATAGTAAAGATAATACACCACGGCTGGGTTGTCCTTGTTTTACAACATCGTCCCGATGACAATAGTAATTATCTGATCTGTTAACTATGACCTGACGCTGCCGCCCGGGGCTATGCCACTGCCAAATACTGCATGATTGCGTCCAACAGTGGGTGGACTACTATCCTGGCCTATCTGACATAAATCGGGCACAACGCCAGATTAATTCCTAGTGGAGAAACAGGAGTGGTTTCTCCACTAGAAATTTTCAACACTAATAACATTCTTATAATAAGCTGTGCTATGAAATCCTAAAATTGTTTCTTTACACGTTTTATAGGCCCTTTGTTACTTTCGAAGTTGAAAATATCCAATATTGTTCCAACAACAGTTACATGTCGATTTATTTAAAAGCTTTTTCGTTTTGCTGCTTACAAAGAATTAGGAAATAGGGAAAGTTCAATTTGGGAATAAAGGAAAATGTAAAAAATAAAAAAAGGCCGAGAATTCTGATTTTCAATAACTCATTTATTCAACTGTACACTGATTCACAGTTACAACTTTAATGGAAAATCACAAGCACAGCTATAACGAATTACCTAAGATTAATAAGTAATTTGACTGTGCTAAATCATCCAACATACGCGATGACAAAATGCTCTATCAATCAATATTATTTTATTACATATAGTATCGCACCTGGTTATCTCCCTCCGCCTTACTAGGCACGTAAACCTTATACGTATGGTAACAGCGGTCACAGCGAAGCAACATGATCAAGAAACTTGAGGAAAGAAATAAACGCGATGAATATAAAATAAATTAATTTAATATTATAAACAAATAACATGTTACTGTGCCTATAGAAAAAAAAATTGTCTAAAACGTTTGTTTATACTACTGTTTTTATGTTTATGCTGTTTATTTCTTAGAGACAGGTTTGTAGGCTAGTTTTCTAGACTTCAGTGTAGACCACTTGTGTCGTTTGAAGTAGTAGGCAACGACGGCCAGCAAAGAGAACATGCCGATGGCCTTGATGGTCATAAGCCGGCGGTCGTCGAGCTCGGGCTCGGAGCACCAGCGCAGGAACGTGGCCACGTCCTTGGCGAGCTGCGAGGACGTCGCAGGAGTGCCGTCGCTGTATTCAGCCGCCTACAACGATTTGTTCGTGGTTAACATCTTCAATTCATGCGGGCTCTCACAAAAATTGTTCCCAATACAGAGGGTATTGGAAACAATTTATTAATTATGGTTAGTAAAAATTTGAATTTTAAGTGTCAAGCAACTCAAAACCATGTGCTGAGCAACTATTGATTACTGACAATAAAATTAGTTTTGCCCTGTGTATGATTATGGCATGGGTCCAGATTGTTTGTTTGTTTGAAGATTCAAGTTTCACATACCTCGTCAAAAAGTACTTGGGCCATGGCGATGGCGCCGCCAGGGAAGTACGGGTTGTAGTTCTGTCCCTCTCGCAGCACCACTCCGGCAGGGGCCTCCATGTAACCGGTGAGGAGGGCGAAGATGTAGTCCTCGCCGCCCTTGCGACCCGAGCAGATCAACGATAGATCGGGCGGGTAAGCACCTGGACCAATACAAAATGTTTATTTAAATATAACCTCCAACAATTATGGTGTGAAACATTTTTAACAGACTTCTAAGGATATATAGTTTTCATGCGGGGTTCAACAACTTTTGCTGAAGTCAAACTAAACAGAAATATGGAAAAATAATATTGTCATATTGATTTTGATGGTCACATCCAAGATGAGCTCATGCAAAAATATGTGTTTGTGCAGACTGAATGCATGCAATTTAAATATGATTTAGGGATTTCGTAACTCTTGAGTTTTAAATGAGTTAGTGTTGCAATTAAACGTAATGGTACTGACGTCAAGAGGCCATCGTCAAGGTTTTTTTTTTTTGGAAGTGTCCAATATGACTATTATTTGATCTTTGTAATTGAGCATTTTCCTCATTATTAAACTACATTTGAAACACGCATTTATGTATGTAGTTTAGTTACGTCTTTCGTCAACATGTCGTCAACATAACTTTTGGGAATAGTAGGAAAAAGGATAGAAATTAACTAACAATTCCAAAGTAAGGAAGTTATTTGTACTTGAGTAAATAAACTTTAAAACTGTTGTAACAACGACCCTAGTGCATTATTATTAAATTCCAAACATTATGATAATAGGAAAGCCAAAATTGTTGGTTGAAAAATAAAACTTTTTTGCATTTTCTGTCGAAAATCATAAAGAAAACATACTCAACTACTTTATTTCGCTTAGGCTTAGCATTTATATTTCTGGAACCATGTCAGACATTTAGGTAGTCTAAATGTGAGCTGTTAAATTAGAAACTAGAGCATTCGAGTAAGATGCATGTCCTTCAATCTTAATACTATAATATTCAACGGTTTTCGAATTTCGAGGATCTAACTACGATGTTTTGGCTTGTATTTGTTAGTGATCTTACATAATCTCAAGTTAACCGTTTTTTTGAAACTGTTAGGTCAATGTAAAATTACAATGTCCGTTTTTTTTAAATGCGACTATTTTGATATAAATTTACTACGAAAAAACAATGCTTTTCTCATTATTTACTATTGCATGAAAACTTAGTAGTTAGGTCAAAATAAATTAACTCGACGGATTCTCCGTATTAAATGACGCATGGTTTGATGACATGACTCACTGATCTCAACTTCTTTATAGCATGAATGATGTTAGGAATTGTTTAATTCTTAAACATTAGATTTTATCTCCATTATCTGGGTGTATTCAAATCGAGCCGATAATAGATAACTTCTAGACATGTTTGTTTCATGGTCGCCTAATCATTAGTTAGGCCACGTAAGCCCTGGCGAATTTTTTTTTGTTTTAAACAATATATAATGAATATTTTTCAATCTCAATATTAAATTATTATATATAATTTGAAAAGTTGGAGTATTATAAAGTCTTACCGTTGTTAGCTGCTCTCGCAGCGTTTTCATTGGGGTATGGAGATGGTAGGTAGTCGGAAAGTTTGCCCGGCCGCTCGAAGTAGTTACCCTCCTCATCAGGGCCGTCTTTAATCACCACCTGTGTACAATTTTAATGAGGTACTAAAACACCGGCGGGCTTATAGAGGGTTTCTGCAATTAAGGTACTTGAGTGTGCATTTTAAAAGTTGACAATATTGGAATAGCTGTGAAATTGTTCCCTGTTTTGATGGATTTATCAATGAAATGTTGAATTATTATTATAGCTAGCCCGTACTGTCCCACTGCTGGGCAAAGGCCTCCCTCTATTCCTTCCAACGGTCACGATTCTGTGCTACTACTTTCCAATTGTCAAGGAAGACATCCAGTTCTCATTCGTGGTCGAGTGGTCGAAGTGTTAAAATAATCGAAATATTAATAAATAATTCTAACGGCACAATATTTAAGAGCTCGTTACGACATTGCCATCTTTCAGAATGAGATGAATTCTGAAAGTAGATTCTTGAAAGTTCTTAGTTCTCCTAATCAATCATTTCTATCAAACATATAAAATGAGTCATTGTGATGACTGTTATGCAACACATTCATTAAGTTTGTCACTAATTAAGTAATTACTCAGATTTGTATGATTATTCTCATTGTTTTAATTGCTCTTTTTCTAGCATCAGGTTATTATTAGTTTTCTACCTATTTCACAATATTATTACTGTCCCAACACTTTGGCTTTTCAGTAAAGCAAACATAGGATTGATAAACCTATGTATAGTTTTGAGGAAATAGGGTCGATATTTGCATCAACTTTGGGCGATTGTATAGAAAGTAGGTAACCTTAGGGCGTGGTTCCAAATCTTATTCCAAGTTAGGGGTCAATGCCCTGACACTTTTTGGCTATCCCACTATCAACTCGTCTGCCGTGTGACATAATGACTGCAATAAGCTGCTGCTAGTTGTCAAGTCATGTTTCCACAACAACACTGTGTCACATGATTATACATAATAAGTTTGTTGCTATTCTGGCTTGTTGCCATTTATTTGTTTCAGAAGATTTTCCGTTAGGGCAGATTATTGCAGGCACGTGGTCACACAAAAATTCACCATAATTGTTATATTATATAAGTTTTCATGGAGAGGGATGGGGGATATATCATCAACAATGCTGAAAATTCAGTGTTGAACTTCTTGCTCTGCAAAGACAGTAAACAATTTTCCTTTGGAATGAAAGCTACACTTGTCAACCCAATCGCCACATCGCAAACCGCGCGTGTGATTTTCTGTTTTTCAATTCCATGCGGTCGATAAGAGCAGTTAAATTTCCAGCATACATTAAAACTTTAAATGTCTATAATCTTTTTTTGACCACTATTATAAATTGATTAATAGTTAGCAGAAAACGGAGAGCAACCTTCCATTCATAATGTGTAAGCCTTACCAAAACCCGACTGCCTTATAATTATTACTTTTGAATTGATGCCTCTAGATTCAAGCAAGAATACGTGAAATAAAATGACGTCACTCTAAAGCGTGTTTTTTAAACTATAATATTGACATTTACGTCATCAGTATTGATGATAATATGACAATTTGCCTAGGTCCTCTAGATCTAATTATGGTCATGGTTTTTTAAGCTTGCGATACTCACGTCAGCAGCCTCGGCCTTCGCCTCTTCTTCAGTGTGGGTGACATTGACGAGGTTTCGGAAGGCGATGTACTGCAGCGAGTGGCAGGCCTTGCACACTTGCTTGTATACCTCGTATCCACGACGTACACTGTTCAGAAAGAAATAGAAGCATTATATTATCTATTTTTCCTGTACCAAGTTAGACCGGAAGTTGGGAAAAGGCTAGGCAAATCATGACACCTAACATAGATGATGGCTGATAAAAGATGTCTGGAAAAGATATTATGCTGCCACAACCCTGAATAATTTGGGATGACTGTAGTTGGGCATAGGATATGATAGATTAGTATAATATAAAATGTGTATGCATATGCATTAACTTGTAAAAGTTGAAACTAAAGTCCTGTAGATAACAGGTCTTTAGTTTTCCCGATAACATAAATATTTACACTAGATAAATGCAGTATTTGAGTGAATTTAGTATGTACACAAAATGATGGTTCAATTACTTTACTGAAAATATCCTTTTAACCATAGAGTAACAGCTTTATATTTTTTATTGCACTGTGATTACAATTTATTTACATTGCTGAATAGATAACAGATAATCCACCTTGATGATATTGTGATAGTATTGTATGTTATCACCATACAGTGTCAGAAAGTTATGAACCATTCATCAGTCACAGTTGACTGGTGAACATAGGCCTCTCAACAGAAAATCTTTATTCTAGCATTATGTAACAATGTATCATTATTTTAGGGTTTTTCATAACTCATTCACATTTTTCATAACATTCATTCACATTTTTAATAACATTTTACTTGAAAGACATTTTTAAGATGTGGCCTAAGTTAGAGCATGCTTGCCTAGAAGAAACTGATTCCAATTTTCAACACAAGAATCGTTGTTGTGGTTTAAAGTTATAGCGAAATCATAAACATAGTTCCACTTTTCTATGTGAATGTGGTAATTGGTAATACATATGAGGGCCAGTTTCACCATATTTATATATGGTTAAGTTATCTATCTACCAAAAATTCCATAAAAGTTCTTGAACTTTTTCTGTAGTTGTCTAGTATATGGGTTTTCATTGAGACAGGACCAATATACCGGTCCTATATTTCTAAAACTGATCACCTACGAATAGCAATCGGAAGATAAATACCACCAAATGACCTACATTTTAAAAGATTCTATTATATTGATTGTCACTGAAATGAGATTGCAACTAGAATTTTTTAAAGGAAGAAAATTGGCCTTAAGAATCTTGAACCTACATAAACTTTAACTTGGAAAGTGGTTTTTTTTTTTTACTTTTTATTATGAACTGCTTTTCACTCATTTTCTGAACTTACCTGGCATGGTCTAATGACTTGAACCAGCCGTCGTGGCTCCAAGGCTGATGTGGTGCATGGGCTTCAGAACCCGAAGCCTGGACTGACTGCTCAAGGGCGAACAGGAGTGCTCCCACACCACCCCCTATCACCCCCAGTGATGATAGCCACTGTTTAGGAAAAGAAATTAGCAGGAAACCTTGAAAATAGAGATTGGAATAGAAGTAGGAATATTCTAAGTAGTTTGCTTAGTTTATTGAATGATATCAATTATAACTTTAACCTTGATATCCTACAAGGATGGAACAAAAATAGTTTTGTTTTAACTTAGAACATTTTGAGAAATTTTGTTCTCTAAGCTAAAAAAATGTATTAGAACACTTAAATAACATGCAGTTGGGCCATATCTATTGTATGCAATAATACTATAATAGCAGAATCACACATAAAATTAAAATAAGTGGCAATACAACTATTGTTTTAAGATACTGTTATTATTACACAATACTTTTTCTGGTTATCATTTGGGTAATTTTTCAAGCACCAGTAACTTTTAGACCAACTAATATTTTGAAAATATTAGTTGGTCTAAAAGTTACTGGTGCTCTTGGATATATCAAAGCATAAATCAATACTGATAACTTCGAATACGTATTTTCGTAGATTACGTCGACACATTTTCAAAATATTTCCTTTTGCTTAAAATAAATTAAATAACACACCATTTTTCTGTTCCTCGTCCATCCTTGGGCTCCGGTGGACAGCTGACAAACCTGCAACGGACAGCTTCCATTAGATTTCCAATGTACTTGTTACATAATGCAGAATAGGTTAACACTTGCCCATGAAAATTTATTTTAAACACTTGTGCTAATTTTCGCTCCAGAGGGTCCCCCAACACCACGTCATCGCATTTATCACGTTACGAGGGTCATGGTTTAGCACAAATTCATGAAATACAGCAGTTTTCCGTGACACTTCGAACTTGAACTTCTCCGTCATTGGTAACATATTGAACATGGTAAGGGTACCTACTAACAATTTAAACTATATAACAATGTGTTTAGAACTATTCCAGTACCTGGGGAACAACTATGCCATTATTTCTTAAAAGACGTGCCCCACAAATCCTACCCACGGCGGCCGCCATGATAGAAAAACGTCTAATGAAAGCTCAAGCCGCTGACAACTACCAAGTCATGCTGCCATTGGAAAATAATATTGTCAATGATCCAAATATTTTGTGAAAAGGACAAAAAATATAATAGATTTATATTCTATTCTTGTTTAGCTGTAAATAAACAATACATTTATATACTTGTTTACTATGCCATGACAACTCACTTCAAACGACATACCTATTGGACAGTATATTGACATCAGCCCTCAAACTACTGGCCGATAGCCACAAATATAATTTTTATTGATAGAATACTACATACGAGTACCACTAAATACCTACATAAATTATATCTTTAAATTCATGGGACATTGATAGTACAAAACAACTACTGGCTACATTATCACAACAAAAAATAAGTTGATGAAGAGAATATCATCTAGAAATCTCATGAACGCAACTATTTCTCGATTGACAAATCAATGTCATGTCACTGTCAGTCACACAAAAATAACAAAAGAAAAGCTCTGAAGGCATAAAAGAAGGTTATAAAAAATACTGTTCGGTGCTTATTAATTCCTTCAAAGTTCTGCTTAAAGTTAACGATTAATATTGAAATAATGTTATCCTAAATGAGAATAAAACATTTAGTCAGATTCAGTAACATTTTTATAACGAAAAGGTTTGTTTGATAACTATTGTGACCGTCGGCGTCGGGATCGTGGGCTTTATACTATTATTTTATGTCTATGCTTCATACTGAATGTTTGTGTTTCAGATTCAAAAGCTCCGTCTGCACGAAGATGAAAGTTTTTACCCAGAAGAGGAACCCTATTACTGGGAGTACGGAGTGGGATGTTCAGGACGAAAACTATGATTTTCACCAGGAAATAGCGCGATCTGGATTTGCCGATATGCTGCACGATACTGAAAGGAACAAGAAGTATCATATAGCTCTCCAGCTTGCTATAGAAAAACTGCATAGTAATGGAAAGAAAGCGAATGTTTTGGATATAGGTTTGTAGTTATTATAATTTTTAATAACTTTTAAGTAGCAAATCAGTCATTTGCTTAAAATAAAAGCGCTCCCGAGATGATCCTCTCACCAGTACACTCCTGATGATCCTCTCACTTTTATGTTTAGGATCATTTCCTTAAATAAGATACTGGTAAGAGGATCATCTCGAGAGCAGGTTTAAATACTAAGATGAACCTCTGACCCCACATTGCTTTAGATGATTATTCTAGACTACTTAGCTTTAAGCTGATTATTGAAACTGCTACTAAATGGAGTTTCTAATATAATTTCAGGCACCGGAACAGGTCTTCTATCAATAATGGCAGTTCGTGCTGGTGCTGACTCTGTAGTTGCTTGTGAAGCTTTCAAACCAATGGCAGAGTGCTGTGCAAAGATTCTACAAATAAATGGTGTTGAGGACAAGATAAAACTGATACCGAAGAGATCCACAGAGATTACCGTGGGTGAAGATGGTGATATGAAGGAGAGAGCCAATATCTTAGTTACGGAGGTGTTTGACACCGAGTTGATTGGTGAAGGTAAGGAGTTTATAAGGGATTTCTATTGGAATATTTTCCATCATCATCACCATTGTCATTCCCCATCATAATCTCAATTTATTTGGGGTTGCATTTCTGTGCATCGCATGCTACACTTTTCAGTCACCAGCACCACTGTCAGACTTCTAGAAGAGATACATATTTGGTAATCCAATCCATTTGCTACATCTCAGAAATATTTTTCAGATGATACTAGTTTGGAACACATTCTAGCTATTGGATATTTTGGTGTAATACTTTCTTAGTTTGTGGTTTTTGCGAGGAAAACTTGACAGTATCTTTGAGTTAATGCACTGTGTTCTTATTATACACAGTAAAACCATCTTAAAAAAGATTGTCTTCCATATTCTTGCTAGTGTTGTCACTTCAAAATTCAGTCAAAGCAACATAAAAAGAATGTTAAGAAAGAAAAAGTCTTGTTAAAATATTAACAGTAAAATTATGGTATTGTTTTCAGGGGCTCTGTCAACATTTGCACATGCACACAAGTGCTTGTTAGAGAAAGACTGTATAGTGGTGCCGGACTCTGCAGTCATATACGCACAAGTAGTTGAGTGTCCGACTTTGTGGAAGTGGAACAAACTCAATGATCTTGCTGATGCTGAACTGGATATTGTGCTGAGGACACCACAAAAAGTAAGAGTTTATAAAAAAAAAAACAAAATCATTTTTCTAGGAGTTTTGCTATTATCATAATGAGTCAAACCTTAATTTCAAATGAAACTAGATTTAGGCCATTAGAACTCTCTACTAGTTGAATGTCACTCCTAGAAGATTAAGGCTTCAAGCAAACTAAAATCACCAATGAGTACCCAGAATCACGTGTAAACAGGATTTCTATAGCTCTTTTGTTTGAAAACTAGTTAATAATACATTTTGAAATCTATTTCTGTAAAAGCATACTCAATTTGATTTGTCATTATCAAGAAGACTGACTTATATTCCTACCAACCAATTATAACAAGAACTCATCTTCATCTGCCTAGCCTTTTCCCAACTATGTTGGGGTCGGCTTCCAGTCTAACCAAAGGCAGCTGAATACCAGTATTTTACATGGAGCGACTGCCTATCTGACCTCCACAACCCAGTTAGTATTGGGTAATATGATATCCCTTGGTAAGGTTGGACTGGTTGTCACACTTTTGGGCCACTGACTACCTGTAACGACCGTCAAAGATCTACAAATGTCAGCCGGGACCAACGGCTTAACATGCTTTCCGAGGCACAGAGGAAACTCGATATGTAGTGGGTGGTCACCCATCCACAGACCAACCTAGGCAAGCGCGGCTAACCTGAAGGTTGATCCGAGCGGCTGTTATTATGTAGCCACGAGCTCCCGTCATGTGATTTTACATAAGTTTTACAAATAAATTAATAAGGTTAACATTTTTGCCACTAGATGGTTGACTGTCCCGGTTCTGCTGCTGTCCACGACTTACAACTCTCCCAGTTACCTCGTCACGCATTTAGAGAGCTATCAGACCAGATCCCAGTGTTCTACTATGACTGGTCAGGTCGTTCACCCATCATTATGAAGCGGACGGTGAAGCAAGACTTCACTGTCAGCGGTACGGGCAGTGCACAGGTTGTGTTCATGTGGTGGGAACTTAATATGGATCCTGAGGGTGAGTTTGATGGCAGTTTTCTTCAGTTCAGTCAGAATCTTAATCTGACTCCACGAAATCACACATCTCCATGTTCCTATCCCTTTCTATCGCTCAGAACCGTTATTTGCTAGAACGAGAAATAGAGCGTGCTGCCGATCGCACGGACGATGCTGCCGCGTGCGATAACATTCCCGCTCTGTTTCTCCGGATGAGGTTCAACCCTAAGACATTACATTCGCATTTATAATAAATTATGAAACACTTTCGGAGATGTATGAAATTTGTATCCCGAGAAAATTGTGGACCTTTTTCTTTTAAATTGTGCTGCATTTATACATTTTGTTTTAGTGAAAACAATTTTAATGTATTATAAACTGTTTATTATATTTCCGCACAAGCAGTGCGTCTAATCTGGGTTTGCTTGAGGATTAAATCTGAGTGCATTCATCTAAAGCAGTTAAGGCCAGGATAAGGCGTTGGGACGCTTTGTTCGACGGTGCACCGACGTCGACTTTTAACTTTTCGTGTGGGGCGTAGTTGCCACAGGCGAACAAACCAGATTAAGAAAAGCATGCACAAAATACTGAATACTGTTAAGGGAAACTGTAATAAAATACTTTAAAAATCTTCGATTCTAGGCCGAATCTGCCTCAGCTGTGCCCCTTGGTGGTGCCACCCTGACGCAGACACATCATCTGAACGACCACAAGACACCATACCCTGGCGCGACCACTGGATGCAAGCAGTCTACTACCTTCCACAGGACATCACGCTAGAGAAAGACTCTGAGGCAACCCTCATCTCATGCCAAGACGAATATTCACTCTGGTTCTACCTAGAAACCGAAAGCAACAAGATACAGAACTACAAGAGACCTAATTGTGATTGTGGAGTCCATATGGCTTTATCTAGGACTCACGTATCGTACCTAAATGATGGGAAACGAAGTAAGAAGTTTCTACAAGTATTGCAAGAGAAAATAAACAAGAATTCAGTTGTTCTCGACGTGAATGGCGGCAGTCTCATGGGGTTAGCAGCGTCGACATTTGGCGCCAAAAAAGTTTATATACTTGAAAGTTTGAACTTAAATATTGGTATTCTACAAGACTATATTGATACAAATTGTCTTCAAAATGTACACATTATATCTGAAGTTACAGATGAAATAATAGGTGAAGTGACAGCAATGATAGGTGACCCTAACTTTACGAGTGCTATACTGCCGTGGGAGAATTTAAAAATGGCGTATCTTTTGTTTCAACAAAAGACTAATTTGTACAACTGTACGACTCTCCTACCGGAGTGCTTTGAGCTATGGGCTATGCCAGTGGAGTTCCAAGACTTGCATAAGATCGCGACACCGCTGGGAAAGTGTGAAGGAATCGATATGGCAGTGTTTGACAAATTAGTTGAGGTAAGTGTACGTATATTTATTTATAATTCTTGCAAAGTTATTACGACTTGACAAATCATCGAGACTTGTTTATTACATGTAAGTTTAATTCTCAGAGATGGTGAAAACCGCATTTAAATCAGTAGTGTATTTTAAGAGAACACCACGGTCACATAGAAAGATACGTAAAGCACGGCCCTTTTCACGGTGTAGATTTGACTAATAGGTCCCCTAGACCAAAATTCGGAGTCAAATTGTGGTTATTTCAGAGTTTCTGGGTATTTGGAATTGTTTCTGTCAAAAATCTCGTTAGAAATAGATAGTGGCTGGCCATACTAGTCAGGATTCGGGCCCTTTTTTGTCTCGGCCTTTGCCGAGAACTACAGCTACTACTTACATAATTATTTTACCTTTGTGCTTAGCTTCTGCCAGAATGTTTGTACAATCTTCCAACTGGCAACCTTTTTATAGTTGAAGACTTCCTTCATGACTTAACTATGTCGATTGTCAACGAGTGTCCTATTTCAATCCAGTTGCTAGTCTACGAAACTCGACTTAAAGGTTCACAAGACTGAACTATTTTTTGAAAAGCAAGTAGCTGCGTTGTCACCTAAATAACAAGCATACTAATACTAAAGCAAATAGTATTACATAGAATATCCCGAATTTGACACACTGTTGTCAAATGTATTGAATGAAAAGAGCCATCCTGAAATTGCTAAAAATAATGTAATGAAGGTCACGTTACTTACATGAACAATATTAAGATTTGACGGACTCGTAATATCATCATTGGTCCAGTCATCCAGTGCGAAGATGAAAGTCAAAGGGCACTTTTGAACGTCAACCTTTAGAACAAAGGAAAATGAGAATTGATTTTACAACCATTTGCAAGGGCGAGAAAGAGATGGAGATGTACAGGACAAATGGCACTGTTTCAAACAAAAGAATCAAGTTGAACTTCACTTAGGGTGGAAGCGCCAGGGTAGCCCGCGAAATTCAAATTACGTTTTTAATTATTTCATGAAATAGTCATTCAATGGGGTTGTATGAACTTTGAGGGTTGTATTGATGATATTAATGATTATAACGCTATAACTAAATACATATTACAGCCGCGAATCATATTTTGTTCCATGTATAGCCTGACAATGACCGGCAAATTGCAAAAAACGTAAGAAAATTTGAACTTCGCGGGCTACCCTGGAGCTTCCACCTTAAAGGCGTTCCCTCACTGGCCTGTAATGTATAAAGCAAGTGATTATACAAGGTGGAACGGACACGACGCGAAAACGGAACCGGGGACTCAGTACATTACTCTGATCCCCGCCACATAGAAAATTTTCATCGATAATTAAAAAAAAAAACGTGCGCATAGTAATGCTCGTTTCTCCTCACTCACTCATGTACTAAGTACTCGAACCTGAACTGTTAGATTACAGGCGCCCGGTGGTGGCGAAGATGAACTGAATGATTTAAGAGCGTGTACGCCGTGCGGCATTTCATGCAAATTATCAAATGTTTTTCGCTAACTTTTTAGACCTATGTATCCTGCTTATGGGTATGAAGTTTCATTAAAATCGGTTCAATCATATCGAAAAATAAGGACTTGAAAATTTGTATGAAATGCCGTACGGCGTACACGCTCTTAAGACGACAATAATCAAGAATAATGTTGTTTACTCCAGAGTTCGAGCACAATCAGCGACGCCGAAATAGAAGCTCAGCCGTTGTGGGAGTACCCTTGTAAGAGCCGCGGGGAGCCGGTCAGACTGTTGACGATCATTTACACCAAGCTGGAGCCGACGTTCGCGGTCGACGGCGTCGTCGAAGTACTGTAAGTCCGTGTATAGTAACAGTAGAGTAGGATCTATGTGCGCGCGACCCGCTCAAATCTCCGTCAGTTCTCAGGCTACAATTTGTGCAGTTGAATCACATTTTTTTAAATAAAAAATCTTAATGGGCTGAAAAACACCACTTTTTGAATGTAAAAAATTACGACATTTCTTAAAACGCCTGCCTTTCGCATATTCCTGTTGTTTTTATCTGGGGCGAAGGCGCGGAAATAAATATTTTTTTTCGTATACCAAAATTATATAAGATTAACAACCCAAAAACTACAATTTTTTTAAACTTTTCTAGTAAACCTCAAGCAGAAGAGGCCGCAATAGTAAACGGGTTCGCACTGTGGTCGGTGTGGAAGATCGGGAGCCAGCAGAGTTCGGGACCCATACAACCACCAGTCGTGGGACAGAGAGTGGAATGGGACCCTCACACCAGACAGGCGGTCAAGATACTTGTAAGTACTATAAACTGGCGTAGCTATAAAAAAAAGTTATAACATAAGTATAGAACGAAATGTTCGTAATTATAATATTACACATTTCCGAGGGCCCTTCCCTTTATCTCAATCCTGAAAGCGTCGTGGCTGACCCCATAGAAGGTCTAGCCAACGACCATTGGCGCTGGAACGAAAGAACTGATAGTCATGGAGAGGCCCCGGCCCAGCAGTGGGATAATGCATTCTAACAGTATCAGTATTCCGTCATCGCGTCAGAAACATCATTGTCGCTGGGATGGGATTGCGACTAGATTTTGAACGTTCATAAACACGTGAATTAAACTTCTGTTATCTCAATATTTACCATAAACGTACGAAAACATAATTTTTTGCCTAAAATTGTCTCTCAAACCGCAACATTATATCCAGTAACAGTAATATAGTCAGATCAACGGAATATGTAATAACAATATTTGCATAATCATTTAAAATATTGATGAATGTAATAAAACCGTGACGAATAGCTTCCTCAATAATGTAAGCCTGTAAACTACACTTAGTTAGAGATTAATGGATTAAAACCATAGCCCCGAGCAAAGCTTTGAATTAAACAAGTCAAACTGCAGATTATCCATTTGTTATCCTTTTAATTGGTTTATGGTGTCATTGGAGTAATACTGGTTTATTTTTGTTGTATTTAGGTTGGTAACTACATAATAAACGATAGGCTAGTTGTCTAGTTTAAAATAAAAAGTGGTTAATATGCTACCTTCGAATGTATTCTAACCAAAATTCATAAATGTTATTTATCAAAAAAAACGTTATGCTCTCCGAGGTGTTCACAGCCACGTGACTGAATGCCTAAGTTTACCGAATTTATTTTCTGAAAATATTATTCATCTTTAATTTTTATTATAAATAATGTGGTGTTTCGTTATTTCCATAATTATGATCCATCATTAAAAACTACATTCCATCCGATTTATTTGTAGTGGACACAAGACTATTTAAAAAAAAAATTCGAAAACGTCGTAGTGAAAAGGAGCCATCCGTTTGGGAGCTACAATGCCACAGACGTATGTTCGTACGGACAGTTTATCAGCGGAAAATGTGTTATTAGTTAATACTAACGTGCATTTTAGAATTACTTCTTAATCAACAATAAATAAAAATAAGGTAGTGAAAATAAAATAGCCAAAATAGGTTACCTAGCCAGTACAGATTACAATCATATTAGCCTTGGAAAACTATTTATCTTTTATGAGTGTTTTTTTTTATAATATAAAATGCTTGTTAAAAAGTTTTAAACTAGCAATGTAGGAAACGTTAAAAAAATCTTGCTGAATACCCAAGTGTCGCGATGAAAAATTCTTTATCTAAATTTGTTTCATCACCTCTACTCCCAAAAGTGTGAAGTAAAACATCGCTAGGAAACTGGCAAGTCCCAGAAGCGAAAATTCGAAGACACGTGACACCCACCAACCAACTGGGCCCGCGTGGTGGATATTGCGAACTCTCATAGACAGGACGCCGTGTCCCATTATTTGGTAAATTATAGGCAGATCATGCTATCCCCAAGAAAAGACAATACCAGCGACCAGTGGTCCACATTGGCCCTGGATCGCAACAACTGGAAGTCAAGTAGAGGCGTTTGCCCAGCAGTGGGATGATACAGGCTCACAGTAACAGGATCATGCTATCCCTAAGCTACATATCTCTTTCAGCTACCTACAAACACAACATTAATGAATACTTATTTTCCGCCACAGAAAAAATCACACAATGCAAGTAGCACCTTCCAATGGCGGTACCAAGCAGCCTGCGACCTTGAAAAGGGACAGTTCAGCATCGACATCAACCTAGTGCAAGACTAGCGTTATTTATGAATTTATTATAATTATTTTATATTATACGGACGTCTATTTCATTGACGATGGATTTGTTGTTTTATTTGTTTGGAATGCAGTTTTGAATGAATATGGGTTGTGTTGTGTTGTAAATTTGTAGTTTATTTGTGAAAGTGAGGCTGTTTGGGCGAGCATTCTCAAGTATATTTTTAATTGAATTCAGCCTGCTCTCTAGGATGAAAATGAGGGTTGAGGATTTTTTAAAGTTACCCCCACACTAGGAATTTCTCATGTATCGTGGGTGCGTTTACAAACATAACTCACATACACAATCAGCCAGACTCCGAACAACTATCCTCTGTAGGCAATAGGTACAATTATTTGTTACGTGCGGGGGTCGAACCCAGCAGCAAAGCTGCCAGTCGCTAAGCCACTGCGCCAACCGTGCTGCCTGTGTTTGGATATATATGTGAATAGTTATAAGAGTAGGGGTAGACCAAAGAACGATGGATTGACTGTGCGAAAGACGACATCGTCGCATCACCTGAGGTCGAGAACGGGGCGTTACTTCTTGAGTAACGATTAACGCACTTCACTCATAATTAAAGAAAAATACGTTATTATGGACATTCACCGATATAAGAAACATGATTGAAGGTGCCTGACCTCTGCTGACACTCGTATCAAAGGTCGGCTTGTGGATCAGTTGGTCAAGGATGTGATTTAAGACAGCAAGGTCGTTTTTTCTATTCTCTGCGTCAAATAACATACGTGGGTTTATCGTACTCATTTATCAATTGCAAAACGTTTGTTGATGTGTGTACCATGTGTGTGAACGAATTGATGGCGTAATTTAATTTGCCCTTTTTGGATCCCGTTGCCTTGGCAACACTGAGGGTTATGTCAGCCATTTAGGCTCGTTTTCACTTACCTACTTACACAAAGGTAAATAAATACCTAAATCAAAGTAGGTACCGACACTGTAAGATTTTTGTCGCTCGTCTCAGCGCAGAGTAGCAATTACAACAGAGTAATAATATTATTCAGGCATTTTTTCAGGTGTCGCTTAGTATAAGTGACAATTGGTATTAGTTTCCCCGTCTACCTTACCAGGCTCCTTAGATCTGGGTGTCGGCGATAATCTAGCGAAACCTTTGTTGGCCTCTTGATCTGGCGGGTCTTATGGAAAACTTACTTGGTTACATATTATGTTAAATCTACGTATGGCCTTCAATTGTCTTCACGGACAGTCCACAAGGTGATCTTCTTAGGCCTTCAGTGGTTGTAAATTGCTCCGACGAAAAGGCTAGGCGGTAAAACATATTTTCTCTGGCCTTTTACAGATAACTAGGGTTAAAACCCAATTTATCGGTCCGTAAGGTTAACCGGTTAGTTCCATATGATTGAGTAACGGATTAAGCCTTGTCTCTTAAAATATATGGGATAACCATTTAAATATTGCTGATAAACTAGAATGTCAGAACCAAAGCACCGAGCGAGGGATAACTTTCTTGCATAATCATGTTTCTGTACAAAAATGAACTCTGTGTGATTAACCCTATAATACGGGTTAACCTTTTCTCTAGGGTTCAACACCTAACCCTAAAAAATAACCCGATTAATACCTCTATAATAATCCTTGTCGGTCCCTGGATCTCTTTAAAACAGAATTTACCGTTTAAGTACTCTGCCTGCCAACAATATCGCGAACGTGGTCGTATTATGTAGGTATCCCAGACCCACCTACTTCGGTAAGTATGGAAATATTTCAATATGAAATTCATTTACATGATTTACATGCCGTACTTTCAAGAGCTTTGTAATACCGAAGCGCTCATTTGTACATATTTAAATAGCAGTTTTTTTTTGCTCCAAAGCCATGTTAAACCTTTGCACAATACCGCTATAGTAAAGTTAATATAAATAGCTGTATACCAAGTGTAGGAGTGATTTATGTTTCATTTACATGCACCGCGTGGGGTTATGGCTTGGATGAAATTTAATACGTACTATGACAGGGCAAATTAAAGTACCTGCACCTTTGATTAAAGTGGCAACTTACCATCGTAATGTTAATTGAATAGATGACAAATTACACGTCTCGATACGTTTTCAGAATTCGAAAGGACGGCATTATAAATAATTCAGAATATAAATCGTTGGATATCTTTGATGTTTCTTATGCTTATTCAATATGAAACGTGAGAGCTGCTTTCTAGATATGCTAAGCAAAAGGCATAAAGGAGCGATCTGTAAGGCTTGTGTATTACCGATATTCAGAAATTCAAATGGGAACTGAATTTTAAAAATATGGTGCTCTTTCCGCTGGTATCAGTAAAGCGCGTGCCGCAATAAGCGAATCAGGGATTATGTATGTCCACTGAATCGGGCAGCTGACGCATCCTAAAGTGCAGTGATAACACAGGAGATTAGGGGGTACCTACGACACCACACACACTCTATACTCACATAGGTAATCAGCAAATAGCATTTCCATGTCTGGGACATAGGCCTGGTCTCTGCGAGAGGGTGGAGATACCAACTGTATTAATTTCTACCTAGGTAAATCCGTTTGGGTGATGAACTGATGACCAATCTTTGGATCTTTTTAGCGGACTTGAAACTAAATATTTTGCATAACATTTAATGTAAATAAAAATATGTATAATTACGGGGCGTCAAAAAATTCGTCAACATCGCTGTCAACTTTTATTCTTATTTTAAATCTAATATTAGTTTGTAAATAAGGTAAATATTTTGATGATTTAATAAAGTCATGTAAATAAATAATCTATAGTAAAACTTATCTTAGTAATTAGTAAGTATTGCCTCAAAAGTGGGTCTCTATGACCAGAGACGAATGATTAGGGCACCCTTCTTCTAGGCAAGCATGCTCCACCCTAGGCCGCATCATCGCTTCACATCAGAAGAGTTGCAGCCAAACGCAAGCCTATTTAGTGTAAAAAATCATAACACTTCAATGAATTTTAATTGGAGAGTAGGCAGACTAGGTTATGAACCTAATTAGGTAGGATAGATTACAACCATAGAGTAAAAACTACGGAGATACCACGAAAACCTATCTTGGTATTATTAACACTAATTTACAAAATAATTCCATAGTGCTGTATTTTTAGAAGTTCCTACTATTTCTCATACGATTAATAATAATTAATTATTAATGCCTTAGTAGAAAATCAGTTAACCGTGCTCCAAAGTACTTACTCTCAAAATCCGTATCCTAAACGTGACATTCGCTAAATGCACAAACCGTGCGAAGCCAAAGAAAAAAAAAAAAGATTCGTATCAATACAAACTAAGTACATTTGACGTTTCATAATCGCGCTTGTAAAGTTTAAACTTAACGGTTTTATAAGCCATAGAGTTTTTGCTCGAAATTCCTAGTTGATCTATGGAACTGGGTGGGTTTCGCATGTATTTTTTGTGTCGAATCAGTTGATACGTGTTTCTTGCTATGGTTCGATTGGATAAACTTGAATAATAAATCTTATTGCGTGAATATATTGTAGGTCACATTCTCATATTTTTTGGATCGATATAGCTTGATTAACAGGACTACATACTACATACCTGCATACTGTAGAAAGGTCTAACTAGGCTTGGTTCCTATTTTTATTGTCCACCATTACTTACTGCTAAGCAAAGGTTCCTCTTGTATTCATCCACACTTCCCTATGTGTTGCTCTTTTGACTAATCCCGAAAACCCCGAACATATCAAGAACTTTTCCGACTCATCGCACCAGAATTTCCTAGGCTTCGCTCGGCGTATGGTCTAGGAGCGGTACCCAAATAGTCCTACACCCACTCATTCCCCAAACCAGTATTCACACGATCCCAACATACAAGAGAAAGATATAAATCCACGACAAAACACATTCCTTACAAAGCAGCTACCTATAAGACACAAATTAACCATTTAAATTCAAACTCGTGTTCGCATGAAGCCTATTCACCGCTCATGATTACTCGCTTCAACATCTAACGAATAATTTTCCAACAGAAATCGATGTTATTTATTCCTCTTTCTTATATGGTAATGCTAGTCAACTATGCCTCAATCCTGAGACGTTGTTACCAACGTAAATCTATCTGTAATAGTCTATTAGGCGACTTTAGCAGCCCATTGTTAGTTTTGATGAAAATGAATGTACACTTTTGTGCCATTAGCAAGACTCAACTTGGTATAGACAGGTGAACATCGGTTTAGAAGATAAAGTCATGTTTTTGTCACTGGTAATATGTATCTGGTTTTATGCCGGAAAGGGCTTTGTTAGGTCAGGAGCTGGGTGAAAAAACATTGTGCCATTTTCTATAAAATTCGACTTGAACAATTTTCTCTGCTTCTTCTTTTTCGAGTCGCTGCTGTATTATAACATTTTTGCCCAGCGGTTTAGGGTCAAATTGATTGTATGAGCGCAAAGAGCAGGACAGAAAAAAATAGGTAAATAAACCTCTCTCAAGTTGCTCCTACGATTGTTGGCCTTCCATAAGATCAATCGATTTGAGTAGACTTCAAGGTAAAATTCGACTTGATTGTTTTACGATACATAGATAACGATTACTTTAACAATCACTAAATTGTTAAATGTCACGTTAGTACTAATACATAACATACTAATATCATAGCTCGTCGTATCAACAAGCGTTTATCTGTCTCTAATGTCAGAGTTAATTCGCCGTTCATTCCTACTTTTTCTGTGATAATATAGGCATTGTTACTGCAAACAATATTCGCAATTTGGCGTCTGTAGACGGAGAAGATCTTAGAACTTTGTTTTTGTAAAGTATCTAGGCACAGCATAGCTCCCGTTGTATCATCTCAACAAATGGCATCACAAGACGGACTCGCTCGTGACAGGCCTTACCGGCACTCACAACTCCGACAAACGGCACATCCAGTAAAAAGGTTTCCGCGAACTGCATAACAACGTTTCCATAATCATCTGCGACTTAGAGCTGCGAGACCAAAGCCGAGTCGAGTCGAGGCTGAGACGCTAATAGTCGCAATTTGTCATGTATTAGGTACGACATTGTTAGTTTTTCCGGTACTCCATATGCGGGTTGAGTCGGAGGCGAGGCGTTAAGGATCGTACGGTATAATGCGACAGCGGCGCGTGAGTCGTGCTGAATAATTCAGTTGTGCGCGTGATCACTGGCAGAATGCCGATGTGGCAGCGAGCGCGGCCGCGCGACGAGCGCCGCATACAAGTCGCGCCGACTCTCCACGCGCACGACCCTCGACAACCAACACTCTTCAAGATAACTATTTAAGTATTTAAAATCGGTCATATAACATCGCGCCTGTATATCCTGAAGGGTTGAGGCACCTAATAATACACCTATATTTCGCCATTTATGTGAAAGGCGGGCATAAATCCAAACTCTGTAGCTGCTGCTACTGAGAAATTATTGAAGCAAAAACCCAATAACACTTCGCCTTACTTGGGAATCGAACCTGGGGCCTCAGCAGTTGCGTCAGACACTCTATATTTACTTCTATTCAATGGAACCTTAATGTTGCCTCCACACAATAGAAAAGTGCTTATTCAATTGTCTTTTTTCCACCAACGCAGTTCCACGGATGATCGATCATGGCGCGGCGGGGAGTCTGTCTGGATCGGATGTTAAAAAATGTTCGGCGTAAGAGCGTACCGGCTTTTACGACTCATTTATTGTCATCTAATTCATGCTTTTTGTTGGCAATGTGCTGACAGTTATGCTGTAGCTCGAGTAAAAACATGAAAATTATTACGCGGAATGGACGAGTTTCATTTATATTTCAAAGCTAGCACCTGCGCATTACCAAAGGGTATCATATTATCCAGTACTAACTGGGTTGTGGAGGTCAGATAGGCAGTTGCTTCGTCTAAAATACTGGTATTCAGATGCATCCGGTTAGACTGGAAGCCGACCCCAATATGGTTGGGAAAAGACTACGCAGATGATGACTTGCACCTACCCTTTTCATTATAAGGGTTAGGTAATGTACTTACATTGTACAATACACAGTAAAGAGAAATAAACAATAATACATGAAGCGATCAGTCATACACAGTATACGGCTCAGAGAATCGATAGCAATCAATCGTAGCGAAATATCGCAATAAATCTAATCGTGTTCAGATTTCAGTTTCTCAATAGCGCCACGACACAATACCGTGTGACGTGTTCAGCCGTGTTCCGATTAACCTTTGCCGCCGCCGCAGGCGCATCGACCTTATTCCATTTATGAGATTATAAATTGAATATCTGCCTTGCCCACCATGTGTTGAACCACCGTTAAATATCGTCGAGATTTTGTAATACCACGCTAATACGGTATTAAGTACTCAGCTTATGCACAAATCGTGACAGTTATACTCGAATCATTATACCGATATGTCGGCCAAATGATAATGTTTTACCAAATTAAGTCTTTTCGGAAAGCTTTGTCATAATCATGGATGCAAATATGGGTAGTGAACGAGAAATGAGAACAAAATTCACGGTTTATTCCATTATTTCCATTACAAGGCGTACTGCTGCACACGAGTACCTAGATAGATAAAATATTTCTTTATATATTCAAATCGTGACATAATCAGGAACAATAAATCGGCTAGCAATTTAAATATTCCGCATTACCGATTTTATCAAAAGAAAATAAAATGCGACGATCGCTTACACAGCTCTATAAACGGTTTTAAACAAACATTCTATAATTAAAAGCAAACAAATAAAACGAAATGACTTCGTTAATAAAAACTATGGAATATTTATTGTTTCGTGATAATTGATACTGTCAAAATATATAATTTAAAATATTTCATTTTGGATCTTTGTCTGGATGCGTAGAGGCGTTTGACTAATCGCTATGCGCTTTAAAAACTCCTTCGACACGAAACTGTTGATCTTATCGATTCAAAATAAATAAAATACAATTATTATCGATTAACAGTATTGACATTGTAAATCGACCAGCACCTTTAGATCTTCTCTAGACTATAACAAAAAGCTGCCGACCGTGTTTGTCTGTATGCTTCAGAGCATTTTGAAAATTTCTGGTTGGAATTTGGCGCAATTTTCACGTTTGACAAGTTCATGGAATTGTATAAAGATTGAGATTGAATCAACATTTATACTTTAGAAGATTAATGCAGGGTTTGGTGAAAAGTTACGGCCGTATTTACATGCTGTTAGTGTCCAGGAAAAGCTCACTTAAGCTAATTAGAGACACCTGGCCGTAAGTTAATCATTTAATTAAGGTACCTGTCAATTACTTACGCATGAGATTGAAGTAAAAGTTGAGAAGTAAATGAAATGCGTTTTAGATTGAATTTCTGTTTTTGAGTGTCATAAAATGACAACGCATGATGACCCTTTATTAATTTTATTTCTGTTTTTAATGACTGTTTATTCATTTTATTAGCAGTGGGTAGGTACCTATATTTATTGTAATAAAAATTGAATTTGCGACTGGTTCAGTGGGACTGGATTCAGAAAGCAATCGTCCTGGATACGGCATGTATAGTGTGGAGGTTCCTCTCTGTGGAGCCCTGACCACCGGCAGCCTGGACCTTGTTCCTAATGCCGACGGGCTACTATTTTTTTCTTTTTTAATGTTTTTCATATGGTTTTCTTTATAATAGTATTTAAAAAAGTAAAACAATTAATATAAAGAAAATAATTAATTGAATTTTCATGTACCTACCTATGTCATGTTATTTAACAAGCATATCAACGGATTATGCCTATATTAAAACAATAAAAGGTACTTGTGTCTTGTGAACACATAATATATTTACTTTTCAACAATTTATTGCTATATTTTAATTGAAATACAATAGTATGTTAAGTGCTAGTTTAACAAAAGGTCAGAGGAATCGATTAATAAACTGAATTTAGCCGTAGCAGATAGCATCGTTGTAAAATCATAGGTATGAACAGAAATAACGGTATGCAGGTATAGTTATTACTTGTGATGTAATTTGATATATTGATAATTGATTAAAATTATAAAATAAGTAAAGGCTTGGTTTAATGGTTTTCATTTAATTCATGACCATGTTTTTGATTTAGGCGTTCATCTGCCTCGCCTTTTTCAAATTATGTTTGGGTCGGCTTCTAGTCTATCCGGATGCAGTTGAATACCAGTATTGTACGTGGAGCGAATGCCTATCTAACTTACAGGGTAATAAAATATCCCTTGGTAAGACTGGCTGTCAGGATTGCGGGCCACTGACTACCTGTAACATAAAACCTACAACGATAAATGTGTCATATATCTACATAACCTAAAAAGTTTCAGATTTTTTCTCCAATCTCCCACAGAGGTTTTGGAAGTGGCTTATACTGGATATCCAAGTTTTAATGGCTAATGCAATAAGCCATAGCTAATTTCAAGACAACATTTTGAGTTCAGCTAATTCAATGTACCTACTGCAGCTGTCAAATGTCTTTTGTTTGTGTGTTATTTGGTAAAAAACAGCTAAACTGCTGAACTAATTATAATGAAATACAACAGAAATAAAGCTTATATAACCTCTATTTATAATCTGGTTTATCTGGAGGAATACAATATCAATTTTATTTTATTTTTGAGTTCAAGGTCTGTTTTATATACCATCTTTACACTATAATACTATTCAATATTCACATAAAGCAACACAAATGTCCAATAGAAACCTTCCCTCTTATTAATATTAATGTATCGTAACGGTCTGTGCCAATAACTAACATTCTAATCATGCAATTTCGATGATAATTGGAATTATTTAACATTTAATATTAAGAGAACGTCAGTCGAAATGACGCCGACAGTCATTAATATTTCATGATTATGATGTTGTGTTGATGTTATCGAATCCTTTAGCTATAAACACAGATGTATTAATTTTAATTATAGGTTAAGTCGCATCAACATTTTGACTCTGCGGCAAGGAAAATGTCACTCCTATTTTACTGCGTGGATGTGAAATCTTTATCAGACGCTTCAATTTTCCTTAATTTTAGCTTCTTATTAGGCCATCTTTCACTCGAAGTGAAACGTCTGAACACAACACTAATCCAACGATGCTGAACTAAAAGGATCAGATAAACGTTCAGTCCTATGTAATTTCTGGAGAATAACTCCATTAATAAGCATATGAATCGAGGTCAGTCCGTGGATAGGTAACCATCCATTACATAGGTATCGAGCTTCCTCCGTGCCTCGGAAAGCACGTTAAGCCGTTGGTACCGGCTGTCATTTGTAGATCTTTGACAATCGTTATAAGTAGTCAATGGCCCAAAAGTCTGACAATCATTCTTACCAAGGGGTATCGCCGTATCGTATTAACCATTATCTACTAAACGAGGTTGTGGAGTTCAGATAGGCAGTCGCTCCATGTAAAATACTTATATTCAGCTGCAGTCAGGCCGACCCCGACCTAGTCGGGAAACGGCTAGGCAGAAGATGATGAATCGAAGCGATAACAAAGTAACAATAACCAAACCATTTTGGACGTAACAACCGGTGTTTAGGTTGTCCTGCACAGAATCAATCATACATAAACGATGCTATTAATAGTGAATGCAATAGTTATTTTCCAATAACGAGCCAATAGGTAGAATGTGTTCGTGGGATGGGCTTGAGAACTGGGTCGGTTATAATTTGTACGCTTCGACGTAAGGGTTTGGGCTGATTAGTGAGTTTGTTATACAGTTGATTTAGCGGATTACTCGTGTGCAAATACATTTAAATATAATTAGGTACGATAGATGGAATCAAGCGAATACCGTCGTAATCTACTTACAATAACCAATTGGCAGGTTTTGGTACAAAAAAAACACGAGTCAAACTTGGGATTACATTAAAGCACGCTTGTAATCTCCGAAGAGACACTAATGAGAAACTACTAAGAAGCGCACTTCTGAGATATTCCTGGTGGAAAAACCTAATAACACTTTGCCCAACCCGGGAATCTAACCAAGGACTTCATGCTTAGCAGTCGCGCTTGCGACCACTTGACCAACAGGTACATATGTCATTTTGCTATTTATGACCTCATTGAGGCAATGAGATTTTAGTTTTTCTATCACATTTCTTCTGCTAACTTCTCTCTGGTATATTGTAAAACTCTTTGGTGCATTATGGGAAGTTCTAATGCTACCTGATGTAACCTTGTAGAGTGGAGTTACCTTGATGGAACGACAGCTGGGTATGGAGCTGTGTGTGTCGCAAACTATGGTCCATATCCAATCCTGTCCTCTGTGCCTCAAAAAATGCAGTCAATGTAACCAACGACAACGCCGTAGAAGTGTAGAAGTTTTGAGCAAAAAAAACTTAAAGTAATGTCGTGCTGGTGACATGAAAAAGAAGGAGACCTGATTGCATTACTTCTTTGCCTTTGACTGCTGAAACAACGGTGGAAGAAGAAGAAGACTCTGTGGTTATGAAAAAAAGTGTTGTCTGGAATAGACTACTTGATAATTCCAGTACACATACACAAACCAAACACTCTTGATATCAAAACCAAAGACAAAATATGCGATCTAAATAATTAAAATGCAGTGGGATAAACATTACTAGTCTGCCCGAAACGGCATTTCTAGATTCAGTGCTTGCAACCAGAGACTTGAATCCGTCAAAACTCAGACACTTGTTTTGTATACCTTTGTTTACCTTTATGAAATGGGTACCTATATCTCTGTCATCATATTCCCTGGTTACGCTAGTAAACATACGTGTTTATTAACACGTTCATATCTTGCCCTTTCATCTTTGAAGCTCACCATATTCCATTCTGGTTTCCATTATAATGCAATTTACAAAGGGTCGGCCGCTTGAGAATTTTGTCCGTAGATTTAAACCTTGTTGATAGCTGTTTATAGAACAGTTTGGTAAATTAATATGGCGACCAATTTTGGCTATCAACACAATCTGTTAAGTGATTATATCACTGTGTAGGAGCCCTTACGATTATATTAACATTCCAACCTTGGTTCTGTAATGCAATAATTAGTATATTTTAGACGATATTATTATTATTGTGTGAATGTTGTTTAAAGTTTAGAATCTGTAAATTGTTTTAAATGGCTGAGAGATACAGCTAAAACATTTATTTATTTATTTATTTAAACTTCATGTTCAATAGTGGTACATAGGCGGACTTAATGCCACAAGGCATTCTCTACCAGTCAACCTTTGGGTTAAATTGGACAAAATTGTGATAGGGTACAAAAAAATAAAAATAAAAATAAGAATACTACTTTCGAAAATGTAGGAATATACTTTTATAGATACTAATACACATATACAATTAAAATAAACTAATAAATATTTTAACAAATACTAAAATAAAAAACGATAAACCTGATAATAATTACTATGACAAGACTTCTGGGTAATTGAGAGCTATTTAGTCTGACTTAGATAGTGGTTCCGAACTTTTCTTTTAAAAGTGAATTTGTTTTCAGCTTTTTTAATGGCAATGGGTAGCGCGTTCCAGAGCTTTATAGTTGAGATTGCGTAAGAATTAGACATAAAACCGGTGCGGTGTGAAGGTATTTGGAGGAGTAGATTTTTGGAAGCTCGAAGGTTACGACTATGAGAACTGCCCAACACTTTGAAATAAGTTTTTAGATAATCGGGAGCACATGGATCGTTCATAATACTGAAAAGCATACAGAGAGATCTGAGGGACCTCCTGAATCGGATAGGCAGCCATTTAAGCTGAGAACGGTAGGAAGAAATGTGATCGTATTTACGAAGACCAAAAACAAAGCGAATGCAGTTGTTGAGAAGTCGATCCAATTTGTTTAAAAGTTCTTGGGATAGATCAGGATAACAAACATCAGCATAGTCTATAATGGGAAGCACAAGTGACTGGACCAAAGAGAGTTTGGTGCTAGATGGGAGGAAATGCTTAAATCTATAGAGAGATCGCAGTGAGAACGTGACTTTTTGGCTCACCTGAGCCACGTGTTTATTCCAACTGAAACTGTCGTCAATGTACAGACCTAAGTCTTTTACATGAGGTGAAAGAGAAATGACGGAGTTCTCGTAAATCAGTGGCATAAGTTGGCTAGTGTTCACATTTCTCAAATAGTACGAACTACCAATAAGGATGGCCTGACATTTCCCGACGTTAACAGAAACCCCAAATTTGCCAGACCATTCTCCGATAGCTCGAAGATCAGCATTGAGTGATGAAATGCAATTGTCAAGGTTGGCAACGTCTGATTGAGCGTACAGTTGCAAATCATCAGCGTACAGATGGTAAGAACATTTGAGAATAGCAGTAATGGAGTTTATAAATAAAGAAAATAAAAGAGGAGAGAGTATACCGCCTTGTGGAACACCAGTCAACAGGTCGCACCAGTCAGAGTAATCCTGATCAGCATGCACTGCCTGCTGGCGACCACGAAGATAAGATGAAAACCAATCAAGTGACAACGAAGAGAGCCCAATTTGTGACAGTATGGCCAGGAGAATGTCGTGATCAACGGTGTTAAAAGCATTGGAAAAATCTATTAGAACCAAGACCGTTAACCTCGAATTCTCCAAGCCATCCCTTATGTCTTCTGTAACTTTAAGCATAGCTGTGGCTGTGCTGTGGCCACGCCGAAAACCGGATTGGAAACTAGACAACAGGTTATTCTTAAAGACGTAGGAGGATATTTGGTTAAGAGCAACTGCTTCTAGTATCTTTGAAAGGAAAGGGAGAATGGAGATCGGTCTGAAATGATTAGTGAACATGATATTCTTCAATAACTTGTTTGTGTCATTGGACCAAGGAGGTGATACACTGTCGACTGTAGAGTTCTCGACTTTGATAACAAAGTTGTAGTCATTTTTTAACTGACAAAAAAGGAGGAGGCTCTCAATTCGGTTGTATTTTTTTTTTGTTACCTCATATCTTCGTTATTTATAAACTGATTTGAAAAATTCTTCTTTAATCTGAAATGATATACTTTCCGATTGGTCCCATAGAAATTTCATCAAAATCGGTTCAGTACTTTGGTTTTTAAATCAAAATAGCTGGAAAAAATATGTCATCGAAGTAAAAGAAATTGCGAAATTGATACTTGACAAGGATTTGTGGGTGATACGATAACTAAAAAGGGTAAAATAAAAACTTTTTTGCAAAAAATTACCGACTTCCAAAAAAAACACAAAAAAGGTGGAAAATAACTTTACTTTCGGAAGTCGGTGGCAAAAAAGTCAATGAAACAAACAATAGTCACCGACTTTCGAAAGTAAAGTTATTTTCCACTTTTTTTCGTTATTTTTTTCGAAGTCGGTAATTTTTTTGTGTTATTTTAATTGCATCAGGATATTTTCTGTTTTCGTCAAAACTAATTTTGGATTACAACTAATTTGTGGCTCCAGGCAATGATCCGGTTTTGCTAACATTATATGCATGTGTAATATCTTCTAAAACTAACTTCTTCCTCATGTTTGTATGAATACTGGTCCATAACTGTGAAGTCGTAATACCAATATAGCTAGTAGATACATTTACGCTTTACTGCTATTCCAAGCTCAAAATCTTCAATTATTCAGTAATCGCTGGTGGAATGCATAGATTAAACATAACAGTCCGTCGAACCACTCATTCATTCTCTATGCTCCAATAAATATAATCTGTGCTATTATTCTAAACGGGCCATCTTGTTAATGCCCACTAGTTGCTGGTCGCACCTCTAGCTGGTGTTGCCAGCCTCATTAGCATGAAATTTACTGTCCAATATCAATATTTCAATGCGATTAGAGTTGTGCTATAAATACCTTGGCTGAAAGGTCAGGTGGATATTTATTGTGGTGTAGTGGAACGTAAGCTTTGCTATGAAGTGATAACATTAAATTAGTGTAATAGAGAGTACCTACTGGCTTGTGACTTGCGAAGGATACGTTATGGGTCATTATGACCTCATAAAGGTGTGATTAATTAAGGCTGTGAGGTTTCCCGTTCACAAGTCATAAGTAATTTATTTCTTAACAAGTTCTCATGAGATGTGAGCTGTGAAAGTTTAAATCTGCATAACTTGTCGTATTAGTTGATTAAATGATTACAGATATTGATTGAGAGCAGAACAGTTGCTTTGAAAGCAGGCTCAGGTCACATTTCGGTTAAACGAAGAATAAGAAACATAACACGATTGAATGTTTTCAATTTCGTCCTTTATTTCAAGTTTAGCGTTTATTATAATAAGCCTTTAGTAAATTGAATACGGCCTCTCACTACGATTTTACTTATCTATCTTCCCACTTGAGTAACTAATCCCCCACCTATTGTCGAGACTGCGATCTGGAGTTTATGTATCATAGGTTGACCTGATAATAATAATAGTTTCACCCACCTAATTAAGCATTTGTAATAATGGATTCCTATATCTATCCTTTGTATGGCATTTCCCTGGGGTATCCTCGAGACACAAATAATACCTGAAGCCCGTATTTATTTCCAAAAACAAGCGACAAGTCTTGAGAAAATAAAAGGGACATAAAATACCTTTTATAAGAGCTCGCTGTGACTAATTTACAGTGACTTCTTACGTCTTATTTACAGTCGTCCATTTTCACAGCCCATAAATTATTCTATTCCTAATATTTTACTGGGTTTATTGTCGAGAGTTCTATTTTGGTGGGTCCAAAAATAGTTTAGATATCGAGCGATGCAACCATTTGGGCCATAAATATGAATGTATCGAGCAGAGACAATAATAGTTGTGATGTAGCGTGAGGTACGACACTATCTTAAGCTGGATTGGGTGACGATCTTCGCAGGGTGGCTGGATAAGAGTGGCTAAGGGAGGATTGTGTTGTATGGCGTGGCGTGGTGTTCGGAGAGACCTATGTTTAGCAGTGGATTGCTATGACTGGCTGGAATCGGGAGCTGTTAAGAAACCGCTGTGACAAGTTCTACTATTTAGATGTTGCACGTCCAAGTAAGTTAATTACCGTACTTACATGTTTCCATGTTTATTGGCAGGATAATAAAAATTAAAAACAAACAACCCACTATCTACACAGAGACCAACAAGGCAATATTTCTTGAAAAGGTGTACCGTAAAACCATCAGAATGGTGTTGAAAAGACGTAGGTATGCGCTTTCATTAACCAGGTATTTTACCAAAGGAGATTTTGAAAGATAACCGTTTATGGTCCGAAGTAGTTTAAAGTCGGAACCAGCTGCGAGTAACGGCTGTAAGCCTGCAATATAAGCAATCTACCTGTATTTACTTTTGCCGCGAACGCTTGATGGCAATGATTTAATACTTTGCCCAGTTAACACTTTACTTTATTGTGTAATTTGAACATGAATATGCATTATTTTATTCCTGTCTTACTTCGCTAGCTAGATGTTTATCTTCGCTATCAGCCTGTAATTGTTCGGTTTTTCCGGTACCAATAGCTAGGTAATTAATCCCGGCTTCTTACATATATTCGCAAGGATGGTGCAGTCGATTTTAAAAAGGAAGTTTCGTTGGCTATTTACATAAACTCGTATATATTTTTTATTTTAAATAATACCCAATCGTAAAAGAATATGATGTGTTGCAAATTTAATAACAGATTAATAAGCTTTTCTTTTGTCTTTTTTTTCGGCAAAGCTTTGCCAATTATTGCAAATCTTAGAAAAAAAAAAGAAATTGACAAAGAATAGTATATTTATGATATTTCAAAGCTGAATATCCTATAAAGATCCGAACAGTACTTCTACTTATATAATAGCTAAGACGCAAGTAAAGTATACTTACCTCCGTCCATCCAAACATAAATTAAAATAATATATAATAATATATAATATATCGCTGGACATTACACACAGCGCCATCTAGTGCCACACTAAGCAACGAGGCTTGTGTCGTGGACACTAGATAGTTGATATACTACATAGATACTTTTTGTTTGTAAATACATACTTATTATACATATAAACATCCATGACTCGGTAACAAATGTCTATGCTTATCACACAAACACTTGCTCCTACCGGGATTCGAACCCGGAACCCTATGAACGTAAGGCAGCCTCACTACCGCTGCGCCATTCGGGTCGTCAAATAAGTGATAACTAGCCAGAGGATCGCTCAGTGTCCCCTGGAGCCGTCGCAAATTACCATGTTTTATCCGCAACGTGACTTGGGGCTAGGATACGTCCCTATTAAATTATAAGACGAAAGCAAATGAATAACTTGTCGCTACAGATGAACATATTACATCTGTTGAGATTTTAACGGCGACGAGTTTTGCTTGCTTTGAAGATGTAAATAGTTGAGACTGGAAATGGCTTGATATTGATGCAAAACTGAAGCTTATGCATGAGAGGTTCGGAGCTAAATACTAACAGCCGTACGGGTACATTCTTCTAGGTTAAATAACACTCGATGAGGTCGATACGTGATTGTTGCGTATTTACGCCGTTGGTCTTGGCCTTCATGGTAGTCAAAAGCCTGAACTGAATGCCTGGTAATCAGTCTTACCATGGCTTACCGTGTAATTGGGTTGTGTAGGTAGCTGATGGGTAGTCTTAGTTACTCTATATAAAATACTTGTATTGAAATCCATCCAGGTTGGATTGGAATCCAACCGCAACATAATTTTGAAACTCATGTTGAGACTGTTCACGTTGTTACGTCAATGTATTGCTGTAATGACCACCCAGGCCGTCTCCTGCAAAATCGAATCTAGGTCCGTGATATTATTCTTAGTGCAAATAACTGGAAACAAGTAATTACAGAAGTAATACGTGGTTGTGTCTGCGATGAAAACCATTGAAAAAAGTAGCAGTGTTGAAAGCTGTTTAAAACAAAAAAAGGTTATAATAATACGTTATGGATACTCCATGGGAATGAGTAAATTGATTTCTATTGAAATGTGTTGTTTTAACACAAAATGCATATGTGTGGAGTTTAATGATAAGGTTTCGAACGGAAGACGAAGAAATTGAAAAGCATACGCTAAAGTTGCGAGAGCAGATAATATCATAATGTACTGCGCTTCTTGAAGTGTGCAAGTTATTTTAATGTCATTGTGATGGTTTACTGGCATAATAATGTGATGATATCCGACTTCATTACCTGTGACTTAAACATTAGTGTCGTCAACGTCTAGCACTCTACGTGGCTTTTTTAGTAATCCCCAAGCTGCCACAAGACCAAAACCTATCAAATGTAAGGATTTTGTCTGATTTGACTGTATGATTTTTTGGGACCACGCCATGAATGATCTCTGCCTTATATTCAAGTATCGATACTTATGTATTAAAACGGAATCATATCTTAGAATCGAATCAAGAATACAGTCCACAAGAAGCGGTTAACCTCTCTGCGCCATCCAGGCCCAAGCTAACCCAAGAAGGCACAACACCGTAAAACAATTGATGAATGTCTGTATACCCAAGGTATACCTTATCAGTTTCTACTTTCAAACAGCGAGTAAGCTGAGAGCTATCGCATTAGTCATGTCAAAGATCGCAATAGTAATATTTTGTGATAGTATCAATAGCATTATCACGATTACGTAGTCCATCGTCGAAGTGAGTACCTGTGTAGTGGAAGACAATATCATTAGTTTCACATGAGTCTATTTTCATTTATACCAAGTGAAAGACACCGATCCTAAAATGGTTACCACGTATTCAATACATCATTCTGGATCCCCTATATTGAAATTTTTCATCGGTAATCGGGATTTTTTCTGTACTTATTGTGCTTGTCATCAAATTACATGTAACAATTAAGTAAATGTGGAGTCTGCAATGCGTACTTACTTCTTTCGTCAGAAAGTTTTAATGTCCTAAGTGGACCGTCTTTCTGTGACCTGAAATTCACAACCGAAAAATTTTGCAGCATGATAGCAGTATAACTTAAGTAACTTTCTACAGCTTTTGCGGCTTTTACTATATAATATCTTTTTGTTTTCCGTTGTCGCACTTCTCGCCCACTAAGACTTGCTAACGTTGCTCTGCAATACAAAGTTCCTGGTACCTTAAACCCTGGAGTCCTTGAAGGTTTCATCAAATCCCTAAAAGTGTATCTCATACCCAATTTCCTAACTATCGATAACTTTGCAAATGGCGTACTTCATCAACAAAGAGCGACGTTACTAACAGATAGCTATGTTGCACTTTTGCAAAAAACTTTAACCAACCATAAACAAAAGTGACTGACGGCCATCTAATAAGGAAGATAAATCAATAACGTATTGGTATTTAACAGCTTAAAGCTGCACCTAATTCGATGTTTACGATAATTGGCATATTGATTGGTAGATTGTATCGGCTATTTATCTCTCAAATAGGTTACGTTAGCGATGGCCGATTGTACGCGATGAACAAAAACCTGTTTATTAACATAGTGCTGTCATGTTTTAAGTTAATAAAGGAGTAAATCATTTTGTAATTGTTGGAGGATGCAAGATGATGCAAGAGGTGAATGTTAGCATCTGCTTTATTAAAGGGTGTAAGGAACATGGACGCGCAAACTTTTACCATAGATTCAGCTCTATAATCTGGTCTCCCAACTCTACATAATTTAAAAGAATATTGAAAAGAAAACGGCTGTTTCATACATTTCGAAAATTATACTTTTGTATGAAACAGATGTGTTTTTTTTTAACAACCAAATAACAGAAATCTCTAATTCTAACTAACAGAATACTCTAGAATGATGTGCAAAATGTATGGTAGCACTTAACTGCAGACAAGCCTTTAATGAGCTAACTGAAATTTTCGAAAAATTACCAACTGCAACTTTATCACTGGCCGAATTGCAAGGAGTGGAGGGTCCCAATTCAACACCGATTGCCTCGTAAATCTAGTAATTTGTCATTCATAATTAAAAGATGATGATGATGTTGATCATGTCAATGAGATTGACATTGGTTGAGATTGATTTTTGATTGTTGATTATGTGTTGTTGTTTTTGATGTTGTTTTTTTTTTGAGAATGTCTTCTGGCATTAAGTCCGCCTATAAATAATATAATAATTACCTTCTATACAAACTGAATATGCATATCATTCGAAGGGTCAAAACTTGGCCCCAATCACCGATGGACATATTTAATTTAATTACCCATGAACTTAAACCTCTTTAAGGCACATAGTAGTCATTCGATTCATGTCAGAATTATGACAAATTGCTAATAAATCTTCCGTTAAAAGCTTAACTAATAAATAAAGGCTGCTGCACAAAACGCATACATCAATCTGATGCTACACGTATTTGCATAAGCGAATCCTAGACGCAGGCCATCCATCACGGCTCTGCGGAATAATTAGCTAGTCGCTTTCGCAATCATCGGAAAACGTTTCTAAATGGCTTGGACAGCTTCCTTGCAGGCTGCGATTAAATGCTGATAGCTGGCGGCGAAGCTATTTGTCGTGGAACTGACGGCTAGACGGGTGTGCTGCGTATTGCTGAGACGTCGTAAAAAAATGGAGGGCGATGCTGTTTTGTTTTTTAGGTGTGATGATTGGGAAGAAGATTTTGATTACAACTTTTTTTGTTGAATTATATAGGGTTTAAGACCCTGTGATATTCACAACTTAGACGGTGTAACGGACCATGAATTCTGTTAATTGAATACAGAGTATTCTAGATCCACGAGAGACGACGTTTTTCGTCGATTATAAAAAATCCGCTGCTCCATACATTTTTAATATGTAGGTGTTGCACTTTTGAATGAAACTGTATTATTAGGTGACAACAAAATATAAAAAGTGTGCTTATTTGTATAGACTATTCAAGCGTCACATGTGCTGAATTCATGGTTACGCCGTCTTTAATGATGATTTTGTTACTACTAGAGCTACTTAATTTAGGATAGCGAATAGCTAATTAAATGATCAGCATGATAAATCTCACGTACTGTGTCGTACTGCCTGTCTGGCCTGTAGTTTCGACAGTAATCCTACCTCCCGCCAGTCGTCAAGGCCTTGTCTGTCTATCTTCTAGTTCCAGAGGTTCATGTTCGGTAGTGGATGTATACTGTCCTGGGATGATAGATTTATTCGAGGAGCACCGCGTAAACATCGTTTGTAGAAGCTGCTGACATAGAAAAAGGCATGATTTTCTGCGTCAATTGTACGGGCGGTTATTATAAACTCCAAACATGAATAACGATCGAAATTGTCCAGGAGTAGCACAAATCGAGCGAACTATGAAGTGAACTAAATGCTCCAGACTATTCTAAATGGCCTGGACGGCTTCCTTACGGCCGGCGATTAAGAACAGATAGCCGTTGGCACAGTTATTTGTCGCTTTCTGACTGGCTCCTACACTAGGAAGATTAGTTGCGATTGCGCCGATCGCGACTCGTACTGTTACGTTTGCGGGTAGTGCCATTGTCAGTTATGAAATCGTTGTGAAGATTGATAGCAATGATTGACTGGGATTGTGTTCTGTTGAGGCCGTTTTTATTTTGAACTTCGTTGACCTTTGTGTTGGTGATTTTGGTGATGCATCTTGGTTTGAAATTCGAAGTGTTTATTTTATTTCACAATTTCAATTTGATGGCTTGCTATGAGACTTCATCTAAACGAAATGATATGTAACAGTACCTACCGGGTGCCGTATAACTGGTAACGATAAAAATGTCTATAGTATGAACACAGCGATGTCACCTTTTCTGCATACCTCATGTGACTAACCGTACTTTTCATTTAAATGATATTCACACGGTCATCGCGTTACATTACTTGAATACCCGTATTCACTAATTGGATTCTATTGCCAAAGAAAGTGCTTTTATTGCTCAAACGGGAGAGCAATCTACGAGAAAACTAGTGTGGAATTTAAAAATACGTATCTAATGGAATTCAAGGAGATTCTGTGTTCTCACGTGCCGATGGAGCCAGTTCATCCATCCATGTTCGGGCACGTCTTTAATCGACATACTTATCCGACAGTTTTCTCAAGAAAAAGAAGTTAGTTCAGATCCATTAGGCCAGTAGCAGTAGATTTTCCCGTAATTGCGTCGGACGCATCACACGCCGACCGTCACGTGCACAAATCGATGCCTCTCAAGTAATCAAGTAAGTAGTACTTTTTGTAATTTATTTAGCGGAAATTCTTCGCGTACCGTTCACTCAATAACGGTTTCCCCTCACTTCCTTTTCGCACACGGAACGCGATAATCACCTCCCTTTGGACATTGTCGCGTAACACGGTCAACTAGCGGCCGGTTTCCAAATTACTACTGGTTAATGATCACCTCTCCATTTAGCGTGATCTTATTCATCCTTACCACGGTCGTTGCCTCTCGTCACTGATGCAATCGCCCTCAACTTTACGCCGTCACCTTTTGGCAGCCTGCTTACACTTATATTTGCTCAAAACTTATGAAGTTTGCATTTCCCTTTCGACCAGACAATAGAGCTTTCTAAAGCTAACAGTATAAAAGTGTGCTATAAACACACAAGTAGCATTGTTGCGTGTCTGTATGTTTGTTCGTTTGTCAGTTTAATGAACGGGCCTGCCCGCGTCACGGACATTAACTTCTCAACATTACAAACTTAGTTTTTCTGGTGCTTACATCAAAGTTTCTAACGCACAGAGTTCAGAATGGCGGGTGGAGCGTTTAGGTTGATATCATTTGTTTGCGGTCCAAGTTCCGAGTCGATAGACTGATCAAATAGAAAGGTTACGACTTGTAGGCGTGACCTTTACGACTTGTGATTTGGAGCCCTTCGAGAATGTGCCGTTGAGAAACTTCGGGCGTGTCAGCGTATGCGTCCTACAATCAATCATCGGCTTATAATAGCTGTACAAGAAGACAACAATGTTCGAGGGCAAAATTCAAACGTATGTCGATGTCGTGATACTTTTGACGTATAAAGCGCAGTTTGGCGTCGTGATTACGTTTTGTCGTAAAGACATGACTCCGCCGCTCAAAAGGTTAAACATTGACAGAACGACTGTAAAATGAATATTATCTACGAGTTTAGTGATCGATGCACTGTGTGGCTTTTTGACCATATTTGTTGAAAGGTTATGGAACACGATATTTCAATCGGTGCGGGTCTAACAATTTGTTTACTGCACGATTGTTTGCTTTTGTTGCGAGCCAACTTTGGGAGTTTATCGATTGAAGCTGAAAAGAGCAGAATTGTACTTTTACTTTATGATGATAGACTATTGTAGTTCTGATTACTTTTAACAGTAAAAGATGTCAACATTACCCGTTAACATAATACAAATGTCGTCAAATCAATCGCAGGCTGTCCAAAGTTTATATTATTGTCCTCCGAATGACATTTTAGATAGACCATAAAATGGTTTACTGCGTCTAGTATGGTGTTAATTGAACATAACAGTAATTAAATATTCTAGCAAATTTTAATCATTTTCTTGGCGCTGAGTGCCGACCCCATAAAAATTTGAAATTGCAACAGCGCAATAATATTTAGGCAAGCCAATACCTTATGTCAAAAGCTATTTTATAGCGATTCAAGATTGAAATTTAAAAATAGGGGATTCCATTGAATATATTATGAAGTCTACCGTAGCTTAAATACAGGACTTTCTAGTTACCAGACCTCTACTTCCAGCACAGTATAATATAACAATTTCCCTTGAACGCTAGCTGTAAATAATAATAGGTGTTATTGTCCAGTGGCGGCGCAAAAACGTAATGGTTTGAGTTTATGAAAGTTAATTAGGTGCGTTCCTAACGGGGAAATATCAATTAAACGGATGGTCGGCGGCGCGGGCGCGGGTTGAGGAGGGGGAGGTGTAATCAGGTCACTGTCATGGAAGGGAGAAGTATGTATGTTTAGTTTAAAAACAAAACGTATGGTTTTTGGGCAGCTAATGGTTACTTTACAGGTATTCTTTTTGGAAGAGGATGGACATTTGGGCAAATAGGGACAAGCAAAAAGAAGTGGTGGATAAGGGAAAATGGTAGGAGAATAGGAAAAAAATGGTTCTGGACTCTCGATACCTATATCATATCATAGAGAGAGAGGGAGCCCCAATAGCAAGAGAAACCATGGGGTAGTGTGGTTTCCTCACGATGTTTTCTTTCATCGTCGTAGATCTAAAAGTTCGAAGATACTTATGTGACCACGTAATAAATTTTGGGTCATTCTCTCTCACAGAGAAGTTTGTGTCACAATGGTGGAAAAGTTGTAGGCTGATTTGGCTGAAATACATCACAAGACACAAGAACAACAAGAACTTGCACATGGTGTTGATTGATCTTGTGTTGTGGTGGGCCTTGAAAGAGAAAGGTATACTTGGGAAGTATGTAGAGTGAATTCGTGCTATGTAGAGTCAATCTTGTACCTACGTTCGGTTAGTTGCTGGCAACACCGCCGAGTTCAGTGTGGCTGTAGGCTTGCATCAAGGGTGGGTTTTAAGTCCTCCCCTCTTCTTGTTGATTATGGACGCTCTGACGTCGGACATAACGGGAAGAGGCACCCTGGTGCATGCTGTTTGCCGACGACATTGTTCTTATCGGTGAAGATGGACCTGAGATCCAGAGCAGATTGGAGAAACGGCAACAGAAGCCGGAGAATGTTGGCTTGAAAATCAGCAGAAGTAAAACTGAATACATGTTCCGCAATTTCGACGGTCTCTCTAGTTCTGGAGCCATAGCGCTAGATGGCGCGCTCCTACCACTCCCACTTTCGGTTTGTCGGTTCTCTCGTGCAAAGCGATAGCGAAATAGATCGGAGTGTTAAGCACAGAATTAACACTGGATGGATGAAATGGAGGCAGGTCGGATGGATGAGATGTTGCGAGCATTGCCATCAACCGGGCACAAATCCAGACTCCGTGGCTGCTACTGAGAAATTCCTAAAATCCAATAGCACTTAGCCCGGACTGGGAATCGAATCCAAGACCTCATGTTCAACAGTCGCGCTTGCCACTACTAGACCAATGAGACCGTCAATGATGGCACAGTGTACTTAACACCTAAGCCCTTAAACCCTAGCTAGAAAGCTGAGAAAATATTCACACGTAGACAAAGCTTTAGCGTATATCTTACAATAGTGATGTCGTGGTAATGAATTACACCGTTGGTTTGAATTACGTGCAAAACAATTTACTGCTTGGATGGCACCTAAGTTATAGCGAGACATAAAATCGTCGGAGACACTCCATGCAGATATTTGTAAGATAATGGATTTCGTAACTGTTCGTTCTACACGTTTAAACCTAGTGTACCTACGAGAATTTGAATTTTAGTGTGGAATCTTGAAAACTATGAGGAGCTGCTTATATTTTGCAATTTCTTTCTGATATGGTAGACAATCTTCGCAGGGTGATTGGTCGCAGTTGGATGAGGGTAGTCGAGGATCGAATAAAAATCGGTGTGACTTTGGAGAGACCTATGTCTAGCGGTAGATGTGTTTTTTTTTTTAAATTTGCTTGTGTACTGTGCGGTTTCAGATAGAACTTTAGTTAAGAGCACATCACTCTCCAAGTGTTCTTGATCAAATCAATTTTTGCTCAACATGGAAATTACGACAAGACTACTATTGAGCATGAGGTCCGGGTTTCGATTCCCTGTTTGAAAAAAGCGTTATTGAGTTTTGAATCAGGAATTTCTCAGTAGCAGTCACGGAGTCTAGGTTGGTGCCTGGTAGATCGCAATAGGCTCGTCCCTATTACATGGAACTTAAACATAACTGGCCCAATGTGGGTGTACTATAAGGTGCACTTCTGTCTAACCCTTCGGTGTTACAGTCATGATGTTGTTTTTTCACGGAAATTGTTTGTTGATTGCAATTTGAACTGTTTCCTGTACCCAATTCAAACCACTCATCGATTCTCGAGCTTCCGATTGCCAATACTAGAAACCCACCAGGAAGAATCTGTTCAATAACCAGGGTTGATTTTTGATCGATCAGAATCCGATGACAATGCCCGGCGCAATGACAGGTTAGAAACCCGTTGACGTGCTACAATTATTAACCCTTTCCCTTTGTCACCTAGCGTCAACACGTAAAATTAAATATGTATAGGTGCCAACTCTTCTCTGTGTCATATAAATTGTTCCATCGGTGACAATTACGGGAGTATTTTAACATTTTAAGGTCACAAAGTCCATCGTTCGACCGATATATAATTGTTTAGTTGACGTGGGTCTGACGGGCCTGTCCCGCTGGTGTCTGGCAGACCTACCCCCGGCATTTGAGGGTTGACTGCCACTCTTTTTGTTCAGTGTTCAATTAGCAATGTTTGTAGCGCCATTTGAGTAATTATGCTCCGAAGCTAATGTAGTTACGTTTGATAGCCGACTGAAGCGCGTTTGGACTTTGTTTAAAAATTTAGTCGATGTAGGCAGAGTGTTTGTTTGTGAAATGTAATGGCGATTCCCTTGTTGGGCGAGAAAAACGAAAATAAGTAAATTGGGATGTGATGGGGCCATTAATTTTGAAAGCCCGGTACTTCTTCTTCTATTTGACGATGTTTGAGAGAACTTTTGCACTATGTTATTCTTAAATCTGAGTGTTACTAATATTATGTGCTTTTTAATTTAAAGCATCTTTGGTAAAAGTTGAGTATCCATCATCAAGCTAACCTTTTTCCTTCAGTTTATGTATATCCTATAGTATATGTTTCTTTTTCGGAGATATCCAGCATTCACACCACTTACCACCACAGATGTCTACCAAAATGAACTTATTACCTTCAAATTAACGTCCACCACACATTCCAAACCAAACCTTACCCAACTTATCACAGAGCCCAACTATGTACCTACATATAAGCACATCAGTCTATCTTATGCATATCAGATCCACCCACTAGGTCGCGTCCATCGCAAGCGGCAACCGGCCAGGAAGTCACGGCTGACGATGACATCAGGGCACGAACCTTCGACGTGGGTTCGGCCTGATAGGCTGATGGACTGTGATAGTGTAATGAGTAGCTACAGGTGGGTAGGCTATGGTAATGGGGTTGTCTGTTTGTGTTACTAATTGATGGAGCAAGAATTAACCGTTTTCTTTCAAGAGAGGGTTACTTTTCTTTCAATTAAAGTACAAAAAAACCTTCTAAGTCTTAAGTAAGTTTCGTAACTAGTGCGTCGTCGTAAGACAAATATTAATCACGCCTGTCATCCCGAGGGGATAGACAGAGTTGCACCGAATAGTAGACCCACATTTCGCCAGTTATGTTTTAAAGTCCCATGTAATACCTAGTTGTAGAAGTAGTGTTGATAAACTCCTGAAGGAAAAACAGTATAACACTTCGCTCGGCTTGGGAATCAAATGCAGGCCCTCATGCTCAGCTAGACCAATGAGGCAATCTAATACTAGAAAAGTCGAAAAAATAAGAAACTACAGATACATTTATATTTCATACTATGTTTACTTTAAATAGGTATCGTTTAGAAAAGTAAACTAAACACTATGCCTATTACTTAGGCATTCGTTTAATTGCAAAATAACGATCAACCCGTTACGTGCTACAGGCACAAATGACCATCGAATTCCAGCACCGTCACACAATGGCCCATTGTGTATACTTGCACAGATCGCTACACACTTTATTAATGACTTAAATTAGTCAGAGGAGACGTCCGCTACGCCTATCTGGAGAGAATTGGCGAAGAAGCAACTTATCTCAGGACTTACTTAACATTGCTTTATCGAAGCAAAACAGGAGGACTAGACAAGGAGCCGTCGGTTTTAGAGTGTTTGGTATTTCTACAACGGATTTCAATAATCTTACGGGATGGTCCGGTCAGACTAGTACGATAAAATTGCGGACGCAGCTCCCCTAGCATTCTCGTCTAGGCTTTCAGATTGTTTTTCCAATATGGTGTTTTTTAATGAAGTGTCTTTTTTGACATAAAATCTCGCTGTTTTTTGGATGGAGGGTATACCGGAGGAATACCATAAATAAACGTTTGTAGTTAGACTGTTATTTCAAGAACAAACTTAAATGTCAATTTATTAGTTCCATAAAATTAGCAGGTGTTTCTTCTTTATTATCACTACACCATCATATTGTGTGTCGCAATTTCTCACAAACACGTTAGAAAATCTGCCAAGATTCCGTTACTCTCACTTGGTGAGAAAATCTTCACCAAGAATGGACCCAAGTACAGGCCCAAGTCACAGTGTAGATGTCTTTCTTCTTTCAATTAATCCTAACTTAACCCTCGCCTCTTCTCATTAATCATCATTACGACCAGACGGCCATAACTGCGCTATTATCGGCCAAGCACAAGTGGCCATCGAGTTTTTCCGCGCGCCGAGGCACCCACCATTGTGTATACGCGATGGGAGATAAGCCTTTATTACAACCCGTTAGTGAATAATGCACGTATAAGGGCCTAACGTGTAATGTATTCATTGGAATATTTGCGTCTTTCTAGCTGTGAGACATCGCAAGGTGTGGTCAGGGTTACCCGTTGGTTGCGAAGGGGTTAGGTCTTCGTTTTTTTGTTTGAGGGAAAATTGGATTGCGGTTTGATGTTATGAAAGTATGTTTTTATGAGTGAAATATTTTATTGATTTTGATGGAAGTCACTGCAAAACACAACATCACGGCTATATTCCGAGAATTAGGTAAGAATTAGGCAGAGATGGATCTATGTGTACATACATACATATTTTCCATAACATTTAAGGTCATGGATTTCCGCAAAGTAACGCCTGATTCTATAACTTACCTTAGATGCCAGTTACTTTTTAAACCTCTAAAAGTGTGTAATATCTAACGCTCAAGTTTCTCTTCTATACAGATTTATGGTTCTATGTCCCAAGTTGGACAAACTCAGTCGCGACAGTCAGAGAAACGTTCACGACTGTTAATATTTCCTTATTTTTTAAATTACAATTTGTCAATAAACACTAATTAGTGACTAATTGATTAGATAGTTAAACTGGTTAATTAAACATTTAATATTTTATTGGTGTTTTACTTTATTTTCCTACTTCAATTAAGGTGGTCTTAAACTTTTGGCCTGCAGTGTATATAGTACACCCACATTTTGCCAGTTAATTTTAAGTGATGGGGCGCGCCTATTACCATCAACTTTGCTTTGATATGGTAGCTAATTTAAAAAAAATGAGTGCTTTTTCTTCCCAGAAACAAAAAAACTCAATAGTTATTATAATTTTAAAAGTTGATAAGGTAGTTCACATACATTCAGAAATAATAGAAAAGAAAGTCAAATCAAACAACACAAATCGACACTTTTCATTGCAATTCACATAAAGGCCATGTACCAATAGTCAAGATAATAATTTAAAGTGAAGTATTTGATCTATGTCCGAGTATTTACCAAGCAGCATTAACAGTTGCTAATTGGAATAAATGGGGTTTAAATGGAATTTAGACTCAATGTCATCTGTTAGTCGAGTGTTGAAGGAAATCATGGTTTTAATGCAATGCCGAGTGCTGAGTGTCGAGACTAGCTGCGAACTTGGTTTATAAACAGTATATTATTCGTAATGGGACATGTTAAAGGTATTAAGTTGTGATTTTATGAGAAATATGTTTGTAGTAAAGCTTGTATTTGAGTTGTTGAGTTTTGGTGTCCTAAATAGGTAGCTAGATAGGCTTGCGACCTATAAATGCATAACTGGCGAAATGTGGGCCTCTGCCTTACCCTTTGGGGATTACAGTCGTGTTAGTTTTATAGCAAAGAGGACTCCGAAAGTAGAATTATTGCGTACCAACCCCAAGGGCTTGGCAACACTGAAATCATCGGAGAAAAGGAAGTGGTTCTCCAGAAAGCTTCTAAATATTAGCCATTTATTTGATGATTATTTCTCGTTGAGTGTTCTTCGTTGACCTATAAGTAGGTATTATTGTCATGTACTTAACATAAGATGCATGCGTTCATAAACACATAAACTCACGCCTGTTTCCCATCACCACACCTTTTCGATCATTACACTCTTTGCGTCATTTCAGTTACCCGTTTATTTGCCAAAATTCTGTCAGTTTTGAACTCATTACTGCACTCCATCTAGTCCGGCTCGACAAAGTCCCACTATCACTCATCTCGCATATTTCCACGTTACTCGTATTGTTCCACACACAGTTATGTTTAAATTAACGGGCCCCGTTTACGCCCATGTTTATCTAGAACATCTTATTGCATCGTGATCACATGAAATAAAGATGGGCAGAAGGTGCACTGCACTTAGAGGCTATTTCACAGAATCTGGGAAGGTATAATCAGCCTATAAAGTTCCTAGTCCTAGGATATAAACCTCTTCCCACTCTGTAAAAGGGACTGGGATATAATCCACCACACTGGATCAGTGAAGGTTAATGGTGGTCACATGTTTTGGATTGAGGATAGGCATTCTCGACAAAATCTACCTTTCTTTCTAAGGAAGAGCCTTTGACTGCCAATTTAGTAATATTTTTTTACTGCAAGAGCTCACTCATCCAACTATATTCAAACGAGTCAACATTTTATAGTCACTCACATATTATGAGAGTGGCAATGGAAAACATTTGTCTCTCTAATGACGAAAACTCACAGCAACGAATATCGTAAAACCGAAAGCATTTGACCACGAATCACGGCGCAAGAGATGAACGCTAAAACTAAAACGTCCCACCTTACAGCATCTAGGCTTAGACAGTAGGTAGATAACTAGGTAGGTACCTACTTTTTTAAGTGATTTTTGACATGCTAACTGCTTATAGTTACTGCCTATACTGAAATGAATATATGAAAATCCGCTTGAAGTCTAAGAAACGAAAGATAAAACCAAATCATTTGCCAAAAAACGAGCCTTCTGTATCTTCCTACTCCATGATGCTACGCAACGAAGGTGTGGTGATGAGTTGATGACCAGTTACCGCCTTCAATCGTAGCGCTCGCTGCTAAGCACAGTGCTATCGCGTAATGCTTGGCTGGGGTTTATTGGGGCTCTATCTAATGCTGTAGAGTTATATAATTTTAGTGCGGGCTCTCATCGCCATCTGAGATATTATAGAAAAGATATCTAAGTTTTCGATTAAGATTTCGTACAGTTTCGATTGAAAGAGGGGCAGATAAGGCGAATTAGTGGTTGATACGGTAGGGACAAATGAATGCGTGTTGTTAGCCAAATTAATTCGCTTAGATTTAAAAATCTTTCATTTCACTTTTACCAGCCAATTATACAGAAATAAACACAAATGAATGATCAAGCCATCTAAACACATTTATTCTACAGGAAAAACAATCTTGTTTTGCCTACAAATAATTGTTGAGTCATCATTAAGCTAATCAATTACCTTTTCTAATCGTGGAACCAGTGTATTTCTTCTAGAAAACGATCAAGTATCTAATGAATGCTTTAAAACTACAAAGTTAGTTAGTTAGGTCTTTAAGTACTTACCATAGAAGTCGATACCGCATTTTTCTTGTAATTCCTCAGATTTGCATGAAAACTAAGCTTAATGTCGGCGAATGAAGCAATTATTTCGTGCATAATTAAGGAAACGTATTACAAATCGATGCACGGCTCTAAATTAAGTGCATGGACTAATTGAAGCGGGCAAAGCCGTGAGCAATAGCTAGACATGTATAAGGCGTTGTGCATACCTGCGTTGGAAACTTGCGACTATGCGATTTTTTCGATGTTTTGAAGATTCTTGGTCAGCAGAAATATTTTAACAAAAGAAGAAGCAAACAGAATCTTCTATTTGCTTCTTCTTTTGTTAAAATATTTCTTACGCCACATCTTGAATACTTTGACACAGTTGCATTAGGTAGGTACGCAAATAAATCATGGTAGTTAAGCTGAGACTACGGGGTTACCATCATCTGTTAGTCCAGGAATGTTTTAGGACTATTCCGAGGGTGGGAAAGTGACAGCGCTACATAGCTGTATAATAATACTAAAACATTCCTGCACTAACAGATCATAGTAACCCACCTGAAGTATCTAGGCAGTTGCTCTATATTAGATTTCTAGTGGTATTCTCATACATAGACTAGAAACCGACACAAATATGAGTGAGTTTACCGAATAGTGATAAATGTAGGTACCACATTCAGAATGTTTGATTAGTTTGACGTATTTAACTGAAATAGTTAGATATTGTGGATTGGACACTTATGGCAGAAATAAGTCTAGCTGTTTTTCAATGTTTAAAAACGATTGTTCCAATTATCCTGGAACATATTCATCGAAAACTAGGCAGTAGCTATCACTCGTTATCAGATAAGTGATCTTATCACGCACCTATATTACTCGTATTGTACAAGTATCGTTCAGTCGTTGCTTCCGTCGATTGCGATTAACCGTATAATGTGTACACTGCCTAAGGACAAACGGGTCCGTACATCCGGATCCACAATAAATTATAGATTAGAAGCTAATGCAATTACATGCCGCGAGTTATTAATGTTTCAAGCACTTATAGTTTCAGCTTATGTACCTATGGGCTGCAAGTAATAACTGTAATAGGTGCTTCATACATAGAACTTGGTGTGAGTTAGTTTTGTGCGGAACGGAATATTTTACTGAGGATCAAGTGAGTGAGTGAAGGTGATGGGAATATGGGAAGCATTAAATATCTAAGGGTGTTTAGATGAGTGTTCCACGCGCGCCTCAAAGAGATGTCAGCATAGGGAAGGGGCCCGCAAGGGCCGATGCCTGCCGGGTGCTGCGGGTTGTTCGAAAGAGATACCGCGGCCCCGGAACACAAAGGGCGATGAAGGAACATGGGTGGGTTTTAGTCAGTAAAAGTCTGACACTCCCTCCCGCTCAGCCCAGAGCGGGAGAAGTCATTTGATGATTTCCCATCCGGAAAAAAAGGGTGTTTAGATGAAGGATTGGCAAAACCCGACTATGTTCCACTGCTGACAGACAGGCCTGTGATTCAGCTAAACATGTTTTTTTTTAAACATTGCCCCACTTTAGAAATTTCTCCTGTATCGTGGGTGCGTTTATAAACATTGAAACCCACAAAAAAAAAACAGCCAGACCCGGAACAACTACCTGTAGGTCATATAAATATTTGTTCGATGCGGGGATCGAACCTGCGACACCCAGCGTAGCAGCCAATCGCTCAGCCACTGCGCTAACCGTGTCGAACATCGACCTACCCACACCTAGCCCGCGTGTGGTCCTCTTACAGCCTCCCCTCACAGAGTGGAGGCCTGTGTCCTTTCCGTGTGAAAATTAAAGGCTGGCTATATTTTGTATGAAAATGGGCTAAGAAAACAACCATACATGGTCAGGACCAAAAGGAAAAGAAGGCCCCAAGAGAGATGGTCCGATGAATTTAACAAAACCACGTGACAAAACTGGCTTACTATAGTAGCAACAAATAATAGAGAGATCTAGCTATATTTTGTGCGTCAACATATAATCATACATCATCACATTTTAACCGACATGTAGAGTGTACAAAAAAATTTATAAGTAGTTCTATTAAAATAATTACAACAAGCGTAGTCGGTGGAAATAATATGTATGTACCATTAAGTGTGTAATAATAGGCGGTGACCTATCGCTTACACATCATCACTTATGTTTTTTTGTTGCCAGTACTTGTGTACAGTCGCGAGAACAAATATGTACACACTAAGCTACTTTTAAAAGTGATTTTATTACTTACTGTATTTATTGCAATTTCAGGTTGTTATAAATATAGTATTTTAGAATCCATATTATTATGAAATAGGTCATATCTCGAAGTAGCAATTGTTAATCCACGAGAAAATAAAACTTTTGTTTAGGTAAGTATACGAGTATATGTTACGGGTAATGCTAGAAGAAGAAGTAAACATAGATTTACTCGGTAATATTAATATTGCTCAGGCTTTTAGGGTAAAGTCCGAATAATCACTAAAATAAATTCAAATTTGGAGGTCTAGGCTTCTTTTTACTGGCGATTTGATGCAACCAATTTGGATCTAGCGCTCGCGGGCTGCTGCCGCGCGCCTTTGGTCACAGTTCTAACCTCACCTAACCCATTTGGTCGCTGTGCCCTGGCAATAAAAAGGATACACGGTCTAAGTTTGACCAACTGCTACCGGCCGCACCTAGGTATAGCCGACTAGAACTAGGTATAACCGTACTTCGGCTTTTAGCCGTAACTTAGTTACTTTTCGAACTTCATACACTAAACTTGGGTAATACTTAAATAGGGTAATAGTTATTGGGTATACTTAGTGCTCGTGACTGTACAGTCAGCCTAGAAAGTTATTTACTATATCACCTCTAATAATATGTAATTGAAGTTATATCGGTTCTGTGTAATTTGCACTATAATTTGTAATTATATACCTAGGCGAGTGAACAAAGAAGATTAAATTCAAAGTTTTCACACTTTGACTTGCCGTTGAATGGACTGCCTCGTAGGCGCAAGCGCTACTTCTGAGCATGTGATTTTTGTTCGATTCCCAGATCGGGCATTGTTATTGGGTTTTTTACAGAGTGTTTCTCAGTACCAGCCACGGAGTCTGGATTAGTGCCCAGTTTGATACGTACCCTTTGGTAAGTCGGGTCTTGACTACTCGTAACGACTATCAAAGATCTACAAATGACAGCCAGGACCACAACACCTTAACGTGTTTCTGAGGTGTAGAGAAGCTCGATTTGTGATGAATGCTCACCCATCGATGGACCGACCTCGGTTAGCGTAGCTTAACCTTTGATCGACCAGTGCGGCGGTTATTACGTATACACGAGCTCCAGTGTACGTAATGTGTACTTATTTTTATCTTACACGTGGAATTGACGACTTTAATGATGGTATTCAAATCACGCTTGAACACTTCGATTTATAGTTGATGACATAAAACTTCGTAATGGCCGCCTCGCCTCTTATTTATAGTTATTTACGTAATTTGGATGGTCCACTCGCTTCCCAGTAGTGATGCACGATATTCGACACTTTATCGATATAAAAATATCGTCTCATACTTATTGATCACTCTAAGAGTCTAGGCGACATTCCAGTTTTTTTTGTCCTCCTTTTGTTTTCTTTTAAATTGTTTGATCATGCAATTTATGACAATTTGGCACGATTCGGTCAATTCATTCAGATAATAATTGTTTAGTTTCGATCCAAGCATTCGTGTTCGTTTCTATCGATCTAAAATATCGGAGTATCGCATTATGTCGCATCACTACTTCCCGAACTAGGAAGAAAATATATATGTTTATTTATTTATTTATTTATTTATTTACTTAATAATAATAATAATAAAACGTTTATTTCGGAGATTTGCTCCATAGATCTTTGTTAGTGATACAACTTACGTAACTATGTTAGTACTTACATTAAGGTTACTACTTAAGGTTAGCCAACAATTGTTTACACGTTTTGTTGTTTTTTGTTTATTGTTTTGTTTGTTTATGTTTGGTTTGGTAGTTACTTATGTTCCCACGTAAAAACTCGTAAAATTCGGCGGTGGGACAATCGTATGTTTTCTTGTGCTCATTGGCCAATCGATGGGCTGAATTAACAAAACATTATGGTGTCACTTTGACACACTTCAACAATTTGCCCTATTCATACGATTATTTTTGTCATAGTCTGACAGATGTGATTTGCCGTATTAATACAACTGTCAAAGTATGACAGTTGTGAATTTAATTCACTAATCAGCACATATTGCCATGTAGAAAAATAGAGAAGATAAAAAAAAACTGACTTCTTTTTAATGCCCCGTCCACAACACTATTTGTGACGTGGATCACGCCTGAATCATTATTATATTAATTGCTTTGATTTTAGTTTGTGATTAAATTAATTTTATGTTTAAATAAATTACGTAAATTAGTTCTAATTTACGTTTGTTATTAAATTTATTTGCGTTTAATATTGAGTTTCTTTTAAACAATCGCGAATGACCACCCTCGCGACAACATGGTCCCCGTAAGAAGTCGGTCTCCTACACCAATAAGTAGTCGGGCTTCACTCCAGCCGAAATCAGAAAAAGAATACGTTAGACCTGGGCTAGGCAGTTTTTCTAGAGTTCGAAAATTTTCGATTTACGAACACTTTTAAACTTGTACAATCCTATCATGGAAAATGATAGGACAACAAATGTATTTCACAAATGATACACAATAGAAAAATATGACAGGCGAAATGTAGGTAATACAATAAGGACCACTTCTGTTTAACCTATCGGGAATTACAAGCGTGATGGTATGCTATGATAATTATGAAGACTCAGTTATTATAGGACCATTATAGCGTCTTACTTAGAGCAATTTAATGCTAAGAGTCAGTGTAAACCAAACTTTAAAGTAATAGCAATAATAATGTATTTGATAAAGCACAGTTTTATGGTAAGAGCCACTTCTATGAGAGGACTTAAGTTACTTATTGTTGCTTTTAAGTTTAAGCTTAACAATTAAGTTATCACTACTTATAAATCAACTGCACATTCACACTTTCTTACTTTTGTGTACTGGCTGTATCTCATTGATAACACTTTGATCTTGAGTTGGCTTAGCGTAGTATGAAGTTATAGCTCAATAGCATAACATCACGTCTGTAAGCCCTGAGAGGTAAGGCAGAGGTGCCTTACCTTATTATTGTTATTAGTGATTATTGTACCTAATAAAAAAGAGTAACCATGGAGTTTCTTGCCGGTTCTTCGCCATAGGAAACGATCAACCCGACCCGGTGGAAACTTTCTCGTCGTTTTATAAGTGCCCATGAAGACCTGTAAAATTAAATGTTTACCAATTATTTTTAAGACCCATGTAATACGGGGCTAGTCTATTGTCATGAACAATTCAGACACATGGCTGCTACTGAGAAATTCGACATGGAAAAACTCAATAACACTTTGCCCGATCTGGAAATCGATACCAAGCCCTCATATTTAGCAGCCGCGCTTGCAACCACTAGAGTTACGTGTCTTAAGTAAAAGGGCTGGATGAGGGGCTAGCATTTAGTAGTTACATTGAACCTACTGTACATCGAGAAAACTCTTAAGACAAACTTTCTCAAAACTAAGCTCATAAATTACCTGAGTTACAGCTCATTCACACGAGGACGATTCGTGTTTTTTTAACTAATTTTCTTTTTTCACGATTCGTCAATTTTTTTGACGGCGGCAATGCTTTTTAAATGCCCGTTTTCACACGCATCACGAGTCGTGAAAAATGATGGACACGTCTTAAATCATGTATGGTCTTTTAAAAATCACGTTCGTCAAAAAATCACGATTCGTGTTTTTTGTGACGGATTTGCTGATGCTCTCGCTCCCGAAAAATCACGAAACTAATGTAAACACCAATTCGTTTTTTTTGGCCGAATTGTGATAAAACACGATTCCGAATGCAATGCGAACGTCCATCCGTCATGACGTATCGTGTTTTATGACGAATCGTCAATAACGGAAGCCGTGTGAATGAGCCCTAATGACGCAATTATAAAGGAGAAACAATAAATATCTATCAAGCGAGCCTCGCTCACATCTATAGGAGAACATAACTCATCCTACTGGCCACGACTCATAAAGATTCGACCTCTGACCGCGAGGTTGTGGGTTCCCTTCTCCGTCGCATAAACCACGAGCTTCGTAAAGCTGGCTACGGATTATTTGCGACACAACATGCAATGCAACACGCGGAGTAGAATAATGATGCCGTGACATCTAACAGGGGAGAATGGAAGAAGAAAACGTGCTGCGCTGCCTTGAGTATAACGGGACAAGGGCAGGAAGATGATGCTGCAACACAGCATGTAATGCAACATTTACGCTATAAGCCGGGTGTGCACTTAGCGTGAGCGCAGTTGTATTAAGTGTGTTGCATGTTTCGTTACACATAATCTGAACCTGACTGAACTGTAGTTTTATGCCTATTGTTCGTAAGCATTTTGAGGCTGATTGCTTTCATGCCATCTAACTCAGACATAAATTCTGCGTCGTTGTCATTCAAAGAAATTACAATATTTACGAGCGACAGACGGGACAAGAGGGAGAAAATCGTAATCCAATACTTGTTATTACTTACTAACAAATCGTTCTGTCTAGTGTCATTAGCCCGCTTGCATTCGTGTGTCAAAATTGAGAATGTCCGGGATCAAAATTTTTGTATGAAAATATTCCCAATGTCCGCTCTATAGGTCTTTTAAACCTCTTTGTTGTCATTCAATTAAGTTCGCTGACTATCTCGATGACTTAAGGCCAAGGTGTCACTGCTGATTCAAGAAATATAGAAGCTAGATAAGTAAATAAACAATTTTCGCTAGATTATTTTCATAGATATTGTAAGGTTGGATGGGAGATGGAAACACCAGTGTGGGATGTGAAGTTATCGCAGCTGGGGGATTCGTTTTTATAGTTAGATCGGAAGGAGTAATGAGGTAGCAGAAACTTAACCAAGTTAAAGTTATGATAATATTATAAAATATACACACGAATAGGTATGCATTAGAAAATCCTAGAAATTACTTGGGGTGTTAAAGCAATGTTGATTATATTTCGAAGTCAAATGGATTTAACTCGACTTCAAGCTATTATGGACTATCCTTTTAATAATTTTAATTACTTAAGATGTAGCCCGTAGTTTATTTAATTTATTCGGTACGCCTGCATTCTACTGCCAGACGTACTAAACTAAACACATAATGTCTGTATTCAATTTCAAGTAAAATAAATTCAAGAAGCACAAATGGCACAGGTGTTTCTTGTAGTAGGTATTTTACATTTGAATGTAGCTTTACCAACAGATACCATTTAGATGACATCTGTGTTTAAATAACAGCCTATTGCTGTAAATATATTGCAAATAAACGTGAATTATTGTAACAAGATTCTACAAGTAAAAACAGATACAAGAAAATTATTATGCTGATTTAAATTATTGTCCTAAGATAAACTATCGATGGTGAAAGTCAAAATATGGGCTAATTTTCCTATCTACCTACTTCTATAGAGTCCACTTAGGTACTTTGCACGCTGGACGCAACAGCATTGGCAAAGTTGTGGACGATAATTTCGAACAATTATTTATTGTCTTAGATGCAGTTAATTTCTCGGCCACCAGTGTACTTACCGTTGCGAATCGATAAGTTGTTACGCAGCAAGATAAGTGTGTGGCTTAGGGTTGTCGTTTGGTAGATCGGTTTCATTGTGCAAGTTGGTTTCTTGACCTAGGACACGGAAATTTCGATACGAAACAACTGAAGCATCTGTCAGTGTCCGGTGTCCGCAGACAGTTCGCAATTTGGCCGTATAATCCTTCCCGTATTCTAATTCCTGAAATGAAAAAAGCTTGAAATCATGTTTGTACCTATAGTATTTTTGTTAACCAATTACTACAGCATGCTTAAAAAAATGATTTCGTTTTTAACCGACTTCAAAAAAAGGAAGAGGTTCTCAATTCGGTTGTATTTTTTTGTGTTTGTTTCCTCATATAAAAGAAGAAAGAATCATCAAGATCTCAAATATAAAAGAAGAAAGAATCAGAAGAATTTTTCATTTGAAAAATTCTTCTTTTATCTGAAAGGATATATACTTCCCGATCGGTGTCATAGAATTTCATCAAAATCGGTTCAGTAGTTTGGTTTTTAAATCGAAATAGCTGAAAAAAAAATGTCATCCAAGTAAAAGAAATTGCGAAATTGATACTTGACAAGGATTTGTGTGTGATGCGATAACTAAAAAGGGTAAAATAGAAACTTTTTTTTTTGCAAAAAAATAACCGGCTCCCAAAAAAAAAACACAAAAAAAGTGGAAAATAACTTTACTTTCGGAAGTCGGTGGCAAAAACCTCAATGAAACCAACACTAATCACCGACTACCGAAAGTAAAGTTATTTTCTACTTTAATTTGTGTTTTTTTTTTGGAAGTTTGTTATTTTTTATTTTTATTTTCACGCAGCCTGGGATAGGTATATGCCTAGAAGTGGACTGCAACAGGCTGAAGTAATTGATTGAATCAATGCTATCACGATTCAGATATAATAACGCTATTTGGAAAAAAAAACTTACAGGAATTGGAAGTACGTCCGTGCTTTGTCATGAAACAAGCTGTGTGGACCATTGGCAACACAGACGAACTTCCATACAAATTTCAGAAACATCTCCTCAATTTTCAAAAATTATGAATTTATCTGCTGAGTATGGCAGCACTTTGAGCTCTAACATGTTTCGTTTTACATATTGACCAGCGAATTTCTTGTTCAAAGCGAATCCGAAATTCACATTTTGCTAAGTTTATTGGTAAAATCTTCAGTACTGTAACTATTCTTTTACCTGAAACTTGGCATCATCACCAAAAACACAGTCATCTTTACTGTCGGAACTAAACGGTTGGAGTTGGATTGCTTCCACTGGCAAACCCGTCTAGATGACAGTGATCTTTAGCTTATTTGCAATAAGGTTGAGTTTGGGTTGCAGCTGTAAGTGGTAATGTAAATGTGAACATCCTCTCTTGTCCAATATGTTGTTATTTTACGATTCGTTTTCAAGCTGTGTCATGTACCTACACTTGTTCAGCTGTACAATATTACCTTTGTCTATGTTACAAGTTAGAACTTTATTACGAACATGAGAATTAACTTACAGAGCCTCTCTGCCTTTGGATACAAGCTTTGAGTATAATTGAATGAATTTATGGATTACATAAAATAGGATGATGTTTGTATTCCTTGAAAAGGCAGGCTGATGTCTATAATGCATTTCGCCAAAGTGCGATCTATTGCTATAAATCGGCCATACAACCATACTTCCAGTCAGCATTCAATCTGCCAATGGAAAACCCTTATATCATTTTGTAGTATCTCGGGATCAAATCCAGGACCCTTCGCTCAGTGGTCATGCTCGCGAAGTTGCGACCAATACCCAGACAAAGGACAGGTGACAATTTCAAAAGTTTCTTCTCATACATTTTCAGTTCTATTAAGTAGCATGGAAAAAATGTGACAATATTGACATTAAAAAAAAAACTATAATGTCTAGGCAGTCAGTAAGCAGTTTATAGCTTGAACACTGCGCGATTCATTTTTTGTTCCCACAACTATATTTGCACTGGTAACCCTATACGCATTATTATTTATGTGTTAAAGTCGGAAATAACGGTTATTTAATATAGCTACGTTACGTTATTACAGTAACGGACTGTTTCGCAGATACTTAGGGCTTTTTCACACGTACTAGCCATTCAAATTGTGTTGTAATCCGACGCAAAAACGCGTACAAATAAAGTAATGGGATAGTTTGCTCGTACGTGAGTGAAACGTGGATGTTACATGTGTTATGTTATAGTGTTTTGTTAGTGAATGGGAAGTATGCAGTGTGATGAAAGTAAAGTTCCTCTCTATGGTGTATATAACAAAATGTAGACCTAGACAGCCATTTTTTTTTTTTTTTTAACTTTACTCACAGCCGAGTATTTGCCGTTCATTGTCTGTTTGTGTTTTGTAATTTAATAATTAAAATATCAGTTTTGTCCCACTGCAGGGCGTAGGCCTTTTCTCATCCCGAGAAGACACGAGCATTGATCACCAGATTCACCAACCTTGCTCTAGGCAGATTGGCGACAACATTCACTGCTTGCTAGTATTTGCTTCACTTAGAAATATGGACAACAGGCAGAAATAACATAAACGAAAATCTGACAACTGGAGTTTCTTCATGCAAAACACCTCGAAGTTTTGATAAAGATGAGCTTGATGTATGCGATAATCTCCTGACCCTAAGCCAAATTTTCGAATCAGCGCACCTGAGGGTTGAAATGATTAGCCGACAGTCCTTCCAAGATCTGAATTAACTCCATTTCCGTAGGTACTAATGAGAGCACGCCGACCATTCTCCGAACTCCACAATAAGGCCGTGGGACACACAAGGATTAACAGCAGCATCACATTACAATACTGTTAGCACCGCGCCTTAAATTAACGCAATACAAAGCGGGTACTGTAGCAACACGTAGTAAATCTCGTCGGCTCCTTAAGGAGAACATTAGTGCGGTGGATAGAGACGGTACGGGTACAGACAGCATCAAAAACTTAAGTGCCCATTTAATCATTTACAGCATAGCCAACACAAAATACATTGATCAAGGGAGAATGATATGGTTTTCGAATCCGAAACGAAATAATCCGGTAGAGAACCAAAGTTGTCGAAAAAGCTCACAGAATAAGCAAGCTTAAGTGGCAATGGTCTGGCCATATTATCCGTAGAACCGATAACCGTTTGGGTAGACGTTTTCTTGAGCAGAGACCGTGAATCTGAAAGCGTTATGACGGACACCCTCGGGCTGGGTGGAGCGACGATCTCCGCAGGGTGGCTGGTAGCAGTTGAAATTTCAAGCCACGTGAGGTGTAACTACTAATTACTGTTCGCCCTGCTCATCAATACTTTCATAGGTAAGTGCTCCAGAACATCTAAGAAAATTGATCTCAAGAGTAAAAATTCCTGCTAGAATCTTAGCAACCAAGGTCCGCGTTCATTTTGAAACACCGTTTGTGTCATTGAGTTTTGAACAGCCCGTTTCGTCCATGTTTGCCACTGACTGTACAGTAACGATCTTGTGTAACAGTGCCCTTTGATCCGCCGCTAACGAAGCCGATGTAGCCACGTTATTTGTTTAGCTTCACATGTAATACAGGATTTATGCTTCAGGAATTGTACAATTGGCAATTCGCAGTAGCTAGATTTGTGTTCGGCTATTGGCAATAGGCTCGTCCTCTATTACATGATTCAAGCAGATTAATTGGGTTTGCTATCAAGAATTTCTCTTTGTGATAAAAAAAAGTGATGAATATGAGTATTGTTGGATAGACAGATAGAAGAAGGAATAAAAGATGGATGGATTGTATGAGGAATGAAATCAAAGAAAAAGGAGTAAATGATTGCGTAACGACTGACGGGTGAATGAAAGAAAAAAGTGCTGCGCTGACCCCAAGTAATATGGAAAAAAGCCAGGAGAAGATGATGAAGCCTTGTATTTCAAGAACATAAGAACCACAAATCACAAAGAACAATCTCCTTAACAGTTCCTTACTCAATCTTAGAAGGCCCCTATTAGTCCTAGACTTTTACGGGGTCTATGATATGTGTGCGTGCCATGTGTGTTACCAATAAAATAAATAGCAAATACAGGATGCAGTGGCTACGCTGTGCGCTGTCGGCTCCTACCTATTAATTATTTCTACAATGACAATATAAACTTGGTCTGTTTGTCCGTCGATGTCAAATGTCTTGGTGGCAATTATTTTTCATTGTATTTTCATGTTGTGTTGTAATTTTGTAAACTCGGGGTCAATTATTTTAATTAAGTAAGTACCAATTAGAGAATAATGTATTTATTGGCCATGAGTGCTTGTTTAATTTTATGACTAAACTTTGTTTGTTTTTGCTTTTTTTTCTTTGTTTGTTTGTCAATGTCAACTGTATGTCAATATCTGCAGTGTTGTAATTACGAAGCATCAATTCCATAAATCTAGTTTTGTAGCCGCATAAGGATTTTGTAAATATCACAAGCTTATAATTTCTATGACTGTATGTATTGTGTGACTACTTGTAGGTGTTTTTACTGGAGGAGCCTATTGCATAAACATCCTCACCAGCTTTCAATTCACAATTTCTTCGACGTTTAAAAGGAGTATTGCCGTATCCAGCCGACTTGGTATACGGAATCCAAGTCAATTGGATCGAGCTTATATCGAGTACAAACCTTTTGGTTATAAAGTGAAGTGAAGTGGTAAAAAACCTTTTTTTCTACACTAAGACATTTGTCGTCGACCCGTCAATTAGTCGATATCAAAAAAGGAAGTCGTTCTCATTGTTTTCAATTCCCAAATGAAATAAAGTCAACGTTGAAATACGCAGCGAAGCCGTGGGGCGTGTCACAAGTATAAAACTATACTAGTTTGTCATTCTTCACGCATATACCGTCGGTAGTCGCTACCGCAATTGCTTGGTGCGCGTACGTCGATAAAATATATAATTCGCAATTTAAATTATTTAACGACCGTTGCACCTGTAGATGAATTTATACGTTACTTTTAAGTTGGTAAGGTCTGTATTGAACTGTGCTGGTGATCGCTGTAAGATGTTTTATATAAATCTTGTGTTTTGATCGGTTCTTCGCGCACCTGCCCAGGCTGACTGATCGTGGCTACGTGCGGAAACTTATAGGACGATGAAATAATCCTATGCCACGCTTATTATTGACCGGTTGCATTTAAAATCGGACTATATTTTAGTTTATTTATTCCCCCCTTTTGATGTTTTCTTTCCAGACAGTCGTATTTGTTTCATATTCTGGACAAATAAATACGTGTTTTAAATTTCCGATGCGCAAGCTGGAATTTATTTATTTATCGTGCGTTTAATTTATACGTTCTTATTTAACGAGGGCCTGTCAACGGTTTTGCCATCTTTCATTGAGTTTAAAATTCAGTTGACTTCCCAAATAAGTTATTAATTCAATTGGTCATATTTTTAGTTTTATGCTATTTTTTTATTTTACACACACACACACATACACGCAAAATATCAATAACTTTTGTAAATAATTCTTCCTTTTTACGTGTTTAAAACATTTTTTTTCTTTAATTGGTAGTCCCAATTAAAACTGCGTTGCTTTCGAACTACATGCCATAATATTAATTTTATTCCACAGAACACAGATAAATGGATATGACACGCATTTACAAGATCGTGTGTGGATAAGTGAAGCTGATCGTTTGATAATCACATCTAAAGGCAGAAATAAACGGGAAATTTAGTTAAATATATATGTGGGTCGCATTGCACCTTGCATGCCATTTCGAACGAGTCCTGAGGTGTAATATACTGGACAAAGAAAGCAACTCTTGCGCATGAACGTCGAGCAACCATCTTTATTCATGAACCTTATCAATTTGTTGGAAGCCAGGCTTACAATATAATACTCGGTTGCCAGTGTTGCCACTACATAATTACCTGGATTATATAAAAACGAAGTAAAACCTGTGACGTGTTACCATTTTTTTCTTTACATAATTGTACATTTAAAGATATATCGGTAGGTCGGCTTAAACTCAAAACTTTAAAGTGACCTTTTCCTGGTTTCCAATTAAAATGGCCGAAACGAATTTAAAGATTAAAATCTAATTATAATTTAGATTTAAAAGTTGTAGTTTGGTTGTGAACACTTCGTTTTTACGGTCAGATGGAGATATCAAGCAAAAGGTTGGATGATCTATCATTTGGTGGATCGAATAGTGGATTTGAAGGAACTGATCCATTCCCCTTATCGTACACTTTACTAAAGAGGCTACTGTGTAAGAAACATTTGGAACATTTCTGAAAAAAAATATGTAAAAACTGCGATAAAAAACCTTTAACCCTCATACGACAACGTCAGAGCTTTGTGGCTACTTGAGTTTTATAAATAAATAATAATTTTATTGACACAAAGAAATAAGGTTTACATTTCCATTTGAAAGCCTGACTCCTGTGCTAGGTGAGACCTGTGTTACAGGAGTCAGTGTCTTCACCCGTTTTTGGACAAAACAGTTCACAACAGGTTATGTATTAAAAATTGAAAAATAAAATTGAATAACAATTAATCATTAAAATTTTATCATCCACTAACTGAACCAACAGATGTTGTTCTGTCCTTTTCTGGATGTCGACAACAGCACCTTAAAACTATAGCTTAAAACCTTTCTGTTTACCCCCAAAATTTCCAAAAAAATAATGTCATCAAAATGGGCCGAGGCGTTTAGGAGGAGAAAATTTACGAACACACGCACACCGGATATTTAAATATCGTGATTTTCATATTGTCCACATAAACCGACAGAACCTTCCACCCAAACAGGCAACCGAAATTGAGGCGAACTAAAGGAGCTAAGTACAGCCCAATTATCGTTAGGTTTGAACCAATCCCCAGTAACCACAGGCCGGACGGTGCTACAATGAATTATTGTATTTCAACGTTGGCCCCCGGCGTTATTACCATGGGTAATTGCACGGCCGCCTGCGCATACGCAAGTCTCTTCCCCGTAACTTATTTGGTGTGAAATGAGAACAATTTGAGTCCGTGAAGATTTATGACCGGAGATAATGACGTTCTAGGTAGTCGGAAGGTTAAATTGTTTTCCTTTGCGTTTTTTCTTTAATCCTTTTTGGCGATTATGTTTGTATCGAAAGTGAACTACCGGTGTTCTTTTCTCTTCATAATATTTTTGTTGTAGTAGTAGGTAGGGCGAGATGTTTTTGAATGGCCTCATCAAATGTTAATTTAGTGGAATCCAATTCCTTTGTCTATTGAGAAAGCTTTTATTAGAGTCTATGTAATTAAGAATGTTTCGTTTAGTTCCCATACAATTTATCATACAACAACGTTTCTGGGTCGAATTACACACAGAGTTTAATTAAAACCTCAGAGTACATCTAAAGTTGAAGACGTGAAGGCAAGGGCACACCGAGGCGAAAAAATAATCGAAAATAATTAACACACAACAATTTATATGCAACTCGTTGTTACCATAAAAGGTGAAGACAGAGTCAATAGCGATTGAAAAGTATTATTATGCAGAACATACATTGGATGGGAGGTCATCAGTGTTGATGACGCAGCAATGATCTCAGTTGCATTATTACATAGTCCTCAGGGCGTCGCCTGCAAGATAACCATCGCCCTTCCTACTCAATGTCACAGGTTAGTTGTCTATTAACCCCCAAGCTACACTAGGTGCCGGTTATAGGGATTTATCAGACTTTGATCGCCGTTTAATGGGTCATATTTACGCTATACGATGCTGTGAAAATGATCCATTAAGAGGTCAAAAGCCAAAGGTCTCTGATGTGCACATCTATGTTTATATTGAATGTTGTACTATCATTTATTAATTGAAGTTGGAAATTGTTATTTATTAATCGAAATTCGTTTCATGCGATCATGTTTTATCTTACATGCATTTACGTTTCTTTGTACACGCGTTTCTTTACATTCGAAAACGTGACCAGAGAGAATTTTAATATTTTTAAATGACCACAATTACCAGCAAAAATTCCGTGGAACTTTTGAATTTAATATGTAATATAAATTTGAAATAATTGTCTGCCTAGTGCCTACCAGGCTAACATAATTATGTATAAGTTGAGGCATTCCATTACCGCTTCGATTCTATGAAAATGACAGATAACAATCGCGCGTCAGTAGTCGCCTCGGGCGCGGTTTGATTGCGGCCTACAACGGGTATAACTAAGTATTGAAGCATTGTTGCTCTCGGTGTACCTCGGGACTTATTCATGTACATGGTGTTGCTTAATGAGTGAGGGTCGATAGCTGTCGGGTTCCTGTCATGGGGCGTAAAGACTTCAATCATTTTGATATACAAACACCTTTAGTAAATATCAAAGTTGTAGCTTGCAAATAATATCATTGAAAGCAGTTATTTTAAGATGGTAATAGCCCATTCGTTGTAGATAATAAATGGTTTTGAATAGGTTTTCTTCTGAAGGCGTGACCAAAGCTTTAAAGTACCATTCTTTGTGATAGGTCTTCGCCAGTAAATATACAATTAGTCACTCATAGGCACATAGATGTTAACTTATCTATCAGAAAAGCTACTGGGCAATTGATATATAGTATTGTGTCTAATATATTAGGTCGCAAGCTAAACGCAGCTGGTTTATGCAGCTTGACTGGTCAGCAGAATTGATTCACAATATTAGTAGGTTTTCAAGTGCAAATGCGTCAACTGTACAAGTAACAAGACAAGCCATCTGCAACTAAAGAGATTAAAGATCAGAATAGTCCATGAGGCATGGAATTTGTGAGCCATCTGCCAGAGCCACCATTAAATCAGTTACCCTCAATTGACATTGAGAGTCATGCACAGCTGCTCATCCTTGCTGATAGGATTGAAGGATATATTGCGTCAACTGAAGCAGTTGATGCAAATATTTCAAATAAGCTTCTCCATTGTCCTCTGTTGCCAGTAATCAACGTGAAATTAAGGGTCGATTTTCAAGATTAAGCAACGCTTGCAGAGATCGGTCCGTGGATGGGTGACCACTCATTAAATAGCTCCTCTGTGCCTCGGAAAAAACGTTAGTGTGTTGCTCCCGGCTACTATTTACAAATCTTTGACTCTCGTTACGAGAACTTAGAACCCAAAATTCTGTCAACCAGTCTTACTAAGGGGTATCGTATTACTCAATAGGTTACTGGGTTGTGGAGGTCAGAGGAGCAGTTGATCCATGTAAATACTGGAAATATTCAGCTGCATCCGGTTAGACTGGAAGCCGTCCCCAACATAGTTCGGAAACGGCTAGGCAGATGATGATGAGTCTTACCAAGGTTTTATCGTATTAACCCAGTAATTGGGTTCTGGAGGTCAGATATAAAATACTGATATTCAGCTGCATCCGGTTAGACTGGAAGCCGACCCCAAAATAGTTGGGTAAAGGCTAGGCATACAATGACCTCTCAAAGAGAGGTCTGTCCCCTCAGCGAGAACATTCCAGGCTGACTGTGCTAAGTTTATATAAGAACAGTATAGTTACTTAGTTAATTACCACGTGTTGAGTTAAATAAGTGTTAAGAGGATTGATTAACTAATTAGTGGGCGCACGAGTAAGCGGTGTGACGCACGGTTGTGGTTACTATGGTGATCTGTACTTATATGAACGGAGAATGATCAATAATATTTGTGATTGACAATGATTTAGACAAAGTTTTATCAGGAATCATTTATTTGCTAAAATGTAATATTCGCAAGTAAGATGGTTGTTTTCATACACAAAACATGAATTATGAATGATAAATTGAATGATAATTTTAATAATAATTTTAGTGATAATTTTAATATTTTTAATGATAATAGTAATGAAAACGATATTTTATTAATTGAATCTGGTCCTTAAATGCAAGTACATGTATCATAAATGTAAATGTTTGCATGCCGAATGGTAAAATATGGCTGAACCCTGATATTTACAACAACTGTTGTGTATTACCCATATTTGCAAAATAAAATTCTATTCTATTCTACCTGAGACTATGACTAAGACATGCAGAAAATGAACATTATAAGTTAATAAAGATTAACTATTTTTTTTACAGATGAACTGATTACTAAGCTGTAGTTTTCCTCCTGTCAGTAAGGAACTGATGTTGATTCAGCTGCATCCAGTTAGACTGGAAGGCGACCCCAACATAGTTGGGAAAAGGCTAGGCAGATGATGAGCAAGGAACTGATGTCGAACTGTTATAAAACAGAAATCTAAAATGCGGGTACACATTCATATAGGTGTATACCTGGGAACCAAGTTCAAAGAAAGAATGAGTAAGTAATTCCTAGTGTCCTCACCCTCAAAAGCTTTAGAAACTGTCACAAGGATTGCCTTGCAGTGAGCCAGTCACTAAAATAGGAAGCTATTGAGATTCCTATTATGATAACTGATTGAGAAAATAATTCTATTAAAAGTGTTCACGAATCAGATCATTAGCTACGTCCAGATTTTTCCTTCACAAATGTCTTAAACCATAAACAACACTCAACCACCAACCCATTTATTTGCGAAACTATAACGACAGCTTAGACAATGGGCGTCTGTAGTATCCGTACTCTGCAGTAATACGGAAGTGCGGCTAATGACGGGTGAAATTAGGGTTGCCATAAGTCCGGAATTATAGCTTAGTGTCCGGAATGGAACGGTTAAAACAAAAATATTTTCGGAATCGACATTAGAATCAACAGTATCACTTGCGTAAGTACATAATTATAAAGCAAGTAGCGTTTGTGGTTAAATTTTAAGCACACCTCAGTATTCTCCAAAAAACATTTAAAAAGAAATAGCCGAATAAAATTCTACTGGATAGAAAAGACCGGAATTTTCTTCAAACGACCGGAATTTTCTCCGAGAATCATATTTATGGATCTGGCAACCCTAGATGAAATAGAACATGAAATAGTGGTGTGTGCGAAATTATTAGCTCAGCCAGGTGTTCGTGAGCTGAGGCGGTAGGGCAGCCATGATAGGAGGAATTAGGGGAATTCGTCTTAGTAAATCATAAGATTAGGGTGTATATAGTTTTCATGGACGTCTAGGGTGGTCTGTCTGTGTGTCAAAGAAAGTGGTAGTGAATAGCAGGCTGCAGGTAGGCACTACCTCGTATGATCCAATTAAACTACATATCTTACTCACTATAATAAGTATGATGGGCGATGATATATTTTATTTATGTAGTGATAGTTAAATATAGTTTTAGTTTTTTTGGATCTTATGAGGTAGGCAAGTAGTCAGTGCCTACCTGCAATGCACGCGCCAGATGAATAGCCATAGAGTACAGTCATTGGAGATCAGGGCCTCAGTGTTTTCTCAAGCCTGTTAATCAAGTATCATGTAGACTATGTAGAGTGTACACTAAGGCTATTTTTAGGTGCCATGTTCGTGTTAACAGACAAGTTAGCGGTCTTGTTTAAAAGTACCTTACATAAGCTGGTATTTTGTACAGTCATAATGGTTATCATCATCTTGTTGAAGAAAAACTTTCAAAATAATTTGTTTGAATGGGAAATAGAGGCAAAAAAACTTCTGTTCTCGATGATAGAGACAGCACAGCAACAGAACACAAAATTACAACATTAAACACTTAACAAAATCTAGGACAAATAGTAAGAAATGCCGCCGTATGGTACACCTAGCTGAACAAAACAGTTCAACAGCTTCCTGCTATACAGTTTGGTAGGAATGCGTACCGCCATTACTTCGCCTATGAAGAAACTAAATTATTAGTTATCATTATCGGTGAAGAACCAACCTGCCGGTTTTACAAGAAGACATTGAGAAATTTACATTAATTGGCAAAACAGTTCCCTATTTATGATCCTGCGTCATTTCACGCTTGTATTATATTTATGTTTTCCTAGTATGTTAGCATACATAAATTTTACCTAAACATTGCACAGCGGGCGACGGAATTGGTAACTTGGTGTATTGAGTAGCTATAGAGCGCATGATCAACAAGCTCAATGGAAATACGTGAGTTTCCATTGATGTATAAAAAACCCAAGATACACACTTAACGTCTCAGAAACGTCCGCAGAAAAAGTGTGCAAAATTTCGAATTCTGCGCATTTTTCGTTGCTTGTGACAAGCCATTGTTTTTCTGGAATTGAATTTAAAACGTGATATAACGTGCGTTGCTCGCGTTTAAAATCAGCTTTATGTGGTCAATGGCAGTTCGAATTAGTGTTTAGTCAATTAAAACTTATGATTTTTTGGTTTAATTATTTCAGTTTGATTTATTGATGACAATTTCTGATATATGACATTTGCAAGAAACTGTGCATCTAGCTTTTTTTTAAAAAATAAATAATGTAGATTCTCAGTGAAAAATTTTCGGAATCTGATCAGTAGTTCCAAAGATTACCCCTACAACTAAACTAAGTGTGTAATTGATACGCTGCGCTGGGAACCTACTATTTGTAGTACATCATAAGGTGCTCAATCTCGTCCCTTCATACTCCGAAGTTTTAATGTATGAGGCGTCGAAATAAAGTACGTTTTTGTTGCTCAGGAGTCGGTAACAATTTGCAGGGGACCACGACTTCCAGTTGTTGAGTTACGATTTACGATGGAGAGAGTAAAAAATTGATCGTAAACCACTCATTGTACATGCAGCGAAGTAGTTTATTCGTTTATTATTGAAATATCTGTAGTTTTTAATGTGGCTTCTGTTTTCTTGTTAGTGGACGATATTTTAAAGATGGAGAAACATTCAGCATAGGACGGCCTAAAGTCCACTTCAACATGTTTTCTAGAAACTGACTTTCAAAAATACTTACCTTTTAATGGTTTAATATTGAAATAAAAGACTTTTGATTGACTTCAAAACAGTTGTTTGTACCCATGTAATGCTTGATCTTTGTCAGAACACATGGTGATGCAAGATGAGTTAGGTACCTATACAAATAAATAAAATTGAAGCGTCTGTTTGTAATTTCAAAATAACAGCTTTTTACTGAATGCATATGAAAGTATATAACCGGTACTTATAACAAAAAAACATTTTTTTTTAAATTTTTGTTCGTCTATCTGTCGGTCTGCCTGTTTGTTCCGGCTAATCTTCGAAAAGGCTGGACTAATTCTGACGGGACTTTTACTGACAGATAGCTGATGTTACAAAGATAATAACTTGGGCTACTTTTATTAAAAAAAAAATATTAGCGTTCTCTGCAAAAAAAAAACCCATGAAATTGTTAACAGAATCCAATTCAAATGTTAAATTACGTGGCTTTATGATGTCTATAATGCGACTGTCATTTGTAAGCAAAGGGTAAGTTGAAGTTAATCGATAATCCGCGTGTCACGTGTTTAAACTATTAGCTATTATTACATCAACGGTAAAAATTCTGCCTGGGACCCTAAGTACGTAGTTATCTGCTAATTATACAGTGTCTGAAGTATAACTATCCTGTTAACTAGTTACTTGTTGCTATTAAAATACATAGGTAATTCAATTTCAGTTTTAACACAGCCTGAAATTACACCACTTGTCATTGCTAAATTATTAACAGTACATCAAAGTTCGTTCGTGATCTGACCGATAGATGTCGCTTTAACAACTGTCATTGAAAATGACATTTAATTTTAGAAACACTTTATCTGACATAACATTGCAATAGAAAAACGGACTCGCGACCTTATTTTTTGTGTACTAAGTTTTAAAATACAGTGTGGAAGTTGCAAAGTACAGGTGTAGAAGTAAAATTGACAAGGTCTTATAAGGTACCGCAACACTAAAGTTGGCGTTGTAAAATACCAATTTACTTTAACAATATGGCTATTTGTTCGTATCGTTTTGTTGCCTTTTATGGTGAAAATCGTTTAGGCTAGCGGTGCGGATAATGTTTTGACGTGACCAGAATTCGCTTCCGCCACTCTTCAGTCTCTCTTTCGATCGAAGTCCCCGCCGAGCAAACGAGCTGTTAAAGCCAAAGGTCGTATTCGCGAAAAAAGGCAATTTTTGTAATTGTTGGATTGCGAGAATGTACTTTTTAGGGTTCAGTGCCTAAATGGTACCAACGGGACCTTATTTCTAGGTTCCGCTGTCACAGGGCTTTATCTTTTGAACCATAAAAGCATAAATACTTGAAATTTCCACAGAGTGTGTAGGTATTACTATGGCTGCTATAACAACAATAATAAAAAAAACATAAAGTTAAGAATTAAAAGACGTGTTTATTTTCGGTATTTTTTTATTAAATTATTTCAATAAATGTAGTGTTATTCATATATTGTACGCTGGTACGGAACCTGTCACACACTTGGCCTTTTTTTAGGCTTTGTTGAAGCAGACATAATATCGTAATTGGTTTTTGCAGTTTACATGGTGCTACTTATCCACAATTATTGGTGTTTAACAAAACATCTTAACCTATCGACAGGTTCGACAGCCAACCAATTACGTGTGGCGACACAATTATTATCGACTGCCTTCTGAAAACATGCTTAGTTGATGACTGACAGGCTTTTAATTTTAGGGCAAATGACAAAGCGTCTGGACAGAGCCAATTGGGTCATTGATTACTGTGGTTAAAATTACAGGAGAATTACTCTGGTACGTTAAATACTTACTTTAGTGATTCTCTTTTCCAGTTTCGCGGTTTTAGGGGCCGTCAGTTTTAGTAATCTATACTAATACTCGTACTTTCCTCTTTATCAAATCTTTCCTCTTTATAGAGCAAAGATTTGATTGTTTGTTTGCCTTGAATAGGCTCCGAAACTACAAGGCCGATTTGAAAAATTCTTTCACCGTTGGGAAGTTACACTATCTCCCAGTGACATAAGCTATATTACATTTTCAAGAAAACTAGGGATCCTTACTAAAACTCCAATAATGTAACCCAAGGTGTAAAAAAATGACCTAAAATACCTTACATTGCGTGCGCTGCTAAAACTATTGATGTTAGAACAAAATAATTTACTACGACTTTGCAAAACACATCATTATCTACAAAAAGTGTCGGGACAGCATATGTCAAACTTTTATTTATATGTCACAATAATTGTTCATTTATTTTAAAATTTTAATTGAATTGCCGCCGCTTGAAAAGGCTCTTTATTTGTACCTTGGTAGTAGTTGCTATCAAAATAAATTACTTCATACTCAAGACTGCTTCAATACCTTTATATAATTTTTTGAATGATTCAATTCGGACATTCCATTCGAAAGATATCACGAGTTCAAAAATGTAAGTATGAAGCCGGGACGCTAGTATCAAATATTCTGATATGATCGATGACGATAGAATAAAGGAAATATCGTTTTGGGAGCATTCCTTTCATATTCTGGAAGTTGCTTAAAGGGGATTACATGAGATGATGACTAATAGAGAAGTATCACAGAAGTATGTATAAAGAAGACATGCTGCGCTGACCCGAAATAAATTAGGATAAAGCTAGGAGAATGCTGACAATTTTCAAAAGTATGATTGCTTAATATTTTAAAGTGAACTAAAATCATTAAAACCAGATAAATCCATACCCATTTGTATATCAGCATTTAATAGTAAAGTCGCCTCAGAGTACATTTACGCTATTAATTTTACTACATCCATCTGATCTAGAGGTTGTATACCGATATCATCGACTTAACTCGAGTTCCTTACAGCGATTGGTAAAACGCTCCTTTTAAGGGTTCCGTCGGTTTGTTTGTACGTCTGTCACACTTTCCCTGCTCACGTTTTGAAATAACGGTTGCGGGAATCAGTTCATCTTTTGCTCCGATCTTTTTCTGGGAGTTGGAGATTGCAGTTACGTCAGTTAAAGGTGCCAATTTGGTCGAGTTTCAGAGATAGCTCTTATTTTATATTCGGCGGAGGTTTTCTTGCTTAAAATATGCCAATTTCCTTCGTGTTGGTGTGACGATAGCAATCGAGACAATCTTTAGGAGGACAAGATATTATATGGGCAAGATAAAAAAGACGGTTTTTAGTAACAATGTTACTATGGGTGACTGCCTTGTTGGCTGAGTGGTCGTAAGCACGACTGCTGAGCCTGGGGTCCTGGCTTCGATTCCCGGGTCGGGCAAAGTGTTATTGGGTTTTTCCACCTGAAATTTCTCAGTAGCAGTCATGGAGTCTGGATCTGTGTCCGGTTGATGGCATTAAGCTTGTCCCTCATTACATGGGACTTAAAACATAACCGGAGAAATTTTGGTGTTCTATTAGGTACACCTCTGCCCAACACTTCGGGAATTATAGGCGTGATGTTAAGAAAAGGTAAGTAATCTTCAATTAGATAAATTATAAGCAACGCCATCGTCGACATTTACTTTTTATGTTCATAATACTTTTACGAGTATTTCTGACAGTTTTACATGAAGTTTTTACTACCAACGCTTTGATAAGTCCATGTGTATTTTAATGGCCGACCGTTTTATAAAATAACAGAAAGACGATTTTTATTCACACTTCATTGCACTGGGATAAAGTTAAGTTTATTGAGCTGATCAAAGGGTTTACGGTCAAACATTTATTTTAGCGCCGGTTAAAATAGTAAAATACTTCTAAAATAAAAACTTTATAGTTGTTCATAGTACATATCGGATGACGGTCGTTTACTACATGGTTCTGTTTAACAATATTATTTTACTCCTCGTTATGAAAACTAGTTTCCAATTAGGTTGGTACACCTAGTGCAATAGCACATTTTTTTACGTTAACTAATAAATATGGAAATAGGGTCGCTCGCTATGGCTGGCGATAGGGGTATCGCTTGCATGTGTCTTAAACATAACTGGCAAAATGTGGGTGAACTACTAGGTAGACCTCTGCCTAACCCTTCGGGAATTACAGACGTTATGTTATGTTGTTTACAGGCAAAGATACCACCCCCCGCCGCACGAGGCCTTGGAGGGCTTCTTTGTGAATTAACGAGAAGTAGCATATCGTCGAGAGAAGTGGATGGAATAGAAGGAGGCCTTTGCCCAAGAGAGGGACAATATTCAGCCTTAAATAACTGCTATTGGAATACATTAAAATTATGTGAAAGATACGAAATAATTTCTTTCAATTAGCAAATGTACAGGGCCCTATAGACTCACGCCGAGAACACCCGAGAACACCCGAGAAGCGTGAATGTGATTGGTTTCTCGCCATCTCGTTCTCGCGCTCGCCTGTTCTCCAATCGGAGTCGGTCTTTTTGCCCGCATCAAATACGCATACAGACTCACGCGAGAAGTCTCGGCGAGAAGGCTCGCCGGGACATAGCGCGAGAACTGAGAAGGTCTCTACACTCGTGCAATCTTCTCCCGATACCCGAGAAACCTCTTTACAACATCGTAAATTTTACATACCACGGAAATGTCTTGATATGATAGTCTTAGAAAGTACTTTTATACTTTCTGTATTGTCGAATTACGTCGTTTGTTATAGCCTTATAACTAGCGAGCATTATAAGTGCAGTTACAGGGACAAATGAAACATGTAGATAAATATATTTTTTTGGAAATATCACATCTCTTCAAGTTTTTTTTTTTGGACGAGCTGGTTTCCCCACGTTGTTATATTTCACCGCTATGAGAACAGTATAAATGAAATAAATTATACAAAGTAACGTGCAGTGACTGGGTTCGAAGATTCGACCTTACGCAGGTCCATTGTAAAAGTTCCTATTATTTTAAACCCTCTTAGTATTTCCTCTAGTAGATACATATTTAAATCGTCACCCACAAGCGACTTGTGTGTGCATCTGACAGTACTCTCCATCTACTCGACGAAGATCGGACGAGCTGCTCTATAAACTGAGTTCAGTTAGTCACCGATATATTACACGTGTTATAACTGCACTCTAGTGACGGGCACACGCACGACTTTATCGATATCGATGAGTTGAGCTATATTGTGATTTATTTTTATTCGGTTTGACACATAACGTTACGCCTGTATTCACTAAAGGGTAAGGACAGAGGTGTACTTATTGTACATCTACGTTTCTCATGCTATGTATGTTTAAGTCAAATGTAATAGGGGGCGAGTCTAATGCCGCCCTAACCGGGCACAAATCTAGACTTCGTACTGCTACTGAGAAATTCTTTCTGATACAAAAACCCTGTGACACATTGCCCGATCCGGGATCGGACCCAGGGCCGCTCAATAATAGCGCTTTTGGCCGTAGATAATTGAGACGACTCATTTTTTTAATGGTTTTCTTGATGAGTTCACTTACCCATCTATGTTTTAAGCGTGTTAAACCAGTAGTTTCTAGCTATAACCCTGCATTTTTTTTTGCTGGAAACAGCAATATCGCAAATTTAAATTTATTTGAGCCATCGATATAGCTATCAAGAAGAATTATTTATTGCCCTATATTATCTAATTGCATAAAAAGATAAAATATGATGCACACTACGTTGCTTTCAAGATTAAATTCCCCACCCTCTCGATACAACATCGCCACATCACTAACTCAAGGACATCAACATACGATCCATACAACTGTTTACTTCATCTAAAGATACATCAGAAGCTGGTTTACTTGTACACCCGACACTTGTTGAGCCATAAATTTCAACATGATGGTAAACAAGGAAGCTGGGATGCGTCACACTATTGTTTTGATCATATAATATTTGCATCCCTGAATCACAGTATGGAGATGGTCAGTAAACTAACTAAGCGCATTTTGCTGAATCAAACGCGGGTTGTAAATGTTTTTTTTTATGTTCCACTACACGCAATAACGTAATTTCGACTTACGAGTAACCTGTTAGGTACCTGAAGCATGGTTAGAATGCGTGTAAACGCTTTGCATGCGTGTAACCCCAACATAGTCGGGAAAACCCGAGGCAGATGATGATGATGCTCTGCATGTGTGGGTGAGCTGATGCTGACCATTTGCTCCTAGTTGGAATCATCATCTGGCTAGACATTTCCTAACTCGGTCGGGTCGGGTTTCAGACTTATCGCATACAGCTAATACCAGTATTTTACTGGAACGACTACCCATCTGACGGAGGTCAGATAGGTAGTCGGTAACTGGGTTTTGTTGACACCCCAGTTACTGAGTAAAAAGGTACACCTTTGATAAGATTGGATGTCAGACCTTGTCGAGCCTCTGACTACCTGCAACGACTGTCGCAAAGATCTACAAATGACAGACCAACGGGTTAACGTTCTTTCCTTTACCTTGAGTTTTGATATGTCATGACTGGTCACCCATCCACGGACCAACCTCGGCAAGCGTAGCTTAACCTTCGATCGAATCGTGAGCCTGTTATTATTTAGCCAAGAACTCCTCGTTCCTAGTTGTAATGCTGTGCGTTAATACTAATATGTGTACTACATGCCTGAGTCATACGCGCAGGTAGTATTGGTAACTTGCCAGAGGACAGTTAGTGCACCTTCTTTTAAATGGCAGGTTAACGGTGGTACATGCTTGCATGTTTTATTTGTTAGTCATTGCCTAATTCTTGATGTGAATTATGTATTTTGTGATTTGCATGTGTCAGTCTTCAGTCACCAGTTTGAGTGACAACGACACTTCATTGCTAAAATTAAAACAGTCAGAATGGTCCTGTCTGTCAATTGTAGATCTTTGCCAGTCGTTACAGGTTGTCAGTGGTGCGAAAGTCTGACAACCAGTCTTAGGTCTTAGTTAGGTTGGTATTATTATTTAGAACCAGAGGAAAAAAAAGGTGGTCTATCACTATGGCCGAGCTGAGTGGATATGTCACCGCAACATGCTACGAATTGGTCACTTATTTTAATAACTACAATTAACTGTGATGCATTGTGCATAAACGCTTGATTGAATAAACACTATGAATAACTAAAACTTGATTTATAAAACAATTTTTGTATTTACAACTCATTGGTTAGATATCTATTTTATGACTCTTAATCTAGAGCGGTTATTTATTATGCAATTTGATTCACTTATTGCCAGTCAATAATAAAATAATAAAGCAGAAATTCTAGTTCTGGTCTAATTAAAAAAGAGCATGGTTTACTGTGTTATGTTGTATAGTAACATGAGTCTCAAGGCTGCGTACGCGCAGCACACATAAGTTATTCGCGTGTCTCCGCTTGCATTTTATCTGATGCAGCTAGTTTACCCGACGTATCATTTCGATATTGGATATAAAGTAACAAATTTATACATCCACATTGGCAGCACAACCTCACATGAAAATAACCTCTATTCACTTTTGTCAAAAGGTTGAACATTGCTGTCTTCAAATACGGTATACGCAAAATATGCAGATACGCAAAATAGAGGAACGAGGCCAACGTTGACACGGCGCGTATCTTCCGACAAATCTCTCGGATGTCGATTGCGTATTTTTCGCAATTCGCATTTAACGTATCTAGGATGTCGATTGGCTATGAGATATCGCGTTTCTGGGACCTGTTGTGGATTTATAGGACTCATCGACTTTGTAAGTGTTATTTTGTTGTTGTAAAGGGAGCTGGTGTTTTGGTTGAATAACTACTTGAATGACTACCTTCAGTTGGAATAACAGGCAGGCTCTTGTGTTACAGGAATTCCTTGTGCAAGAGCCAGAGCTGCACATAAAGAAATTTATTTATTTTATTGATTTTGATATTCTACTGATATGCAAAAAAAAACCGGCAAAAGCTATCACATCTATCTCTATTTCGTGTATCAAAGCTCGTTTAGATGTGCATGTACTTGTGATATCGTCAGTTAATATATTCTTTCTTGGTAGGAGGTCGTTAGTTTTGTGAGAACTAGACTTATGCTTGTTCTATGCTGCTATGGACCTCAAGACCTTTACAAAACAAAATTTCCACAGTAGGTTCAATTTCATCATCAAAACCAAACTATTTATTTCAAATGGACCAGTTTCTGGCACTTTAGAATTGTCGAATAGGGCATAATAACTGTGAACGGACTCTGTAGTTTTCGCAGTGTTCGTTCATCTTTCTAGATAGCTACTGCTATTTTCTTTATCATATAACTTAGCTAATGTATCTTCCTACATGAGCAATTGTGATATCCAAACAGGTTCTAGTTACATATGGCTTTGTCAGCCATTAAAGAACTTAGCGCTGATACTTAGGATTTTGCTCCCGACATAAAGAAAAATAAATGGGAGGATATGAACATTTCTCAAATACCTGAGCCTTAAGATTTATTTGGGCGTTAATTTTTATTGCATTATGAGCAACAGTGGAGATATTGCTCGTTCGTTAGTTCGATGTAGTATATTGTAGAATAGCTTAGAGGCAGCTTCAATAATGTATAGAGTTTATGATCACAACAGCTATTTAGATATGGATGAGTTAGTAAGTGGAGTGCGTGCGTGTTAGGCAGAAGATCTTAATTTAATAACTTAACATAACATCACGCCTGCAATCCCCGGAGGGTAAGACTGAGGTGTACTTAGCTAATAATTTATACATTTCATCAGGTATGTTTTAGTACCTTGTCATAAGGGCCGAAGCTGTTGCCGTCAACCGGACACAAATTCAGATTCCGTGGAAAGAAATTCCTGATGGAAAACCCAATAGCACTTTACCCGACCTGGGAATCGAAGCGCTACAGCCGAGCATGCGATCCTGCATGCTCAGCAGTGGCGTTTGCGCACATTAGATCAGCGAGACAGTCCAATTTAATACTTACCTTACAATTTCTGTCACATTCGAGATACTACATTACTACCGATAAGCAACGGCGTTCGGTGCATCCGTTTTGGACCAGTCTAGATTTGAAAAGGCGAGGACGTCTATCTTGATAAGATGGAGCAATCTTCTCTGCAACACTTCCTTTAGGGGATATATCCGGCATAGGCTGTTGAAAGGTAGACCGTTACGAATACATTTTAGTTATCTAGATTGCCAGCCATACGATGTCACCATGGACGGCTGGCTGTCAAACCGACGGTCAGCGGTATTAATCCATAGTCTATATCCATACTAATATTACAAATGTGAAAATAACTCTGTATTTCTCTTATCTTTGCACGCCTGAACCACTGAACTGATCGTTATGAAGTTTCATAGTTTAGATGCTAGCTAGCATATGTATTTTACCACATAGTTGAATACCAATTGATGATAAAAATGCTTGGCTCAATGCTGGTCCTGCTCCATGCAAATGTCTCGCTTATGGTGGCGCGTGTGTCGGGTCGTTTAGTTCCCTTTAAAATAGTTGAGTTGAATGAAGGCTGATCCATGTGTCATGTTCGTGAATGGGCGCTGTCAGTAGGGACTGGTCTTCTCGCAGCTGCTATGGATTATTGTATTTTTGAATTGTTGATTTTATCTTTTTACTCTGGACGCTTTTACTCGCACGTCTTTCTACATCGTTCCCGCATTATGTATCTTGACATGAATGATGTTGCCAAGATTTTGTAACAACATATTAATTTAAAAGATTTCTTGCCCATTCTTCTCCATATAGATCTACGCTTTCGAATGGGCAACTACAATACAAGTCAACAGTACAACTCCCACTACAAGTCCCAATCACAGTCAAAGTTATTATGCCCTGTGACTCGGACTGTAGCTTAGTTTTTTTTTGTGTTTTGACATTCAAAAGTGCCTGTAATGGTCTAATTGAAATAAATGCTTTAAGTTTGAGTTTAAAACGACTATTGTATTGAAAATTATATGCAGACAAGATCACAAGCAACAACTAGTACAACTATAAATTCAACCGTTTATTGGCACTTTGCACTCCATTAACTTGTTATTCCGTGTCATAAATACCACAATGAGGTTGCTTACCGATCGCCTTAGGACGATAATTAATATAGCAGTCATAGGATATGGATTATGACTGTTTTCCTCTGTTGCATGGCAAGATGGATGATCTGCAGCTGATTGTAAATTAATGTTTCCCCTTCAGATTTAGCTTGGGATTTAATCACTGAGTATTATATAACATGGCGCCAGGTCTATGTTTCTGTCTTCTGACACACTTTTAGATAAGTTTCGTGATAATTTTCTGGATAATTATAAAAATTGTAAAACTTGTATCCGAACGCGTTTTGCCGCTTCCGTGCGTTTCCAAACGCGTTAAGTATCAATTTTAAAAATAACGGTTGATGGCGATAGGCTGGCTCCCTATTACATGGGACTTAAACATAACTGGCGCAATATGGGTGTACTACAGCAACCTAACCTAATCTTTCGGGCATAAAAGCCGCGATGTTGAAAATAATGTAAATAAATATATTCTATCCAAAATTTCCTTTTTACTTAACATTTTTAATAACTTTTATTTTATTAGTATTCAATATTGTATATTAATTTCCAATCATTTTTATTTGACATCGACATCGAAATTTTTTGAAATTGTATTTCTGATTTGATGACATTGTATTTATTTTTTTATTGTGTTTTCATTTATTTCGTGTGGCGTAACTTTTAATTGTAATATGGGAGAACCTGAAATAATTGGATTTAATTTAATGAAAGATGGTTCATAAGAAACCAAGACCACACACCAAATCCCACAATTCCACTCATAGAGAACTCTTGCGCAATTGCCTTAATTCAAGGAATCTCAAGACTTAATTCAATTTATGGAATTCAAACGAGCTCTTTCTTCTATACGTATGTATGTTCGCTTAATATGTATGTTCATGCATATTACATCGGTATGTACATACCTGCACGAGTCTTGCTAAACAGATATAAGGAACTGCCTTTTAAGTCAAAACCCGTATTATGACTTGGTGATTGCTTTTTGGATACAAATTGCCTTTGAATTTTGTTACAGAGACATATATTTACAGGGGGGGGGGGCAGAAAACAGGTAATAAAATTATCTGTTTCATGTTATGGAGGTAGGAATGGATTCAGAGTCTTAGCAAAAGCGGGCAAATATTAAGCAATCATCAAGCTTTAAGCTATAGTCCTGCAGATTTAGTTTATGAACTTGGATCTAATTTCTTCTTTTTAGCTATTCGTTATTTCACAGCCTTTAATCAGTAAACTGTCTCGTTGACTGCCTTGTTGGTCTAGTGGTTACGAGCGCGACTGTTGAGGTCCTGGGTTCGATTTCCGGGTTGGGCAAAGTAAAAAAGTTATTTGGTTTTTCCATCACGGATTTCTCAGTATTTGTGCCAGGCAATGCTTGTCCTATTACATGGGCTTAAAACATAACTGGCGAAAAGTGGGTGTTCTATCAGGTACACCTCTGCCTAACACACTAAATCACTATTATTCATAGATTGAACGATTGATGTTTTCGGGAAATGAAAAACTCTGAAGTCTGTTATCGCACGTCGTCAGTTATTTTTCCTTCATTAGTAGTCTTCGTATTAACAATAACTGCCTTATAAAATAGAACGTTAATGAACTTAAACGACAGACAGATTGTTTAAGTTCATTAATCCTTTGAAAAATTAACGTCATCCCATCGATGCTGTTGCAGCCTCCTGCCAATTTCTATCGGGCTATAACTCGATAGGTACTAATAACCCGCTTCCTTTCGCCTTTGATGTCCAGTCTATTTTAAGTTAGTCTGTTTTAATCCGATCAGAGCCGAGGACCTCGCATACGATGTCACAGGCCTTTGAAGTTCAACATAAATATCTTTGGTACTCCGTTACCTCCTAACCACGTTAGAACTAATATTTATTACAGTTAAAACGAACCAAGTCACACGATGGGTATTTATGTAATTTATAAAACTTTCAATTTGGTGGAATTAATCTTCCGGTAAGAGAATATTAATAAAATGGATAGATGATGAGTTAAGTGTTAATGAGAAGTGATTTAGCGCCATCTTGGAAGACTTCGGTTTTATTATGTGAATTCCCGTTATGGGATCTCCACGTGCAAGCGATAAACTCGTGGAAACTGAATGAAATATTCATCGTATATAGATGGATACTTACTTCTATTTTTGCTTTTAAATGTAAATAACGACTGCCTCATCGGCCTGGTGGTCGCTAGCATCACTGATGAACATAAGATCCTGGGTTTGATTCCCTGGCCGGTATAAGTGTTGTTGGGTTTTTCAGTATCAGCCCGGGCTGATAAAAAAAATCACTAATCAAAACTCCGGAGTTTTGATTGTGATTGGTTGTTGGCAATAGGCCGTATTACATAGCACAGCGAATTGTGGGGGGTGTAGTAGGTACAGATATTTAAATAGACTTCTGCTTTATCCTTTGGGGATTGCAGGCATGATGTTATCTTCATTAATATAATAGTGGACACTTACCCGATACGATCAACACACAGACATCTGTATTCCTAACGCACTAACCACAGTTATTGTTATTCTAAATCTGAATAAACAGAACAGTCCTCTTTGCATTCGAATATAGCTTCCTCAACTTATCATTCATGTTGCATGCGCGAATCAACTACACAATCGAGAATCGGATAATCGCCAGCATCGATACAAAGACGAGATATCGATCTCGATCGCTCCATTCCGATGCATCGATACGCATTGAGAGTTGACGTTGACAAATTGCATCTTAAAGGATTTTATGGTCGACAAATTGAGGCTACTTGTATTTATTGCGACGAATCCCGCAGAAGGAGAATTCTCGATTCTCGCTTATCGATTTGTTTTAATCGATTTGATATCGATCTCGGATTCTGTTGACCCTTTCTGTTGCCGATTCTGGATGGGGTTTACGATGCGAGTTAATGTGCGTGTGTCGTAAAACGCCGAGTGTGAAGAGATTAATGAAGCCGTTAATTTAACTGATTGCTAACTGTGCTTTTGATTGTTTTGATTGATATTTATTGGGGAATCGAATTGTTGAAGGGTAGTGATTGGTACCGACCTGATGACGGTGAAATTATTTATATTGGGTTGGGGTTGAATTAATTGAGTAGTTCCTTTTTTTCTTTGATCTCTAATTGGGCATCTGTTTGAATTACCTGTAATACTATATTTATAGATCTTAACACGTAATGGTGTGATCAGAATCAATTATTTTTTCACTTATTCACCAGATAAAAGATGCTACACAAACTTTCGTTAGTTTCACGAAAATATACCTTAGGGCCTAGACATAGTGACTTTCTACCCACTATAAAGATGATGGAAAGGTGAAAAATGTATTGGATTTAAGTACATAAGCCACCGAAAAGGTTACTGTTCATCCTGTTGAAGGGAGTTCTAAAAATACGCAAAGTGATTGCCATTTGTCCATTCCCACGTTACATATGCGTTTAAATTCAAAGTATAGAACACAGTAGCCACTGGCCACAAACAAAAAAAAACTAATACCAACATCAGAGATAAAAAACAAATGCCTGCTATCATACCTTATCACACACAATCCTACCAAGTACAGTTGTTCTGGCACGCTTCTCGCAGTGTCAACGACTTGCACCGTTATACCCATAACGATGTTTTTGGCACCAGCCTCAGCATGACTGTCTCACGTAAGAACTTTACATGTGTTTAGAGTTCTAGGGGTGGTGGTTTTTAGTTTTGGAATTACGGCATATTTTCAATAGGCATTTTGTATTGAGAGATCGCCTGTCCGACCTCCATAACCCAGTTATTCGGTAAACGATCATCATTTGCTTAGCCTTTTCCGAACTATGTTGGGGTCGGGCCAGTCGTTGGTCGGCCAGCAACTGCCTATCTGACCTCCACAACCTGGCTATTACTGGGTAATACGATACCCCTTGGTAAGACTGGTTGTCAGACTTTCGGGACATTGAGTACCTGTAACGACTGTCAAAGATCTACAAATGACAGCCGGGACCAATGGCTTAACGTGCTTTCCGAGGCACGGAGGAAACTCGGTATGTGAAGGGTGGTTTTTTTTCTTCTGAAGGAAACGCTTAAGAGCAAGAGAAAAGCCTGAAGATTGTTTCAACACTGCATATTTTTTGTCAGCAGCCCAAACATTTATGGTTGATTGGTACTAGCCAAGAAGCAACAATGGTGCGAAAGGAATTACTTCTTCAAAGAATTTAGCTGTATGGCTGTTGTGAAACATAGTTTTCAGGGTATAATTCCAAAGTTCCTTGAAGCATCTTCGTAAGTAATGAACGAAGATGCGTTTGTGACTGTAATAGATAGACTCACAGACGTTTTCAACAAAATGGCATGTATATTTAAGACAACTTTGCAAAGTCTCCAGTTTCATTCGAGCCAACAAACGCTATCAGTTCAACTCAAATCAGAAACATAAACAGTGCCATCCTTAGCCAGTAAATAGGCTTCCATACATCGCGTTAGGCCGGCCGCGGACATCAGAGGTGCCGCTATCGCGATCAAAGAGGCCGCGGCTTTCGGCACCGCCACACCGTTCGACGAAAGCCGCGGCTACACTGGACCCGAACAAATAACATAACATCGGGCTTGTAATCTTCGAAGGGCTAGGCAGAGGTGTACCTTATAGTACACCCACACTTCGCGAGTTATGTTTAAGTCTCATGTAAGGAGGCTATTGCTAGCAATCGGGCACAAATAGACTCCGAGCTGCTACTGATAAATACCTAATAGAAAAATCTAATAACACTTTGAAAAACCTGAGAATCGAGTAGCGCTTGCGACCAATTTATCAACGAGGCGGTCCCTAAGAAATGCCAGTGAAAATCAACGTACCGAATCTGGTGGTAATGGAATGTTTAGACTAAAAAAACTTTTTTGCAAAAAAAACCGACTTCCAAAAAATACACTAAAAAAGTGGAAAATAACTTTACTTTCGGAAGTCGGTGACTATTGTTTGTTTCATTGACTTTTTTGCCACCGACTTCCGAAAGTAAAGTTATTTTCCACTTTTTCACCGACTTCAGAAAAAGGAGGAGGTTCTCAATTCGGTTGTATGTTTTTTTTTCTTTTTTTTTTGTGTTTGTTACCTCATATCTTTGTCATTTATGAACCGATTTGAAAAATTCTTCTTGTATCTGAATGGATCTACTTCCCGATTGGTCCCATAGAAATTTCATCAAAATCGGTCCAGCAGTTTGGTTTTGAAATCAAAATAGCTGGAAAAAATGTCATCCAAGTAAAAGAAATTGCGAAATTGATACTTGACAAGGATTTGTGTGTGATACGATAACTAAAAAGGGTAAAATAAAAACTTTTTTGCAAAAAAAAACCGACTTCCAAAAAAAACACTAAAAAGTCGAAAATAACTTTACTGTCGGAAGTCGGTGACTATTGTTTGTTTCATTGACTTTTTTGCCACCGACAGTAAAGTTATTTTCTACTTTTTAGTGTTTTTTTTGGAAGTCGGTTTTTTTTTTGCAAAAAAGTTTTTTATCAAGGCAACTGTGTCTTACAAACTAACATACATAAGATAAAATACACGCAATATGACGATATACGATTAAATTCTGGGGTCAGTCGGATTGGACCTCCATACCGCTGTAATGGTGGGAGACTTCGCATTTTTGAAGATGCTTTCCTTGTTTTTGTTCTGCCCGGTGTATGCAGAGCTTTAGGTTTTATGGAGACGCTGAAAGAAGCGGCCATACTCGAGTTACAAAGGGAAAAATGTACGAGCTACAACATCCAGTGACAGAGAAAATACTGTAGGTTAGAAATATGTTCTGGAAGTTTAATGATCATGTGTATGAAACAAAATACGGGTAAGGAAAGATGCTTCTACGATCTTCTTTCTACTTTAGATTACCTATGTTATGAATCGGGTGGACGGCGAATGTTTATAGTGATCATTGGGACTAAAACTTGCAAAAGATCTCTATCCTTTGCAATATTAGCCAGCATTGAAATGATTATTTTATGGTTTTCTTGGTATTAGGTTATCTTGCAAGTCCACTAGTAACAATTGGGTTCTGAGAAATCTGCTCAGAAAAATGTATGCGCGATCACCATCTTCGGAAACGAGAACTCACGATGATCAAGAGAGAAACAGACGGCAAACGTGGAATATACACAAAAAAAAAACTATTTAAAACTTCGAGTGACAGTCTTTAATCGTGCTACTATGCAAGAAAGCAAATGTTTATTTAAAATTCTTACCTACTGAATGTATGCGGTAAGCCATTTCATACGCAAATAAAATGACTTTATTTAAGTAATTATACCTTTAAGCGATTAAAGCTCAATCCACAAATATGTGGATAGGCACTATACCTACCGACCTTGTCTTCCAAGACATACTTAGTTGAGACGATAATGAGCGAGCAAAGCAGCAACAGCGACCAAATGTTAGTACATAAAACTAAATTGCCTATCTACTGGCTGTTGTAATAGAGCTGTTTCTAGAAACTACTGGGTCTGCGGCAGTGGCTAGCATGCGACGCGTAATAAATTGTGATGTTTCTCAGAATCTGCTGTTGATTGACAATGTCGACGGGGTACAGTCAGAGAGATTCAGAAATGCTTAAATGATTTTAACATTTCATCCTCCTCTATGATACTGTTGTAAATCTAGCCGAAGAGGAAACATAACATCATGCCTTTTATTCCCGAAGGCTCTTACATTTCATTTATTATGTTTATGTCTCATGTAATAATAATTTGCAGTTCCCTTATAAGGTGCATGTCTTAATACTGTGTTATGAAATTTCAATGCATGCCTACTAACCAGTGTTTTACATGTTAGCAAATAAATAAATAAGTAGGGGGTGAACCTATTGCTAAGATCCCGGCATAAATCCATCGGGACTCAAGGTCGCTAATTTGAAATTCCCGGTAAAAATCCCTAAGAGAAAATACCTTCCCACCATTCACTTTTGGAGCACATCTCAATCTCTTATTAACTCTGGAAGGCAGCGAGGCTGCCAGCTTTACTGTTGGAGGTTGTTAATAAATAAGCAAATCTTGACTCGTCCAAGAAAAATATTATCACTAAATATCATTCACTGTACTTTTGAATAGCTAACTTTGATCCAAATATTGTCCATTAACTCTCTTTGTAAAAGTTCTTACAGAAAAAGTTCCTGTTTCCCTACATTTATTTATTTAGGATCTTCAACAAAGGATGTACACAGATCATGAATTAAATTATGGACAACAAAGGTATCACGTAGGTGTACTCCTTCACTTACAGGAGACCACAGCATGCATAATAGAATTACATCTAAGCTAACAATGTTAAAATACTAATAAAAGACATTTAAAAAGGTTACAAGAATTAAAATAAAATAAGAACACATTAGATAAAATTTTGAAATTGAAAATAAAATTTAAAAATAAATAAAAAAATTAAATAAAATAACTACATAAATTGTAACAGTTTAACAATGATCACTTAACTGTGGTCCCGACAGTACAGTACGTTTAGTGTCGTTTTAATTTGTCGTTCTATTAATAGGCACAAGTGTGTCTGCAATGTATCATTTTGGTAGCACATGCAGTACTCAGCTACTGTTTAAGTACGTTAGCACTCACCAGTACTTGAGAGCTATATTCTGATAAAGAACTGTTATAAACAAGTTTTTGAACAGTGGAAGTGGCGTTATGGGCCGACGACATTGTTGCCATCGCGGGAATGTCCTGGGATGAGGCAAGAACTTGGAGCTGGGCACAAGCAAAGAACGGCCTATGCACAGCAGTGGGTGAAGTCGGACTCTGGATGATGATGAGTGGTCGTGTTTCGGCAGAAATTATAATTCTTCCGAAAAACGTCTACTATTGGACAAAACTATAGGTCTATAACTGGGAACGTTATAGACCTATAGTTTTGTTGCTGCTGGGGCTGGGACACAGGTCTCTCAGCGAGATGGAGTGTACCATGATCCACCACGTGGGCCCAGTTCAGATTATTGAAAGACACATGTTTTGTAATTTTGGTTTTAGGAAATTTTGGGCTTCCTCATGATGACGTTCTTCCCCGGTTTGATAGCAGTAGGGATGAAATAAATTACACAAAGCAAGTGCCTACTTGAGTTCCAACCCACGCTTCTACAATCAGCGACAGGCATTGACTGTATTTTTTTTCTAGGGAAACAGATCATATTGCCATTAAAGAAGCTCTTCGTCTAATATTTTGAAGAGGACTATTTGGTGTGTTGAACATATTGATGTTGCTACATATTGATTTTCGCCAACAGTGTGTACAAATCCTATAAAACGAAAAATAAAACCAACTATTTGTTATTGATAAGTCACATACCAAAGATATATTATGCTCGTAAAAGAGTTATTGACATATTTTCATACAAAAACTTTGATCCCGAAAATGCATATGATGTATGGCGTATGACACTAGATAGACCGATTTGTTACTAAGAAGTAACAAGTATTAGATTATGATTTTCTTCGTCTTGTCCCGTCTTTCGCTCGTAAATATTTGCATGTCTTTGCCGCAGACAGATCTTAAAATTATATCGGAAATATTATATTGAAAATTTTATCGATCTATCGAAGACGTATACCCATAATTTCAACTCGCCACACGATCGCAAACGTCGATGAGGCTTGAAATAGCAAGCTTTGTTGTCATTACAGTTGGTTGCAGCTTTATATTGGGCCCAGTGCTCGCGGCGACATCGCTAGTGTCAATGATTATAGGCCTGGATCGACAGGAGGCAGTTTTAGATGCAAAGATAGTCGGGAATTGGATTATGTTGTCTTAAAGTTGATTGCGCTTAGTGCAGCTGTTGTGATGGTTTTGTAAATATCTGGAAATTTACTTGTGTTTTATTTGTTTGGTGTTAATTTGCTTACTTATCTTCTAATAGTTATTAAGAGTTTCTTAGGAACTCCTAAGAGACTTCTAAGAAATACAAAACGAAACGAAAAACAAAACGATGAAGCTACAGTCCCCTGTAGCTTCACCGTTTTGTTTTTGACAATTCAAAAGTGCCTTTCACAATTATTATGCCTATTGACTGGGAAGTCAAAAGGCATAATAATTGTGAAAGTACTGTAGTTGCCCATTCAAAAACGAAGATCTCCATGGAGAAGAATGGGCACGAAACTCCATGGACACTCCTTTAAATCGAAAGTAGTAATTTTAATCAGTATCTAATCTAACCAACTAATTAGTATGAATGGATTGTTAGAACACAGTTTGTTAGCACCACTTTTTGTTATGTTTTCTATTTAGCAGTATTTTAAAATACATATACAGAGTGGCGCCGACAATACGACAGTATATTAAACTGCGTATACCTCATGACGTTCCCAGTCTGCGTACCAAAATTTATTCGAATATATCCTGTAGTCTAGTCACAGGACATTATTTTTCATATTCGGAATTTTCTACATGATGTAGATTGATAGGATGGCACTGACAGGTTAATGACCCCGCATCGGTATAAACAAACACATGTTACCAACTTGCTATTTCAAAAACCTTTGCCAAATTCGTTCCTTAAATATTATTTCCAGACGCGAATTAGTGCAAATTATACCTAAGATTAGTAACCAATATTTATAAATGGTGTTGTATTTCGTTAACAGTTTTAGCTATTTACTTTGTTTGAATTTTTTTTTTAGTTTCGATCCTTGGGTTTTTTGGTAGTTTAAAAATATTCCTATGAACTAGTATTACCAGTGTTTTCATTTATCGTGGTATTGTCGGCGCCAACCTGTATAGGGTGACTGCTAATTAGTGTCCGATACTTAAACACGTACTTTATTGTACTCATGATAACAAAACAACTTTCCCAAAGAATTTTTTTTATACTCATTCACTTTTAACACAGTAACACAACAGCCGTATGAAATTGAAATGAAAAAACAAAAATTTCTTTGAGAAAGTTTTATGTCATCATGATTACAATCACGTGTTTAAGGATCGGTCATTAATTACCAGTCACCCTGTATACCTAGTTACTTTCAATTTATGGCTAAGCCATACATTTTGCATTGACTTGTGAAGTGCGCAAGTGGAGCTGTTCCCTGATCAAGTATTTGGATGTACTTTATGTAAACAAACATTTTAAACAAAAAATAATTATTTTATTAAAGACAAAAGGCTTAAGTATCTTTTTATAGTTTAAAACTGTTTACGTAATGTACTGTAAGTAATAAATTTTCTCTTTGTCAATACAAAAACCATTGTCTGAGAGTCTGAATCACTGCTGAACAAAAGATCACTTCAGTAGGATATGACTCACAGACAAGAACAAATAGTAATAGTTCATATTTCAGGAAATATTGGAAAAGGTATGTTTATGTACTATTAATATTTAGCATTCTGTTAATTTTATGAAAAAGACGATGGCTTGGCATGAGGAAAGTAACGAAACTAATTTATAATAAGTACCTATTTGGAAATTTATTTTGAACTTTATTTGACATGACATAAATGTGCCGACGAACCGAGGACTGTTGGGGTAGACTTGTTCTTGAGTGGAGAACGCGAATCGGTAAACGTAAGGTACGACGCCTTCTGACTAGGTGGAGCGACGATCTTCTCAGGGTGACTGGTAGGTGCTGGATGAGAGTTACCGAGAATGAGTTGAGTGGCGTGCGATTAAAGAGATAATAGATAAAATACTGAACTCTACTTTTCGTCAAGTTTTCGGAATAACTGATGAAAACTGAAGTTTCGGCCTATGCATGATTAGAACCAGCAAGTCTTCTTCATCTTCTTTCTTTGCCCTCGTCTCTTCCCGTTACTACCAGTAAGTGCGGACGAAAAATAACTTAGATAATGTAATGTCAAATAGCTTTTGTTAATATATATATATTTTTTTTGTAACAAACATTTCATCTTCTACCCGATATGCATTTAATCATATCCCTGTATCGAGTGTGGTTTTAACCACACAAACAGGACACGAAATGACTCCACGTTATATTTATAATTTTATTTGCTCACGTCTAGATCGATTGGCCATGATATCTACATGTTTTTACCTACCCCACACGGTAAGGTAAGGTCTACTTGTCCAGGTTACCTTATATCGCCAGGGTATGCCATGGAGTCCATCGATACCGATCAAAGGGATAATTATAATAACTATTGAATATTTAATGGCATTTTAACTATGATCGGTAGGTGTCCGTTTTATGGAGTCAGGGGAAAAACTTTTTAGTGACAAGGAATTTGTGGAAGGTTTACTCTACATTGTAGCAGTGTTGGCATTAATCAATTATTTTTTTAATCAATTAATTAATTTGATTAATTTTAATCAGATTATATTAATCATGATTACAATAATCATGATTAAAAAAGTAATCTTAATCATGATTATTGACGTTAATCATTAATCACTAATCATTAATTGATTAACTTGATTATAAACTAGTACATCCATCAATGTTATATAAAAGAAATGATGAAAAAAAAGACACATTTCTTAAAATATTTTTATTTATTATTCAAGGAACAAAAAAATAATTTCTAACGTTCAAATACACTGAATTCTAATTTTGAAGAATATTTTTAACCAACTCCGATCTTTACATTTCTGATTTCTTGATGTTCAAGTTATATTTCATAACTACTTTTTTTCAAAGAAGTCGTCAGATAATTTGTGTGAAACATTCTTTCTACCGAGCCAGAGGACGGCATTGGTGTATTGTTCTTAATAAACACTTTGCCTATAACAGGATAACTTTGTAGAAGCTCTCGTTCTTGGTTTCCCTCGGCAAAAAAAATTGAAATGATCATATCCGCTCTCTTTTTAGCATCGACTGATTCCGCTTCACTGCCAGAGTCGGAATTGAAATAAAAAAACTCGTCTTCTTGATGGCGTGTGTTATTAGCTGCATTGTTGACTGTTATAAGCTCTGGGATTTCTGATATTTCCTTCCTTACGACTGATTTAAAAATGTTTATACACGAGAGAGTGAGAGAGAGAGAGAAGCTAACGCGAAGTACTTCAGTCCCACCCCCTCTACGGTGTTTACGCAGTAAATAGGCCATAAGAGTATAGTCTGTGAAATTGGAATAAGGAATGTTAACATTTTGAATTGTTTTGCTCTTCCAATAAATTAAATTAGTAGTTAAAAGTTAATCAAATAATCAAATTCACGATTAAAGATTATGATTAATAATCTTAATCATTTTAAATTTGATTATGATTAATTAGTCTTAATCAAATTTTTTGATTGTGATTTTTAATCATAAATTTTTAATCGTTAATCAGATTAACTTTGGGCCAACACTGCATTGTAGTCATAGCATATAACTGCGTCAACTTTAGACCATCATCAAAATGAAGTTTCTTTGTAACTTTGGGAACTGCTTGTGCCATACAAACAACAATAGAAATTTATATGATGAATGATTAAAATAGTTACGAAAGGGCACTTTCTTCTCTTGTTTTGCGTGTCTTTTGTTTAGTTGGCGAATCGGCAAAAGTACCATACGGGATGTAGCCCGTCAAAGCTACGGTATGGTCGATCTTCGGTTGTTTAAAAAACAATGTTCAATGTTTTTAAAATGTCTTGGAATTGGAAATGACAAACAGTTGGTCGCATGCGTTTCAGCTAGGCATGAGGTCTTGGATTCAATTTCCAGGTCGGGCAAAGTATTAGGTATTAGGTGATTCCATCAGGAGTTGGCAGCACGGATTTGTGACCGATTATGGCAACAGGCATGCTATAATAAGGATATTACATATAAATGACACTTTAACATAACTATACCTTAAGACAGGCGGGATGTTATGTTATTGTTACCACTTGTATAGCGCAGTCAGTTTCACGTGAACCGGCTATAATAAGTTATTTTGAGCGAAGACAAAGAACGCAAACAAACAAAGGGAACGTAATATTTTCTTTGTTATTCGTATAATATTAATATGATAGACTTGTGTGCCGCGACTCCGTGAGTCAGTGCTGATGAATCATCGGGTTGTGACAGTCGTTGTCATTATTTTATGCATGAATGTGACATGGTGTAGGTAATAGTTTGATTTATGACATGCTCTAAGGACTAGGTAATCAAATAAGGCATGCATTGCATGTTTGTGTTTCTGGGCTGACGATATTTATTATTTATTTAACACTTAATGCCATAGGACTTACCATACCGTCAACCATGTTTGTATTACTGGGCTGAACATATAGTTGCCATCGCAGATAAAAGATCGATGATGCTGGAATAGGAATGAGGAGATTAGTTAGGGTAAGCAACGACTTTACCCAGCAGAGGGCGAAGTCAGGTTGCGGATGATGATGCTGATTTCTGAAAAGAACTTTCAAAGCTGTCAGAAAAACAGAAGGAAAAGACATTAAAACGAGCTAAAGTGACTATTGTAACAATACATAGGGGCATCCCTAGAAAAACCGTTACAATTTGATTTAAGAGATTACTGAATTCGTTGATGTGCGCTCATAGATTGGTCAGCCATAAAGTAATTTCGTCTTTGGAAAATTTTATAAAAAAAAAAAAAATTGGTTATGTTCGCTACAAGATACGTTTTTTAAATGCTTCCTTTTACACAATGCCAATTAACTTCTGTAATCTAAGTCGTATTTATTTAAAAGCAAATTCGTTCTGGCCGGTCACATAAAGGCACACGCAAGGAAATACCTTCAAAGAGCCGTTATCGAAATATTCCAACTCATGTAAGTATCTCAGTAGCTGCGAACAAGACGTCATAACCATCACTCGCGGCGCCATGCGTCATGTTCCCGTTCGTCACAAAATCAGTGTGGGAACGTGTATATGGGACGAGTTAATGGCGAAATTAGAAGTATCTTACTTAGTTTCTTGCAACATGCTTCGGGAAATGTCTCGGCTCATCAAAGATGACTGGCGACACTACTAGCGAATAGGGTTATCGCTTACCAGCTTTCTGCATTTAATATTTGTAATCTTTTATTTTGAGTATTATTTTATATTGGTAATCTTTTATTTTGAGTATTATTTTATATTGGTAATCTTTTATTTTAATTGAAATTTATTATTTGTATTTTTTATTGGCTTTTTGTATTTTAATTTGTATCTCGGTGTTGATAAAACATAGCAAGATCCTTTATTACTTGTAAGATCCTTATGCCCTAAGTTAAATAAACTGTTTAACAAAAAAAAAAGGATTTTTTGATTCAGTTTCTGATTTTGTTGTACAGCTTTACATGATTGATTTTTAATACCTTTTTGAGGATTTTCGGAGATTGGTAGCACTTTAGTCATCAATCGTTTCGGAATATCATCATAATTAAACTGTCCCAGCCACGCGTTAAAACGGGTGTAAATACTAGTGTTGGTCAAAGGAAATTTGCGACAATCACTACGCGAAATTTTTCATTGATTCTATGAGGTAATCATCACCTGGCTTACTTTTTCCAGGCTTCCAGTCTAACCGGATGCAGCTGAGTACCAGCATTTTACATGAAGCGACTGAGATATTCGTCAAATCGAAATCGTCGTCTGTCTAGAAATGGTAATCTTTCTTTTTAACCTGGCCAGGCAGTCCTGGTTTCCTCACTCCGCGAACCAGTCGTCTACTTTGCGTTATTTCCACCTTACCTCAAAAGGCCTTCAGGAGCAGCTGCTGTGATGTCAGATTTGAGTTTGCAGAAACAAATCAGTTTTTCAGAAGGTCGCAAAAGTATCAAAAATAATTGATCAAACAAAATCTATTTTTCAAAATGTCACAAACAAAATTTTAAAACGAGTGGGGAAACTTTGTCATTTACAGACAAGGTAGGATTCATAAAAAAAAATCAGTCTAACTGAAGCTGAATACCAGAATTTTACAAGGAGCGACTTCCTATCTGACCTTCATAATTCGAAGAAAAGTCATAAAGAACTTATTGTGGTGATTTCACCACCATTATGATATAACGTAAAACTCATGGCAGCCCTACTCCCTCATTAGAAGAGTGCGCAGTTAATTTATTTTTATTGTAAGTGTCATGTCCCGAGTGCAGCGGGTAATTTTTCTTTGTCCATGCGCGTGCGTCACTAAGATAGCGAGTAGTTGCCCCCAGGCGCTGTTTGTACCCAATTAGGTAAAATATGGCGACCTATTACGGTTATAAATTATGTATATTTTGTAACAGTAGTTGGAGGTATTATTTGTTTTTTGTTGGTGTGATGTTGCGCAGTCGCTTCTCTGTAATAAAGTAATAACCAAATGGTCGTACAGTGATTTTTTTTGGCGTTCAAATGAAAGAGATGCTATACTCATATACACAAACAGCCATACAAATATTTACAACCGTGCCGTGTCGTTTTTTGTAAGACCAAATGGTGGCGTTAGTTCCCATTTTGGCCACGCACTAAAAGATCCTTGTACAGGTTGGTGATCTTGTAATTGTCTCTTTGGACTAGAACACATTTTTTCATACCAATATGGAAAGACAGATCTTCATGCCTACTATTATCGTAAGTCTGGGGTATAAGGTTATTTATTTTAAAAAAGTAGCATCACAGATTCACAGCTGACAGTGAATAGACATGCCATTATTAACTTCCTAAACATTACGCCTATACGAAGTACACAGGAAAAATGATAAGTATGGCAGAGAGTGACTCGAATCATTTGTACTTATCAAACATTTCTGATGGGAATTTAGATTATTTGTCATTTTTTTTAAGGCAAACCAGCTAGCTCATCTGTTACACTGAATTATTCGAAAAAAAAATTGTAACGGCTGCAAGCATCATACTATTGTTACCATTACGTTCATTGTTTATAGCGCATTGATAATTTGCGGCCATCCATAAATTCCGTCACACGAATTTTATGATTTTTTAGCGCCCACCCCCGTCCTTGTCACATTTGTGAGACCCAAGAGTGACGACACATATTTTGCAATTTTACATCTTCATACAGATAGAGTTGAAAATAATTTTAAGTTTTTCGTGAATAGTTCAAATTTCGTGTACTTAGATGTATTAGATTTTGAAATGTGACGTCACGAAATTCAGAACCCCGCTCACCCCTTGTCACCATTGTCACACTTCGTCGACCCCCTACCCCCATTTACCGTGTGACGTAATTTATGGATGGCCACTAAGCTGTAAAACGAATTACAGCCACTAGAAGTGCCTAAGGAGAACTGCGGCGCCTACCTTATACGCGTCCTAAATTATTTCTGAGACCAACCATCATTTTGCGTGGCAAATAGTTTGTCTAGCTAGACGTAATAATGGCTAGCTTAAAACGTTACATTTCCTTCATTGTTGCTAATGTAATGTTTTCTAGTTTCCTTTGTGGATGTGGGTTGAAAGAGTAGCAAGTTTATCTAGACTACCTATTTAGTTCTTTGATGTTTTACTAGTTTTTTTTTTTATTATTCAGAAATCTGAGACTTATTATGTAAGATTAGCGATTAAAATTGCCATTTTCAAGCTTTCACAAATAGAAAATGGATGTTTGCAGCTTAGCCTTTTGTGGCTGTTTTTTCGTGGCTTATTTATACAGGGGACATTATTAATATTCTCTTGGTTGGGCACATAATTATTATACAGGGATAATTATTATATTTGGGACATTATTATTATACAGGGTGGAAGTTATTATATCGTTCTGGGGGCAAAATCGAAATACATACTCGTATGTCATCGGTAATTTTAAAAAACGTTTTTGCAAAAAAATAACCGACTTCCAAAAAAAAACACAAAAAAAGTGGAAAATAACATTACTTTCGGAAGTCGGTGACTATGGTTTGTTTCATTGACTTTTTTTGGCACCGACTTCCGAAAGTAATGTTATTTTCCACTTTTTTTGTATTTTTTTAGAAGTCTGTTATTTTTTTGCAAAAACGTTTTTTACCCTTTTTAGTTATCGCATCACACATAAATCCTTGTCATGTATCAATTTCGCAATTTCTTTTACTTGGATGACATTTTTTCCAGCTATTTTGGTTTAAAAACCAAACTGCTGAACCGATTTTGATGAAATTTCTATGGGACCAATCGGGAAGTAGATCCATTCCGATAAAAGAAGAATTTTTCAAATCGGTTCATAAATGACCAAGATATGAGGTAACAAACACAAAAAAATAACATACAACAGAATTGAGAACCTCCTACTTTTTTTGAAGTCGGTTAAAATCAGCTTTTCTATACACATTTTGATTGTGTAAATATTGCAGTTTTGTAAGAAACAGCTAAATCACGATCGAACGATCAGTTGGACAGACGTATGTCGATACCGTCAAAAAATCTTCCACTGGATATTTTGAAGGACATGTGATACTTGTCAGAAAAAAACTTGCAATTAAGAATAGATGATTATGTTTAAGAGTATTGGTATTTAAGACTTATTTATTACGAATAAAATAAATTTAATCATAATTAACAAAATGACGAAGGAGATGACATCATATGCAAGCATCTTTAAGTATTTGCGTCATTCTTGTACTAAAACTAATATATTGACTTATTGAGATTTAAATGAATAGATATATCGTGCTTCTGAACTTATACCTATATATCTAAAACAAATGTTATACCTAAGCTTAGCAAATTAACTTTAAACAGTAATTTATTAGACTTAAGTGTAATTCCTTGTGGCGCCAACCTAGCATTGCAATAAATATCAAGATATCTTGTTATTAATCGTGATTGTTAAAGTTTAAACGTGATTTATTAATCACTCATACATGATTAATTTACAAATTATAATAGGTATAAACAATTTGTTTACATATTTTTCGGAGGATTAGATAGTTAGATACCTATAAAATCACTATTCATAGAATACGATTTATAATTGATCTTTGATTGTGCTTAATTATACAAGTTGGAAGGGACACCGACGCACAAACAGTTACCACGTACTCAGTACATCATTGTGACTCCACCACATAAAAAAAAACATCGGTACTAAAGTGCAATACACACAACGGTGAAAAAACTTCCATGTTTAACCGTTTGTGCGGCGGTGTCTCATCCACCCTGTATTTTATAGAAGGCAAAAAGCCGACTTCCAAAAAAAACACTAAAATGTGGAAAATAACTTTACTTTCGGAAGTCGGTGACTATTGTTTGTTTCATTGACTTTTTTGCCACCGACTTCCGAAAGTAAAGTTATTTTCTACTTTTTTAGTGTTTTTTTTGGAAGTCGGTTTTGTTTTGCAAAAAACAGTTTTTATTTTACCCTTTTTAGTTATTGCATCACACACAAATCCTTGTCAAGTATCAATTTCGCAATTTCTTTTACTTGGATGACATATTTTTCCAGCTATTTTGATTTCAAAATCAAACTGCTGAACAGATTTCGATGAAATTTCTATGGGACCAATCGGGAAGTAGATCCATTCAGATAAAAGAAGGATCTTTCAAATCGGTTCATAAATGACGAAGATATGAGGTAACCAACACTAAAAAAAAAAACATACAACCGAATTGAGAACCTCCTCCTTTTTTGAAGTCGGTTAAAAGACAATTTATTTATGAAATATTTACTGCTATAGTTTTTCACTGATATCAGCTTTCTAGTATTAAAGCAACTTGTTAGTAGGTACCCATCTGTATGAATTGGTCTGGAATAGTCCTTCTTCCGTGACATGTCTGCCGATGGTACGATATAGTACTATCAGCGTGACCTATTTTGCTTTTGCATGGCATATTTGTATCAACGCTAGCCTTATATTTATAGCAAATGTGTGAAAGTCTCGAGAAGAGCTTACTATAGAAATGATCCTAAGAAGTAAGGTATTTTTTTAATTTTAATTTTATATAGGAATATTTAAAAATGTAATAAATACGTGAGAAAAATAAATATAGCAAATGTGTTATTATTGTAAAGCCTATTAATGTGATTACTCTAATTGCGTTTGATTTCAGCCGGATAACGTGTAGCAAAGCGATATGTGGCCACACTGGGTTAACGCTACAAATATACATGATATGTGCTGACTATGAAGTGGTTGGGTTCCGTAGAAAATTTTTAACTCTTCGCTTTGGATAGGTCAGATTTTATTTTAACAGTTCATACAGAAATAGGTAAGAAACTTAATCGACTAATGCAGAAAAGTTTAAGAATCAAGAGGATCTAGCAGTTATGCAAGAGCGAGCGAAGTGATCTTGAAAAAGAAATCTTGGCTGGGGTAGGTATTTCCGAATGGCCAGGGTCTGGCTTCTGCCAGATCCTCAAGTAAAGTCTTCTAAAGGGTCTGGCAGAAATGTGAACACACCTAGATGCGTCTGCAGTCTAGTTTGTCTTCTATTTAGTCGTTGAGATGTGATTCGATAACGAAAATAAATGCTTTCAGAGTAATACCTAAAGGATTCAGGAATATTTCTAGGGCTATTTACTATTGCTAAGTCTAGTAACAATAGGTATCTTCGTTTATCTCTTCAAAGTAGTGCATTACAATAAATTGCTAAAACTGAATTAAGAGAACTGCTAAGCCTAATTAAATTGCTTTATTTGAAAAGTTTTAAACTATTATTCCCGAATATTCTAAATCTGAACAAAATATATTTCTGTAAATCGATTTCATCCATCCACCGCGGAACCCTAAACCCATCAGCTATCGTTTCTTAAAATCGAATAACGCATGAATTAGCCATGATGCATGTCTAAGTCGATTACACCGTCCTTAACGAAGCTAGAGGCGCCTTGATAACATGGAGTATCGATTCTATTCGATTTAAACGAACAATCGATATTGGTACTTAATTAACTGGCCGCGGGAATATTTTTAATTGATTTTTTTTTTGAAGTTTGTATGTTGTTCGAGAATAGTATGGAAAATTGTCTTTTGTTTTTTTTTTTTATAATTTAGTAGGTTTTTTTTTGCATGTGATTCTGTTTAGGTGAGCAGGTATTCAAAATCAATTGTTATGATATTCAATATGTTGCAATTTTCAGTTGATCTTATTTCGTGGTATATTCTTATAAAGAGTGAAGACATTCAGATTTTTTGTAGCAAATAAGACACGAACTCCAACTAAGTAGCTGTAAACAAAAGCCATAATCATACCGAACCATCAAAAATTTGACTTCTACACATCAAAATCAAGGCATAGAAAACGACTTCACATAAAAATAATATTGAAACACCTTGTATAATTCCAAAATACACTAGCAGTCGTAAAAAGTTTTATTAGATTTTAAACTGTGCCTAAACTCAACTTTTACAAACGATTTTTACTATTCTAATTGGATACTCTATTGACTACTAACAAAGGAATAAACTTCAAACAAAAATCTTAAACAATCTTAACTAAGTTAATGGATCCCATTATTCTCTGTTTATTTCCACGACATTCCTGATGGATTTATTTATTTAAACTAATAGTGACATCCATTAATATAAATATACAACCACCGTATACATAATAAAAATAGTGTCGTTTATAAGAAAATTTAAATTCGTTTTTAGTGAAAATAAAAATGGAAATATACAACGCAGGACACTAATGGGTAACAATTCGTTTTCGGTACAAATGACATAATAAACATCACGAACGCGTTCCGAAAATATCAAGAATTCGAGTTTGCGTTGGCAACACCGTCGTTATTTCTCTAGGGAAATACGCTGAGTGTTGCCACACCCTGGGTGGCGGCAGACCATCGGTAATTTATTAACAGGTTAAATTTCTAATTAAACCCCGCCCATGTTTTAATATCTACGTATGGTTCGTTGGGTAATATTTCGCTTTATTACGTCAAGTAGTGTCGGAATGGGCGGCTTATGACCCCTGAGCTCTGATCAGCCGCGTATTGTCTAGCAGGTGTTTTGATTATTTTTATTTTACCGCATTGTATTGAGGAAGAAATACAGGTTCGCTGTACCGTTGAGTCATACCGTTGAATATAATAATTAAAAAGTTAAATAATTATTTTTAATTTCATAAAGCCTACCACAACATGCACAAGTAATTGAAGAATTCCACCTCATTTTAAAGTAGGCTGTTTAACATTTACCGTGGCACAGGAAGTCGTTATTTAAAAACAAACTTCACATTCTCCGTTTAAAAATTTAAAACGGACATAAATAACTTAATTATTTACGGGTATAATTTGGCGTTATTTTTTTGTTGGCAGTACTTTTAGTGTAGAGTGCACATGGGTTATGAAGTGTTATCGGGGCACTTATCTGGCTAGTGTGTAATTACCTTAAGAGTAGGGTATTGTGGGGCATAGGGAGCACTCGGCCCGCGCGGCGCGGCGCTTCTTAGTAATGTTCGTAGACAGATATTCTTAAACTATATTTCAAAAGGCTTTTATTTAGATTTTTTTCTCTTATAACGAGGAAAGATTGATCTGTAACTAAGTATCAACTCGATTGAATGGCTATGGTCACTTTTAGATATTTTCAAGGAAAGTCCCGCAAAATTCATCGCTTCATCTACCCACACATGTTGATATTTATTTCGTTTCATCATCACTGACCTGCAAGATGAAAGACCCGCCTAAAAGTCACGGGACAAAACTTTGAGTCTCCTTTAACCCACGTTCACGACTTGGCTCACGCGGTCCAAGGTTCGCTAGCGTGGAAGTCGGAAATTAACCCACGGGAACGTGGTACCGGGACAAAAAGCACCCTGACCCAATATAGTTTATGGTATATCTTCGTAACACACATATAAAAATTCCTTTAGTTGATACTTTTGGGCGTGAAAAAGTAACAGACAGATAGCAAGACAGAATTACTTTCACACATAACATAACATCACATCGCGCCTGCAATCCCCGAAGGGTTAGGCAGAAGTGTACCTAACAGTACACCCTCATTTTGCCAGTTATGTTTAAAGCCCACGTAATAGGGGGCGAGCCTATTGCCATCAACCGGACATATATCCAGACTCCGTGGCTGCGACTGAGAACTTCCTGATGAAAAAACCCAATAACACTTTACCTGAACTGGGAATCGAGCCCATGCTTAGCAGTCGTGCTTGCGACCACTACACAGAACTACTAAGGTAGAATTACTTTACAATTTGTAATATTAATATGGATGCCATGAAATGTTTTATTGCAGGAAAAACATCGGATTAACTAAACACCTAATCTTTCACACACGAACTTAGCATTTATCATAGGATTAACATAAGCACATAACTTAGCTGATACTTCAAAAACCATGAAAAACAAAAGCATTCGTAGTGCATTTCTTTGTCTCCTGCCGTGCCCACTAATCAACAAAGTAGTAATATCCCTGGGGGCTAACCACAGAATATGAATAGTATAGAACTGTCATACTTGCACCCCACATTTGTGTAACATACACTTCAGCCAACTTATCTGCGCAGGCGAGACGACACACATCTGCTATCTGGTACAACTCCAGCAGCCTCATGAGCCATGTGTGGCACAGAGACGTAGGCCTTCTTATATATAATCAAACCAGCATGTCAGCCAATACCTGTATCAGATCCCATCAATGTTCGAGTGAATCAGTTTCTTCTAGGCAAGCGTGCTGCACCCTAGGCCGCATCATCGCCTCACATCAGGCGAGTTACGGCCAAACGTAAGCCTATTTAGCATTTTTTTTAATTCCTATTATATTAATAATTGTTATTATAGCTTTTCCTGCATGTGCATATTTCTCCGGGTGGGAGGGCGGCGCTGCATCCAGCATCCAGGCCTGGATCTTTCCCGCGGAATTAAAGCTACATACATTTGACGACCCGAATGGCGCAGCGGTAGTGAGGCTGCCTTACGTTCATAGGGTTCCGGGTTCGAATCCCGGTAGGAGCAAGTGTTTGTGTGATGAGCATGGACATTTGTTTCCGAGTCATGGATGTTTATATGTATAATAAGTATGTATTTACAAATAAAAAGTATATATGTAGTATATCAACTATCTGGTGTCCACGACACAAGTCTCGTTGCTTAGTGTGGCACTAGATGGCGCTGTGTGTAATGTCCAGCGATATTTATTTATTTATTTATTTATATATTCCATAACATTTAAGGTCATGGATTTCCGCAAAGTAACGCCTGGTTCTATAAACTTATCTTAGATGCCAGTTACTTTTTAAACCTCTAAAGGTGTGTAATATCAAACGCTCAATTTTCTCTTCTATACAGATTTATGGTTCTATGTCCCAAGTTTGACAAACTCAGTCGCGACAGTCAGAGAAACGTTCACGCGATCGTTATTCATCGTGATAACTACTGGTACTCGTAACCACTGCTGGCTACGATCCGTCGAACTGCCAGTTTAGTAATCACGTCAAATTACTTCAAGGATAATGGTTACGTGTTTATTATTAGTTTACCGGTAATTCAGGTAAATTGTGAGCCTCTTAGAGTTTTTTTTTGAAGTGAGTGAGTTGTTGTTACTTTGTGTCTGTTTGAGTTAAAGTATTGTACGGATAATCTGACTTACGAAGCACAAAAGCGGTATCTCGAAATTAAATAAATACGCATCTAATTAGATGAACTTTAATACACTGGTAAAAAGCAGTATCAATTTTAAAACAAAAAAAAACTAATAAGCAAAAAAACTGATCTGTAAAGTTTTAACCAAAATATATCTACAAAACTTCAATTTTGTCGAAACTGGCTTTCTCTGAGATACGGCTTTTGCGTTTAGCACGGCAGTAATGATCTGTTGCCAATAGATATTTCGCTTAAAAAAATGATTTTGCCAAAAAGCGACTTTAGCTTATCTTTCTCAGGAGCAGCAACAAAATAAAGAAAAGAGACGCCTAAACAAGTGGTTCAAACAAAAATTCTGTAACTTAGACATCGCCAACTTCGTTTCTTCAATCAAAAGATATGTGCCTACCTATACGCTGTGATTTCGTCATAAATTATAATAGGCTACCTAAAGCAGACCATTAAACTTAATTAAAACAAACAGTTTATAGTCAAATTAACTACTAGTTTCCCACTAGACAATAAAACTGAAAACTATACTAATACATAAATTACAGAATGTACTAATTCTTGAACAGCCTAGTTGAGAATGATTTACTTTGCTACTAGCTGCCAAGTCACCTACGCAATGTTTATTAGAATAAAATTACAGTTATCTTACAAAATATTACATGGGTAACTTACATAAACATTATGAAATCGCACCATAGGATTATGTTAATCTGTAAAGCTGTGTTACACATACATGCTTGCGACAAACAATAGAGATGGGCCAAGTATCCGATAGTAATCGTATTCGGCCTTATTTTTTTAAATGATTCGTTTTTCTAGACGGTCCTTTGATTTTTTTTTATGTCAACTTATCTGCGCTACAATATAGCTATCAGTTCAGTCACTTTAACAACCATTGTTGAAGTGCTGCAGAGGTCATTTATAGACTGCTATAAAAAAAAACACTGATAAAAGAAAATTGCATGAAAAATCTTTACATGCTGAGGATGCTTGGCATCTATCACTATCATTAACGTGATATACCTATCCCACATCTATAAACAAACCTCTTAACATCATTGTTGATAATATATTGTGTAGGCCACTATCAAACTCACGTCGATGTTGCACTCTTGCTCCATACCGAACCCTACAAATGTAACTTGACATTTAACGAAAGTAATCCAAGTTATAAACTGAGCCTAAGATTTATTTAATGCTGCGCCAGTCAAATTAGAGACTGTAGTGTTAGCAGTAAATTCGGGATTAGCTATAAATCTTGTGGCAAAATATTCAAAACGATTGATATCGGCAAAGGTTGGGAGTGCGTGTCAGATGTAGGATTTATGTTCAGTTGCGACAGCCTGTGTGGGATGTGACGATTGTTTCGAATGGTGTGAACGAGGCGTAGTGTTGTGCTGTTGTATCCGAATTTATCGGTGTGCAACTATCTTTATAGATGTCAAAGATTGTTTATTGACCTGTTGTGTCTCTTTTTCTGTTAAATCAAGTATAATTTCCATTATTCAACGTTTGCTAAAGAAACGATGGATGGACTGTGTGAAGGCTAATATAGCAATTAGGGAGGTGGCTGATGACATGACAAGTAACAGAGAAGTATGGAAGAAGAAGATATGCTGTGTCGACCCCAAATAAATTGGGATAAGGGCAGGAGAATGATGATTCAACGTTTTCCATAACATATTTCTTCTATTTTCTTTATGACAGGGAGACTGATTCTCTATAATTTATGGTGTAACTAAATGAACAGCTTGTATAACAAATGAAAATTTTGACAGATAAAACAGAGTACAGTATGACCACTTTAAGTTTGCATTTCAAGGTGGCTCTGCTTTTCAAGAAAAAATGCATCAATATGTCAAACTAGGAACATTTACTTTAGTTCTGTGTTTTCCCGCCTTCACAGATAAGTTGGCTGTAGGGTCTACCTCACTGATTGACAAAGACAAAACGGCTGAAAAAAAAATTGACGAACAGAGCTACAAGTATCTTTTGGCGCTCGAGTTTGTTGTGGCTAGACATTTGTGTATTTGTTTTGTGAAATGTACTAAAAGATGACGGTGTTGAAAATGATTCTTAAACCGCTAAAGGTACCTATTGCCATGTTAGGTGGATGAGACGATTTATAGAAGTAACAAAACCGCAAAATCAAGACAGATAATATTAACAAATGCTTGTGAAATGATCAGTTGAAGGTCATTATAAAGTTATAGCATGTGTTCCCACGAACGATGTGATGTTACCCAGGACATAAAACTGTTGATAGCCACGTAAAACATCCAGGCAACGTCGAATGCGTGGCTTGTTGGCTAATAATGTGAAGGGTAAATGTAGTTTCTATTAAGTACACTGCAATATAATATTCTACGGGGTTCTTTTGTAGTTTACTAATAAAACGATGAAGGAAAACATATGGGGAAACCAGCATATTCTGGAATCAAAAATGTATGTATTAAATATGGTATGCGATAATACCTCCATAACTACATATATGTATAACTTACATATTCTGTAATCCCCAGAAGAAAGAAAGAAAAACGTTTATTGGCACACGCCACAAGTACACAATTATACACAATATAAAAAGCAAATATAAAATTAAAATTTAAAACTAACCAAGAAATATTGTGTGACTCACGGCTGCGCCAAATAGGCCCAGTTCAGCAAAATGCTGGACAACTAGTGCCCGACGCTGGTTTTCAACTGAACCTATATGGTGAGTGTGCGGATGTCAATAGGTTTCAATAATTATAAATAAATATTGTGAAAGATATGATAATAACAAATACAAATAAATCTAGTATACCTACCTAGGTACAACGAGAATGGAAGACTTTTTCACGATGACATGGAACCGATTGGAATCTTGAGTCTTGAGGTTGGTATCAGAAATGCGATTCCCGACTTCAATCAAGACGCAAGTTTTAAGTAACTTCATCTCAGTTAATACCTGCGACAGCTATAACTGTTGACTTCTAATTCCTTCGAGAAAGTCTTCTAAGTCCATTTGCTTGGAAAACTTCTCCGAAGGATTTCCTTCTTTACTTGGTACGGAAGACTCGTAAACCTCAGTTCCTTCCGAAAGTAATGGCTGAACAATACCGCAGTGTGAGGACCTCCTTAACTTATGGTTGTTGGACACCGAAATCGCTCCGACATGATGCTATCGGCACCACGACGCGACACGCTCATGCGAAAATAACCACTACCATTTGTTACTTAAGGACTCTGATTGCTTACGTGAATCTGTAGTGAAAAAATTGACAGATCTATGAACTTATTGGAAAATAAGATTGATTTTCCGGCAAGAGAAGTATTACTAAAATATACATATATACCGAGTCCGGAGTCTTTTGCAGTCGTAGATAATACGGTAGCCAGCACGTGAAAGGTACAAATTTTTTCTTAGTTAAACACCATTTATTTAACCTATTTAAAATACTAGGAAATTTCTCACAGTTTAGACGATTGTAAATGCCAATAAAAGTTTTTTTTTAATTATTTTAATTTCAAATCAACAGTTACTTACTGACGCAAATTCATAAATTAACAGTTATCAAACACACAAATTCAATAAATTCGCCCACAATTAAATAACACAGTCGTGTATCACGAATAAACCAAAATTATTAGTGAGGATTGCAGCGATTTCTTTAATTACTTCGCGCTTCAAATTGCTTGTCGGAAATAAAAATTAATGAACTGTTAATTACGGTTTATGGCACTAATGATTGTTGTTAAGTGAAAATTTGTTCCTAATTAAATGTTTATGTTACCTGTTCTTACTCGATAATTGGACACATTTATATTGCTAAAATAAAAACTAGTTCTTTGATTAAACACAAAATTAGTTGGCATTTGGTTGTAAACTTGTAAATGATTTGTTTTTTTTTTTCGATTTTGGTACCAGGTGTAGTTGCAAAAACTGAATATCTCTTAAGGGGTCATTGTTCTCAATTTATGAACTACTTTTACCATTGAGCAAAACCTGAAATCGCCAATAAAAATCAGCTGCTTCATGGCTGCTCCATGCATTTATTATTAAGTTCCCCAGCTTGATAATTTTATTTTTCAGAATAGCTCAGAAATAGTACTTAGTTTTAAAGTTTGGTTACATAATTAACTATCTAGTCAGAATTACCCAACTACCTACCTAGAATAGGTTGTAGAACCATTCCTCCACTTACTCCTTCTCCTATGGATAATTTTGCCAGCAGATGACCGCTTTGTTTTTTTTATTGTCGCCAGAAAGCTTTTTGGGTTTCGATTAAAAAAAAAACTATTCTGAATTTCTGTTTTTTTTTTTTGTCATGAATACTAACCAACTAACCTAACCATTTTTGGCAATCTACAAACAGATAGTAGCGGTCGCTAGTGGACTTCGCACGATCCTCTGTAGTGGGGTTAACGAGTGGCCCATTGAAGGCTCTCGTCAGATGTATTGTGGGCCGTAAGCTGGCGTTCGTGACCACTAAAGTTAATGCTTACACGCCTTCGGTTCGCGCGGCGACAGATATTGGGCGACCAAGGAGTTAGCTAAAGGTTAGAGCTTGAATATAGTGGTTAAGTACCACATTCCTGATTGATTGGAATCCTACGGAAATGTCAAATCAAGTCGATTTAAGTACTTGGAATTAGTTAACATAACATACATAACATCACGCCTGTAATCCCCGAAGGGTTAGGCAGAGGTGTACCTAATAGTACACTCACATTTCGCCAGTTATATTTTAGTCCCATGTAATAGGGGCGAGCCTAATGCCATCAACCGGGCACAAATCCAGACTCTGTGGCTGCTGCTGAGAAATTCCTAATGGAAAAACCCAATAACACTTTGCCCGACCCGGGAATTGAACCCAGTACCTCATGCTCAGCAGTCGCGCTTGCAACTACTAGACCAAAGAGGCAGTCTATCAACCAGTTAACTTATTTAAAATCTTTGTCAAAAATTGACCTAGGATGGCTTACCCAAGAAGTGTAGCTGGTTATAATGTTGTAATATGCATTGTGGCACCATTCTGTGGTGATATACGTAGCTTACGGGATATAAAAACCATAATGCCGTCATATTATGCGTCAGCCCAATGACCAAACTCCATGGCTATTCATAAATAAAGGGTGTAAACAGACCCTTTCCAGGACTTTGGAATGGGCAACTACAGTACTTTCACAGTTATTATGTCTTGTGACTGGGACTGTAGCGTCATTTTTTATTGCTGTCTTTGTTTCGACAATTCAAAAGTGCCTGTACTTGAAATAAAAGCTTTGATTTTGATTTTGTTTTTTTTTTTGACCCTTGACGAAGCCGTCATTGCAATTTTTTTTTGTTCTGGACCATACCTGGGAACCTTCTAGTTACGGAGATATTGGAGGTCAAGAGGTTTGATGTACAGAATGCTTTGTTGACGGCTTCGTGAAGAGTCCGTTTACACCTTGTATTTAGGATATTTAAGCACAAATAAGTTCGCTGTTTCCCTCAACCAACAAACATTACAACGACCACCAATAAGCGATAAATAAAGCAAACTTTCCCACAACTGCAGCAGATTACAGTAATAAATCTCGACTCATTAACCCATTCAGTACTAATTTATTATATTAACACCACACCTGTCTCATACTACACCATCTATAATTCTACACATACCGATTTCTTTACAACGGAATACCGAACTAAGTAGTTCAAAGGAAATAAAAGTGAGGGGAAATCGGGAACAAAGAAAAAAAGTAATTTAGACAAGTGCGAGTCGGACTCACACACGAAGGGTTCCGTACCATCGTACAAAATTTAACTGGTTATACGTTTGATTTTCATTATTAAGATGGAGCATAAAACGCCAAAAAAACACGTTCCTTGTATGAGGACGGCCTTTTATTTTTAACTTTATTTAGTTTTTTGTTATAGCGGCCGGTGTTATGAATCACACTCTGTGAAAATATCAAGTGTCTATCTATTTAATACAGTTCAGAAGATACAGCTGTATGACAGACTAACCGACAGCAGAGCTTTAGTAATAGGGTTCTGTTGACACCCACTGGGTACGGAACTCTAAAAAGAAATGGATTCCCACACGGAGGTGCATGTGGGTTGTAACACCTCATTTCGCTGACCGTCCATCAGCGTATCGTGCCAAATGAAATATCGGAAACAATTTTCGTAGCTCATTATAAAATGCACCTGTCTGTCCGTCCGTACATACGTTTGTTACGATTTTTAAATTACGAAATTGCTCAATTGCAACTGTGGTGGTGTAGATGTAATATTTATGTGCTGTCAATGTCACTGTTGAAGGTACCAGCTTGGTAGATTTATGTCGTCGGGGTAAATAACACCTTATGCCAAGATGGTGTCACTATTTTAATTGCGATTAAAAATGGTGAAAGTAATTGAATGTCGGTTTAGTTGAGTATTTCAGTGTTCTGAAACTTAAATAAGTGAATATGTGTCAATAGGAACACTTTGTTTTCTCATGTTACTTCGCATAAATTTGAATAGAAACTATTTCTTCTAATTTAACAAACATGTATTGCTCTGGGGAGATTGTTCCGCCACTTCTTCTTCCCAGCTTAAACTGTGAAACGAAAGTAACAAGTAGTTTTGACGTTAAAAAATTGTTGATTCTTAATCTGATTTGTGTAAATGATTTTTTTTTTAATAATTATTTTTGTGAAAATAATGGCAGGCTTTGTAGTAACTCTAGGTGTCAATTGCAGATATAGAATACATTCTATATCTGCAATTGACACTTACAAGTGAAACTTACAAGTTTCACTTGTAGCGGCACAGCAAAAAATACTACGGTAACATAGTACAAATATTAATACAGCGCCATCTATGACACAAAATGAAGAACTAACATCAACATTCTGATGATTCTGATTCTTTCATAAAAAACCCGGCAACAACTGCCGGGTAGTAGCCCACCAGACACAACAGCCGTCTGTTCGGAGGATCGTCTCTTTTCTATGGAGTATTGAGAAGCTTTACACTTATTACATACTTTGTGATCTCATTGATGTAATGAGGCGTCAAAAACATTACTCTGTCTAACATCCTCTTAAAGATGGTAGTCGTGATCATCCAATCATCATTGAGTTTTATCTCGTTGAAGACATAAGTACTATATATTAGAACATTGAAGGCTTTAAGTACAGCCCACATCCCTACTATGTATTTATGGTGAACAGTAATGGTAAATCAAGATAATAACATCAAGTGATTTTACTATGCATAAACTGTTGAAGATGAGTTCATGTTCAATTATATACTCAATTGAAGATGAACTGGTTGCAAATTACTTAATTTATACAAAGGTAATATAATTATCTCCCAAATAGTAGATCTTGAAATAAATATAACAGGGACAGGCAGCTTAAATACTCAAGTGGTAAGTATTGTTACTGGATGTTTTTAAAATTGATTTTGCCAAGCGTGGTGTCGACCGTACGGTGTTCATGCTATTAGTTGCTAGGCTGCAGTTTCACTCACGTCTTTGGGCTTAAGTAAGGTTTTATGTCAGTCTTTATGTTACGAGCTACACGTCTGGAGTCGTAAATATTTTATCTGTGATTGCAGAACTGTGCCTGTAGGTACACAAGATACAGAAAAAAAAATCGAATAGAACCAATGAGTTAACAACTATTCATGACGATATGGTATGGGTAAATAAGGACATTTTTCGGCCGCGCTAAGAACACTCAAAATCAATTTCAATAACTTCTAAACCCAAGCAACTCCAGATCTCCTCACTAGTACACAGAACGCGATGTAATTGCGATTGCGCACGAGTGGCATTGCCTCGCTGTAATTTATAACAATTAAACAATACCCCCAGCACTAATCAGTTCCATTAGTTGGGTGTAGGGTTACCAGACCTCTGGACAGCTCTGTAGCTGGCTAGGGTTAACGAAACCGTTTAAAAAGGTGTTTAATGTGTGGCCTCGTGAGTCTAGTGTTATGTGTCTAGTTTTAGGGTTATTCCATAAGGATTTTTTTCAGTTGCTAATTACGGTTTTGCCAGAAAAAATATGTGCAAACAATAGATTGGCTAATAAAAATTCGTGCGGTACGTCATTTATCAGACTAATTAATAGTTTAATCTTTGTTTAAGCTTAAACCACTGATAAACATTTATTCACGATTTTGCGGAAGCACAGAGAGTTTTAGGATAGTATTTTAAAGGCCAATTTCACACTGATGAACGCGATCAGCACATTTAAACGGCGTTCACTTTAGTGCCGTTAGTGCCAATATTCTATAGCAATGAGTTCGTGAAGCCCCAAGAACACCTGGCTCCCGCTAGTTTCACTGTGGCCTCTTGGAAAAGCTTTAAATCGATTGCGTACGCCGCCAAGTAGGCCGCTGCAAACCTAATCTGGCAAAATGGGGTATAATTAATTCCTCCTACACCGAGTGCGAGTGCGGCGCTCCGGATCAAACCATACCCCACCTGCTGGAGTGTCCCCGGCGTACCTCTGACGCTGCAATAAACGTGGCCACCTATTGACCCCAAACGGTATAATATGGAAGTAAAATCGATTCGAAATTATGAAGAAGCGGTACCTTTGTGCTCTTTTTGTCTTGTCTTTATGTATTTTCCTGTAATGTGTTTTGTGTGTTCATAAATAAATAAATAAGAAGATAATAGCATTAACAGTACTGTCAGCGGTTTAGGTGTGGTCATCGCGTCCATTTGAAGTAAAATTCACCTTGAGAGTTGAGAGTACTTTGACACAAACTCAGATATTTTGATTGATTATTAAATGTTCTAATCTAACAGCCCTGTTCTTCTGCGCGGGCGCGTCGAAAGACGATAACTTATTGTTTCGAATATCAATAGTTCACGTTTCAAATGCTTTGTATAATTTGCGAGTCGTAACGTTGTTGCTTTTGTTAGATTAGCTTTACTATTGTTGTATTCTCGCTTCGTTATCAATAATTAAATTAATTTAATTGTACAACGGTGATTTTGCGTGGAACTAGGAAATGGAATATGGTTCGAGATGATGGGATTTGGGATCTTGAGAAAACGGCGTTATGTGAAGAGGAGGAAGATTTATTTTTCATCATTATCATATTCACCCACTATCATATCCACACCCCAATTACGATTATTAAATTAGTTTTACTACTATGTATTTCTTGACAGCCTAAAATCGAAACTTGAAGCTACGCAAATTATCGTTATAACGAAAGTTTTTATGTTCCAAATCAGACCGACAACCTAACTCATCTGCACTAAATCATCAGGTTATGATAATATATAGCTTAAACCGGAAAATTACAGTTTAAATCGCCGACATGGCCAAATCGGCGATTTAGAGCCACGAAGTGTTTTTGATGCGATGTAAATTAGATACCTATCATGTATAATTCATGCCGAGAAATGGGAAGAGGTGGGCCAGATGTAATCTTACTACACTCTAACGGTCACACACTCTAGTTAATTAATAAAAAAAGTGATCGTAATAATAAATATCCCACGCAAAACATGAAATATCTCAACGACGATTTCTATTTGTTATTTATAGACGGGTTTCGAAAAGGTTAAGCTTGTTATTTTAAAGAGTCGACAAAGAAAAACTGCTTTATGAGTACGCTTGTTAATAGCGCAAAAACTGTTGCGGCGACAACTTTAATCTTAGTTTTAAACTCGCTTAAATATCGTGGAAGGTGCGCTCGGCATCCTAGAGCGCGCAGGGCTGAACCAAGGCTGCACAGTATGGTGCAATCGCCCGTCGCGACGCTCAATTATACTTTTATTCATACATTTTTTACACCCAGAAATTTGTAATTGTATTTATATCTTCCCGTTTTCTCCTAGTACCTATATAGGTACTAGGTGAGTATATACTCAAAAGGGTAATGACTATAAACGTTGAGAGCTTTGTGCATGTAACATCTCTGACATTGTTGCACCTAATTGCATACTTTGCGTGCCTGCGGATCTAGTTTCATAGATGTGGTCGCTCTCTGGTCAAGTAAAATGTAGTTCACGCTGAGAAATAAATAGCTCGGAGAATGTAACAATGCAATGACATGTTGTGTTGTTGCTAACCGAGCGAATGTTTGAAAAAATATTTTCACAGTGTAATAAACTGCGCCTACTTACTAAGATTTACTAAGCGGAACCGTAGTTCATTATAGAAGCTAAGTGAGTACATCCCTGTACACGGAATGTCGGTCGCTATCCTAAAAATGCCGCCGGAGCATCGCCTTCACTGGCGTGTGACGCCGACATCTACTGATTTTATGGAGTCTAATTACACGATAAAATTGAATGACGTCCAACAAACTTGGCAGAAAAGGTGTGAGAGCAGCTAATTGCGTATCAGACTGTACGTGTAAACACCAATAATGGTAGCACAACTAGTCGAGGAATCGCCGAAGAAATATGATTACTTTTTTTTTAACGAAATGATTAATTTTTATTGACGGAATGCGGGACTGGTTGAATACCTCCCTGTGCTTTTTTTATGATCCTGTGATGTGCGGTACCTTGGCAATTAGTTGGAGTTCACCAATTTGTGTAATTACGTAGCTACCTACGTATACATCTGACTAATCAAGATTTAATGTGACCCGTCATTTGGCGCGGTAGGTACTTTCTACTGTTCATTAATTTTTATTTCTGTAAAAATATTCAGTTAGTTAAAATAGTTTCGTCCGCAAGGAGGTATTTTAATTGTTAACGGTTCCTCTTAAAAAATTATGAAAATTAAAAACCACGCCACGTTCCTACAATTCTGTTTTTAATTTTAAAGAGAGCTTGATTTTTTAAGTAAATGAAACTTATAATACTAATTTAAAAACAGAATAAATCACCAGTTCTTCTGGTATTGAACATTTATTTTTAGGTTGGGTTTATTAGTACAACATCACGTTTTAGTAAAACATCTTTTTGAACGTGAACCAAAGAATACATCAATCAATTTATTTATTTTTCTACCAGGCAAGGATGTGCAGGAAGCGCAGGTATGTGATGGAATAGTGGCTAATTTGAGATCTGACTGGATAAATGGTTGAAAAGGAAATGCTTATCCAGTGAAACAGTCTTTTAATAATCAGATCAATATTGCAAGCAGGTAAGCGAAGATATAGCTGCTATTATTGGCATAGTCGTACACATTAACAAGATACGAGATAAAAACTTTTTTGGAAGTCGGTTTTTTTTTGCAAAAAAGTTTTTATTTTATCCTTTTTAGTTATCGTATCACACACAAATCCTTGTCAAGTATCAATTTCGCAATTTCTTTTACTTGGATGACTTTTTTTCCAGATATTTGGATTTCAAAACCAAACTGCTGAACCGATTTTGATGAAATTTCTATGGGACCAATCGGGAAGTAGATCCATTCAGATAAAAGAAGAATTTTTCAAATCGGTTCATAAATGACGGAGATATGAGGTAACAAACACAAAAAAAAACATACAACCGAATTGAGAACCTCCTCCTTTTTTTGAAGTCGGTTAAAATATACACATAACTCTCCTTTTGGGCTTCGCCACAGGCGGGAGAAAACTCAGGGGTACAGGGGGGTTACCATGATCTGTTAGCGCAGAAATGTTTTAGGACTATTCCGAGAGTGGGAAAGTGACAGCGCTACACAGCTGTCTAGCGCCATCTCTTACCACGAGGGAATGTTAGTATGATCGGAATTTTGACAAATTGGGTTTTATGTACAAGGGCACACAGCAGAATTGTATACAGTTACGACCACTAATTAATATGTTACTTAGCAACATTTGGAAGTTATTTTCGAAAACAAACAAACAAACTGTATTAACTGTAATTTTATTTTGTTGCCAACGTGGTATTTTGGAAATCATACTATTATAAAATAGGGGTCTAATTTCAAAGTTGCAAGAAATTCCTTTTGAACCATGCTTCAAGCGTTCTGTATCATAGCAGATCCCAATAAGTTGTGGTGGGAACCGTTTACCATCACGTAAGTCATGGTTAAGTTTCTTCTCTCTCGAATCGATGACTCAGAATTGGTCCGACCAGTTCGTAATGATCTGGACAGCTCTGTCGTTTGTCGAAGCGAAGTTGGTTAAAAAACAGAAACGCCTTAAAATAAAATAAAATAAATAAACAACTCTATTGATGCCAAAGGGCCTCAGATCAGCATAATGCCAGATGGTAACACCAGGTATACCACCTGACGCTTATTTTCAGCTGCAGCCCACAAGTGCTAGGGCGCTCGAAAACTTGCTAGCTCGCTTTGCTTCCTTCAATACACTGGTGTCGTTGCTCTGTCCTTAAAAAAAATTAAAACAAAAACTAACAAAACTTGCCGTCTGTACCCACACATGTTTTCCATTGAAACTTCACTATCTAACAAAGTAAAACTAATGAAGTAATTACATCAATTGTCACGGCCATCAAATTTAATGTCAGCAGCCATGGCGTCTGGAGGAACCGGAAACGACGTCATCCTTTTTGAATGGCCGAAGTTAGCCGAACATGATCGTGAGAATGTTTGAATTTAGAATCTTCAGATTTTCTTTTTTTTCGACGTGTGTGGCCAAGTTAATTTTGATAAGTGGGCGGAGAGTCAGTGTTTTGTTTTATTTTTAAAATATTTTTGGGATCAAAAGTTAGTGAAAAACTTGGTCTTTTGTCTTTTGGAAAGTCGATATAGGAAAGTTGGCAGTTTTTGTGAAAACTTACATTTTTAGCAGATTTTGTTCGGTTAAAGGCAGATTCATAGTTTTATCATACTTCCTATTTATCGTTCTGGCACTAGAAACATATTCAGCTACGAATAGTTATATAGTTACTGGAGTTGGTCTAGCATAGGCGAGCAGGTGATCACTAACTTAGTTGTCGAATCAATCCTTGATGACTCCCCAATTGACAAAAAAAATGAGCACGATTTAAAACCGCTCCGCATCACATTAAGTTTTCCCAAAAGTTTAACGAAAAAAATATAGATAAAACTGAGTCCTCTAAATGGGTCCACTACGAGTTTCTCCTACTATCAATCAATAGGCCCTAAAAGCAAAAAAACAATCGAATTCAAATCTCACAAAATGCAAGTCATCCGCAGCCCTACTATTTGCACACAACTCACTGTTGTTTCACTCGCGTGAATCGTGACCCGTGTTTCTCCGATGAAGTCATAATTTATATAATGCATTGGAAATTGTTTCTCGCGTCAGATAACCGTGGTGCACCTACTAATCGGTTACGGTGCGCCCGGAGCGTCCGCAAAAAGATTTATGGGAACGGGAATCGAGAATCGAGATCTCGTTTGCGCTGAATCGATTTCGTCTTATAATAAGTGTGGAACAGTTGAAAGATGAATGGGGAAGTGAACGGCTCGTGATCGAATCGAGCGAACGTAAGCGAATTGTAAATTAAATATTGATTATTTTTTAAGGAACTTTTTTTCGGCGTGTTGTGAATAGGGTTAGTCGGCGAGATGTTAGTGTAAAGGAATTTTCTAGTAAAGGTTCTTTGCAGGTGATAAGTTTTTTTATACGTCTTTAACAAGAACAGCGTCAATATATAGGTACTCAACTACTGCAGTATATTTTTGATCGTGTTTGATGTACAATTTAAAATTGTGCGATGCGGTTATGCTCCTACTGAATAAAACATAATCTCATTTTAAATATTAAAATGAATATTCACTACATCAAACATTGTGCGATTAAATCCCGTAAATATTTATAAATAAACTCGTATTCAATTAAAATAATGTAAGCAATGTGACCCATATCAGTTCTTCGCTAAAATAACCGAAGCTTCCAGCGATCCATTATTTTGTAGTAAATTAACTCCCAACCACTCTCGGCTGAGTTTATTGATAAACTTCGTGAGTTAATTACATAAAGATTTTACCATAAAAATGTAATATTTACAAGGAGCGAGCAATCGATCGGAATGAAGCCATAAATTATTGTAATACCTTCGAAAATAATTTTCTGTACGCTTTTGATTTTATTTTTCTTTGATACGGATCGTACAGGGCCGAACTGCATGTTAAATAGTATTGCAATAAACGTACCGTCGGAATAATTTACATATTACATTGTGTCTTCATATTTAAATATCAATTACTTGTTCAGAATAATGACGAGTGGTTTTCACATTGCTTTGGGCAAATTGTTCTGCTTGATTCACCATCATTTGCTTAGCCTTTTCCCAATTATGCTGGGGTTTGCTTCCAGTCTAACCGTATGCAGCTGAATACCAGTATTTCAGGGAGTGGCTGCCTGTTCTTCACAACCCAGTTACTGGGTATCACGATACCCTTTGACAAGACTGGTTGTCAGACTTTCAGGCTTTTGACTACCTGTAACGACTGTCAATGATCTTGAAATGACAGCCGGGACCAACGGCTTAACATGTTTTCCGAGGTACGGAGGAAACTCGGCCGGCAGATGGTCACCGATCCACAGATTGACTTCTACAATCGTAGATTAACCTCGAAAGATCAACTTGCGTTAGTATTTAGCCATGAATCGTTCTGCTAAATGATTTTCATATATTTTTTGTAAGACTGTTTGATTGACAGTTGTGAGTGAAACCGCGTGTCATTGTAAGTGATTGTGATTTATGCTAAGCATTATATTCATGTATTTATGAAGTGCATTACCATGCTGATATGGGAAGCAAAACATGGAGTATCAGTTTATTGTTTTGTCACGCAAGCGCCTACATGAATCTTTACGATTCATAATTAAGTAGACAATTATAAAATAGCTTACATTTTAATTAAATCTTTATCTGGCTTATGTAGCCGTACTCTTATGACTAATTACTTTTAAAGACTGGCCACCAGAAGATTTTCGTATGAAGGGGAACGGAAATTAGTTCTAAAATGTGTGATGTATATCTTTTCATCCAATACGTAAGTTGAATCCAAATTTCGCAATTAAATTGAACACGATCATCACATACGACGATCGTCTAAAAGAGTAAACAATTCATGCGCGGTCAGTGCGACTTTGACACTGACAGCTACTGTCAGCTCTTGACTGCGGTTAAGATGTGCTGATCACATTCAGTTTATTTGGTTTTTTCGCCCGTAGACTTTCATCATTAGAAGAGCCATACATGTTATATCTTTGTCTAGGTCTACTCCCATTCTTCAGCTTCCAAATCAATAACCTATAAACAAATGAACCCAGACTCCGCCCCTGCCCTCCATCGTGCTCGCTCCAGGGAGGTCTGCACCTCATGAGAACATCTCGATCGCAGCTCACGTTTAATAACCAACAATGTTGCCACACTAAAATTTTCATTACCCAATGAAAGTACGATTCACCCAACGAAATATTATACGCCAGGGGAATATGACGTCTTTAAAATAAAATATAGAAGTGTGGGACGGTAATGTCAGTTGTGTTGTCTTGTCTTGTTTTAGTGTTCCAGTTTTTATGGTAACTACTTAGTCAGCGGTAGTAAGTGTTTTTGAAGCTGTAATTTGTGCTGGTCTTGGTTTTAATTGCCTACCTACATGAGGACAAAACGTGGGTTATTTTATATACATACATTATCAAATTACGTAATACATACAATATTCTTCTTCTTTTCTGCACAATTACTACATCGTTTCTTATTGGTATTCAGCTGCATCGCCTGCATCCGATTAGACTGGAGGTAGAGCCCAACTCGTTGCTTATGAAAACCTAGATTTTTTTGACTTAGAATTTTTCCTTCACAATTTTCTCAGTAGCAGTCATGTAGTCTGGATTTGTGCCCAGTTGATGTCAATAGGCTCGCCCTCTGTTAAATGGGACTTAAACATAACTGGCGAAATGTGGGTGTACTATTAAGTACACGTTACTTCTGCCTAACCCTTGGGATTACAGAATTCGGGGTTTACTTTGAACCTTGAAATAAATTAAATTAACAGACTGCTCTCCCTTACCATGTTGGCCCTAAATGATGAATGAATATTGAAAATGTCCTATTTGAATGGGTTCTAAAATAAATAAACTCACGCTCATATAAATTTACGACATAAACAATTATCTTTTCATTAACATAAACATCAGAACACAATCTTCATTCGACCATGATGTGTACTGGGAGTGGCCACGTCTAGGCACCTAGTAATTATCAGCAGTCGTATAAACACAGATCATGTCTTGAGTCTAGTAATTAAAGCAAATGTTTGATACAATTCAATTAACTTGCAAAGGTGGGCTGGTTATTATTTTTGGATGAATTAAGAGCGTCTGGTGCTCAAGTCAGAAATCGTCAACCTTTTCTGTGATCGCAGTCCTTCGGAGGAATGATAGCCTTTTAAGTGGAAATGTTCTGAAACAGATAAAATAGGTTATTTTTAACCGACTTCAAAAAAGGAAGAGGTTCTCAATTCGGTTGTATGTTTTTTTTTTGTGTTTGTTACCTCATATCTTCGTCGTTTATGAACCGATTTGAAAAAATCTTCTTTTATCTGAATGGATCTGCTTCCCGATTGGTCTCATAGAAATTTCATCAAAATCGGTTCAGCAGTTTGGTTTTTAAATCAAAATAGCTGTAAAAAATATGTCATCCAGGTAAAACAAATTGCGAAATTGATACTTGACAAGGATTTGTGTGTGATGCGATAACTAAAAAGGGTAAAATAAAAACAAAAAGTCAATGAAACAAACCATAGTCACCGACTTCCGAAAGTAAAGTTATATTCCACTTTTTTTGTGTTTTTTTTGGAAGTCGGTTATTTTTTTTGCAAAAACGTTTTTATCTTTTACACTTCTTCCTAATCTAGTGTTCGTGAAAACTAAAATAATCATAAAGAATAAGAAGTGATAGCGAAGTTTGAGGGTTTTTAGTTGAAGTAGCAGTAGTATTGACCTACATTCTCCCTATCTATCAAATACATCCGGGGAGAGATCAGGTGCAGGACCTTACGTGTTCCCCGAAGCACGGAGGAGGTGTCGCGCTAACGCATCCATGAAATGACCTCAGCAAGTGCAGCTCATCCTCGCTTCTACCGATCGACACCGCTGTTACTCAGCCATTATTCCTCAAAGAGAAACCACTAGTTCATTAAAGTACTAATAACTTAGCATTATTTAACCGCCACAGTACATGGTCTATTACAATTATTATAAGAATAATAAACGACGTCCGCTTGCCTCAACCTTTACAAAGGAATTGATTAAAATGGCGAATAGAATTAATCCCGTATGCGCCTGCGTCCATCAGATCCATGATAAGGTTAAGGGCTAGTTAGACCACTTTCAAATAAAGTAAGAGATACACATCTAATAGATTGGCGGGTAGGGTTACCATTTTAATATTTGAAAGGTCCTGCCAAAACAAAGACAATTTGAAAAAAAAAAAAAACTGGAAATTTTATTTTGCTTTGTTACAGTACTTATTTACCTAGGTACTATATTTTATTTCAGTTGTTACGGGTAGACAGAGGTCTGAAAGACTGGCTTCCAGTCTTACCATCTCGTTTTATTCAGTTACATAGTTCCTAGAGTTGAGGAGATCTGTTAAGCAGTCGGTCGGATCTAAATAAATAAATTTTGATATTCAGCAGCGTCTAGTGAGCCTGTAAGCCGACCTCAATATAGTTCGGAAGAGAATATTCAAATGACAATTTACCTCTTTACATTTGAAAAAAAAAACCCGCACCAAAAATGGGACCAAAAAGCTGGACATGTCCGGCTAAGCTGGTAACCCTACGGCCAACTTCAAATTAACATCATAATGCGGTATTTATTATTAATAATAAGCCATCAGCTGCTTTCATCAGCCGCTAATAGACAGGGAAAGAAAACAACGCTATTGTGTGTGGGCTACTGAATATTAAAATAAATAATTAAACGCTCACAGGTTATAAGCACCTGCTTCGAGGCTACATGTAGCTGCCATTACAACCTAATTTCATGAACCAGCGGTGTAATGTCAAAAATAAACTATACGATACTATTTCAACCTTTTTATTCTTCATTTAGGCCGACTGCCTCGTTAGCTTAGTGGTCGCAAGGATGACTGTTGAGCCTGAAGTCCCTGGGTTCGATTCCCGGGTCTGGCAAAGTGTTATTGGGTTTTTCCATCAGTAAATTCTCAGTAGCAGCTACGGAGTTTGGATTTGTACCCGGTTGATAGAAATAGGCTCGTCCCTCAAAATACGGGACTTAAACGCAGCCAATATAAATACGAGGAACAAACACAAATTTGTTGTTCCTGCAACGAGGCTCAAAAAAATAGGGGGTACGTTTAGATGCCAATGTATACGTTTTTATAATAAACTTCCGAGCCATATTCAAGAACTAAGCCTAAATAAATTCAAATCGTTTATAAAACGTAAACTATGCCTAAAAGCCTACTATAACGTTAATCACTATCTCGCAGATAAAAAGGCTTGGGATTAAGCTGCTCCAATTAAATTTGCTCAATCAATGTCGAGATTTCAAGTTTTTCATTTGTTTATTGTTTATTCCTTTCTTTTATACACTTTGACATTTAATGATTTGACATGAATACTTATTTACTTTTTTTATTCTTATTTTTTTTTATTTTTTAATATGTGTGACATTTTGATTTTTATGAACATTTATTTTGTAAATATTATTGATTTTATTTGATTAGTGTGAATGTGAGGACAATGTGGGTAATTTTTACGTTTTTTGTTTGTTTTTACTATTGTCTGGCAGTTTGAGTACTGCGACCTACACAAATGTCCTTTCTTTGGTATTGTTCGTCGTTTCGTTGAGCTCCTTGAGTTATGAGTCGAGCTACACGATAACTGACAAATGCTTGCACTGGCTGGACAGGTCCACTCAAATCTGTGTGGTTCTTTCTTCAAAAGACCATCTCAGACACTCATCTGCATAGTCCTCATGTGAGTTTATCAAGATTATGTCTGGACCTTAAAAGAGACTATGACCTCTGAGTTTGTTTCGGTTGTTTCTTCTCAGAGTAGTCAGATACGAAACACCGGCCTCATCTAGTTTTAAAAAAGAAGACGTGTAAAAGTGTTTGTAAAAACCTATTTGCAAAATAAACATCATTTATCATTTATTTATCAAACATAGCTTCGAAATGTGTGTGTACTATGATGTGGTACACTTCTGCCTAACCCCTTGGTATTTTATGTTATTCTTCATATAATATAAATATATTTGGAGTTTTTGAGAGTCTAGACTTTGTGTTGATTTTTGACGAAAAAGGAAACGACGAAAAGATTATCTACATATATTTATGTAATTTAGAAATTTGAAACACTTTTAAAACAATAACCTAGTCTAAGCTCTCTGGAACGCCTATTTTTCGTTCATATCGCTTTTCGATTTATTTTGCGACTTTGGAAAAAAGACGATATCTTTATATATAGTAAGAATCTGTGCCACGAACATCATCATCTGTCTAGCCTTTTCCTAACTATGTTGAGGTCGGCTTTCAGTCTAACCGAATGCAGTTGAATACCTGTATTTTACATGGAGCGACTGCCTATCTGATCTCCACAATCCAGTTAGTACTGGGTAAGACTGTCAAAGATCTACAAATGAAAGCCGGCACCAACGGCTTAACGTGCTTTCCGAGGCATGGAGAAATCTCTTTATGTAATGGGTGGTCACCCATCGACATACCAACCTAGGCAAGCGCGGCTTAACCTGAAGATTGATCCGAGCGACTGTTATTTGTTAGCTTCTAGCTCCACAGAATCAACAACTTATAAACTCTACGTGAACCAGTGAAGCAGCCAATCTTTCACTTCAAATGCCTGAACGTCACGTGACTAGAAGCAATTTCGGTTTAATATTGGAATAACACCTAATAACTTCATACAAAAAGTGCTAACGAAAGTAGGTAGGTACGTCATGTTTTATTGACTAACTTGAAGCTCCACGCATACGTATAAGGTGCTTGGTCACGTTACAGTCACAGGTTTTCTCTTTCTAAGAGGTAATGGGCCATTTCTATGAAACTATACTGCAATGCATATTTAATTTATAAGCATCGTGAGGTGGGAATGGGCTGGCCACGTAGCACGAATGCACCCGGAGAGGTGGGCACGGATCGTCACTCACTGGACACCTGGTGGAGGAAATAGCCGCCGAGGTAGACCGCCGCGAAGGTGGTGTGACGATCTGATGTTGTTTGAGGGGCGGACATGGCCAGATATTGCACAAAATAGAGAGGTTTAGGCCTTTGCCCAGCAGTGGGACACATGACATGCTAGCAAGAAAAAATAATTGTCAAGCTATTGCCTCGGATTTTAATCAACTAGTATAAAATTGAGGTGAGGTTAATGCCCAACCGGTGCAGGGCTCAAGGGCATTTCAGACTACGCTTTTTAATATACAGGGTGTAACAGAATAAGCGTAATACCTCATAGGTGGTCAGTCTACCAAAACTGGACAACTTTCCCTGAGGCACAACGATCGAAAAAATGAATTTGGACTTCCCATACAAAATATCGCATCGGCTGACGCAATTAGTGTTAAGAGTCCATTTTTTTCATTTATTCATAAATTTCTAGATGTGCAAAATTTCATCAAAATCGGATCTGTAGTTTAGGAGTCTATAGGGTACGAACAGCCGAACAGATTTTGATTTTTACACAAATAGATAGACAGCTTAGTCCGAAATGCACTTTATACGTGCGCTATGATGTTAAAGTAACACAAAATGAAATAGATACCATCTACTCGTAAGAGGCGTGGGAATCGTTTAACGTTATAGTTGACCTAAAGGAGTGGTCATACCAATTATAGCAGTTATGCTAATGCAAAGATCTGCAAAACTAAGCCATTAGAAAGGTCCGCGATAACCCTTACAGATTAGATGTAATTTAATGAGAATGTCGCTTATTACACACATTTATAACGTCAACTTGTAATCCATACCTTATAGTATAAACGTGAAAGAGAGTGTTCGTCTGTTTGTCTGTTAGCTGTGACACCTTAACAGCTTATTGAATGACTTGGGTTTGGACAAAAGATACTATTCTATATTTTATCCTAGTAGTATGTTCACATAACATCACATCATGCCTGTAATCCCCGAAAGGTAAGGCAGAGGTGTACCTAATAGTACACCCACTGGCGATTTCACCATAATAGCGATCCTATTGCCATCAACCGGGCACAAATGTAAACTCCGTTGCTGCTAATGAAAAATGTCTAATGAAAAACGTAATAAGGCTTTGCCCAAAGGATTTCATAATCAGCAGTCGAGGAGTCAATAGTACAATCCTGTGGAATAATTACTTCTTCTTATTTATTTATTTAACAATTTATGTACCCACGAAATACAGAAATCAAGAAAGGAACAGAAAATAGTACAAAGGTAATGCTTATTTCTAATGAAATCTCTTCCAGCATAACTGCGAAAGGAGATACTAAAAAAGAGATGTAGACAAAGTGTGTAAAAGAAGAGAAAATGGAATACATAAAACATAAAGCAGATAACTATTTTAAATATAATGTACAATATAAGAATATACTTACATACGTATAAATACAAAGTTACATACAACAATACTATAAATACAATAAAATAAATAATAATAAATACTTATGCAACTATGACGAAATGGAAAGATAATGTTTTTACACTCTTCTTTTGAAAACTGCAATAGTTTGGCAGTCCCTAATGTCAGGAGGAAGTGAATTCCACAACCGCACGGCGTGCACAGTGAAGGAATAGGAGTAGAAATCGGTAGAGTGTGAAGGGGACTTAAGGAGGTTCCTTCTTCTTATCGTATCGATGTTACTTCCATTTATATAATATACTGACATATCACATTACTGACACTGACATGTCATATTACTGACAGCCATCTTTGCAGGATCTTTACTACTATGTGTTATTTTATATCATCTGCTCTGCGTTCAAAACGGTGATAGAAAACATCTTGGCAAAACTGGTAGATATGTCCTACAACCAAAATTCTAAAGCATGTGACCATTCATCAACCTGCACTCGGAACGTGTGGTGGATTACCGCCCAATTCATTCAAAGAGAAGAGTCCCAAGTAACAGCAATAGGAAGTTTAATGGCTGATTATGTACCCAGGCGAAGCCATTGACAAAAGCTAGTCCCTATATAATGTTAAACGAAATTCCTTATAAGAAGACCCAGGTTGTAAGGTTAAGTGTACCCGTATAAGTAGTTGATAAAGTTGGATGACAAAATGGTTAATTGTTACATTGATCGAGAAGCTTGGGAGGTTGCGCTTGCGCGTTCATTTGTTTCTCGTCTTATTTTAATCGTTCTTCAGTTTTATTAAAAGAGTGTATGGATCGGGTTAAATGGCTTGGGATTTGTGTGGTCTATTTAACTTTGTATAACACCACATATCCACCCAAGACTGTATTATCGCTTCACATCAGGCCAGTTGCCGCCAAACGCAAGCCTATATAGTTTATTAAAAAAAAACCAGTTGACTTCAATAGAATACCTATTGATGATGTTTGAATTTATTGGACGGAGGGGTTGGGTTTCCCAACAGCACCCTGGATATTTGACCAGTTGATGGGTATAGGCTAGCTTCCTCTAAGGGACTAAACATACATAACTACATCCAAATTTCAGATACACCTCTGTCATACGTTCCTGATTATAGGCGTGATGTAACGTTACGTTGTTTTTTAAGTCAACTAATGAATTTTCGCAACCTTTAATAAGATTACATTTCATAGTCCAATAGTGATACTGGTTATTTTCGATCGCTAAGTATTTAGTTATTTTAATGAAGAAATATTTCACTGGCTGGTCCCTATTAACTTTAAGCAGCTGTAAGTAATAAAGAAAAAGAGACAATAAAAGCTAAACAATATCAATAAAACACTTTCTTCACAAAGTAATTTCAACGTGTACAAGAAGATTAAAAGCCTTCGATACGCTTACTAATTACTGGAACAAAAAACACTTTTCACTTTAAAACAAATGACTGTTTGTCGCTTTTAAAAACTTATTAATAGCAAGTTAAGGTGTTAAATATTACAATGTAACCTTCTTTTTAGCAAGGATGACGAGCTGCTATATTGTAGCTTTATAGCCGTTAATAAGTCGGTTATTTTAACGTGTTAAATAACTTGGAAATAACATGAGATCGTTAATTATTTGATGTTAGGTATGTTGGGTCTCATTAATGTGTGTGTGAAGATGGGCTCGACACTTTATGGTTAATAGAATGCCTGTGAATTTAGTGAAGCGATGTTAACCTTTACTGCAGGAAGCTGCACAAATTCTTATTCTTTGGTGTACAGATTACCAAAAACAATTTAACATTATAGTATGGACAGTGGGTGAGTTTAATTCCCGGGTTATCTTTCAGCAAACCTCAGTGCTAGACTTGGTATTTTTTTTTGGATTTATGTGGCGAATGTTTGATGAGGAGCACCTGGCTAAATAGTAAGAAGCGCTCAGGTCAATCTTCAGGTGGATGGGTGACAATCAATTACATAGGTACCGAGTTTCCTCCGTGCCTCGGAAAGCACGTTAAGCCGTTGGTCCCGGCTGTCTATTGCAAATCTTTGACAGTCGTTACAGGTAGTCAGTGACTAGAAAGCCTGACAACCAGTCTTACCAAGGGGTATCGTAAAACTCACTTCTAACTGGGTTGAGGAGGTCAGATAGGCAGTCGCTCCATGTAAAATACTGTTATTCAGCTGCATCCGGTTAGACTAGAAGCCGACCCCAACATAGCTGGGAAAAGTAGAGGCAGGTGATGATGATGTGGCATCGATGTGCTATGATTTTTTACGTATCTAATACGTTGAAGAGTATTTCCCTGACTTAATTAAATAATGCCGCATTCGCAACCCTGCCTGGTTTCTATGAACCTTCATAGACGTATTTATAGAAGACTATGTAATCATCAAAGGTTGGATGGCAGGAGACATTTATCTATTCAGTGTGACCTTATCTTAGAGTTAATTACTTTGATCTTTTTATCTAGTAACCACTAGGTACCTTGAGTAGCACATAAATAAAATCGTTGCATGAAAACATTCTTAGGAGCAATAAATTCTGGACCTATGTCCTATTTTTATTTATGGCAACATTCGGTCTTTTTCCAGCTGTCTTTGGCGTGTAGACTTGCCACATTTATATCACTAATATGTACCATGTTCACTATTTTGACCCATATATCATTGGCTCACAAGGTACGGAGATCTTTCTTATGTAAGATAAATGGCATTTTGAACTTTTATATCAATTGATTTATTGTAGTTGGTATATGTGTTTGAAAGTTAAAGGGCGTGTGATAATTAATTTTACATTGAAGTCCGAAGTTTTAATCGATCGTCGCCATCTTGTCAATTTTGAACTTGACCTATATGTGCTGTTACTGTCGTGTTTCTTGAGTATCGATAAGCTAAGATGTTGGAAATAATTAAAAAATAGTTTTGTTTATTGTTGAAAATATCCACTGGGTCACATGAAACATAACATCAAGTGTATTTCTCCGAAGCGTGAGGGTTGTCCAAACAATACACCCACATTTCGTCAGTTATGTTTTAAGTCCTTAAGATTTAAAACCTAACTAACTGAGAGGGGTGAGCCTATTGCCGTCATCTCCACGCGAGTCTAAATTTTGGAGTGCTACTGAGCAATTCCTTGAAGTACTTCTTAGATTCTTCAAAAATATCCCTACACTTTTTGCTAATAATGACTATACGGTTTCTATTCAAAATAAAGCATTTCATAGCGAAAAGTATCCTATTCAAATATTTAAAGAAACGAACCCGCCGCCGCCGTACCAAAAATGTTTTCGTATAAAATGCAACGCAGACAATTGATGTCACTGTGAAATCTCCACCATTAGAGGGAGATAGAAAAAGGAATATATTGAGGGAGTTGAAGGAGGGAGAGAGATAGCATGCGGTGCAATGTTCATTAAAGAGGGTCAACGTAGGCTTGGGGGTGTAATTTCTCCCCTAACCCCCCCGGGGCGATCTTGTGGTCGTCTTTTTAATTTGCTCTTGGATTTCAGGGTTGGCTACGTTCGGAAAATTGGTGCATAAATAAAAGAATCCTTTTGTGCCATTACGAGAAATGTTTTCGGGGTTTCCCTTTGTAGTAGTTTATGATGTCGTTTTTTTCATTACTGTTACATTTTTGCTTTGAGGTGCACTGAGTTTCGAGCTGCATTAGCATGGCTAAAAGTGACAAAGTCTTATGGATAGCGTTCATCAGCCTAGCTTTGTACCAATTAAAGTTAGAACCTTTTTCCGTTTACGTTTTGTCAAAGCCAGCAACCTTTGTTTAAGCTAAACCTCTCAATTAAGCAATGAATGGATGAATTAACAAATCCACTCAAAACATGCTCACACATAACCACTGGGTCACATGTAGCGCAGAATCTTCAAACACTACCTTTACTAGCCAAAGACACACCCTGTCACCCTTCAAGAAACTCAAGAACTCCACCGTCTCCAAAAAAAAAACATTTTCCAAGGGATTTTCCTCCAGGTAGCAGCCCTGTGATCTCAAGACAGCATCGCTGGGAGGCGCGGCGTCTTATCAACGAATTAATTCTAGACTAACGAAGACTGGGGGTGGCGCCGCGATTAACACAACCGCCCCTTTCACGTAGACCGACGAAGTTATAGATGCGGCGGGGGACTTGGTCTCGGTGAGGAAGATGGTGCGACTGCGCATCGAACGACTTCGAATAGAAAACGGTACGGCAATGGTAGAAGCTGAAAGTTGTCATTTGTTATTTTTTACCAAAACGTTGGTATTTTACATCTATACTAGTATACCATAGTAGTGTAGTAGGAGTGACTGCTTCGTCGGTCGAGTAGTTACAATTGCGACTGCTGAACATGAGGTCGTGGGTTCAATTCCCGGTGTCGGGTCGGACAAAGTGTTATTGGGTTTTGCCATCAAGAATCTCTCAGTAGCAGCCACTGGATTTGTGCCCAGTTGATGGCAATAGGCTCGCCCCCTATTATTTAATAGGGGCACCCCCCAACAGTGACAAGACACTTGTCACTGTTTATTTTTATGTTTTATTAATTATGTATGGAGGCAAAAAAACAGTACTGGATGTGACAACTGGCAACTTTAACAGATTTTTTTACCGAGAAACTCTAAAAATACCCGTCGTAATTGTGCTCACCGCCATCATTCACAGGCTGAATGCACCCACTACTGGGTGTACGCCTCTCTTTCCTTATGTCAATCTCCACGTTCATGTGCCAGCCACATCCAGTTTTAATAGACACATAGACCGTTATTAAAATCTACCGACTCAGTCAACAGATTTATCTTACAGTAGATTTTCTTACACACAAGACATTTAGACATCAGATAGACATACATAAGGTCATAGGGCATATGAGATTGTTGAATACTTCAGTATAATCTTCAGTTTATATTTGAATATCTTTACTAGATGTGGTTAGTCTTTTAGGCTAGATTTACGATATGCACGCCCACGTGTTTTACAAAATAAATGCAAATACACGTCCGTTAGCGCCTTGAGATCAAGGACTTCAGATAAAATGTTGGTTATTGTTGCTAAAAACAATGAATACTTTGGATGACTTAAGAGGAATGCGCTTTGTCCCGTGCCTCGGAAAGCACGCTATGTCGTTGGTCCCAGCTGTCAATTGTAGATCTTTGACAGTCGTTACACGCATTCAGTGGCCCGAAAGTCTGACGACCAGTCTTACCAAGGGTCATCGTATTACCCAGTCCCAGCTGGGTTGCGGAGGTCAGATAGGCAGTCGCTCCATGTAAAATACTGGTATTCAGCTGCATCCGGTAAGACTGGAAGCCGACTCCAACATAGTTGAGAAAAAACGCTAGGCAGATGATGCTAGGAAGACTGATTCGTTGGTCTATTGGTCACGTGCACTTATGCTCAGCATGAGAGTTTGAATCTCAGGTCAGCCAAAGTGTTATTGGGTTCTTCCACCTAGAATTTCCAAGTAGGAGCCTCTCTGCCTGATCCTTCGAGGAGTACCGGGTGTGATGTTGAGTTTGTCTTTGGAGACACATGGGGATAGGATGGAAAAATTCATGTCAAGTTTGTTTAGAAGTGCCTTGCTTCAAAATAAATGTTAACAGAACCACGGAATTTCTGGTAAGATGATGGCAGTGTTCCTGAAACTCATCCTCATATGAGTATGGTCGGTAAACAGTAGGCTCTAGGGGACAGTAGGGGACTTTTAAGTAAAAAATAATATTGAAGACTGAAATCTTCAGTGGATGCTTCGTAAGCAAATAATGTTTAAAAACCGTGGCGGAATTTTCCGAGAGCATTCCTTATCAATAACATTAATACCTACACACCACAAGCAAGTCTTCAAAGTGACTCCGATCCAACGCGATGCATACCTTCACGAGGCCAATAAGGCCGTAAAATCATCATAAAAATGTCATAAAACATAATAGCCGTATTAATTGGTGCAAAACACCAATGCAACCGGTTTTGCGCTCGAAATCCCATTTTAATTATAACTACTCCTCATGAACAAACTTGGGACATTTTTAATTTACATTTATGTAGATGGGGATTAACACTTAAAAGGTAAACCACAAACCGCAGCGACAAAGCTGCCCTCATCGCTATGGCTGCAGTGCCACAATTCGTTTCTTTGAAACTCTTGGAAAACGGTCTAGCTGCGACCGCAAAACAGCAGTGCCGTCACTGACAGTGTGACAATACGTATTTTTTTGTTTGATAGAAATGCCGCTGCCACCGAAGTTGTGACATCGCGTATTTGAGATCGCAGCGCCATTTTTGCGGTCGCCTGCGGAAATATACGTAAAAGAAATTACTGTCAACGAAAGAAGCAGTGGATTTGAACTTTTGAATTGAAGGACCAACTTTATATTTTTAGTGTTTGCCCCTTCTATGCGGTTCCTAAGCCGTCACCCCAAGGTCCGAGCGGGTGGCATATTAAGACGAAGTTGGAAGTAAAAAAAAAGGCGAAAAAGAGTTTTATATTCTCTCTCGAATGGGAAGAAATAGGGAAACCTTTCTCATTTAGCTCACCAGTGCAAGCCGGGGTGTCGTGCTGAACACACTGCCTGATTTTAAAACTCATTTAAAATTAGTTTTTAATTGATTTTCGGAAGTGATCTTCGTGTGGTGCTTTGGTTCTTGATAAACAACTCGTGGAGTCGTGGTGTGGTTGTATATGTGTTTATATACTGTGTTGTGTACAGGAATGGAGTCTGAGGAAAGGTCAAAGTTGTTTTGATTTGGGAGATGGAGATCTACAACCTTGTGTTTGAATGGATATCGTTGGATATATACAGAAGAGATAATTTCGCAACAAAATAGCTTTGAAGGCGAACATGGGCCCGATATGATAGAATGCCTTGCAACTCAGAATGAGTTGCAAATCATTAAGGACGGATTCTTTCAAAAGAATTTGATGGAACGAAGATTTTATGTTTGCCGTCAAAATAAGGTGAGATCATCATAAAACCATTTAAACTTCCTACCCTCAAGTGGATGTGTTTCTGTGCTGGGTGTTGTTTTGTATATTCTAAACTCTCACTTATAATAATTTGGCGACGCACATTTTAAAATTGACTCTTGCAAAAAACTATCACATCTATTAAAAAACCAGCTTCCGGAGCAGTCGGGTAAGAAGATGAGACTGTATTTCCTACAGCATTAAAAATATTTTACAACAGCAACGATACAAAAATCGATTTTAACTCTAATTTAATTAATAAACTTAGAAATACTGATATTACAGTTATTTGTCGCGGCTAACTAAGAAAACGGCTCGTTATGGCGCTTGCAGTCGATACGTTATCTGCCTGTCAATACCGATGCAGTTATCTGCATAACTATTGACGTCTCTGTATAAGGTATAGTGTATGTATTATTTCAACTCAATCAACAGAACTTGAGTGGTTTCCGGCTAGCAACAAGAGCAGACCCTTATTTGTTGTGTGTTATGTCTATGGATTGTTGCAAGCTTAAGCTATTTTGGCACACTTCCCCGCTAATTCATATGTTGTGAATTTATGATATTATGTAGTTATATGGTAGAGAAAAAGAGAAGTAAAATGTCATTAGGCTCATGGAACACTTGTGGATTTTAAGTGTGCGTTGTAGTAAGGATCAATGCAGTTATCTGCATGACTATTGACGTCTCTGTATAAGGGATAATGTATTATTTCAACTCAATCAACAGAACTTGAGTGGTTCCCGGCTAGCAACTTGGACATGTTTCCATCTGTTTTATTTGTGAATGTGTCGTGTGAATTATGGCAAGTTTATTCTGGCACTTCTGCAATTCCTCTTGGCATGTTCAGATGAAGCATTGTTTAGTACCTATTCTCGTTCGTTTCTCATGATATTAGAAAACATTAGTTCCCGCTATGTCGACTCTCTTTACCTCGACTCGTGATTTTTCTTGGCTTTGATGCATTGTCTTTTGTTTCACCTCGACATGGCTGTCACTGATTGCAGTCACATTAAAAACGAAATATAGCTGTGCTTATGAACCAAGCAATTTCGCTCATCCTTTGTTTTAATAATCATAATAAATTGATAACCCACCAAAACGTACTAGGCTAGCATAAATTCAAGGTGTTGTGTATATTTACATTTATATTCTAGGTATTTGAAGAGGTATTTATTTTTTCAACTTATGAATGAAATACCATCTTCAATTCACGCTAGTACTTTTGAACACAACCATCTTGGATATATGAAAACCTTGTACCTACTTCTTTATTTTTTGTTGGTTTATCTTATAAATGAGAAAGAACAAATTAGAGGCGCGCTTGCAGTCAATTTCGTACTCATTGCAGGCCGTTTCAGAGTAAGATTTTCTTCGGCATCAAGCGAATTCGAACTCTTCACTCGCTATCAGCCTCTCCTCAATACACCTCAGCCTCTGCTGTATATCAACACCCGTCAGTTGTTTATTCCGCAGCGAGGTTGAGACAATAAAACAGTCGTCTCTCACTGAAATGTAACGTTGGCGGCTGGTTCTTGGTCTCCGATTAAAGGCACCAGTCTCTTGATGCCTTCTGTATATCATTGATAAAGCGGACAGGCTTCAGTGAAGTTGTCCAGCTACGATTTGCTAACTGAGTCTTTGTTGCAACTTCAGTAGCTTCTGGAGGCGAAGTATCCATAGTTTTGTTAAAACTATAAATGAAAATTCTTCGGCAACGTTTTGCACAAAATCTGTGAACACACAAGAAGTACTAAGCTTGCATGAATTGAAGATGGTATTTAAATGAGGTATTCCTCGTAGCGCTCCCGTTTTGAAACGCTCCCATCTAAGCGCTCCCGTTTTGTTCCTCGAAGCGCTCCCAAAAGGAGCGCTTCGAGGAACGATTAAAAATATTAAAATTTATTTCCTCGAAGCGCTCCCACGTTTAAAAATAGGGAAAAGCATGAAGTAATGAATTATATCGATAATTTTTAAAAACTTATGTGTGCATCATCGACATCGAAGTTGCTTAACCAAATTACGAAATTGAGAGAATAATTAACCTAGGACAAGGAAAGTCATTTCTACCATTGACGTAAACGATAGACACCTCATTGCCTTATTTCTACGAAAAACTTCCGAAAAAAAACATTGAGGTGTGCGGGGAAGGGGGTAGTAATGGGAAACATAATGGAGAGAAATCATAAGCTTTCTAAACAATAAAAAAATATGAATAATTATGTCGGTAGATTATATTCATCTATTTGGTGGACTAAAGGATTTACAATAAAACAAAAAAAAAATTAATTACCAAACCCGTGCGAAGCCGGGACGGGCCGCTAGTTGTATATTATAACAATGTGTTCTACTTATTATCGATAATTTCAGTTAGTATAGTCCCATCTCTATCCGAAAGTTAATCATGGGAGCGCTTCGAGGAAATAAATTTTAATATTTTTAATCGTTCCTCGAAGCGCTCTTTTTGGGAGCGCTTGGAGGAACAAAACGGGAGCGCTTAGATGGGAGCGTTTCAAAACGGGAGCGCTACGAGGAATACCTCATTTAAATAATTAGTTTTTACTCTACTTTTGATCGCCAAAAAGTCGCTTTTAGTAAATATTTTAGAGAAAAGTTGTTTGAATAAGTTATGATTTTTGTAAAAAATTAATTAATTTATTTGTAACTAAAAGTGTTTCACTATTCGTTTTACGTGCACTTGACCAACCTCGATGTCAAGCGTAAACTTTTTAAAACAGATGTCATTTGTTTCGCGAATCGGGGAAGAGGGAATGATTCGATATTGGGTACTTATGTATTTATTTCGTAAACTGACTTCTCTTTCGTTTTCGTGACTACCTCGTTGGTCAACTGTTCACAAATCCGACTGCTGAGCATGAGGTCTGGGTTCGATTCCCGGGTCAGGCAAATTGCTATTGGGTTTTTCTATCAGGGATTTCTCAGTAGTAGCCACGGAGTCTGGATTTGTGCCGGGTTGATGGCAATAGGCTCGCCCCCTATTACATGGGACTCAAGCTGGCAAAATGTGGGTGTACTATTGGGTACACTTCTGCCTAACCCTTCTGGGATTACAGGCGTGTCGACTCGAAATTTAGTATAGATCTACATGACATTATTGGGCACCACAATCCTTTGCGCTAGTGATCACTGAATTATTTCTCAGGCATAGTATGTTGTCTCTCTGGAGCTGTTCAAAAGGTATACAAGTATACTAAAAACATTTACATATCAATCTGCATAACCTTTTCCCAAACTATGTTGGGGTCCGCTTTTAGTCTAACCGCATGCAGATGAGTGCCAGTATTTTACATGGAGCGACTGCGTATCTGACCTCCACAACCCAGCAACTGGGCAGTACGATACTCCTTGGTAAGACTGGTTGTCAGACTTTCGGACTTCTGACCACTCGTACCGACTAAAAAAAAAAAAGATCTAAGATCTACAAATGATAGCCGTGACCAACAACTTAACGTGCTTTCCGATGCACGGAAGAAACTCGGTTGTAATGATGGTCACCCATCCACGGACCAACCTCAGCCAGCAATGCTTAAACTTGAAGATCGACCCGTGCAGCTGTTGCTATGTAGCCAAGAGATACTCAAAAACAAACATATATGTAATACAAATTCAGACCGTTATAGACTACCTATATAATAATTGTCGGATTTTTTAATAAGCCACACAGTTTGTCAATTACTATACTGTACCTGTCTCGTAATGTTATATTGCTTTAATATTACACCGACATCATAAACTTTAACTATGAAAATCTACACTTTGACTGACTTTCACTACCTAAGTAATAAAGGCTGAAATATTCCGGCCTATCGCCACTAAGGAATATTATACAGTGAGTTAGAGCCTACGTATTAACTCTCATCTTGTATCTAATTGCGTCGTTCATTGCCGATATAAATCTTATGGAACAGGGCCATAAATGGTCATATCGTAAAATTAAGTGAAATCTTATGAGGTTTATTGAAAGGGTTAACTTTTCTAACAGATAATGTTAAAACGAGCAGCAGGTCGTGGCTTAATACTAACAGCCGCTCAGGTTGATCTTTAGGTTAAGCAGTGCTTGCCTAGGTTAGCCCGTGCATGGATGACCCACCCATTACATAGCTAGTTTCGAATAACGTTTTGTCATTCTCTTTGCTTTACGATTTAAAACATGAAAAGCTACAAAAGCTTACAGTTAACTTGGCAAAACGATAATGAAGTTTACCGTCTCTCCTATTAAAGCAACCAATAGTAATATAACCTACCTAAAATTATACATATTTCTAAGTTTACGTTTATTAATGTAAATCGTTTAAGAGAACGTTAATGCTTATGTTTCTGAATAGATTAGATGAGGTTTTAACCTGGGAATCGCTGAGAACCAGGCTGCTATTAATATTATTGTAGCAATTCCTATTAATAAGTATTAGTAAGACGTTTCTTGCTTGTTCAATAATGGCCACGATTATTTTAGTGGAAGAATATCTTCGTATTAATTTTGAGTAAGAAATGCAGGTGGAGATTAACGGTATGCTTTTGTAGACTTGAGTATTAGAGCTTTAGGTATCGAAGTGACTGCCTCGTTGGTGTAGAAGTGACAAGCGCTACTGCTAAGCATGGGGACCTGGGTTTGAATCCCAGATCGGGCAAAGTGGTTTTACGTCAGGAATTTGTCAGTAGTAGTCCTGAGTTTTGATCTGTGCCCAGTTGACAGCAATAGGTTTGTCTCTTATTACACGAGACTTAAGCTTAACTGGCAAAATGTGGGTGTACTTACTTTTACGCACATCTCCTGTCTAACCATTCTGGGATTACGGGGACATGTTATGTTATGTTAAGTATCTATTACTACACTTACCAGTTTATGTAAATTTCCTCCCTCAGTTAAGTTTTAGGAATTAAAATACCAAAAGATCAGGAGCAATGAAAAAACTTGTTTACAAAATATAAAATGCAGGCGAGTTATTTATTGAGAAGTCTATCGAAGTCTTCACATGTCGATTTATAATGAAACATCGGTTGGTTTTATATAAAAAAAAATACGGAAACACAACAGGGTTCCGCACACAACATTGTAGGAGTAATCTTGTAATGTCAAACAAATTAATTTAAGCATGATTCTGGAAATGCAATTTCATTCATTTCTATTGACCAGCTTTCAAACCTGCCTAACTGTTTGTTAATCATAATAAAATCTAAGAAAAGATTAAGCACAAAATGTTATAACTTCGCTTATTCCGAATAAATAAGAGGTACTACTAGTTAATGCGTGGTCAAAGTAATTAGATATTATCACTTCCTTATAAGCTTTTAAGATGTTTTGATCCTGCATCGGCCACTTATTATAATGACACTATAAAATACACTACTTGCCGCTAAAAGACCACAAACCTAACAGGATTAATGAATGTTAGAAGTACTAACATTTATCCGGCGATCTACTTAGGTAAGTATCCCGTTCATTATGAACGATAACATGTGCAAGCTAAACTAAATAATACGTTATAAATGTCGAAACCGCAACTATTATATGTCTCATTCCACAAAACATTTATTAAATTTCGCATACATTCTATAAATAGCCGACCGTTTACCAAACCGCTTTGCGGTATTCCAAATATAGTACTTGAAACAATAATCCAGTCGGCCGAACTCGGGAAGGGTCACATTCTTACCTACAAAAGTGTACAGAACCTTCGTTATCCCAAAAGCCCACACTGCGGAAAATTTCATTTCAATAGGTATCCCGATACCTCATAGCAAATAACTCGGGATCCCGGCTTAATATGCATTAAAGGTTTTCCCGAATTTTCTCCAGTAAAAATGTATGGTAACAACCCGCGCGTGACGTATAAGTGGATTATGTTTGTCCTCTCACTCACTCATCTAACTCCGTCCTTTGTTCCGAATCCTGAAATGCTCTGGTTTTCCGAGTGTGGAGAGGGCGTTTTCTTTTTGGTAAAAATATTCGTTGGTCGCAGGAGGTCATACTAATAATGAAGGATGTGAATAATAGGTCTTTACCTATGAAGTTGCCGTTTTACAATACTGGCCATTTGAAACGTAATGTATGTATGGCTGGCAATAAATTCTAAATTCAAATGAATTTTCTTTTAAAGATATGGATTTCTATTTTCAAATTCAGTCATTTGATTACAGATTAGTGTTTTGTTTTCATTACATTTGTATCTTTTTCATCAATATGGACACGATAAAAATACGAGTAATTATAGAACAAGAGTTTCGTCGCGGTAGCAATGCCGCACAAATGGCTCGCAACATTAATTATGTGTACGGAGTGAACACTACAAACGAACGCGCGACTTTTTATTTGGTTTGAACGCTTCCGATATGGAAATTTTGATCTAAAAATGAACCCCGTGGTCGCCCGAAAACTAAAGCCAACAATGACGAATAAAAGGCGATAGTGGAAGCAGATGATACTCAATCTACGGCTGAGTTAGCAGCAGCTTTCAACGTTAGCATCAAAACAATATTGGTCCATTTGCGCTCAATTGGCAAAGTAAAAAAACTTGATAAATGGGTGCCGCACGAATTAGACGATCGCCAGCGCGACGACCACGTTGAGGTATGCCTTGCGTTGCTTAACAGACACAGAAACGAAGGGATTTTGAACCGCATTGTCACTTGCGATGAAAAATGGATTCTTTTTGATTAGACCCTGGTTTAGCACCTAGGTAATGCCCCAAACGAAAACTTACCCCTAAAATAGTGTTTGGTGGTCTAGTGGCGGTATAATTCATCACAGCTTCTTACCAAATGGCAATAGCATTACTGCAGATGTGTACTGTGAGGAGCTAGACACAATGATGGAGAAGCTCGCAAATCTCCGGCCAGCCTTGGTTAATCGTTCGTCCCCGCTGCTCCTACACGACAACGCTCGACCTCATACGGCACAACAAACGGTCTCTAAGGTACATGAGCTAGGGTTGGAAGTTTTGCGTCATCCACCATACTCACCAGACCTTGCGCCGACAGACTTCTACTTTTTCCATAATTTGAGCAACTTTTTGGCAGGGAAAAAATTCAATACCCGAGAGGCAGTACAAAATGCCTTTGAAGAGTTTGTTGGCTCCCGTACACCTGACTTCTTCAAGAAGGGCATTGAAAAATTACCACTGCGCTGGAAGAGATGCATCGATAGCATGGGTGTATATTTTGATTGATAGAAATAAAAAAAATATATGTAAAAATGAGTTGTCTTTCTGTATACTAAACGGCAATTTTGTAGGTAAAGACCTAATATTTTTTAACTCTTCATTGAGAATAATAGCTAACTGTAAGTAGCTTAAGAAATAACTACTTACATCCACATTGAACAGTTGTCTATTTCAATAGAATATCAAGTGGTTAACGGAAACGCATCATTTCCTCTTACAAATTGCAATTTATATATTTTATCTTTTTACTATCTAGGTAGGTACTTTACTGCAGAAGTTACACCATACGATACAGATATATAAGAAACTTCAAATGATCATTTAAATTAATTTTTGGAGCTCACCTTAATTAAATCTCTAACGGCTCATTCACACGAGGACGATTCTTTTTTTTTTATTAATCGTCTTTTTCACGATTCGTCATTTTTTTTTGACGGCGGCAATGCTTTTTAAATGCCCATGTTCACACGCATCACGAATCGTGAAAAATGACGGACACGTCTTTTAAGAATCACGTTTGTCAAAAAATCACGATTCGTGTTTTTTGTGACGGATTTGCTGATGCGCTCGCTCCCGAAAAATACCGAATGTGAACATCAATTCTTTTTTTTGCCAATTCATGGTAAAACACGATTTCGTATGCAATGTGAACGTCCATCCGTCATGACGTATCGTTTTTTATGACGAATCGTCAATGACCTAAGCCGTGTGATGAGCCCTTACTACACACATATTCTAAGTTAATTTTATCTGTAATATGACTACAGTATTACCATTAAAGTTTATTTTATGTGCCAATATAATTACGAGTACAATATTCCGTAATAGAATAACCAATACAATTTCCATATAGCTCAGAAATTTTACGATTAAACATATTGAAGATTTAAATCTTGCGCAAGAAACTGCAAAACCCACGTAGAAGTGATTAGAAAATAACCATGCAAACGAGAAATATGTATATGCATTGAAGAAATGTTACCTATATGCAAGTATAAAATTAAAATATTCGTAATAAAATATATGGTAAAAGCCTTTCGTGCAACGTTAGCAGTGATTGCTTTTCTTAGTAATACTATAATTATTATATATTTAAGAAAGGTTATATGCTAAAGTATTTAACACAGGTAATATTTTATATTGTTTATGATTTTTGCAATAAACCATTATGGCTACAGTGAAACTCGGTTTTTCCCAGCTTTTACTATGGCACAAAAACCGGGTTACAATGCCCTAATTATTATGTATCGTGTCAAAATCTTGCACGGTTGACATAAGAACTCTGCCTATCACCCAATTGCAGAAAAACACATATCTAAGGATAAGTGAGGTTTTCAGGACGACATGACAAGTCATATTTTAAATCAGAGCTTCATTGTTGTTTTGGTACTTCAATGACATTGACACGAGGGCGCTGTTGTTACATTTGTCAAATTGTTTATGGTACTGTATTGAAAAAAAAAATAACAAAATGGCTGCGTTAGTTCCGATTCAAGTATAAATACAACGGTCGTATTATAAATCTGTCTTAACAGATCGACCAATGAATATTTTAACTAACTATGATATGCAAAGCTAAACATTGCAGATCTATCAATTAGACATTTCTAGACGAACTAATAAAATCAACGAATAAAACTCGTAACTTTTAGTAGGTACAGCCAACCTTTACCGACACACTAACAGAAAATAACAGAAAATAATACCATACAATTTATTAACATTGAATTAAAGCGATGATTGTAGTGACTTCAATCAAGTATCCAGTTTCTATAGATCTCGTGTCTATTACTTCATAATTTATTTTATTATTGCAGCTTCATTAACTGTTTTGATTAACATAAATATGTAGCTGAAAGCCAAGTTGTGTGGAAATCAATAATTAATGCCTGGTCACAATGTACCTTTATGAGGATTTTATTATTAGTACGTTATATTGCCGGGTGAAAGTTAAGTAAGAGATGATTGTAGTAGAGTAACATTTGTCTAGTTTTCTCTCTTTCTGAAGAAAGTTTTGGTTGTCAGACTTTCGATCTTCTCACTACCCGTGACGGCTGTCTGAGATCCACAAATTTCAGCCGGGATCAATGGCTTAACGTGTATAATATTTGTTTTAATGTAATGTGTAACAGAAATGTAAAAAACAAAAACGTTTACAGATAAAATATGTTTCCTATAAGTACATAGTTCTCCATTACGTCAATATTGTTATACATTAAAAAAAAAAAAACATACTCACGGACCTCCTCCTGTTTTGAAGTCGGTTATAAAATTGAGACTCCTTCTCCACATTATCCTAACTTTCACATCTCCACGATGGAGACAAAGGCTGTGTGATGTAAGCATATTTTTCTGCTAGCAGTTCGTTCGGAAATCAATACCTTTCGGCCAGACGAACATTTTGCACTAGCATCATCATTTATCATATAACTATGATGTCTGGGAGATAATTTTTGGTTCGAGTTTATACCAAGGAAAAGTGCTGTAAGTTTTGATGTTGATGATAATTTTCATCGCATCTATGGTAGTTATTTTTCTTCGATACAAACATGATACCTACCCTAATTAATTTAAATACATATGTACTACTTACTTACTTGTAGGAAACAGACGACATGCAAATACATATTTACGTGCAGTTGACAGTTGAAATCCTAAGTTTACGGGATCAATATTTTAGTATGACAGTATTCCCAATGTCCGCACTCTTTTAAATCTCTTCGGTAACAGACAACACGCCTTCAAATTGTGGAGGCAACTCTGGATACTGGACTCCGATAGATAATGTAGTGCAGTAGTCAGTGCCCGATGTACGGTGTCCGCTCCGCAATCTGACCGTAGTCCTTTAGTTCGTGTAAAGCATCTATTCTAAATTCAGCACTGCAAATATGAATTATTTTAGCTATGTACCTAATATTGCTGTGGATCATGAATGGACCTTTTATAGGTAGTAGTCTGATGTGATGTGATGAAGATTGTAAAAGTCAGGGATCAGGTGCCGCTAGGCATCAAAATGGTTTGTTACTGCATCCATTACATAACTTACATAACATCATGCCTATTATCCCCGAAGGCAGAGATGAACCTGAAAGTAAAGCACATTTCACCAGTCATCTACGTTTAAGTCCAGTTAATCTATTGCCAGAAACCGGGCACAAATCCAGACTACGTGACTGCTACTGAGGAATTGCTGACGGAGAAACTCAATAACACTTTTCCTGACCCGGGAATCGAGCCCAGGATCTCATGCTCAGCTGTCGCGCTTGCGACCCGTAGACCAACAAGGCAGTGCATCCATTACTAACCCAAAAACACGTCTCTTAAGTTAAGTGGTCTGAAAAAGCTATGGCAGCTACAATTTTAAAAACAAACCCGTACCGCCGTAATAATCATTGCACAGCAGTTTCAATATGTCTGGAAATTCCCGCAGACTGGATCCAGTCCTGTTTAAATGAAATTTAAATGGAACGAGATAGAAAAAGCTTCCAGCAAAGCTGACTATGTACAGTGGCGCGCACAAATTGCGGGGAATAGTTGACTTTTTATAAAATTACTTGAGCCCCGACTGTACCTCTGCAATGTCGAAGACTCGAGGTATTGACTTTAAATCCAATATGGCGGCTAATAAAATAAATTATCGGCGGCGTGACTGGTCGCTGTGTTTATTCGAGTGTACCTACTTTTTTGAAGTACGATGGAAATTCTGAAGGTTTGTTTTGCAGTCAGGACTGTCTTTAATATAATACAGAAGGGAGTATTGGGTACGTCTGTCTATATTATGGATACCACATTACCTACATACATGTCATTCATCATGCACTCACGACGAAGAATCCAGAAATCCTGTATTCTAAGACATCGAGCACATTTCTGAGTCAATATTTCCAAATTAATTGGGAATCTTGCATCCGAATTTATTGTGTAACACACATTCAACGACAATCATATTTTGTCTAAATCATTTGGTTAACATCGTAAACGCCCTTATTTATTTTTATATGCTTACTCACATACTTTTCTGTTACTCGAAAATTATGCAATCCATGTTTTAGAATTGTCAAAATAACACACATAAAACAGAAACATTGATTAACATCAGTACGGACATTTAGGATTAAAGTTAATATTTTTATAGTCTTAATCATAATGTGTAAGCCAGAAGTCCTTTGAATAAAACATTCTAGGCATACTTAGAAAATTAAATTAGTCCCATGTATTAATTTCGTTTAACAGGTGAAAAATTAACTATTCCATTTAATTGCAAATGGCAGACACAAATGGCATGGCACATAATATAGCAGAATATGATTACATTCCATCTTGGGTATTGCAATTACAATGTTACGAAAAAATCATTAAAAATGAAAATTATTACTGAAAAAAAAATCCTTGCTTCTTGTTTAAAAGTTAACGTAAATCAATTTACCTACGTGGACTGAGATCATGTTTGTTACATTGTTCGATGCTGATTAAGGTGTTAAGTGGATGTCTATTTTATCGTTAGGTGCTTAGGTACAAATTTACATGTATGTTACATGAATTTATGACTAATTTATACTAGGGGAATGACTTGTAAATGGCGTGTAAAAATGATGATAGTTATCAATTTCTTTCTCGCCTGTTAGTACCCGTATGCAGTTTAAAGATCTTTTCTTGTATATTAACCAGTTTTCTTTTAAAGTTTTTATTTATATTATTCGTAAAAGATAAAAGGTTCGTGTCCATTTTACCCTGGCTCCTTTTTCTGGTCACTGAAAAAAAAAAATTGTTCGAGTCAATTCGTTATCCCGAAAAGTCTCCGAATATCCGAATATACATGCGAAAGTAATTCAACCTGTGCTTTTCACACCTTATGAACTGACCGGGTTTGGATGAAATTTGACTTTTATTTATTTATTTATTTAACCCTTAAATGCATAAAGTTGTAAAACTGCAACATACCATTCAAACGACCATAAAATTATTAGTATGAGTTATTACATATGTAGTTATTGTCTAGTGAGTGCATGGTGTTATAGTTCTGCAACATACGGTTTTTAATAAAAATAGCTATGAAAAAATATTTACGTTTTTTTTTATTATTTTTCCCTGAAAAATCTCTCGGTCTCTCTTTCTCGGTCTAACAATAAAATCATGCATTTAAGGGTTAAACTTCATGTACAATAGTGGTACGCTTTTATGTCTTGGTTTAGAACAAAGAATACTTTGTATCTAAGTACTAAGTGTCCGCGGAGCTTTTGAACGCGACAAAAGCTTGTTAATTATTTTTATATAAAGTTAACCGCGAAATAAATTTCAAAAATTCATTAAAAAGTCACAATAAATAGTCATTACCCATGTTAAACTTTAATCTACAATGTTGTTTCCAAAGTTCTTCCATATTTTCCTTAGTTTTACGACCATAAGCCTGAATTTAAAAAGGTCAATTATAGTTAAGTTTATAATACCAATGTAATTATCGGTCAAAAAGTGCTTGAAGCCACGATACAATCTTTTCACGTGACATTTTATGTAGTACACTGTATTTAAGGCTTCACAGCGTTAAGTATTTAAATTAAAAATATAAAGTATTGAAGTAACCTTTTTAATTATATTTTTAGCTTCAATTTTCTTTACCATAGGCTAATGATATTCTCTTGATTGTAACTATACATTTTTATACAAGTGGGCACACAAGTCGGAACTAACACCCGAGTCGAAGGCTGAGACTGAGTACTGAGTTAAGAAGTGAAATGATTTTCTTTATTACCAAGATATAAATATCTTTCTTCTGCTTTCCCTAAGTTTTATCTTAAAAATGAGAAGTATGAACTCAATAAAATAAAATCTTTCCTTCATTCAAATATTACCATCAAATAGAATACAATACACCGCTCAGACACCAATCCCTAGAAAGAAAAATAAAAAGAAAATGACTATACTATACACTCAAAAGCCATGAGATCGGGAAAACTCACTCCATCCACCTTACATAACCCTTCAACTCATAGGCAACCAACAAAGGTAACTTAAACAAAAAGATTATCTACCAAACTACAAGGCACACACGGGCCGATGGAACAAAGTTCAGCTAATATAACCTCTGTACAAAGTTTAAACTTTTATCGCGAACACAATAAAAATTAAAACGTTAGTCTTTAAACTTAGTTTAATATTGTGGCGTACGGCGGAGTTCGTCAGTACTTTTTTATTATTTCTTGCAGCTTTATGTTGGTTGAAAATGTCGGAATTACTCAAACAATTTAGCTGGGACTTTGATGTTGAGTTTGCGACAGTTCAGTCCTTGTTTTGGGAATATTGAGGTTTTTAAATAACTTTTGTATGATTTACTATTTATTCGCCATAGTAAATTCTATGCTTGTTTTTTTTTATAAAAAAGTTAAAAGGAAGGACGGTTCGTTGTCGTGTGCTAATATTAATTATTTTGATGCGTTTGATGATGATAGTTTTTTCTAAAAAAAAAATTGTTTCCTGTTTAGGTACATCGATAGATAAGTCAAAATATAAAATAAACTGGTCCAAAGTATTAGCAGATTGAACCTCAAGGTTTACTATCTAAAACCGGGATAGTGGTTAAACTTAATATCTACATAAAGACATTACCAACTCGTCGGTGTGGTACTTTGTGGCACTATTTATCACCTTTAAATATCCTAGTTTAGTATAGACATTTAATAATTTACGTCGAAATTCAAAGATATTAAGTTTTTTGGTTTGAAACTTGTTCTAAATGATCTGAGGGCTTGTAGCAACTGACACCAAAGCATTTTATGTTCCTAAAAAGAATATGATATTAAAACTTTCGGTAGCTTATAATCACATTTTTGGACTTTTCCATCTCTGCGCATGTATTTTGCTATTGACTGCACATGCACATTATGCACAATGCTTTATTCCATGTTTTTTTTTAGCAATTAAAACACACGCTTAAAGTTCATTTTAGCTCCATTGTTTTGTTTTTCGAATTTGTTAAAAGTTTAATATTTCTTTTAGAAATTAATTTAATTGTAAAGACGTGGCCTTTCTTATCCGGACACAATATTATGACCCTTCAATAAAAAATGCCTATAACTATCCATTAACAGGCACTAAAAATGATCAGAAGCTAACATTAAAACGCTATCACCATTACTTTAGAACAAACGACTCTAAAATAGTAAAGGACACAAATAATTATTATTTTCGCTTAAGGAATTAACTCCATAATATTACCACACAATGGGGCATACAAAATGGCAAAGTTTCCATACAAACTCCATAATTATACATGACCAGCATATCTTGACATTTCAGGGTGGTGCCACTAGCTAAAGCAAATGTCAAATAAACGTCAAATCCAGTACATTTTTCACTTTAGTTCCGTTTTTGCCGCGGGTCAAGATAAAATGGTGGTCTTAAATGTGGTTCGATTAAAATTTGTCTCGTTTAGTGTATGCTAATCGTCCAAACGAATGGTGAATGATTGAATGAGTTGTGTCGGTTAATATGCATAGCGATTTGTGTTGGTGGTTCCGTATGTGATATTAAACTGGGTGCAATAATTTAAATGGATGTCTTCTGATTTCAAATCATCTTTGGTTGGTTGTTTAGATTTTCGGCTTTCATGAGGTAAAAAATTCAATACAAATGACGTCCACTAACCTGCACTAAGATATAAGCGTCACAGACTTATAGCCTGTAGCAATCTCTCTCTAAGAAAAGTGGCCAAATGCCAACAGTTAGGACATTATATTATGCTGATTGGGTTCAAATAGTAAGTCAGGGTTTACTCTTCAATATTAAACCATATCCATCCATTTGCGAAAGTCGGTCTTTCTCTTACCATTCACGCCTAAACGGCTGAACTGATTTTGATTTATTATCGCACATAAGTAAGCCTTGCCCTGGGTCAGGACATATGATACTTTTGGCCAGCTGGCGATGGACTTGGGAAAGTCCGTCGTCTAAGCAAATAGGCCCAAGTTGGAGTCGCGTAGTGTTTCCGCGCCTCTCACATGGAATGACAGGGCGAGGACCAGCTCACTCCTCCCCTTTACGAGACGGGGTTTGTCGCAAGCAAACTGTCACTGCTCGGGTGAGATTGTGAAGAATACAATTGTGTACCCGCACCCTAGCCAGAAGTGACGAGGAGGAACACCGTGTGGTTTTAGTTTAGTAGTTTTTAAAAAAGGACATAGGATACTTTACACCGAGATGCCGCGGGCACATGGTACTTTTTCATCAATTTAGTAAACAAAGTTGCCATGAACAGTAAACATACACCTTTTAGCAAGACGTGCCATAAACCTATCTACATATATACCTAAGTATCAGGTGGACTCTCCAACTAAACTATCAACCACTATATCCAGCATTATAAATCACAAACACCTAAGAGGTTGTGCAATTACCAGAATATAAATGTACAACATTAACAAATAGCCTAACTAACCCTAATAGACGTTGTAATGACCAAACGGCCATAGAATCGGCGAGCAATCGAGAGGTCGCGGGTTCAAATCCCACCTAGTTGAACCTAGGTTAGGTAGTATCATGTAAATGAGAATTTGAGGAAATGCGTTAATGTTTACAAGTACATTTAGTCTTAAGTCGCGTCCTAGCTAAAGCGACCATTGCGCGAACACGCGATCCTCGCATTCATATTGTTCGGCGAACCTGAACTCGTTATTGAGCTGGCAGAGGGCGCCTTCTAGTCTTCCGAATAAATGAGTGTCATGTGATCGCGACCATATTCACGTGACCAGCAATCGCTTTGGTTAGGATGTGGGGTACGACTATTGCCATATACTATGCTGCTCGTAAAACTAAAGAAATAAACCCATACTAAATGTTAAGTATTTTATAGCTAGTTATTTAAAACGCTTTTGACGTAATTGAATCTAAGATTAAATTCCTAATAAGTCTCTTTAATATGGTGTTTAACTATATTTAATTGTGCCAAATAAATCGGTGTTTATTGTGATTTGATTTGTTCAGTTAAATAGGTTAGTTTAATGTACTTGAGTTTACTACAATTTTATTGTACTATTTTATGTTCATTGTAAACCTTTTATTTCGTGATAGTTTTCAAAAAGGGGTGTTTTATGGGAATGCAGCCTTTGTTGTGTACATTACAAAAAATATTTTAGACCGTAAATTTCCCACCGCAGGCAAGCATTTCCTTGCTTCATTTGCTGCGGGTTGTTCGAAAGAGATACCGCGGCCCCGGAACACAAAGGGCGATGAAGGAACATGGGTGGGTTTTAGTCAGTAAAAGTCTGACACACCCTCCCGCTCAGCCCAGAGCGGGAGAAGTCATTTGATGATTTCCCATTCGAAAAAAAAAGGCAAGCATTTCCTTATTCAATAGAAAAGGAACGGATGAACAAGCTACCATGCCAACTCGCAGATTATTGCTATTTTCAGAAAGTTAAGCTCAGTCGTTCTAGACAAAATTACATTACATCAGCAATAAAGCTAATGCAACACAAAAAAGTAAAAAAAAAAGATCATCATAAACTACTGAAAAGTTCATGTTTAAAAGTCGATATATAAACTCGGATCGCTTAGAGAGTGAATGCAACTTGTGTTAGCGTTCTGGGGGCCTAAAATGGCCACTTTAATATAATATAATAGGATAATAATATGAATCACATTAAAATGGTCACAGACACAGTCTGTTAATATGTTGAATTATCAGTTTGTTACCATTTTACGAATTGTAACGTAATTCATATTATTATCATATTATGTTCTGCTAAAGTGGCCATTTTAGACCCCCAGGAACCTGACAGATTCGTAGTATGTTTCTTCATTGTAAATCAAGTGTCCTGGATTAACTTAAACAAGTCGAAATCAATAATCAAAATGAAAAGTTTTCTAACTTTAAACAAAATAACTGGTCTAATTCACAAAAATATCAATATATTTTCAGTACCTAAGTATTCATGTCCATACCTGTAGACGGAACCCAAAATGATTTGCAAGCATCACATTCAGAATTCTGAAGCAGCAACTGGAATTTTTGCGCCAAGTTCCACGAAAGTTTGTGACCAGACTAGACAAAAATAATGTTTAAATGATACACGACTCCAATTTGAATAGCTTTAAAAAACAATTCTACCTAGAAAATTGTCTGAATTTAAGTGACTAATTGATGAATATGTTAAGTGGTGATGGAGTTGCCATGCTAATCTTGGTGGAAAAAGTGGTAGGGCTGCCATGTACATGCTAGCCTAGTACTTTTGATCGCCAAAAACGGTTTTAATCACTATGTTGGAGAATAGCTTTGTTATTCCTCTGTTAGAAATAAGTTATAATTTGCCCCACTGACCATAATTTGTGTTAAAAAAATATGAATTTACTTGTAACTAAATGAGTTTCACTTTTTGTTGTAGGTGTACTTGACCAACCTCAAGGTCAAGCGTGAACTTTTTAAAACAGATGTTATTTGTTTCGTACAGCGGGACATAGCAGGATTCGAAATAGAGGAAATGATTCTTCAGGGGTGCGTCCGTAATATGTCCTTAATGGTATTGGTGAACTTATAGTTAAAAGTGTACCTATAACCTTTGTGCACGTAACTTTACGCGTACGTTAACTAGACTTCACTATTTCAAAATTTCACATTTCCTTTTACCAAAAAAAGTGCGTGAACACGCCTAAATACTTTTAGGTTTATTTAACCGTAAAACGTATACAAAATTCATCTGCGCTCCACATTATAAGACCGTCGTATATTTCCCAAGAGTGGCTGTGTCGCGGGCTGTAAAGAAATATCACTCGGAGTGCGTTGCGCGTCGCTCCTTTTAGTACTGTGCTTGAGACATTTTGATACTTGCAAAAAACTCTCACCCTGTTCCCACCATGTATGGGAAAAGGGTTAGACTTTTTTTTATCTTTCATTGTTTAATAATATTCACAGAAGATATTCGTTTTGGAAATTTACAGACTTTACTACTGTTGACGTTATTGGACAATAATTTAAAAAAAATGTGTGTTTGTGAGAGAGGAAGACAGAGTTTTCGCATTTTTTATGAGACCGCATAGCTATACTGATTAATAATGTTTTGTAAAACAAAACCTTTAAGCCATAGTCTTAAAAAAAATACGATTTCTGTATATTATATAATTATATCATTAAATTTGCTCAAAAAACATAGCCTAGGTTCTTTATGATAAAACATCCGTACAATTTTTTCCAACAAAGCTATTTGCAAGTGTATTCCAAGATTATAAACAAAAGCAAGAGCAACCCAATCATTGTAACTCACACGCATATTCCGGTACTGTTTAATAATAAAGAAATTACACACGAGTTTACAACTAGCTTTTCGAAATAGCGTAAATACAGCTGTAAGTCAGCCAATACATTCCTGAAGTTACTTGTAAACAAAGATTTAAAACTTGAGATGTGTCTTCACTAGTGTCCGACCGATACTCGATTAATGGCCGATGCCGGTTTAATAACCCTAAGAAAATCAGTTCCAGATTGGTTAAAAGTTAGGAAAAATGTTTCTTAATTTTTATATTAAACTAATTATGTTGACTGTATGTATATAAAAGACATAACGAGATTATAACAATTACCTTGTAACTGGTCAATAATAATAACACTTTGAAATGGTCACAACCACTGCCTCCCACGCGTCGCCTCTTCCATCGCGGTCTCGCGTTTTCGTAACAGTTCGTCTAATTTCGCACTTACTAGATAACTTTAGCCAAAGCCGAAGGTTTGGACAAAGCATTTTTATATTAGACGAAGGTGGTGGTAGTGGAAGTTGCGGTCAGACACTAGTCTTAACAATAGGTTGTGCGAAAATTGTTTTCACAGTATGAGCGAGCGAGATAACACTAATCAAATGCCATTGACAACGAAAGAAAAACATGATTATCTTTATTAAGATTTAAACCTTTGCTTGTAAACAAAAATCACGATCGTTTTGCCAGTTACGATTCCAAATGGCATGATTCTGTTGAGGATAAACAACGTTTTGGCATCGCGCCTACACGTGTTCGTAAGTTTTTGGAGTCGCGTTACAAAACACTATTCGTTTTCAGTTTACTAGGAACGTCGGCCATTGTTTTATTTCAATTGAAAATACGGAGTTTTGACTTTTGTTGCAATTCGTGTGCATTGATTGTTGAGGTTTGAGAGAATCGGGAATTCGTTTATTGGTGGATAAAATATTTGGATGTAGTTTATTGTTTTCAGTATTGAATTTCTTTAAAGGATCCGATTGTTTTCTTTTTTTATCTTTAAAGTGTTAATAGTTTTGAAGCACGAGATAGAAAAATGCTTTTTTGCATATATGTACTTAATTAAATTAAATATTGACCATTTATAATACTCGCATACCCCACAAAATATTTGAAAATAGACCAAGTATCAAAACATACTGAGTGACATAGATCAGAAAAAATCCATTTCAGCTCAACCAAGAGACGCTATAAGTAGGATTTGGCGCTTGGAAATCCTGGGAAAAGAGAGAAAAGATGCGCCAGATAGAGAGGCAAGATGTCGAGTAAATGAAATGCAAGTACATAAGCGTAGAGGTACATAGATTGAGTATTGAATAAAAGTAGATAACGAAGGAGCACGGATTTTGACTAACATTTATGCTTAAGGTTGTGATTACACGAGGGGGAGTTTAGACCAAGATGTCCGTAATATTTGTGTATTAAAACATACTAACCTGTTGAAATGTGTGTGTAATATAAAGGAATATTCTGAATTTCATTGCATGGTGAGGTACATATTATGTAGACAGCACAGGTTTGCTGTATTAACGATGGCGAACATTTTCTTCAAAATCTATTTCACTTTCTTGTTTCAAATTTTTAATAATTATAATTATTTCGTCACACACTTAGGTGCAGAAGTGATGCATGATCGTATAAATAGGTAAAGGAGGGGCTAAACCCTTGTGTTCTAATCCTTTCGTATGAATGTGTCTGTGTACGGAGTTAAGTTCGATCCTTAAAAAAAAACAGTTGCACCAGCAGATCTCTACTCACACCACATGAAACACTAGATTCCTTACTAACAACTGAAACAATTCATTTAAACAAAGACCGAAACACGCAGAATATAAATCGACCTTGTTTTCATATAAAACGGGGTTGTCTTAGCTAGGGGGGTGGATTCTAAACCACCCGACGCAATCCGCTCTAAATATCGAATCTATTTGAGCAAGACGGATGAAAAAGTAGAAGGTGACCACAGAGTATAGAAAAAAAAATGTGGTTTCGGAACTGTGTTGAGCGTATATATTCCTCCATGGACCGTCTTCAAAGCTGACATCTTACTACTGTTAATCTAAATACTTCTATAAAATTCGATAGATGTATGTCTGCTACTCAATCTTGCCAGAACAGCTGAACGGATCTGGATGAAATTTGGGACAGAGATAGATTATAGTCTGCAATAGCATAAAGGCCACTTTTTATCCCGGAAGTAATCCCGAGGGCAATTCCCGAACTCCAGACGGGCGAAGCCGCGTGCATAAGCTAGTTTACTATACGTTGTTATCTCTAGACCACAACCTAGACGGTCTAGCGACAGTGGCTGCGAAGAAAACAAATGAAAGGAGATGTATTCCACGGGTAACCGGGACGCAACTTGCGGAGTGACAGACGGAAACAGTCGCAAATCGCATCACCCGAGGCTGTGAAGGCTTGTTTGTACGCAAGATTTTGGTAATGCCGCCTCTAGCAGCGACCGCCAAAGCGGCTCCGTGCTCTGTGGATGGAATAGAGGATATACTATAGTAAGGTTTTCCGTGAATACAAATGATTTCTTCTTTGCCAATGTCGGCTTTGGTTTGTTTATATTTATTTAGATTCGTTTAAGTGGATTGAAAGTAGTGGCTGCTGCTGGGACGAAGTTTTGTTTTATGGTCTGGTCAAGCTGGAAACGGCTGTGTATATTTGGATTTCTATAAGGAGCTTTAGTTGTTCGTTTAGTTTAAACAAGTAAAGTGAATGAAAAAGCTTGAAAAGTATATTTTAGGCAGGGGTTTTTTACTATTTTACATTAATAAATACATTGTTAACTAAAAACCACACGGTCGTGCATCTCGTGAAAAAGGTAAAAAGGGTCTCAAAAGGCAACAAATGATCCCAAAATAATTTAAATAGGACCCGACAGGGTTGCAAGTAAGGATGAATTTTCCAATATACTTAATTATAATTTGTTCCTATGACCCAGATGTTTATGAAAACGACTCCCTATAAGCGGATTTTCTTTTTCCGTATAAGAAGGGATCTTTGCCTTGCAGCTTATAATTCTAAGTTGATATTTATTTCTACAAGAACCTCATACATTTAGCAACAACCTGAAGAAAGCCGAATTAGATATTGCGAAGACCTAGAACGGAATTTCTGGAAAATATTGACGACGAGATCCAACCCCAAATAAATTGGTATGATGTTTGGAAGAGTGAACATTTACAAATATAAATTTTTAAATATGGGAAAGTGCAAAGTATTCAGGCACTGAGACTAGGTGGAGTGCCGTGAATGCTAAGGGGATGTGTGGTGTAACGCAAATGGATCAAATAAGGAATAAATACATAAAAGATGATGACGATGTTGTTGCTTAACTTGTCTTTAAAATTTTGCATGCTACGTTTTATCCTAGCTAAACATGCTTGTGCCTCAATTTGTATTTAACACCCTTGTATACCATGTTTTACGCAAATAAATATTCTATTCTATTCTAAAGGAAGTCCGAAAGTGGCGCCGGTAACTGAAAAGTTGTGTGGTAATCGGTCATCGTGGTATGGACATGTAATGTGGAGGGAGAAATGAGGTTAATGTCATGAGAAAAGTTTTGAGTATGAACGTGGATGGGTATAAGAGTAGAGGTGTGATGGATGATATGGCTAGAAAGGCGGTGATTGCTGAGATGACGAGTATTAGAGAAGTATGGAAGAAGAAGACATGTTGCGTCGACCCCAAATAAATTGGAGAATAATGACTAGGTGGAGCGATGTTCCCTGTGGAGTAGCAGTAGCTGGATGAGTGTGGCCGAGACTCGAGTTTAGACTTCTGTACACTGATGATGATGGTGATATTGGTGACTGGTATTCAGGTGCATCCTGTAAGACTGGAAGCCGACCCCGACAAGGTTAAGCTGTCGATGATTAATTCAAAAACTTGGAAACCACTGATTAGATTAGGAATGCAGACTTACTATAAACACCAGACTTAACAAAATACAGCGTCGCATTTCAAATTCAGTTATCAAAAGATAGCTAGGAGAGAGATAAGCAGTTAATGTTATATTCATAGTTAGATTTATGATAGAGATAGTGATAGCATCCAAGTGTTGCATGTTTGAGGATCTGATTGTGCTGCCTGAATACTTTACTAAGTAATGTGAAACTTGATTGTACAGTCAAACAAGCTTTTTGGTATACAGGCAAAAAATCTGTGACAACTTCATACAATTTTTTCCATCAATAAAAATTGGCTGTTTCCCCTTTTTGAAATCGATGATGGTATAAGAATAAGAATAAATTATTGTTTTAAAAATTACATTAGAATGCGTTGCTTCCTGAAACTAGTTGATTTTTGTGTATACTGGTGCCACATCCTTTAAACGGTCAAGTCATCAATTAAAAATAGCTACACTTTAATGTGATACATTTTTAATCAATTGTGTGAAATAAAGACTTCACGTACTTATTATGTGCCGTAACCACAAAGGGGCACATAAGATTTTTTTATTAAACAACACGTCTCAACACGTTTCTAACTAAACGAATGCGGGGTCAACATATTTACGTAACGACGTAATTCATTATTCCAACCCCTATCCAAGTGGCAGGTGGGCCATTGACAAAACCATTCTGCATAAGAGATTGTGAGCTCAAGCCATGAGTTATTACAGTAACATAGTCTAGGCTCAAGGCTGAAAGCATCTGACCCAATTCCATGAAAAGCCTCCCTGAATAGGCGCAAGCCCCCGCAAACTGGTTTTGAATTCAGCCGCGTGGGCCCGCGAGTTAGCCAAAAATTACTTATAACAAGGCAGAATGCTTTTAGCTTTAATGCCTCGGTAATAGCACTTACTATATCTATATTAGGTCCACCTAATAGGACCATTTCATTATGGAAAAATACCAGTAAATAGTACTTTCTTTTGTTTCTAACGACTTCGCGGTAGGTCGACATTTCGTGCTCACTAAACATCTCGATAATTATACAAATATAGCGAATGTACTATCAAAACTAAAAAAAGCATTTAATTGGGAATTCCTTTTATGAAACAACAAAGTAATATCTGTCGTATTTTGTGCAGTGGATCGTTCTATAAAGTGTAAAATTTACAAGTTTCGTGCGCGGGGAGAGTTAAAAGGAGTGGTATAGAACAAAGCTGACTTGGCGGCCATTAATAAAAACTTCCCTGCATGTTAAACTTTAGCAATATTGCGATAGTCCGACGACTCCAACGGAACCTTCATTCATATCCAGACACGGAACTTCTTTTTTTTTTTTCTTCCATTTTTCGTAGAGAAATTTCGTAGTTTTGTGAATCGGTGTAATGCCGTGTTTTGCATGCATTTGACTTTTTAAACAGTGCACTTTGCATTTGGAAGTGGGTGTTTAATCCTTCCAGTTTTATCGTTTGGGAGAAATTAAAAAAACTTTGCTGGAGCGCTGTTTTTCTTTGGTGTTGCTGCTATTTTTTTGTAAGCAATCAAGAAGGGTGTAATTAAGACTGGGATTTATTTCTAGTGTTTGGGTGTAGAGTGCTTCAAGTAGGGGTGTGGTGTGAAACGGTTTGGGTATATACGGACACGATTTTCTATGTTTAAGTGTTAGTTACGTACTAAGTATTAGTAACTGATTATTTTTAATGTGGATAATTGTTTTACACAATCAATAAATCAAAATTGTTCTTTATACTAGAAGAGCTAATTGATTTTTACTTCTAAATGGCGAAACGTCCAACAAGACATATTAAAGAGACTTTAACTGCTTGAGACATTTTTGAAGGAAATAAATCGAATCCTAAGATAATAAGTACCGATTAAAAGAAATAACATCGGAAGACAACACCCAATAAGAACAAAAAAAAAACAATTGCCAACATATAGTAACATTACTTCTTACCCGTAACTCCACATATCCCACGCTCCTCCCAACTCTTTCGCGCACAGGTCCACTTTACCCCATTTTCCCCATTTTTCCGATAACTGTATTCGCCAATAGTGAGTACGTGTGTGGGGGAGGGCGGGGCTACACGGACTTTATTGCGAATTCTTTCTTTGAGATGTGAAGATTCTTGCGATATGTAGCGAGCATTTTATTAGCTTGTCGAGTTCGTATTTTTATGTGAAGCGTGTAGTAGCCTTTAAAGATGTTCGATGAATGTCTGGAACGTACTTTATTTGTGTGTTCTTCTTTTTTAATTGTATACATTTTTTTTTGTAAGGTATGTTCGTTTAATTGTCTTTACAACTACGGTTAATAGTTTCGTATTCAAATATTAATTAGGAATAGATATTTCAGATATCTACGAGTACTTCTATTAAGATATGTGATTTAAATTAATTGCAGACTATTTGGCCAAAGAATTTTTACAGACCCAGTATCGAACAAAATGATTGCCAATAATCCAAAAACCATTTTCACATATTTTTTTTAAATGATCAGTGATGGGCTGTATGCATTCGATAAGTCCACCGAATATTTCCCAACACCCTCACGACATGACATGTCTACATATATACGTATATATGACATACTGTGACATATCTCACACACTCACACCTCCCATGTTACATAAGACATACTTTCTTGCTATTTTGTTTCATGTAGGCCCACTACCGCCCCCCCTTCCCCCTCCACCCCTCTATTCAACTTATGAGAAATTCTTTCTTTGACGGCGGACGCGCCCGCTACGCAAATTGATTTTGACGCGTGAACTTTGCGATGGGGCCATGAGAACAGAGGGTTTTTAAGCGAAAGCGTTTTGTTGGGTGTAACGATTTTAGTGAAGTCGGCCCATGATAACTGTCGTGACAGTTTCATTTTTGGATAATTATTTGGTATTAGTCCCATAGTCATTCTTAAGTGCCTTCACGCCCTGAGGGATTGGCGATGCGTGAAAGTCAGCCCACCTATTCATGGTGTACAGGTCATCGACGCACAAACTACCCCCAAAGTAGATCTTTTTCAAAGGGCTGATCATATTCTGAAGTCATTGTATTAGTTGGACGATGTAGATATAGATGACTGATGTAGATATCGATAGTCTATTTTAGTTATTTTCATAGTATTATGTCATACGGTATTTTACTATGGGGACGGGCTGCAGACATCGAGTCTATATTTTATTCTGCAAGAAAGAGCCATCAGAGCCATATATAATCTGAGTAGGTGCGATTCTCTAAGAGAACTGTTTAAGGAAATTAACATTATGACAGTACCTTGCCAATACATCTATGAAAACACCATGTAGGTTAGGAAAAATCGGCATTTATTTAGTAAAAGAGGCTACAGACACGACTATAATACTAGAACCAGGGACTGTTTAAAATGTTACAATAAAATACCTCCCCGTATTCTACAACTTAATGAGACGAAAATTAAATCTTGTATAGAAAGCACACTATGTAGGCAGGCATACTATAAGTTGGGGGATTACATTGATGATAAAAATGCTTGGCTCAATGCTAATCCTGTTCCACAACCATAGGAGCAAACTAATTGATTACAATGTGAAGTTATTGTGGAAGCTGCAAAAGATTGTAATCATATCTTTGTATTGTATAGATTCAATCTCGTAGTGTTATACACGTATATTTGCATAGCACATGTGTAAGTTCTATATACGATAAAGCTACTATTTACATATTTTACTGACCCGAATTTGCCATGGCGGTTGAGAGAATGTCTTGCTCACTCAAATGTCTCGCTGATGGTGGCGCGTGTGTCGGGTCGTTTAGTTTCCTTCAAAGTGGTTGAGTTGAATGATGGCTGATCCATGCGTCATGTTCGTGAACGGGCGTCATCAGTAGGGACTGGTCATCTCGCAGCTGCCATGGATTATTGTATTTTTGAATTGTCAATTTTATCTTTTTTCTGGACGCTCTTACTCGCACGTCTCTCTACATCGTTCTCACAAATATGTATAATCTCGACATGAATGATGTAAACAAGACTTTGTAATAACATAATAATTTAAAGGAGTGTCCATGGAGTTTCTTGCCCATTCTTCTCCATAGAGATCTACGCTTTCGAATGGGCAACTACAGTACTTTCACAAGTTATTATACCCTGTGGCTGGGACTGTAGCTTAGTTTTTTGTTTGTGTTTTGACATTCAAAAGTGCCTGTAATGGTCTAATTGAAATAAATGCTTTGAGTTTTGAGTTTCAGTTTGCCCATCGATGTCCCTTACCCCCTCTATATTAAAGAGTTTTGTGTCAATAATAAGTTTTGTATAAAACTAATATTAGAACGTTGAAAACGTCGCCAAAGTGTTCTAATTATCTTCAACGTACATCATTTAAAAATAACTAATAATAATTAATGTAGATTAATGATAGTAGGAATTTATCTCAGGACACTGCCAGAACAATGGCACATCAATCATATGGTACCTACTCGTACTATGTCATTATAATTACTAATTTGTACTGCGTTGTTGACGTAGAAATGTTGAAGCAGTTTTATAAATACAAAACAGACATTCAGTTCGAGAAATTATTTAAAACGAAAATAGGTAGGTACTTACTTATTTTTTAACTAGAAATAAATAGGCTGACAGCCTAACTAACCACTACTAACTAAGCCAACATTTTAAAAGCACCCTTTTATATAATAATAAGTACTCTCACTATGTAGGAACCATCATTCTATGTGATCATTACTGAAAAGTTAAAAAAAAGAAAAAAAAAACAAATCTGCTACTATCTCCATACGGAAAATTTAAAACTCTTTTTTAGTCTATGGGAAAAAAAATCCATTCACAACAAATGGCGGTTTTCGTGGCCCATATCTCACCGTCTTTAGATATTAGCTGTGAAACTTAATATGTGAGCTACAGGCAAAAATATTTGGCATTTAATTTACGAGAGTTTTCGACAAATTAGTAACTTTGCCTGTTAGTCTGCTTTGCCTATTTCTTACTCCGTGTATATTGGAATTTAATACGACTCGATCCTTTTTACACGGTCGTCAAGAAAAGTTCGTGTTACTTAATCATTTCTTTGATAGTTCGACCTTTGGATTTTGTGTTGAATGTTTTCAGCTCTTTTTGATGTCTTTGAGGATTTCAAATGTGTTGTGTGGCGTGATCTTGATTTAATTTGAAAGGGTTCTTTTTATATGACATTTTTAATTAAAAAAGGTACTTACTTTAATTTAGAATAGTTTAATTTAAGGGGCTAGTTGCAGCTGGACATTTCAATTTCTGAACTTTGCATTGATTTCGATAAGAATTGTTGTGTTTGTAAAATGCTTCAAAATCGTAGTCAGTGAAGCAAATAATCAACTATAAGGTTGGCAAATCCGAATTAATTAAACGTGGACGTGCACATCGGTTAATAAAGTCTTTTAGCGGTAACTTTGTCAGACATGTCACTAATGTCACCCGAGAGTTCAAACGCGTGTTCTCTAGCATGTATGTATGTCAAGAAATACACCTTCCATTTCATGCTAGTGAGCAATTTATTCTAGTACTACCCTACTATGTATGACAAGTGTCTATGTCTGTGTGTAGATACGCTTTTCAAAATTTTGTCTTTGGTTAATCAATCACGGAAGTCGTTCCATGTCAACGGTCACGTCAACTGGTATTCAGCTGCATCCGGTTAGACTGGAAGCCGACCCCAACATAGTTCGGAAAAGGCTTGGCAGATGATGATGTTAATCGACCACGGTTAAACGGATTTGGATGGGAGACACACCGTATACTGTGAAAATGACCATTGAATCTCACCTCTGGCATCATCATCATGCTCCTGCCCCTAACCCTATTTATTTGGGGTCAGTGCAGCACGTCTTCTTCTTCCATACTTCTTTATTACTCGCCGTCTCAGCACTCACTTCCTTTCTAGCCATATCATCCTTCACACACTCCATCCATCGTTTCTTTGGTCTTCCTCTACTCTCCCCTCTTTTGAAACTTTTGAAAGAGGGGAGAACTTAAATGTGAACGTTCTTTAAAATACAGGATTAGCCCTATAGATAGGAATTTTCCCCCAACGGGAAAAAACTCACCCGTGCGATAACTATAACGTTCCTGTAGTCGTTTACCGATTTCAAAGTGGACGAAGTCACAAGCAAAAGCTAGTTCTTAACAAACCTACATACATTCGAATTCATTTTATTAACCAATTGCCTATTAAGCTTAGTTCGTTCATTAAAACTAAAGGTATTTGAGACGGCGTCGTTCTGTACTTGCCGCTTAAGGGGAAACAGAATTTTAATTGGCCACCGCTACTTATTCAAATATCGGACATACTGATGAGGCTTGGCCTTAATTAGTAAAATGTGTACGTCATAAATATTATATTTTTCAATTAGTTTAATCATGTCAGCTTGCGTGGACTTTTATTCTAATGTTGTGTTTTGTGGAATTTTGGGTTGATGGTTGAATTTGAGTGGAAAAAATTTAATAAACTATGTGTGGAAGGGGTAGGCAGTATAGTAACGCCCAATAGTCTGAGAACCAGTTGTTCCAAGAGTTTTCGTGGTACCCATTAACTGGGTTGTGGAGGCAGTTGCACCAGGCAAAATAATGGGTATTCTAGTAGTAGTCTGGTAGACTGGAAGCCAACCTCAACATAGGTCTATATTCATAAAAACTTCACATAAGACAAGCACAGAAATCGATCTTTTGAACAGTGAAACAGCGAACGAGAAACCCAAAAAAATACTTTTTGCTGTGACAGACTCAAGCAGACAATTCCAAAGGTTTTTCTCTGAAAAAGTTGTCCCTTCCTGTTTAATTAGCTTTAAAGATTTTGCACTAAGCCTTAACAGATGCACAATAATGTTCCTAGACCATTCCTAGAGCCACCTTAGCCGGCTCATTACCGAGGAACCGAGTTTGTTCACGTAAAAGGATTGCAACTAGAGACCAATAAGCAATTACCTTTTATAATAAATGTGTTTGTTCGCTTCCTAACTGTATCTATCTGTTCGTGTATTTAGCTTTGTATGGATTATCTCAAGTTGTAAATTTACTTGGGGCAGTGATCCCATTTTTAAATGGACGCGTACCATTTGATGAAACACTTTTTTTTTTGATGATATTGTATAGACTCCTCGTCTGTCTAGTGGTAGCAATCGCGACTGCTGAGCATGTGGTAATGGATTTGATTCCCGGGTCGGGCGAATTGTTATTTTGTTTTTCCAGAAATCATAAATCATTTATTTTGCAAAGACTGTGGGTACAAAATAAGGTGTTCACATTTTAATAAATTGTTCTTCCACACTCTACCTTACGGCATGCAAAGGTAAAGAGTAGTTATAAAAGTTTCTAGATTCACTCAGTTGAACAAAAAACAAAAGTATACATACATATAAACAAAGGTACAGTGGATGGATGGAACAAACATCATTCATGCATGAATACAATAAATAAAACATAATAATCTAATTCTAAAAATAGTAAAAAAAAAACAAAATAAATAATTAAAATTTGCACCAAAATATATATATATATATAAACTCTTATCAGTCAAAAAATCATGTACTGAATTTTTTTAGGATTTTTTTTAGTAGCAGCTACGGAGTCTGGATTTGTGCCCGGTTGATGGCAATAGGCTCGCCCCCTTAAACATAACTGGTAAAATGTGGGTGTACTATTAGGTACACCTCTGCCTACCCCTGTGGGGATAACAGGCGTGATTTAATGTTATGTGATATTGCATTATAATGTCGTCTGGTCGTAGACAAGTGACATTTTACCAGGGACAACCTACGATGAAGAAGCCAAAAATCTATTGGGATGACATCCAATGTTTACGTCAAAATTGTCAAAAGTCAAAAGTGTAGTTAAACGAAATGCTTTTAAGAGTGGGACACTAAACTTGTCTAGTCTGTGTTGAAAGAATATTCATTGGAGATTTGAGACAGCACATTTACTTGGCTGGATAGGGAGGTGTTGGGAGTAGTTGTTTCTTAATATCTACGAATCAATAAAAACTTTTTTCGGTGGCAAAAAAGTCAACGAAACAAACAATAGTCACCGACTTCCGAAAGTAAAATTATTTTCCAATTTTTTTGTTTTTTTTTTTTTGGAAGTCGTTTTTTTTTCAAAAAAGTTAATATCTACGTTTTGTTTTTAAGTGTTTTTTTGGAAGTCGGTTAAAAAGGGCCACAATAAGGAGGGTTTTTCTCATAGGGTGGGCAGGAACTAGAGGGATCCCACTACAATAGTGTAACCACTTTAAGTGCGCAGTTCAAGGTGGCGAACCGTGTCAAGAAAATTTGCTTCGTTATGTCAAACTCGGTACATTTATTTTAGTTCTATCTTTTCTATAATGCACAGATAAGTTGGTTGAATTTTAGCACGAACGCTCATCATCAGTTCGAACGATTTTTGAATTCTCAAGAGGACAATAATTACAAAGGAACATATAGTCTTTGCCCGTACAGTGTCGATGTACGAGCCATTATGTTTTTGAAGTTCCGCAGATCCGAACATAGCGCTATATATATGCTTCCACATTTATTGTGCGCACCGCCAGTCTGTGGAATTCACTGCCAGCTTCTCTGTTCCCTGATCATTATAATCTGGAGCAATAGCTCTAACCTTGAATACAAGGTTAGAGTGAATCGGTTTCTTGTAGGCAAGCGTGCTGCACCCTAGGCCGCATCATCGCGTTACATCAGGCGAGTTGCGGCCAAACGCAAGCCTTACCACCTTAAAAAATCAGCTGTTTCCTACAAAAGTGCAATACCTACACGGTCAAAATGTATGGAATAGCTGTTTTTTTTTTTCAATAACCGACCGGAAAATTTCTATGCCCCACATAAAACTTTTTCGTCGGTTTTTGAAAAAAAAAAACAGGTTTCAGAATGATGTACTGAGTATGTGGTTTCCGTATTCGCGTCGGTGACCCTACCACCCCGTATAAAAAAGTTTAATAATTACTATCACAATTTGGTTAATTAATTCGAAATATTTGTCGATGTTTTACGCCGGTGCCGTTAAGACGTTAACGCAAGTTTAAGCGCTTAACATAAATCAGCAACGTTCCAAGCATGAACATTACACTCAGACGTGAACCTGCATAGCTTTTAGTCTATTAACACTAGTTACTTATTAGCAGGGTTGACCTTAAAGCCTTGACGACATAGATGAAGAGACACAACAAAAAAAAATGTTACGGCTGGTGGGGCTGTGCAGCCGTAGTCCTATTGGAATCTGCATCATAACATCACGCCTTTTATCCCCAAAGGCGTGCACCAAATAGTACACCCACATTTCGTCAGTTTTGTTTAAGTTCCATGTTATAGGGGGCGAGCCTATTGCCATCAACCATCCACAAATCCGTTTCTGCTACTAAGAAATTCCTGATGGAAAACCCAATAACACTTTGACCGACCCGCGAGTCGAACCCAGGGCCTCATGCTCAGCAGCCACGCTTGCGACCACTAGAACAACAAAGTATTTTTTGCTGATAACTTAATCAATGTGGATGCAGTTTTACTAATTAAAAAAGAAGATGAGGTCTATTTTGCGCCTTTTTTTTTTTTTTTTTTTTTCGGATGGGAAATCATCAAATGACTTCTCCCGCTCTGGGCTGAGCGGGAGGGAGTGTCAGACTTTTACTGACTAAAATCCACCCATGTTCCTTCATCGCCCTTTGTGTTCCGGGGGCGCGGTATCTCTTTCGAACAACCTGCAGCACCCGGCAGGCATCGGCCCTTGCGGGCCCCTTCCCTATGCTGACATCTCTTTGAGGCGCGCGTGGAACACGAACGCGCCGTCGACACGGCCTGTCGTCCTAGGACGGAGGGACGGCGAGCTAGCCCTTAGCTCACCGTCCACAGGCCTCTATTTTTTGCGCCTGGGGTGGTTATTTCATCCGTTGGATTGATCTTTTAGCGACCCAACCACGAATCAAGTGTCACAAGCATAGTCTGAAGATAGACAGAAGAATAAAAACTACGTAGTCAATTTTTAGCTAGGTACATAACCAGCCATCAGTGAGTTCACTACACCTTTATGTAGTTTTCGGATTTGGAATTGCTACTAAAAGACCCCTTCAATTATATAAAGGGAGAACGGGCTTCTGCCGGCATATAACTATTGCCGAGAAGTCTGCGGTTATCGCTACATTTGCCAAACTAGACCGATTGTTCTCAAATGATTTATTTACGACTTACAGATACCTAATAATATAAGCAGTGATAGCCTAGTGGTGTGACCGTCGGACTGTCAAGTCATAGGTCTCAATTTCGAATCCAAGACACATCCAAGTCTTGTATAATATCACTTGCTTCGGTGAAGGAAAACATCGTGAGGAAACCAGCATGCCTGAGAGATATTTCTCGATGTGAAGCCAAGTCAGAGGCCCATGCGTGGCATAAAAGCTCAGACATCAGGTTAGGCACTAACCACAGGATAAAGAAGAAGAAGTAGTCAATGATGGCTGTATAGGTACTTAAATCTCTAATAGCCATCAACTCATACAAACCACACTTCCTGAGCCAATGGTTGTTGAACAAAACGAACATGACATCACAATTTACTCTGAATATTTATTCATTTAATTAAGACTGATTAGTATTTGGATCTCTGTTTGTCTTGCAAGTTAAATTTAACTTTCTGTTAGAGTGTTTGGTTACGTAATATTGTGTGTGTAATCGATAGTGGTTAGATGGTGGACGGTAGAGTGGACTGTCTACCTCTGTCCGTGAATTTAGTCGAGTTGTTTAGAATTGGTTTCACTTATGAGTTTGGTTGTTATCATTGTGTTTTTGGATAGTCTTAGTTAATATATTTGTATAAATAACAGGACATCACGCCAGTAATCCGAGAAGGGTTAGGTAGAGGTGCACAAAATAGTACACCCACATTTCACCAGTTATGTTTAAGTTTCGTGTAATAGGGGGCGAGCGTATTGCTATCAACCGGACACAAATCCAGACTCGTTGGCTGCTACTGAGAAATTCCTGATAGAAAAACCCAATGACACTTTGCCCGACCTGGGAATGGAACCCAGGACCTCACGTTCAGCAGTCGCACTTGCGGCCACTCAACCGATGAGGCAGGCGATATATTTGTAACACATACCATAATACAAGGTGTAGTTTTGCAACCTCGTCAAAATTCAAGAGGTTGTCATAGAAGACGTAAATAATCAATATAAATTACGGTACCTGGTCAATAACAATAAACGCTGCTTTTTTTTAGTTGTTTTAATTTGACGCTATTTCAGAATGAAGCCCTTTTCAAAAGAGGAGAATCACCCGTTTATCGAATAAACGTCTGCTTTTGTTTGTGTGTGTGAAAGCGCGGTTATAGGGCTAGTATTAGACGCGCCGCGTTTTAATACGGGTGGTGTACACTTATCGATTTCCGATATTAAGAAAAAGTTTAAAAAAATTACCTACCTATTTTATTATTGATTCGGGTCGAGAATCATTAGCATAGTTGGCTCCTTGAATTTGACGAGGATACAAAGCAACACCTTGTATGTCTAACAAGACTTTGGTTACTGTTATCACCAAGATTGGAGGTATTAATATTGAGTGGCTCGTGTGAAAAGGTATGGGTGTCAACGTTGATGAATAGTCGAACAAAAACACCCCATTATTTGTTTGTTCATTGCTATTTGAAGATACTAAACATATAATGAACTGGTTGATACGTAAGTTAATCATTGTTTCGGATGAAGTGATTTTGAAAAACATCCTCATCTGTTAAGAATGGCATTAACTATGCAACGTTGTTGACTTCTTACCTCTTTCATCGAATTTTGGCAGAATTTCACAGATGAACCATCGTTATGGAGCACTTATTGACATTGACAGGTCCTGAACGCAGTTTCAAAATACTGGGTTGAAATGAAACTAAAACATTCCTGTATAGCAGGGCTGCAGATCGCGTTCAGTTCGCCGAATTCCGGCAAAAATTTTACGTACCCTAACAAAATCCTTGTAAATATTGTATGATGGTGTGTGGGCACTCTCCACCCATACTCATAAATGTGGCGAGCAAACACTAGCCCATCCATGACTCATTCTGTGGGCTCACATTAACGCACGTCTCGGCCCATTCAGTCTGTATTAGACTTAATAATTTGCGTATACCTCACTGTTTGACTGTTTGGACGATAGAGAAATTTAAGGTGACAGGTATGGTCTGCAGAGGTAAAGGAAATGATAGTTTATCTTCTTTTTAACGCGGTGGTCATTGTGTCGCACATGCTACAACTTGATGTGTGTTTATGTGTAGTCTAGTTATAACTGAAGCATTAAATGGTTTTGGTTGATGAATGTCAATTTAATAAACACCTTTAAAATGTTGTCCTGTGGGCCCTCTCACACTGCTCAGTGCGGGTTGCTAGTTCTCACATGTCTTCGAATTTTACGTTCCAGTTCATGCCGGTTTCCACACAATGTTTTCCTTTGCCGTTTAAAGAGCAGTGGTTATAAAATACACTGGATAAGGTAACGTGACTGCCTGGGTTAGAATCGAATGTACGACGTAAAACTTGTAAGTACGACGGCGATTACCACTGAGCCATCGCTATCATTTTGAATCACCTTTTCACATTCAAAAACTAACCATCCCTCCAAATACAAAACTCATGCAATCCTCTTCAATAGTTACCATGGGCATATCGCAATTGAAACGACATAAAACTACACCAATTAACCCATCCCCAATTCAAATTTTCCCCAAATCTGTCATCAGCAACCTGCTGACGCTACCAAACTAAACGGTTAAGCATCACCCGTGAGTGTATTGACCGTCGGCACAAACGTATATTTGCACTCTTCGCTACCGCATTCCGTTGCCAAACAAATATTGTAAGTAGGCTTTACCTTTCATCATACACTCGCTTTTTTGCCGACCGTACACGCTTGGTCGACGAGTGGATGATCCAAGATGATGATGTTAAGTATTATTGCGCTTTGTACTATTCGGTGTAGGCAGCACTTGTGATTTTCTATTGTGTTCGCGCTTAGATTTTGTGTAGATATTTGACTTGGTGCTTTTGTGGATAGTGGGTTTTGTTGGTCGAGTTGAAATATCCGGGGTACTTATTTGATACTTGCTTGCGACAGTACTGCTTCTTTATTTGTAGAAGAAAGAAGTGTTTAGCTTTCTTATATGTATATTAGTTTCTAACCAAACGTTATGAATAACATTTTACTAATTCGAATGTTTCTCATATTTTTACGGTTGGGTTATCTATTAGCGAATTGTCATGTTTTAAGAACATCTCACACACTATTGTAAAATATATCGAACTGTTTGAACTTGAATATATAATAATTGAAGTTTTTAAGGAAATGTAAAGCTACTGTTTCCAGCTTCCACGGTATACAGGGTTTATACGGGATATCTTCCGTGGTCATCAACTATTGTGAGCTCTCAATACTTAGTTGAAACTCACGGAAGATATCCCGTAGGTGACAGAGTAAGTTTATATGTAAAGCTCGAATGCAAAACAAGTTAAACAAATCTCACGATAATACATTTAGAAACAAGACAAGCTGAATATACTTACGTTTAAACGCGCAAGAAGCAATAGGAAATTAAATTTAATTTCCTAGAGAAGATTATTTTCCAGTTTTATGGAGTATAAAGTCCAAATAGCAAACAGTGATAGCCTAGTGGTGTGACCGTTGGACTGCCAAGTCATAGGTCTCGAGTTCGAACCCAGGACACGCACCTCTGATTTTTCGGAATCATGTGCGTATTGAATAATTATCACTTGCTTCGGTGAAGGAAAACATCGTGAGGAAACCTGCATGCCTGAGAGATATTTTTCGACGGTATGTAAAGCCAAGTCAGAGGCCCGTGGGCGGCATAAAAACTCTGACACCAGGTTAGGCACTAACCACACGAAGAAGAAGAAAAAAGAAAAAGAAAAAGAAGAAGAAGTTCAAATGCTCGGTAGTTGCCGAAGAAGTTGCTATCGAACGATCTATTTTATTGTTATCAAGTAGTGCTGGTCTGTTGAGAAAACAGTTTCTTCTATTTAACGATTAAGTTTCTCTATAGTTTACTACTAAAGTTACTGGGAAATTAGGTAAGTTTTGTTTATTTTTGATTTTGGAGTCTGGATTTGTGCCCGGTTGATGGCAATAGGCTCGCCTATTACATGGGACTTAATCATATCGGGCGAAATGTGGGTGTACTATGAAGTAGTCCTCTGCCTAACCCTTCAGGGATTACAGGCGTTATATTATGTTCTCCAAATGCCAACGGTCTAGAGATCCTAGACAAAGTGACTTTTATCATTGAGTTGCACCAAGAAGAGACTCCTTCTGCAAGAGGAGTCTTTCTTTTTTTTTTAATTTAAGATGGGTTTGCTCTTGACTCTAGCCTAGTTCAGAGGTGACAGAAACAGAGTCGACAATGGAGCAAGCTTACCCAGAAGAAGCCTGTTTACTCTAACTTTGAAGAGATTAGGGTTAAATGCGTTCGGAAACACAGACGCAGGCAGAGAGGTCCACTCCTTTGCTGTGCGCATAATAAAAGATGTTCAAAGTCGAAGTCGTTCGATCGAAGTCTTGAAGTAATCTTGCAATTTTATGGCAACCATGTCAAGAAAAGAAAATTCATATACTTTGTAAGAAACCATACGAAAAGTGTTCCGAAGAGGTTAGAAAAGTCAAAAATGCAAGTTGGCTGCACGGTTGGTGCCGTGCCTGAGCGATTGGCTGGTGGGCTGCGTGTCGCGGGTTCGATTCCCGTGCGGAACAAATATTTGTATGGCCTACAGGCAGTTGTTCCAGGTCTGGCTGTTTGTGTCGTTTAAATGTTTGTAAACGCACCCACGATACAGGAGAAATTCCTAGTGTGAGGCAAAGTTTAAAAAAAAAAACAATTGCTTATTGCTGTGGAAAGTGGCTGTGGAAATACGAAATAGTTGTAATGTGATTACCACTTTTCTTGTCCCACCGGTAAACCAATTTTGATAAAGTAATTGTTTAAAAAAGCTTTTACGCATACCATTCTGTCTACTAAAACCCAAAGCTATTGTTTTTCTTTCATATTCAAATCCGAAATCAATACAGGAATGGATGGATTTATGAAAATTCCACCTTTTCCTTTGTTCTTAGCGCCCAGCTCGTCCCGACGGCGATGAATCAGTATGCAGCGTCCATACATACCAGATTGATTTCTTTTTACTGTCAGATTTGGTGAAGGTGGAGTTATTAGAATGGTTTGGGTCTGAACATTAAATCCTTTTTACGATTAATCCATTCAAAGTACTAAATTACAATTTGAAGCTTGGTGTTATTGGATTTTTTCAGTAGCAGCCACGGAGTCTGGATTTGTGTCCGATTGATGGCAACAGGCTCGCCCCCTATTACATGGGGTTTAAACATAACTGGCGACATATTAGGCTCATACACCTCTGTCTAATCCTTCGGGGATTACTAGCGTGATGTTATGTTCGTCATCTGCTTTTCCTTTTCCCAATTGTGTTCGGGTCGGCTTCCAGTCTAACCGGATGAAGCTGCATACCATTATTTTACATGAAGCGATTGTCTATGTGATCTCTTTAACGCAGTTAGGTCTTGGGTGATACGATACCTCTTGGTAAGACTGAACGTCAGAATTTCTGGGTTCTAACTACCCATAACAACTGTCATAGACGATCTAGAAATAACAGCCGGGTCCTATAGTTTAACGTAGCTATTTTCTAAGGCAGGTGGACAGTTGGCACTTCTTCGTTGATACGAAAGACAGCAAACACAAGCTATAGTTAGTTTTCGAACTCATTCCCACGAATCACCCTATCATGATTGCATTTTACGCTAAGAATAATATAATTTTATAGGTGTACTTACCTATCTATGGTTAGATAGATGTTAAATTTTTACAATCCTAATCCACATAGAGATAAAACAACCTCCCAAGAACGGTAGTAATTAAATTGCGTTCAAAGATCGCACATTAACGGGCAAGGTAAGATTATAATGTAACTAGTCGTTCGATCTTAACTAGCAAGTCTTTCATTGACCAATAACACTAATTGCAGACATGAAGCCTTAAGAAAGCCTAGACTAGACAAAGTGATTTTCGACACAAGCTACCGAAAAACTTACTAAAATAAATAAATAAATAAATAAAACTTTAATTCACCAGACCAGACCAGGGTCCATAGAAAATAAGAATTACACATAAAATTAAAATACTAACTAAAAACACTCAAAATAACAACAAAACAATAATAAAAAAAAAAACAATAATATTAATTAAATACTCGACTCCAAACCGAACAACCGCTAACCGACTTTGACAGATAATGTAAGTACTGAAATATCGTTCAAGCCCGGTGTTCACAGCCAATCCACAGTCCACTCCTCCAGGTATGAGCGCATCTCATCTCGTCCCACCTGCCTAATATTTTCCCAACTATGTTGTGGTCGACTTCAAGTCTGAACGGACACAGCTGAGAACTAGTGTTTTACATGGAGCGACTGCCTATCTGACCTCCACAACCCAGTCAGTACTGGGTCATACGATACCCCTTGGTAAGACTGATTGTCAGACTTTCGGGCCACTGACTACTGTCAAAGATCTACAAATGACAGCCAGGACCAACGTCTTAACGTGCTTTCCGAGGCACGGAGGAAACTGGGTATATAATGGGTGGTCACCCATCCACGCACAAACCTAGGCAAGCGCAGCTTAACCTGAAGATCGACCCGAGCGGCTGTTATTATTTAGCCACGAGCTCATACCATCAACCAAAAATAAAAAAACGATATCCAATTTTAAAAAAAGAACCGTCCTTAATCCCCATCCCTAATTGCGTAACAAATCACAAAGTACTATCGATTCTCCGCGACCTACCCTAAAATCGATCGGCCAAAAATCTAATTACAGGCAGGCGTAAATTTGGAGCGTCGCCCTATTGATTATAATCGACCTTGGTGAAAAAAAAATTAAGTCAAAGACTGACCCAATTTGCTTCTCCCCTGGCGTTCATTGCCAAGTTTATATTGAAAGAACCCAACAGCCATTAAGTAGGGAATAAAACCCGCGTCGCTTAGTTGAGAAAAAGCTCTTTAATGAGGAAGATGGGGCGTTTAAGAAATGTGCCGCGAATGTGAGGAGTTGGCACTTTATGTTTTTTCATTTGTGTTAAAGATTATTTTGGTTGAGTTGGGGGTAATAATTTATTATAATCCGGTTCGTAGGGTAAAGATGACATCTGTAATTTTTTCATTAATCTAAGTTTTATATTGAATACTTAGCCTAATTATCCTTTACAACTTAAATCCTTCAAAAAACATATGTAGGAATAACTATTATTCAGAAGATAATATGTAACTTAATACAAAGACTCTAACAGCACGTTCGCTTTAATCAGTTAAGTTTTTACTCTACAATTATATTCAATGGAACGCTCAAGACTACTCGGTCGCTGTATAATTAATAAAAAAGAATTAAAAAGGAGTTCGAATCAACGGTCGCGTGCCCCGGAAGCCAACGTCCTTTAGACAAGATCGCCCCCTCTACCTCCGTCCCTCTCTAATTAACCGTTTAATCCATAAAGCTGTCCCTTTCACCCCCGAGGATGTTAATATCGTGTTACTTAATATCCCACTGGGACACCGCTCGGATAATAATTTCCAGAATATTATTGCTCCTGTAATACGTCAAAGAATTTTCCTTTTATTTCCACGAAAATGCTCGACTCCAAATGATTCAAAGAAGCCGTTGATGTGGAAGTCGACCGCTATCTTCACTGATTTCAGTTCGCTCTGCTAAATACGTAATATATTTTTTATGTACGTCTGAATCGAGTTTCTTTTTTGATATACGACAAACCGTATCCGATATCGGAGCCGTGAGTTAGCAATAAAAGTAAAGCATGTCGAAAAATATCGTTAAGTAGCACACGCCCGCCCCTTAATATCTTCCACGCGGCCGCACCCGGCGCGCCGTATCGGGGAATTTTCATCTGAATATTTTCCTTTCTCATTGTCGTTATCTGAAAAATATGTTTTTCGTACAGTCGCAATCGCCCCGCATCCCCCTACCCCCGGCGCCACACTTCCAAAAAGTTGCAACAACCATACACAGAATACTCGAAATTCGATTGTGTCTCTCTGAATTCAAAGTTGGCATTCTTTTCCGCGCGTCCGATGTCACGTTGCTCTTGGATGTAAAAGAAAAATAGTTGGTGCGTCACCTCGAGAATGAAATCCTTTCGCGAAGGTGTTAGAGTACGTATTTGTTTGGCGTGTGTCGTGCGGACGCGCCGGGTGGTAGGCGGCGGCACCGGAAGTGCGGGGGGAGGCGGGGGGCAAATGGACGGAAGAGAAGCAAGGCAAATAAGTTCGCCCTTCTGTACACATGTATAGGCTTGGAGGGCGCACAAAAATGCTCGCAGCGCCGTTTCCAAGTTCCACAATGAAACGTTGAGTATTTTTGTCATTTGTCGTCATAAAATCTCTCGTCTAAAGAAAAATTCGCGTTGAAATGTTTTTGCCGTTCTCAAGTTATGAGATATGTCGGAGTTACTGCATATGAAAGTTTTAATATTGTCGCAGAGAATGGTGAAGATGACAACGCTGAAACCTAGGAATTGTGAGAGAATTAAAATTTGATACTAGTGGGAAATGTAATGTTTATGAGACAGTACTAATTAGTTTGTCATCACGGAGACAATTTAGTTTTCATCAATCGGCCGCCATTGATCTATCAATCTGTCGTTGGCAGGGGTGACGGGTTAATAAACTATAGAGCCATAAACACGCAGCAATTTGCAGTGCCTATTTCTTAATTTAGGGATCTTCACTAATCTTACGTAAATAGTCTTAAGAATGAAGCGGTTTTCGTCTTAGATGAGAGGTTCTCTTTTGCCGCGTTGTGTTCTCCAGTAACTGGATTGTGGAGGGCCGATAGAGCAGTCACTCCATGTATAATACTGGTATTCAGCTGCATCCGGTAAGACTGGAAGCCGACCCTAATCATCATGTGACTAGCCTTTTCCCCAAATTTATGGCGGTCCAGTAAGACTGGAAGCCGACCCTAATATAGTTGGAAAATATTAGGCGAATGATGAACCTAGGAAGAGATGTGACCTTTTCCAAAGAAAAAATCAATCAATTTTAAGTCCCTCAATAATCCAAACAACTCAATTGTAACCAAAATCTACTCCCATACATCCGTCTATACTATTTATAACTTAATGATTCCAAATCGATTCCATTGTAGTGGCAGCCCTATTTAAATAAAGTATTGCATCGCCATTGTTACAGCAATTGAGAGGGCTATTATTATCGCTATTAAATACTTACAAAATAGGTTTGCATGTACTATAGTAATTTGTTAACGGGCCTCCGATTGTGTACCATTTCCCTTCACTGGTTGTTGCTGGGCTGGAGTTTTATTTTTGTGGATATGTTTTGGTTGATTTGAAGGTAGTTTTTTAATTGTAGAATATTAAAGATGATGACGAAGTTTGAGTTCTGTTTTGTTATGGATAAAGATGATGTTGCTGATAAAGATATAAATTCTAGCATTACAAGCACCAAAAGGTTGGGAATTTCAGACAGTAACAATAGATATTAGCAAGGATCGAGTAGATAAAAACAAGAGGAAGGTGACAAGATAGAGCATACAGCAAGTTGCCAATAAGTACCAACCTACAATTTACTTGATTTCGGGTATGATGAGAGACATTGTATCGTTTTGTCATGTTAAATTCTTGATTGAACATTCAGTCACAGCATAGCAGCCATCACCAACAATCATCATCAACATCGACTTATAGAATCATTCTAACAAATGAACTTATTAAAAAGTGCTTGACCTAGTTGAGACTTGTACTTAAAACCTCAGCTTCTAAGGCAAAACTTACATAAAAAGGAAACAAAATCATTGAAACGAGTATTACTGCATTAACTTGAAAATTAAATCCTTGCTTAATATCGCATCGAAATTCCCTTTGTGGTCGCAAAATTCTTTGCCAAGTCGAAAATCAAAGCATCCATATAGCAAAAGTTGGGTGCCCTTTGAGCAGAGCCGTTATTATTTTCTCAAGAACCTCTTTTATGTAAAAGAACGCTTCAGAAAGCGAGGGTGGTAAAGGGAAAAATATGACGGAGAGTAGTGGTGTTGCCTTCTCTTTCTTTCTTGGGGGGAGAGAGTGGGATATGGATGAGTCGAGTGGCTTTCGTGTTAAGAGTCTCCATACACGAGCTCTCGTTACGCCGTAGCCCGCGGCCGGAGTCACCGTGTGGGAGGCATTTTGACAAGTATTTTATGAAAAATGTAACCTCCTTTGTGACAATGCTTGAAGATTTTTAAGCAATGCCCCTGTTGTCAAGTCTAATGAGATGAGAGTTGCCACCGGTTACTAAACTTGTGAACACAGCGCCTTATAAAAACTTTTGGTACAGTCAGCAATTTAAACATGTGCTTCCAACAAATGATCTCGAAAATATCAAAGTAAGCGCAAAAAGTAGGGCAATGTTGCCGAAAATGAATTACGTCAAAATAGCCCATGTATACTTTAGTAGAGATGACTTTGCCCATTATAAACTGGGCACAACATAGTAGCTCTGTGCAAATATCGAATTCGAATCTATACGGACATCGGTAACTTTGCCCACCCTGTGAATTTCGCCCATAACATACTACACAAACTTATATCGCTTATTCTACAAGCTTTGAGTCGTTCCTTTGTTTGTAATATTTTGTTTGAATGGCGTTTTAAGCCCCATCTTCTCCATAAGAAAAAAAAAAATTAATTGCGTTATTCACGGCGTCAATCAGGCGAACTTTTCAATAGTAATGAAGCAATGGATTAGGCATTTCATTCAAAATCCTTTGGATTGTGATTGAAAATATTACGTTTGAGTATTTACACAAATATAACTAAAACCATATTTTGAACTTATCTATCGTTTTTCAATCCTTCAAGTCAGTTGACTGTTAAAAACAACGCCCAATAAAGCTTACAAATCCTTGTTTACGATTAATTTTCAAGTTAATCCAATATATTTGTTGATATTTGTACATATATATAGAGTAAAGAAGTCTGTTGACGTATGGAAGCAATAACAGCAATAATAAACTCCGGAAGGACGAATGTTTTCCTCCCTCGATTGTGCCAAGGTGGATAAGAGTTGATTAAAATAAATTAATTTCAAAGATATAATATATGAGATGATGATATTCTATAGTTCTTGCCTACCCCCAAGGGAAATAGATATGGTGTATAGAATGTGTGGCAAAATAAATTTAGTTGGGAAAATACTATATAATAATCTATGTTTAACAGCTCATTGAGTACTAGTCTCAAGGAGCTTCTCTTGCGGATACTAGATGTTATACATTGCGGCGTTTCTTCATAAGAATCGTTAGGTAATTGAATTCTATGTTAGATCAATTTTCGCTTGTGTTATTTACCACTCGCTACTTAATAAATAAGTGGCATTTCTGAAATATAATTACACTTTACTTGGATATCAGACTGTAGACAGTGATATATAGATAGACACAGCAAATGAAAAAAAAAACTCGACAAGAAATCTACGTTCCCACGCCAACGCCCATATTCCTAGCAAAAATAAACAACAATCCTTATCCATCTTTGCCATACTCCGAGACTTTACTCTCAGAATATTACGCGCGTCTCCCTCATTACCAGCCAAATCATTACTGGGTGAAATCGTATGGAATCAGAGGGATTGTTCACATCCCCACTCGAGAAACAACGCTGATTCCACATCATAAGGTTGAAAATCCCGTAGTTGTTCTACTAAATTATGATCCACAGTGATATGTCATCTGCGCAGTATGAAAAATATGAGATGTATTGAAAATGAAATCTCTTCGATATTCGCTAAGAGGTTTTTAATATCACTTGGGAAGATAAAAAGTTTTGTTATTTATTTTTATTTGAATACTGGTTCTGATTTGGGGAGGATTGTTGGAGAGGAATTTAAATGGGATTGTTGGAATGGATCATTAAAGTGTTGTTACTTACTTATTTCATGGTTTCTAGTCAAGGACTCTTTTTCTACAACGGGTTTTACTCTTAAAGAGTTTGAGGAGCCTGAGATGCTTGGCAATTTACTTTGGATAGGATCAGCCAGTTTTCCGAAATGAGATGCAGGATAAGACCTGAAAAAGGTAGGTTGTTGAAACCCAATGGTGAGCAAAGGATCTACAATGCTAGGAAGTGCAAGTCTGGAAGTACTGGATTTACAAAGTTTTAAATACTTTTGTGTTTTCGTGAGACCCATATTCGTGACACGGATATTTACTATAATAAAAGTTTTGTAATAATTTAAAACAGACATCGAAACTGAAAATATAAATAGCTACATTCTATAGAACTATCCTGAAAACATCCCGTTCCCTATTCCCTTAAGATCGAAACATTTTTATGGCACCCACCTCCCTTCGGTAGGTAAACGTATGTGACCTCTACGCCAATAGTAGCAAAGATGAGTATATCACGATTTTTTTCTTAACGTAACCCGCCTACATACGTTACCCCCTCTTTCGTCCCCCTTTCACACATTCTTGTTAAATATATACCGAAAAACAAAAGGTAATGACAGCCATTGTCTTTTACACAAAATTGTACTTTGTGTTGTTAAGGGCAAAGTTGTCTTTTCGGTGAGTTAGTAGGGGAAGTTAAGTTAGTTTCCGGTGTAGAGAATTTCGTGAGATTGGCTGTCGATATGGCCAAAGATTTTTACGATTCGTCGTAAATTCTTGTTAGTATCGTATTTCTACGGTCACGTTTGTTTATAGGTTGCGTAAGCCTTGGTTAGGAATGGTGGTTTTTATAAAGAGGCCATTGTAGTTTTTCGAGCGGAGTAAATTGACGATGTGATGTGTTGTGGCCAGATAAGAGAGCTGTTGTTGTGATTGTTGATGATGGTCCACGCGTGTTATGATCGCGCGTCATATGCGGGTCAATGGACTGTAACGGTTTCTTGTTTATCTTTATGGAATCCGTATCATCGCACTACACGTGGTTGGGTACTACAATTTTAGACTGCTTTGAAACACATTTGTAGTATCATCTAGCCTTTTCGCACCTACATATCTTGGGGTTGGCTTTCTGTCTAACCGAATGCAGCTGAATACCAGTATTTTACATGGAGCGACTGCCTATCTAACCTCCACAACCCGGTTAGTACTGGGTAATACGATACCCGTTGGTAAGACTGGTTGTCAGACTTTCGGGCCACTGACTACCTGTAACGACTGTCAAAGATCTACAAATGGCAGCCAGGGCAAACGGCTTTACATACTTTCCGAGGCATGCAAGAAACTCAGTATGTAATGAGCGGTAACTCATCCAAGGACCAACCTAAGCAAGCGCGGCTTAACCTGAAGATCGGCCCGAGCGTCTGTTATTATTTAGCCACGAGCTACTCAACCACCTTGTACCACATGTAGTATGCTATTAGGTATTTGATCTGACCATCGGAGGACTTAGACAAAGTGACTTTAGTCAGCATGGATGATGAAGGAAAGTTAAGGTTGTAAACATAAGTTGTTGGATAGGATGTAGATAGATATCTATGAAACGATTTGAAAAGGAATGTCTGGGCTAGGCCATTAGGTCGCGTGTGTCCATCCAAGTTGCTGATAGAGTTGGTCTGCTGTGTGTCTTGTTTTAAGATTCGAGATTCTTTATTTTTTATTTATTTTATATCACTTTTCACCCTTATGCTCTAAGTGAGAAAGTTGAAAAGTGGTCGTCCGTTAGTGAACTCGGTATGATACATTATGGTATTTTATTTAACGGCTTTCAATAATGGAAAATATAGCTTTACTAGCTTATGCCAGCGGCTTCGCCCGCGTGGAGTTCGATAATTGACCCACGGGATCGTCCTACCTATGTGCTATTCCAAACTATAATCTATCCCTGTGCCAAATTACATCCAGATCCGTTCAGCTGTTCCGGCGTGATTGAGTAACAAACATCCATCCATCCATCCAAACTTTCGCATTTATAATATTAGTATGGATTTAGAACAACCTAGAAATGTTTTAAGTTTCAAAACTGGTCCTACGAGATGGATGGAATTAGGGCCACAACGTTATGTTGAATTGCACACAGCTTTTCTTGTAGTGTGAAAACTAAAGGGTTTGGACAGGGTGACAATTTTTGATTACACTTTATCCAACTTATCTGTGTAGGTGGGGACACAGAACTAAAATAAATGTATCAAGTTTGACATATCGATGCGAATTTTCCTGCCAAGCCACGCCACCTTGAACTTAAAGTGGTCATAATATTATGTCAGTTTTATATTATTTTTGACATTTCCATTCTCCATATAGCTGGCAGACAAAATGTGAATTTGGTTCTCAGATCTTGTTTTACATTTTAAAATATCTTTCGCAACTTCAAACCTTTCCCCGCAAACCCAAACCATCGATAAACCGATAATAACCATAAAAATACTTTTTGGACAACGATATCTCAGATCGAAGTCGAAAATTTAAGATGGCGGCCAAAAAAAGTTTATTTATAACGTTTAATTGATGTTCCACGTACAAGCTGACGATAAAATGCCATGTTTTTAACATTATTGATGATCATTAACTCTTAAATTGCTATTTAGCATCGTTAATAAGTATGGCTGACTAAATTAATGTAGTTAAGCGTTCGGTTACTTCACTTGGGCGTAGTTATTTCTCTTTTATTGCAGAACTAGCTTGCGGTGGTGATGTGTTCTACGTGTTTTAGAAACTACATTTTATGCTTCATCCATACTAATAACAACTATACAGATTTTATAAAATGCTTAAGTAACTCTGTCTGTCACCTTATTACGTCTCAAAGGCTCAATGGATTTCGACATGGACCAGGAACAAACTGACAGATTAGGTTAGGTAGGACATAGAATTGTAGTTTCCCATGGGGTCATTTTCGAATGCTACGAAGGCGAATCGAAAGTGTTTTGTAGAAATCAGGAACTTTTTTTTTTTTTCTAAGAACTAAAATATTGTAGTGAGTAAATAGTTTGAGGTGGCGCAGAAGATGAGTACTTGGAAGGATATGGAGGCCTTCGCCAAGAAGTGGGAAATACAACTCTATTAAAAAAAGACGGCAAAGGGATGAGTAACCTAAAAATGTCTTGTTGTGTAGTCTGTCATTTTTACTGTATTAGTCCATTTCATCGTTTTATTTTTGTTAGATTAAGAAGTTTTTTACTTACTAGTATATTCAAACACTGTTTTAAGCTTTCACGGTTTATAACTGAACATACACTATCACTTACGGGATATCTTCCGCCTGCATTCTCCAGTCATCTCGTGATCATGGCGCTTGCAACAGCGTCGAAATATCGGGAGCTCAATATAAATATTAATCGCGAGAGATATTATACCGTAAGTGATAGTGTAAGTACTAGTATATTGTTGGCGGTTTAGGGCCTATCAATCAAATACATTACCTAGAAAATGGAACAGATTTTGTATTTTAATATCTACTATTAAAGTAAACCAGGAGTTAGTCGTAGATAGTTAAACAACCACATAAGTATCCATACTAACTTTACTCATATCGGTTCTCTTAACGAGTTTCGACAGCACTTAAGTCATAACCAGACGTTTCATATCAACCGATCAACCATTTACTTACTACAATTTATATATATGTTATGCACTATCACGCAAAAATAACTCCTGTCATATATGGAGTCAAGGACTCGATAATTTACAAAAAGATTATATTTATCGATCGTAACTCGTGCGCAGGCGTCGCTCCCAAGGAAGTTATAAATTGTGGAAACGTTCAGAAATGTGGTAAAATAGCTTATGGACCAATGGCTGATGTTTCTATTAGCTGGGGATATTAATATTAAACGTTGTAAGGAGTAATCAGGTTTACGGTAAAGAGGCGAATATGGAATGTATGGATGTGGTATAACTTAATCAACCTACACTGTTCGTACTGCTGGTGTACAGAATGGGGCCATTGCGGGTTGTTGGATAATTATGGTATACTGCCGTCCTATCACTAGAAAGCCGTTATGGCCAAAATGTTGTTTTCGAGAAATTTTTCGTCGGTTATTAAAAAAAATATCTGCTGTTTCCTACAAAACTGCAATACCTACAGGACCAAAATGTATGGAGCAGCTGTTTATTTTTAAATAACCGATGAAAAATTTCTGTGTGGGGGGGTTCAGAATGATGTAGGTACTGAGTATGTGGTTTCCGTTTTCGCGTCGGTGCCCCTTCCAACCCGTATAATGATGTACTGGACACACGACAAACGTTCGGCGTCGATGTCCCTTCGAAAAAAAATGTAGCTTCAGTAATATGAATACGATGAACTATATTTTTTTACCACATTACATTATAATATTAAGATTAACGTTTAAATCAAAGACATTCAGTAACTTCTAAGAAATAAAAACTCGATTTCTCCAAAGGGCTGTCACGTCAATAAACTTGAACTTTATATGCCGCGACGCGACCCCATTAGCTTTACAGCTTATACAACCGCTTATTATTCAGTTAAATATTACTAGTCAGTTAAATAAATAGCTAACTTGTGTTATGGGTTTGTGAGAAAAGTTTTTGTACACCTTTAGCGGGAAGCTACGCGATATTTATGCGATTTATCACAGTGATCGGTTAAAGATTAAATTTTCTAATTGTTTGAAACAGTTTTTAAAATTCAACATTATTTTCATGGCATAGTTTTACATGTTAGCAGGATCCATCACATGTTGTCTATTTTTTTTTGATGTGTTTGAAATGGTCACAGACGCAGTTAGTGTTAAATTGTCACTTTGTGACCATTTCAAGTATTGTAATCTTATTCATATGATTATCCTATTATGATTCTGCCAAAGAGGCCATTTTAGGCCCCCAGAAAAGCGAACAAGTCATATTAATGAATAGCCATTTAAAGCGAGATGTATGGCTTACTTACTTATTAAAAATAAGCCTATACCCGATGCATTTTTAAACGTGATGTATTGAGTTCCCATCAAACCTCCGTGAAAAAAAAAAACAGTAATATCGCCTACCATAGTCTAGCATTCAGTGCATGAAGCCCCATTGTATATTTAGCACCTAAGTAGTGCTTACGACCAATAAAAGAGAAACTTTAGTTCTAAAATTTGCATTATATTGCTTTCTATGATAATTCTAATGTTCGTAAACACGAGTCAATTCGTAAAGAAGATTTTCTGGTACCTTCCAAAGATCTCCTTGGCTTAGGTCAAGTCTATTTACAAACAATTTCTATTCATTAAAACTTATTTAAGTCTATGCTCAACATTGCTATGAATGATGGCTGTTAATTGAGTTCAACTTTTAAAGGTAAACAGTCCCAAACAAACAGTTCTTCCATACTAATCTATGCTAATATTACAGAGAAGTACATTTTGGATGTAGGCGGTAATCTTTGAAACTACTCCTCATCATCTGCCTGGCCTTTTCCCAACTATGTTGGGGTCAGCTTCCAGACTAACCGGATGCAGCTGAATATCAGTGTTTTACATGGAGCGACTGCATATCTGATCTCCGCAACCCAGTTGTACTGGATAATACGATACCCCTTGATTAGATGGTTTAGATTGGTTGTCAGACTTTCGGCCCACTGACTACTTGTAACAACTGTCAAAGATCTACAAATGACAGCCGGGACCAACGGCTTTACGTGGTTTCCGAGGCATGGAGGAATGAAATGGGTGGTCACCCATCCATGGACTAACCTAGGCAAGTGCGGCTTAACCTGAACATCGACCCAAGCGGCTGACTCATCCGATTTCAAAATGATTTTACTGTTGGGAAGCACCATTATCATCTCCGATTGTCTTAGGCTATGTTTAAAACGTTCCTATGGTATATGTTTTTCTATATAATATTACGTCAGAATGCAGCATAAAATTTATAAAAATCCACTTGGCCTACGTATACATACGCTGTCAATTAAAAAGCTTGTTATGACTGTATCCAGTTAATCGCGAGTATTAACAATATTTTTACATGGACGGACTGTAACGGTTTTTTTGTCGTTGCAACTTAATAAGGACAAAGAATGATCGTACCTAAATATATGTACGCATAATAAATTGGTATTTAACTCAGTAAAAACTTTGAAGGCTGCGTAATAAATGTGTGTGTTATTTTGCAGGTTTAAACAGGTATGCCCTGCGGCGCCGCCCGTTTCTTTGGAGTAAGATGTTGACTACACATTTGCGCAGGTCATTATATTTTTAAATTGTAATTGATTGTTAACAACATTGAAAATAACAGTTTCTGTGTTTTTATAAATTAAAATGCATTACACTATTTGGTCCTTTTAAGTTCTTGTTATGTGTAAAAGGCTATTTAAATGCAATATTAATGGTCAACGATCATTTTGATCCGGATTTTTGGACGGCTTAAAAATGGAGTCTTCTTTTGGTTCCATAATTCGTAGATATTGGCTATATCTTCATTATCCCTGAAATATAAACACAAACAAACAAATACTAACGTAATAAAATCCTGCTTCTATGTTGTTACTTTAAATCTAGACTAAGGATTTATTTATTAAGCTTCGAAACACTTCAGTCAGATTAAAAATAAAAATTGCAGTTTAAGTTTTGTAAAGAAATTATGTCAACCCGCCGTATTTCTTCTTCAGAATACTAAGGTATGAGAAAAATCATTATCACAGGGGGTCTAAAATGGCCACTTTAGCAGAATCGTAATAGGATACTAATATGAATTACGTGACAATTTGTAAAATGATCACAAAGTTCATAATGTTAACTGCGTCTGTGATCATTTTAAGAATTTTAACGTGATTCATATTATTATCGTATAATGTTTACGCTAAAGGGGCCATTTTAGACCCCCAGGACTAAACAGATAAGTAAGTATAAGGATCGCAGCAGGTTTTTTTTTTCATGGGAAAAAGGCGTGAATGCATAATTATATGAATAGATAGATAGATATGTACTCCTTACACGATATTTTCCTTCTAAGGACGTATAACGTAAGAATAAGAAAAATGCCACGAAGGGTGTGAAGCCCCGCCCTAACGTTACGTTGACATGTGGAGCTACCCTTTCTTTCATTCGTGGATTTTTACCAATTTTCCTTAGAGACTCCTAACGTATAGGCGGCTTGAGGACACTGAAGGGCGTGGAAGATGTGTGGAGGAATTTAGTTACCTACATGTGAGAGTAAAAGTGATTTGTAGAGATGTAGGCGTGTGACATGTAGGTACACAAACCGAGAAATTTTTGGTTTCAGCTACATGCTTAAGAAAAGCTGGGTGAATTTCCTTACAAATACTCGAAATATGATGATATTAGATGTTTCTCATTGTAATGAAATTAATTCTGCCATGGAACGCTCCGGATATTGGTGTGATTTTTTTTATTTCTAAAGTGTAATAATATTTTCTTCAGATTTTTCGATAAAAAGTTCAGCTCATAAAACTTAATTTACTTGTAGCACTACCTTGTAACTTCATTTCTTCTTCATCTACTTACCAATAAAGCCCTAAAGTTATTACCGAGATGCAATAAAGCATATTATTGGCAGATAGAAATCAGTGGCTGCAACGTTCAACAATAAACACCAGCTACTATTTTCCATTTTAAATCGACGGAAAAGCCGCGTCGAGTCGGAAATTACGTAAACCTTATTTTATGACGAAACGTTCAGTAAAATGTATTTTTTTTTTCAATTTGCTGGCAACACTGCGAGGTTCGACGTGTTGTCCGTTATTTCTATTAAAAGGCTAGAGCTGTACTTTGTTAATTGAGCGTCCATTTATCGAATTACAATTTTCATTTTATTCGTTTGACTGGCTCGTTGGTCTCCTTTGGTTGGTAGGTCCTGGGTTTGATTTCCGGGTCGGGCAAATTGTTATTGGGTTTTTCCATCGCGAATTTCTCAGTAGCACGGAGTCTAGATTTGCGCCCGGATAATGGCAATAGGCTCGCCCCCTATTATATGGGACTTAAAGAAATGTGGGTGTAGGTAGGTACTATTAGTTACTATTAGATGCTATTTTATTTAAGCGTGATGGAATTGGCAGCTAAAGTTGAATGAGTTGACAAAATAGATTTTTCCAATACACCAGGAAAAAAGACGAATTTTCATGCAAACTTGTTTAACTGTTTTAGGGGTTGAATTATTACCATAATTATAACCTGGATAACCTTGTTAAGTGGTCTCTTATATAATTAGTTAATTAATTATAATTTAAAAAATCCATTAGGTGTAAGTAAATAGCCTGTTTCATTCACCACTAGATTTAGTTTCGGTTAACTTGTGTATGACAATGCAGTCATAAAAAATGTGCCTTTTTAAATCTTATTGTAGGAAGCGAGTACTTACATATTCAGATCTAATTATACATTAATGTACCAAATCTCTCTCAACTCCGTAATTGACATCTACACTTTCTCGGTCATTGATTATTTTAACAGTAGTACCATTAAGCCTCCGATCCTCAATTCCAGGTAGGAATGACAATATAAAGTAAGCTTCCAATAAAGACTGTTATGCATCGGTAACATCGTGTTTCCTAATGGCTGCGCTTGCACCGAACGCTTGACACTATTCCGGCCCACGCGCAACAAATGTGCTGCGCCTGCGCCGCCGTGCCCCATTCAAACGACTGGCATGGCAACTCTCTAAAAATAATGTTATTCTCTAACCTCAAAACTGATGCTTGTTTGACATTAATGGATTGGATGGGAAAGTTGTAGTTTAGTACTTGATTTGGGAGAAAAATGTGTCGATGAATTGATATTATGTTTATTTTTTTTAAACATTCGGATAATCGGTTTTTTGTTGAATGTGATGTCGTAAAGAAACTCATGATATAGATGCTAGTAGGTGGATATCGCGAGGAAACCGGCAGGTCTTAGAACCAAAAATTTGAAGACATGTGACTTCTGCCAACCCGCACTGGTTCCACGTGGTGGATTTCATGTCACTCCCTTTCACAGGGCCTGTTTCCCAGGAGTAGGGACATTATAGGCTGAATATGTTAATAGCAAAGAGTTTTAAAATAATCATTGAGCAGGAATTGGGAATATTTTGTACAAGAATGTTGATCTCGAACTCGATTTTCGATTTTGACACACGAATGCTACAGACCGATTTGTTACCAAGCAGTTACAAGTATTACGGTTACGATTTTCTTCGTTTTGTCCCGTCTATTGCTCGTAAATATTTAAATATCTTGGGTTAATGGGTAGGTACCTATAGGTCTGTGGGCAACAGAGTGCCAGTTTGGCGTTCAATGCTCGTTATAAGTCTGCGTGAATAAACTACAGTACTGGAACGATTTCAGGGTACCCTATTATAAGATTGATGTTTGAAACGGTGATTGTGGTAAAATAAATGTTATAATTTAGTTCATTGATATTAAGTACATGTTTTAAAATTTTTAATTGATTAAGTTTTCATTTTATTTCACACATTAATTCTATACTTTTTGCTGTGCCCTACAGGGTCCGTATCTGTACCTACCTTAGCTTTAAGCTCATTTTGAGCTCTTTACACGTTATGAAATGCTAATATGAATAAAATAGTAAAAAAATAAGCCTTTTGCAGTACAAGCAATAAATTAATATGACCACTTCTAGGGCAAAGGATTTTCGTGAATTTTGTGAGGACATATTATTAATTGTCACAACACAATTCTAGAATCTCAAGACCATTAAATCAGTCACAGCTTCCATCTCCTAGTGCTGAACAAGCATTTACTTTGTGAGCACCATAAATAAGTTTTATTTTTAAACTCTTAAATCTCTTGGGTTCCGGAAAATATTTAACACAGCCATTAGGATGTCACCGGTAACATTAACATTTGTCTTCCTTTTAGTAAACGGAACTATGTACATATATTATACGACTGGCACACAGTTATTTGACAGATTTTAAACTTCAGTTAGTGCTATTCTGTAATACTCACCCAAGTGACCATTTCACCACTCAATTCGTGATTTTAAGGTGGAAGTGACAGAGTAGCTCGCGAAATTCAAATTGTCTTATATTTTTTTTAAAAACCAAATTCGATTCTGTTCGATTTTTTTCAAGAGCCATCGATAAAGACATGCGACATGTAGGGTCACCTCTATTTTTATTTTTTTTCCATTATTTTTGTCCTTATATATACTCAAATTTGTGTAGCGGTTCATAAAAGGCATCTACCCTCCAAATTTCAACTGTGTGGTGCGAATAGTCTCGGAGTAAAAAGGGTGTGACATACGGACGGGCAGACAGACAGACAGACGGATAGTTTATTATTAGGGTTTCATTTTTGCCATTTGGCAACGGAACCCTAAAAACCCAATAACACACACCCGGGAACCCAACCCAAGACCATGCTCAGCACTCAATCAACGAGGCAGATCTTTATTCATATTTTTGTGTGTTCACTGTTTGCCTCGACCTGTTCTTTTATCTATGAATGTTCTTGTAGGTTCAAACGCTCCTCCACAAAGCTCAAGTATTTCCGCACGATTATCACGTACTATGTGGGTGCGACGACGGCATCACCGGCTTATCGTAGTGTTGTGACATTCACACTAATGTTGTCAGCTATTAGTGTTGTTCTCGTTACGCAATACTAAATAAATCTCTTGTCGTTGGAGCAATAAGTTACGGTGTTGTTGAGTTTTAGGTAGATTAGAATCTTGAGAGCTTTAGTTTTGTTGTTATTATTTTTAAGGCTCATTTTCGTTGGTCGAAAAAGCTGGTGAATGTCTGATTGCGTCCTGATCCTCTCACCTCCTGTGTATGCAGAGGTGGAGTAGAGATACTAAGACAATCAGTCCATTAGGTATATTGGTCTATATTGGAGGAAATGCTGCCGTGACGTCTGCCAGGGAAGAATGGAAGAAGAAAACGTGTTGCGCCGACCCCGAGTTGAATGGGACAAGGGCAGGAAGATGATGATGGTCTATCTGGGAGGAGTCTGAGACCGAGATCTATAAACGATACTTAGGACTTACTTAGCTTAAGTGAGATTCCTGTCACAGTCGCACAAATGTCAAACAACAAGTGCTAGACGGAGATGGGAACATGTCTAAGCCAAATAGCGGGTTAAGCTACGTTTAAAGACCGTAACCCTTCTGGAAGAATTCTTACGGGAAAACTATTGATTTCCTAACAAGATAAAGAAATATACATCACTCTACTACAATCAGAACATTTTTAAGCCACCTGAGCTTTCGACGACATTGAGGCGGTCTCTAACAACATGTTCAACTATTATCGTTTATGTGGGTGTGACTGCATCCAACATCAACATGGTTATCTTGTCGCGTTCACACTAATGTTATCTGTTGCACAATATTGATCGTTTCCTTTTTGTTTTCGCTTTGTGATTGTTGATATTGGTGTGGTCGGCTACGCCCTTAAAAGTGCCAATGTCATCTAGATTTTATTCTGTCTTTTGTTTTTATTATAAATATTGATGGATGGAGAGGGATTGGAAGGCCAAAGAAAAGATGGATGGATTGTGTGAGGAATGATATGAAAGAGAAAGGAGTAAATGATGCCGTGACGTCTGACAGAGGAGAATGGAAGAAGAAAACGTGTTGCGCCGACACCAAGTAGAATGGGACAAGGGCAGAAAGATGATGATTTTGTTTTTAATATAAGCTTTTGTTTAACTTGCCTTGTTAGTTAGTTTCCATTGGTCAAATCTTGCTACTGAATTTCAAACCAGATCCCCCCATCCGATTGAGCTGAAATTTTGCACACACCTTTAGTTCTGTCGACAATATATTTTTATGACATACATGAGTTAATCCTGCAGCCAGGATCGCTTCTTCACGAGACAACTCCTCAACGGTTAATGGCACGGACACGAAAATTTGTATACGCATTCTATGATAGATAAACCTAATTTTATTATTTTCATTTTAATATAACCTTGTACATATTTGTTTATTTTTTGTTGCTTGTTTTCTGGATTGTCTATTTACATAAACCTACATAATATGTTTAAGTTGGCTTGCAGTTTTGCCAGGCATGCTTGAGTAACTTCCATCAATTAACTAGGGATGCTTGGCTACGTTTAAGTAGTTTCTAAATATTTTAGTTCGATAACCACTTAACCTGAAAATTTAAGGCTTTCAGAGATTATCACCGGTCATTTTTGTATTGAAATGCTTTGCGGCCCGGCCCGATGCGGCTCTAATGTGCGCTTAGCTTTAGACTGTGTTTGTAAATCTAGTGTGATTTTAGAGGTTTGTTTTGAAACAGTTTAAGTATGCCTTAGATCGCACTCCAACGCTCAAGCGTCATTAAGTAAATGTTAACACTTGGTTTATGGAGATACATTATTTTGGTACTATCATATCGTCACATTCATAATATATATTTAAACGTAATATAACATAAAATCGCTCCTGTAATCTCCAAAGGGCTAGGCAGAGGTGTACCCACATTTCGCCTTTTTTATGTTTAAGGCTCATGTATTAGGTTGGTTGGTAAGGCTTATTTTAAATGATTTCACTAGTTCAGGTGCCAACGATACCCTTTTTCTGTTGATACCACTTTTTATTAGCAATACTGTATTGGTCCTTGTAAAATGTAAATGTTTTTCTGAATAAACTATTTTATTATTATATTATATAGCTCAATTCAGCTTGTAACGCAGCCTAATTTAAATTGCCTTAGAATTTTACCTTCACGATTTCTAGTTGGTCTATCTCGACGAAAACTAAACGTTGCGGTTCGGCACATTATATTGATTTAATTTTAAGATTTCATTCATATCTATGGGTGTTGTAACACTAAATAAGCTTGCTGGCTGCAACTCGCCTGATATCAAGCCATCATGCGGCCTAGGGTGGAGCACGCTTGCCTACAAGAAAGAAAGAAACGTCGCGCCGAATCCTCAGGCCATGATCGTACATGCATATTTACTTAATTAGTACTAGTTTTAACTTTAGTACGTAAGTATGAACATATTATTATGAGATGACAGCTATTGACAACGACTAGCTTATATCATTTATGAAGAGGAACTAAACAAATAATAGTAAATGTGTACTTGTCAGCTAAAGCCAATATTATTTCATGTTTTATAAGGCTCATTTTGAGTGCTATGGGAAATTCTCTATTTGATAAAACTTTAATGTTTTGAAATTGGCAAACAGCGGCAATGTTTACGAATAAATCATCATTCTTATTGACTGAAGTGCTTATGAAAATAAAGGTTAAATATTGGATTTTTCAATTGAACAAATAGTGTTTATGGCAAGTGTGGGCGTCAGATAAATTGAGATATACTAGAAGCTCATTGAAGGAGGTTTTACGTGAATAGAACAAGCCTTTGTATGGTAATAAATCTGCAAACAGCACTTAGGTAACAAATGGTGTTAAAAGTGCGTACTTATGTATCGGTACCGAAGCGTGTATTCTCAACAGAGCAGGTCATGCTTATGTTCAAACAAAACTTTAGGGGGGGGGGGCTTAACTTAAGGGGATTTACAACGTTTAAGAGGTTGCCAAGGCCCGGGTATTGGTGATTTTTAACCAAGTGAGGAAGGTAATGTGTTTTTCAGCTTATGTGTGCATGTTTGTTCCTTTGTAGAGACCAAACGCGTCGGCCGATTTGATGATTCTTACGTCAATCGATTTGCCTTGATCTTGCAATATGGCGACAACCAGACGCCACAAAAAAAAGTAAAAAATAAAGAAATGATAGTCGACAAACCATGTTAAGTGGTGTATCATTGAATAGGTATTTATTTGAAAATCATCTTTATATGTCTCATATATTATGTATGAGTAAGTAGAACGAAACAACATTGATAAAAAAAAAAACAATAATAAGGCGGCTTGTGACGCTTTATATTATTTATTTTTACCTTTCCCGGTATATTGTTTTGAAAAGAGCCTATTTAAAACCTACCTAATACATCATATAAACTCCCAATTCCCACCTAACTAAAAATCAATTTAAAACTTCCAAACACGCTTAAAATTCCACGCCAACGGCAAGTTTGAGTGTGCCCAGAAAATTGGGAAGCATGCACTATCTAGCGATCTGTAGACGAAGTACCGGATCCGTCACCTCAAGTACCACCTAGTACCACGAAGTACCCCCAAGTGTGCTGGAGAATGTGAAGAACATCGGAGAATACTTGAGAATGACTGAGACACTGAGACTTTGCTGAGCGACTTTTAAGTTTGGAGAAAATAGATGTGGGTATTTATAGATTTTTGCTTTCATCTTCGATTGTGTAAAGCCCATGATAAAAGTTGAATAGGTGTAAGTTAGCGTTTGTTAATTTAGCATTGGAATTAACACATTTTAGTACTCGTATTAAGGAAAATATCGCAAGACTTTTCTCCTTTCTAGTTCCGGGTTTTATGCATTTTCGTGCATATGCAATGATTTTATGCGAATCATTTATTTAGGTCTTCTTCTTTCTTTATCGTATGGTTAGTGACTAACCTGGTGTCAGAGTTTTTACACTACCCATGGGCCTCTGACTTTGCTTTACGTCGAAAAATATCTCTTAGGCATAACTGGTTTCGTTTTCTCACTATGTTTTCCTTCACCGAAACAAGTGATAATTGTACAATACGCACATGAATCCGAAAAAAAAAGGTGTGAGTGTTGTGGGTTTGAACTCGAGACCCATCACTTGGCAGTTCGAAGGTCACTCCACTAGGCTATCACTGCTGATTATTTATTTAGGCAAACTAAAGGTATGCTTTACTGGTCAAGCCATTCAATCAGGGATTCCAGTCCGACATCTTTGGCAAGAAAATATATCGATGCTCAATAGTGAAAACACTATTTTAAAAAAGCTACGTTCATACATTAAAAAAACAGTTATGTGAGTATATGACGAAATCAATTTACCAAATAAATGTTGTCAACCACTACACAACAAACAACAGATGACTTGCAACTCTATTACTTTTTACCTAAGGTTCAGTTTTAGATGCTAGTGTTTTCAAGTGCAGTAAATCTTAAGGTGGGTACTATCGGTTCTCACGTGCTTCTCACTGTAGGTATGTGATTTATCGTGAACGAAGCTAGGCGTAGGAAACCGTGGGCGTAGGCAACTCGTTACCGTGTCCCGAATACGCTAGCTTCGACGCCATTAAAATATTACGTTTTGTGTCAGATTTGTGCGCGTGTGATGCATTATTATGAGGTTTTTGAATGTCGAAGTGAACATTATCGAGTTAGAATAATGTTGCTGAATCATCATCATCTGCCTAGCCTTTTATCAACTATTATATTGGGTTTGGCTTTCAGTCTAACTGGATGCAGCTGAATACCAGTATTTTACATCGAGCAGCTGCCTGTCTGACCTCCACAACCGAGTTATTACTGGGGAATATGATGCCATCACAAACTTTCAGGCCACTAGACTACCTGTAATGACTGTCAAAGATCTACAAATGACAGCCGAGACCAACGGCTTAACCTGCTTTCTGAGGCACGGAAGAAGCTGAGTATGTAATGGACGGTCACCCATCCACGGGGTGGCCTTACGGGATGACTTAGCATAATCAGCCAATACTCCAGTTCCAACTGCTGGGGCACAGATCTCTGTTAGTAGAAGCGGCACGTCATGTACTCCAAGGGTCCATTACGGGTTGAATACAGGTAAATCGGCTGGGCGTCTTAGCATCAGCAAGAGTCCCCGAAGACTGCAAACTTTCTATCGGGCTCTTAATCAGTATGAATATGTATGCTAGTGCGCATATTACAACGCTTCGGTATCGGCCGATAAATCAGTTTGATGGGCCACACGATTGCCTTCAAATTAAACTATCGGCCAACAGCTAGATCAGTATTGCACAAACACTTGCTGATCGTTTAATCGGCCGTCTCGGAGGATCGAACTAGCAAATAGTTCGAGCGCAGTCGAAAGACTGTTGGGCTGGTTTCCACAGTCGTCACACACCAGACCGTTTAGTTGGCCTAGTATGCGCGGTAGCAGCCGAACCCGACTAAACTATCAGGTGATAGAAAATTTGCAGGCTGCGGGGCCTCTAAGCGTTGTATTTGCAATCATTTTATCACTACATAGTATAAAACAAAGTCGCTTCCCGCTGTCTGTCTGTCTGTCCCCTATGTATGCTTAGATCTTTAAAACTACGCAACGGATTTTTATGCGGTTTTTTTTTTAATAGATAGAGTGATTCAAGAGGAATGTTTACATGTGTAATACATGCATATTATAGTAGAGAAAACATTAGTATATACATTGCACCCGTGCGAAGCCGGGGCGGGTTGCAAGTGTCACATAACATTATTAATTATTTCGAACAAAAAATAAACAGTAGTAAAAGTCACGTTAGTTTAATAATTGGTTATCAGCATTTTATGAATTGGACACAAATTATTATTAGTTAACGATCCATATTCTTCGAAAAACTTCAAATAAATTATACAATAATGCTATAGTAATATTAATATTCAGTTTTATTTATTTTATTACAAGAAAACTTCGCCGTTGTGAATGTTGAACCGTAAAATTTTTACGAAACGTAAACCGTTTCAAATTCATCCAAGGTAGTTTACCTGAGATGAATTTGAAATACACTACTTTGTTTAGATGTTTTCCATAGTAGAAACATAAGTGTTTTAGTTGGTAAACAAATATTTAGCCGAAAAAAAAATAGGCACCGACATACAGTTAGCATTTTCACTGTGGAAAAAAAAAACAAACTTGTGACAAAAATAAGTTTATGTTGTTAGAGTAACATCAGGTACGGTTATATCTAATTGTTTGTGGTGAGACCATGAGGTTTTAATTTACATATTACTGACAGCTCTTTTTCTTAAAATGAGTCATGGACACCGCAAAAAATAATCAACAAATTAAATAATTTAACCCTTCGACAACTCAGTCTGTCCTAAAATTCTCTGTGACTAAAATCTTGACGAAAATATGATGTACATATGTATATTAAAATCTCTTAGGCTCAGTAAACAAGTAGGCTGGCAGCAAGATTGGTCATTCCTCAATGCGAGGTCACGACCGCGCCTGACTCCGCACTCATCGTGAAACACCCCCTCCCTCTGTACCAACCCCCTTACTCGGGTAGTGAGGGATGAAGGAAAATGCGCGGCAAAACTGTCTTTTAATTCAGTCTTAGATGACTAAGACATCAGTTTCTACAGGATATACAGTCGTACACCTTTGATCACCATGTGATTTTCATCACACATCACGCCTGTTATGTTTAAGTCCCATGTAATAGGGGGCGAGCCTATTGCCATCTACCGGACACATAATATCTAGACTCCGTGTCCGCTACTGAGAAATTCCTGATGGCAAAACCCAATAACAATATGGCCGAACCGGAAATCGAACCCGGGACCATGTTAATTTTCAGCAGTCGTGATAGCGAGGCCCCACTAGACTTAAAAGGCACACACGTGATTTAAGACCGTGAAAACAGGTTTCACAATTAAAGGGATCAGGCAATTTGTGAGCACTATCTCTTCTTACCATTGCGTTCAAACATCTCGTACGTAATAACTATTTGCATTTTTCAGAAAAATTGTAAGGTACCATTATTTATTGCTCAGGAATGTTCAACACAATAAAAAGAAAAGCTTGTAAATTCTGAAAGAAAACAATTTCCATCAGTTGCGCGCGCGCAGTTTTAGCGAGCGGTCGAGTTAGCTGGTGACGCTTACGCGATTGTAACTTTTTTCGCTTACCCTCATTTTATTAATTAATGCTACTTGATGAGTGAAAATGTAGAATTTTGTGACTCAAGTGGAAGTGAAATAGTGGAAGAGGATCTTGAATTGGAGAGCGAGCAACAAGTTAATAGGATGGAGAGGGAGAAAAATACGGAGTTAAATAGAGAGCAACAAGTATTACCGGAGAAAAGAAGTAGACAGGAGGATGATGAAGAAATAATCGAAGGTGATGATGGATTCATAACCATACAGCGTGTGAGTAAACGACCAGCACGAAGAAATTCAAAAAACTTTGAAGACTTAGAATTGAGATTTTCGAACAATCAGGTGAAAAACAAAGAACATATTGTGTGTATTACGGCCAAAGAAACACTACCGAGGCAGTTTGGGATGGCAAAACTTTTGAGATCTCGTAATTTAGGAAACATAGTTAAACTAGTGTACAAAAACCCTTATAGGGCTTTAGTATATTTCGACAACAAAGAAAATGCAGTGAAGATGGTAAATTGTGAGAAATTATTAGACAACTTGGAATATAATGTCAATATAGTAGGTGAATCATCCTTATGCTATGGTTTACTGAGACAAGTGGACTTAGAAATGGAAGATAAAGAAATATTAGAAAACCTTATGTGTGATTTCGAGATTATATCTGCAAAACGACTAAAAAGACAGGATAGCGATGGTAAATGGGTAAACTCTGAAACAATCCGCCTATGTTTTAAAAATCACAACCTACCGTCATATGTATATGGTTTTGGGTGCAGATTCCAAGTTGAACCCTACATTTTCCCTGTATCCCAATGTTCAATATGTTGGCGATATGGACACCTTTCAAGGACATGTCCTTCAAAAAAAGTCTTATGCCCAAAGTGTGGAAATAATCATGCAAACTGTGAAACAACTATTTTTCAATGTATAAACTGCAAAGGTAAATGGCAATGAATAAAAGATGTCCTATTTTTTTGAAAGAAAAAGAAATTAGAAGAATTATGTCGGAAAAGAACTGCAGCTATCGGGAAGGATTAGAAATATATAAAAACGAAAGAAAAAATGCAGGAAAATAACACGATAATTAATGCGGATGCGATTATGAATAATGAAACAAATAAACAGTTTTCACAAACAGAATGCACTCAGGATACAGGACCAAGAAGAACATATAGAGAAGTGGTTGTTACAGAAGCCGTTATACATGAGGAAATGATTGTATCTGAGGAATCGGAAACAGAAGACAGTCAGAAGTTAGATAATAAAACTAATACGCAGTCTGAAAAATCAAAAAAGAAGAAATCACGAAGTAAAAAAACGAAAGCTGGATCGTATGAGGGTGAAAACATCAATAGCAAAGAGGATAAACAAAGGGAACCAAGTGAACGCAAAGATTACTGGTATGGACTATATCAAAAAATTAAGGATATATGTATGTCGGGAAACAGCTTTTCTAATAAGTTGGGATTAATTATCAATATAATTGTTCGGGATTGCATTGCACTATGTTTAGAAATAATAAATGGTAAAGATATTTTAACTCAGTTAATTTCGTTCTCCACTAATGGATAATAATTATTCTTCACGAATGGATAATTTTAATAACAGATCTTATTTTATAAACATATTGCAGTGGAATGCTCAGAGTTTAAGACCTAAAATTTCAGAATTTCAAGCTTTATTAAGTCAGGAAAACATTTATATTGCTTTAATATCAGAGACTTGGTTGCAACCTGATTCATCATTAAATATAAGTGGGTATAATATTTTTAGGAATGACCGAAGCGATTCATATGGGGGAGTCGCCATTATAATACACAAATCAATTAGAGTACAGTTAGAAACTTTAAATCATAGTAATTCAGGAATTGAAATAAAATATGTTAAACTTTTAAATTGTAAGGAGATTAAGAATATTATCTTGGTATATTGTCCTTCCTCGGTGCGTACTATTCAGTCTGACTGGGATTTGATATTCACGAAATGTAATAGTAAATGCATAATCGCTGGTGACTTCAACGCACACCACCATAATTGGTCATGTAAATCAGATACAAGAGGTACGATGGTTTTTGATGCTGCTTTGGATGCGGGATATATCTCGCTTAACAAAGGCACAGGTGAACACACGCGATTTAAGATGGTAAATGGTCATTTACAAAAAACTTCCCCTGATATTACATTTGTTTCCACAGATTTAGCTTGTAAATTTGAGTGGCGTGTACTGAGCGAAAATCTGGGCAGTGATCATATGTGTATTAAAATTAAAAGTAACTATAGGGAAGCTACTTATTTAACTAAAAAACGTAAATATAAATCGGCCAACTGGAAAGGATATACCAAAACTATAGAAGAAGTTATGTTACCATATAATGGAGAGTTAGATGCTCAACAAAATTATGATTATTTCATAAACATTATTAATAGTGCGGCTGATAAATATATACCGTATAAAAAACAACTCACGCATTATAGACCGGGTTTCAAACCCAAGTCTTACTGGAATGAAACAATTTCTAAATTAGTAGCCGAAAGGAGATTAGCTCTAAGTCATTTTAGGTCAAATCCTACCCCCTTCAATTTAAACATTCTAGAAGAAAAGACAACAATCGCTAAGAAAGCTATTAGTAAAGCCAGACTAAATGAGCGCCGTAATTTTTATACAGGCATTGATGAGTCAACAACGGTGTCAGAAATGTGGAAGCGAATGCGATGGTTGAAGGGGTATAGCTCGGCTAAATCATACCCATCAAGGGACCAGAAAGTATCCCTAATCTGTGGTTTAGCCCCTGATTATGTATGCTATGAGAAACCAACATTTAATTCATTAAACGTACAGTTGGAACTCCCGGTTACATTACATGAACTGTGTAATTCGCTTAAAACTAAGGATACAGCACCTGGTGGGGACGGGATTTCTTATTCAATGATATTTAATTTACCAACCATTGGAAAAATATTTTTAGTCAATTTGTATAATGATATTTTAAATACTAGTATGGTACCCGTACAGTGGCGTGACATAGTATTGATGCCTATTCCTAAGCCTGCTACAACGCCAGACAGCAATCTAAAATTAAGACCTATCTGCTTAATATCATGCTTGTGTAAGATTTTTCACTCCATACTGACAAAACGCATTGAATGGTTCATAGAGAAAAATAATATTCTGTCTCCATATACGTCGGGTTTTAGAAGAGGGCAATCATGTCAAGACTGTTTAACGAGATTGACGACACAAATTCAATTAGGTTTCTCGAAAAGTTATGCAACAGTCGCGTGTTTTATAGATGTTGAAAGTGCATACAACAATGTATTAATTAATAAAATGTTATTGATATTAAATGAAATCGGGATCGGTAACAAATTATGTTCTTATTTATGGACTTTTTTGAATGAAAGACATCTTAAAATTATTGATGAGTTTAATGAAAATGACACTATGATTAGATATACAAGTTTAGGATTAGCCCAGGGTGACCCTATATCACCAATATTATTTAACGTTGTAACATTTAAATTATTTTCAAAAATTAACAATGTCCATATGTGTCAGTACGCTGATGATTTTGTCTTGTATAGTACAGACAAAAATCTTTCAGATAGTACAACCAAACTACAAGAAGCATTAGACATATTTTCGTCTTGTCTAAGTGAATTAGGATTGTGTTTGTCGAATAGTAAATCAAAACAATGTATTTTTAGCAGGGGATTTAGGAGACAAAATATTACATTGAAAATAAACAATATTGATTTAGAATTAGTAGATAGTTATAAATATTTAGGGTTATGGCTAGACAGATCGCTACGATGGGGGCGTCATATTAATGAGGTAGTCAGAAAGTCACAAAAATACTTAAACATACTCAAAGTTCTAGCAGGTACTTCTTGGGGTATACACCCCAAACATTTACGCAGAATATACATAGCGATAGTCAGAAGTCGAGTAGACTACAGTTGTTTTATTTACGACAACAGTGCAAACTCACATTTATATAAATTACAGAAAATACAGAATCAAGCACTGAGAATTATAGGTGGTTTTATAAAGTCTACGCCGATCCACACCATGGAGAGTGAGCTATCTATTCCACCATTGCACATAAGAAGAAAATTCCTAGCTTATAAATATTGTTTAAAATCCCTATCTTGGACTAACAATATAACAATTAAATTATTAAAAGAATTAAACTTGTTTAATACCAACAGATATTGGACTCGCAAAAAGATTCCACTACTTGTGAATGTTTTAAAAGATATTGAAGATGTTCAGATAGCCTCATCCTCTCCATTGAAGATGTATACCTTAAAAACATGGGTCTCTTACATTGATACGAATAATATGATCTCGGTTGATTTGGATAGTATGCATCGAGCTAAAGACTGTTACGAATTAAATCTGTTGAGACACACTGTAATGAAAGAATTAATAGAGAAATATGCTGATTGGATAATTATTTACACAGATGGATCTATGAGCAAGAAAGGTAGGGGAGCTGCATTCTATGTTCGCTCGCAAGAAAACTGTAGTGGATGCTTTAAAGTAATTGGAAATGTGTGTATCATGTCATTGGAACTTATAGCAATCTCAGAAGCACTATCATATATCAAAACCATTGCTGACAATAGAGCTGTTATATGTTCAGACAGTAAGAGTGCGTTATATCATATAGCTCGATGCGCCTCTGGCCGCAGAGGTACACCGATAGCATACGAGATACTCTCTAAAATCGAAGAAGTAGCGCAGAAAGGAGTGGATCTGAGGTTGCAGTGGGTTCCTTCGCACATTGGGATACGTGGTAATGAGGAAGCGGATAGATTGGCGAAAATTGGAAGTACAGAAGGACAAGAAATTTATGTAAAACCATATTATTCAGAAATTTTAACAAAATATAATGGACAGTGTTATGATTTATGGAAGGAGTATTTCGATCAGAGATCATTGGAAAAGGGTCTATGGTATAAAACTATCCAATGTCAGCCTCCTCGGATACCTTGGTGTACATATAGTCGGCTAAGTAGGAAACTGATTATTATAGCGCACAGAATCAGGACTGGACATATTCCATCTAACAAATTTGCCTTTTTAATGGGGAAGATGCGTTCCCCTAACTGTGATACTTGTGGCGTAATCGATGATGTATACCATTTGTTGATGGAATGTGTTCAGTTCCATGCAGAGAGAAAGGAATTACTAGAAAAATTAGGTCTGGATATACTGCAAGTCGGAATCATGAATTCCTTACTGTCAAAACCTAACAGTGAAGGAGCTTGTCTTTTGTTTAATCTATTGGCATCTTAAGTTAAGCTATTAGTGATAATGATAAGTAGTGAATAAGATTAATCGGACTGACATATACATGTAGTATAAAAGTCCCAAAAAAAAAGAATAAAAAAAAAAAAAAAAAAAACAATTTCCATAACGTTGCAGATCATTGTACCCATAATTTTCTCACCGACAAACAACATCAATCATTTCAAAATTCTTACAACCCCGAAATCACATCCAATTCGTTCGTCGTTCGCGACAGATGCCGAAACACCCCCTACCTGGGGGGTGAACCCCTTTATCCCACCCCGCTTTTGTGATACACGGGAATACTTGACGATTTTTCTGCTCATCCAGTGAATTTTAGAAGAATCTTACACGTAATCCGTCTGTTATGGCCGGATTCGCGAGGGATTTGAAAAGGAATTACTTTTAATGGTGATTTTTGTAGGTGTTATGCTAAACATTGGAGGTTTTTTTTTTTAAATGTACGGTACTATAAGGTTTCTTGGGAGTCACTGGTACTATCTGAATACTTTTTGTTCAACAATAGCTGTGTTCGTGGCTTCACTCACCTTACTATATTTTTTGGCGATAATGGGAACGTGAATTCCTGGTATTTTATTATAACCAAAAGATATATTATAAAAAATATAGGTATATTATACAATACTTTGGCTCACCTAAGTATACGATTTTATATCTTCTGTATACAGAGAAGATGAGATCAATGCAGTGCACACCTACTCCGATGAATAATAAAATATGTTGGTGCGTCACATTCATCAGTATAATTATACCCACAATAATAAAAGCCTGACCACAAAACCAGTCTATTTACTCCAACCACAGGCTCCAACCGTATCACAGAGCAGACTAAACGATTTTTAATGCTAGAGAACCAACATAAAAATCACTAGCAAACTGTTTAGGGCGTCGTGAATTTTTAAAGAGGCGCAAATGAGGGGCTTCGGTTACCGGCTCGACGAGAAAGCAAGCAATACATCCAACCTTTTGTTTTTGACTACCTTCCAAAATAACCATTCTTACTGGACCCCTCTCATTCTCGTAAACTCCCTCTCATTTCCGAAGTTCGCTGCGTCTGGCAGGCCACCTAAAATTGGGCGCATGGGGAGTGGTATAGAAATAACTTAAAAAGAAAAATTAATGCTAGGAAAAAGAAAATGGGAATGTTGAATGAGAAAATGGTGGGAGCTGTGATGCTGGTCCTAGGTGGCTACTGAGCGTGTGGACTTGGGACGATTCTGGCAAATTAACTTACTTTTTGTTAACTCTAGAAGAAACGATGTATGGTATGGACTATGTTAAAGGTGTTTTGACTAGAAAATGGGAGTTACTACAGAGATTACGACTAATAGAGAACTATCGAAGAAGAAGACATGCTGTATTGATGTGCCGATCCCAAATAAATAGGGATTAATAAATTGGGGTATGTGAAACATAACTGGCAAAATGTGGGTATTAGGTACACCTCTGCCTAACCCTTCGAGTACTACAGGCGAGATGTTATTTTATATTATGTTAATAGATTGGGATAAGTGGGATAAGTAAGCAGGAGAATGTTCATCATTCTCAACCATTTATTCCTTCAACAATCTTCGTGTTGGAAGCATTATAAACTATTATTTTCTCAACGAAATCATTCGTGATATCAAAGTATAAATCGTGCCTCGAGGTATTATGACAGATTTCTAGAACATAACAAATGTGAATTAAATATCCCAGTTGACTTTAATGAATTACCACGGACAGCAAAGAGCCGTAACTCACGGAAATCAATTAGAAACCACTTTTACTTTCAACCAACACAGTATAGAGCAATCGTGCTTTTATTTCTATCAATTAAGCAACCGAAATCGTGAGACTCAATTAGTATTTAATATAAAATCATTGAAGACAAGTACGGTCTTGGCACGAACGCGCAACGTAAAGGTAACAATAAAAAAAATCTTCTAAAATATACTATTGCATTTTGTTTAAAAAAAAATAAAGAAGGCAAGCTACAATTAATATCAGCCATAGATAATTATGAATGAAGTCTTCATCACAATCATCATATACATACGTATATATTCAGACTTCACCCACCGCTGTGTATATGGGTTAGCCTCTCTTTGTTGGTGCCTATCTCCACGCTTGTGCTAGCCTGCCCCAGGTTTCAACTGCGATGGCAAGAATTACTATAACAAAGTTGATAATTATGTGCATAATGACTAGTTTCAACGTAAAAATCGGTCGCTCGCACTAGGCCCACAGAACACATTTTATTAACAATAGATCACGACTCAAAATGTAACCGTGCTAAGCCATCTAATTTATTGAATCGAATGTTTATCCAATTATCGATTTAACAACAATGGAATCGATATAATCGCTCGATATTGATCGTTATCGACATATCGGATAAGGTATGTTCGTGATCGCCTATTGTTTGGTTCTTGGCGATTCCGAGATATAATTGTAACGATAAGTATCGTTATATGACAATAGAATAGAAATAGCACTTCGTAAGGCCTTATTTTTTCTACATTGAATGTTTTCCGTCACGCCTGTAGCTGATTTACAGGGTGTACTGTCATTTTGGTCTAGAAGGTAGAAACACGCGCTCATTGTATTTCAAACAAGCTACAAACAATGCCGCTGCGGTTTTGATTATGACGCGACTTCACAACTTTGACGACAGCGGCAGTTCTATTTTCAGTTTTCAATAGTGTTTCGTTCGTCGTTGCTTTTAGTGACTACCAATTACAGCGCTACCGGGTGTAAATATGACATCATTCTATGGAAGCGTTTTCATGGAGTTACATAGAAGCTAGTACTTGGGTCTGTCGCTGCGGTCAACTTTGTGGTTGAGCGTTTTTGGCGATATGATTTGTGGTCTGCGGTCGCCTACGTCTACGTCTGAATTATTCCTTTAGAATTGGAATAAATTCATAAGTCGATAACTAAAGTTAAATTGAACGCCCTTATCATAAACTGGCAGCCCAAAGCTAGTTAACAACAGAACAGTAGCTATGGTGACAAACTGTGTCCTATCCATATCTTATATTTTGAATAAAGTATGGAAGAAGCAGACGTGCTGCGCCAACTCCGAAAAATATGATAAGGGTACAATGTAGTGATGATCCTATATTGTGAAAGAAAAATAGTGCACGTCTTTCTCTGACCTGATATTATGATGACGAATCCATCTTGCAGCACAGATTTTTTACAGAAGATTAAAAATAACATGTAGGTAATCCCCGAAGGGTTGGGCAGAGGTATACTTACCTAATATTACACCCACATTTTGCCAGTTATGTTTAAGTCCCATGTAATAGGGGGCTCAAAAATGACTCTCGTCCCAAGTTTTCGTGCTAACCCCGGCTTTTTGGCAAAACCCGTTGTCTGAGCATGCATCCACTCGTGTTGGTACCGACTCAGGGTGTCTTGAGGGTAACACTTATTTTCTTATTGTACGGCTTCTAAATGGAATGAAACCTTACGTAGCTTGCATGTTGAGGATTTTGAGTGACGCTTCTTTCTTTTTTTTGGCAGTCTGAGGATCAAAAAATTTGTTGGCACCTTAGGTTTTTTTCAAAAGAGGGGTTAGGCCACACCCCTGGTTCTCATACAGGCTGTTGCTTTGCATCCCCTTCAAATTCACGGAGGTAACTACTAACTATGCTAATGATAATAAAAATGGGTAGGTATTTTTTTCTGAATATCGGAAATCGGTAAGTGTAGAACACCCGTATTAAAACGCGGCCCGTCAAATACTAGCCCTATAACCGCGCTTTCACACACACAAACAAACGCAGACGTTTATTCGATAAACGGGTGATTCTCCATTCAACAATTATGAAATAGTGTCAAATTTAAGCAACTAAAAAACGCAGCGTTTATTATTATTGACCAGGTACCGTAATTCAAATTGATTATTTACGTCTTTTATGACAACCTCCTGAATTTTGACGAGGTTGCAAAACTACATCTTGTATAGTTAAAAAGAGAAGGGGTTTCTACCCCTGGCTGTCGTCAGCGAGATATAGGTATGATGAAGTGGGTAGGTAGCTAAAATCAGGGACAGATAAACAAATATAGCATCATGTATTTTCGGAAGGGGTACAGCCGATTGAGAAGTGAAAACATGGAGACGAGTGAGCTCGCAACCCCGCATGGAACGAAGAAACCATTTTCAGCCCGAATGAATGAAACAATTCATTCATATATAATATACTTAACTAGCTTATGCCCGCGGCTTCGCTCAAGAAGTGTTCGTTAATTGTCCTATGGGATCGATTATAAACATCCTATGTGTTAATCCAGGTTAGAAACTATGTGTGAGCAAAATTTCATCTAATCCGTTCAGTAGTTTTTACGTGAAAGAGAAACAAACATCCATCCATACATCCATCCATTCTCACAAACTTTAGCATTAATAGTAGTAAATAAGATTGTTAGCGAGTTTTATAACCACAAATCCGAACTCTTGGAAACGAGACAAAAACACAAAGGTATAGCAAGTTACGGAGAATGCAGAATTTGTGGAATTGTCGGTGAACACGCCAAGTAACTAAACAACATCCAGCAGCTATCTCCACCAATTTATCGAAACTACCGTCCACCTTACCTAAACCCTGAATTTATAGAAAGCCTACACTGCCCATCACATTAACAATCCCAGACAAAGGGGCTCCTGCAATAGGTTTCCAACACTGGACACTTCTCCATTATTATCGCCAAATAACATTTGAATATCGCATTAAATTCCTTTTAAATCTAAGTTATAACGTCCTTACATCACACAATAAGGTCACATTTCACTCAAGGCAGGTTTATTTAGGAATAAAAACACACATCATGGCTTCAGCCACGTCACCGCCGAGTCAACGGTTTAATAATTCATTATACATACATTTACCAGAAAAACCAATAATAATCATCATCTGCCTAGCCTTTTCCCAATTAAGTTGGGGTCGGCTTCCAATCTAACCGGATGCAGCTGAATACCAGTATTTTACATGGCGCGACTGCCTATCTGACCTGCAAAACCCAGTTAGTACTGGGTAATATAATAGGATACCCCTTGGTGAGACTAGTTGTCAGACTGGGTACCACTGACTACCTGTAATGACTGCCAAAGATCTACAAATGACAGCCGGGACCAACGGATTAACGTGCTTTCCGAGGTAGGGAGGAAACTCGGTATGTAATGGGTGTTCACCCATCCACAGACCAACCCAGGCAAGCGCGGCTTAACCTAAAGATTGATCCGAGCGCCTGTTATTATTTAGCCACGAGCTTCTCTGAAAAACCAATAATACATTACAGTAATTGAGAAATGTACTATACAAAGACGGCCAGCTCAACTCAAAGTTGACTTTTCTCGGAGCAAACCTTCGAGTGACAGAGAGATATCTTATACAGATTAAAATAGAGGCTTCCGAATTGTATAGTTATTTTTATAGTTATGCACTTCGTAAAATGACAAATACGTCCATCGAAACGAAAATTGCATAGTCCACCTATTCACATTATTACATTCTATTTATGTTATAGAATCAGGCGTGGTATGAAATGTTATATAGCTTTAATTCGGCAAAACAGATCCAGGCCACACACACACAGGATACATTATATTTGTACAGATCATTTCGCGTCTTTAGCTTTGTGTGCTCGAATCTTTAGTTGGAAATAATGCCTTGTAAAGGGAAGTTGACACATATTTTCCGAAAGCCTAGTGACTTCATAGTCACACGCGTAGATAATTATCTCTGTTAACCGACAGGTTTAGACAACTAACTTAAAACACTAGCAAGAGTTATTAGAAGACAGCTACTGTTTATAACATATGTCTATAGTATTAAGGAGTGTTTACATGGGCGACAACAGTTGGTAAAGACAGTTTTCTCTTTAATCTTCACAACTTTAGTTTTGGTCCGCTGTTGAGAAGAGAGATTTGTGGAGTGATAAAAATGGACAAAGTAAGTATGGTAACTGTAAGAAATGAAGATATCAGAGAGAGGTAGAGGAATAAAAAGATGGATGAATTGTGTGAGCAGCGATATGAAGTGATAAGGAGTAAGGAGGGAGAATAGAAGAAAAAAACGTGTTACGCCGACCCCAAATAACATGGGACAAGGGCAGGACGATGATTGCTTAAGCTATAAAGGTTGTCACCTGTTTTTTAATGTGATTGATGATTTAGGTTTTCAGTAAGTACTGAGTAAGCTGAAGTGATTATATTACAATTGATGGAATACCTTCACGACCACTAGACCGACCAACAAGCTACCTGTAGTATAAAATACACTACCCAACTCAGAAAAGTGAAAACCCACCTTAACAAACCGCTTGTATGCTAAGCATTCACCAGTAAAAGCAATATATTGTTTCCACTAAAACCGTTGACTGAACAAGAACATTACGTCGTCGTAGCAAATGGCCACTGTCAGTTTGAAAATTTTACTGCAAATAGTGCCAGGTACACGATGGGCCTACCTGGCCGCGCATGGCCGAGCATGGTGCACATAATTGGCCATATATTTTAGATGAAATAACACATTTATTTTGTGTAAGACTACAACGAAATTTTTCGCCCCGAATCTATCGCATTTCCTTTTGCTAAAAGGGTATAAAATACCAAAACACTCAAAAACCCCATTACTGTACACATGTTAAATTCACAAGTGGGTTCATTAGCACCACGCGGGAATCGAAGCCGGTACAATGACGCCCCGGGTGTCGCGAGAGCCTATTGTGCATCATACCGTTGGTCTGTCGATTTGTTTGTCCTTAATAAAGTTCATGTTTGAATATATTGGGGTAGGCACGATTTGAAGTGGTGTCAATAAAATGAAATGCCTCTTCAAGATACAGTATTGGGTATATATGCTGAGTTACTACAAAGTATCCAGATTCGAGACCGGTAAATAATTTAGCAATAACTTAAACTTGAGAAGATACGATGCTATTACCGCCAAGTATAGTGAAGATTTACGGTTGCTGTATTTAATATATATGAAAGCAATAAGCGAGTGAGAACACCCATAGACACTGATAGAAGACTAGAATGTTATAGTTGAGGATATTTGTGCATAGGAAAAGCCTCTGTATAGGAAAATGGCTAGCTGTCCCTCCCATATATCCAAAGCATTGAATTGGAGTCGGAAATCACAAAGGCATTGCAAGCGTCAATAACAATGAGACAATATCAGATTGCAAAGGATCGGAATAGCTCAAGCTAATTAATACAAGATACCTGCGTTTTATGTTGATGGCGACTTAGACATAAATGGAGAAATGTGGGTGTACTATACGCTACTAAGCGCAAAAGCGGTGTCGCAAAAAAAATCGTAAAGCTGATTTTTATGTATCTTGTTTAAAACATATGAAAAAATTGATTTCCCTGCTCTGTTTTTACATAGCTTCAATTATCTCGAAACTTGTTTTTATTGAGATACAGCTTTTTCGCTTAGTTGGGCAGTATTATGTACTAGGTGTACATAATACTGCCTCTACGTAACCCTTCATGGAGGGATCCTCGATGCCTGTAAAGGCATGATGTTATGTTGACGGTGATACTGATGGGAGCTATGTTATTAAACATGGTGCGGTCGAATGAGATCTTGGGTTCGAGTTCCAGGTCGGGCAAAGTATTATTGGGGTTTTCCATTTCCATCGGGAAATTCTCAGTAGCAGCCCTGAGTCAAGATATTTTGACCTGAGGGGGTTCGCACCCTATAATAAATATACTTACATATAATATGAGGAAATATAGGTGTGCCGAACCCTTCGGGAATTACAGGCTTTATGTTAAATCCGATAATTTTCAGAAATTAAATCCGTATTGGATGAAATATATCGCATTTGGCATCAGATAATATTATTTTGCGGCTTACGTTAAACCAAAATCCATACAAAATAATTTAATCAGTAAACATAATAAATTAATACGTATTTAATTAGCCGGCTTTCATACCTTTGTGTTTCATGCTGTAATAAAATAAAATATGCTGGTTTTGTTTTCACAGTTGTGAATATTCCGAATTGCGATATTTTGCGAGAATCCATAGTTAAATATTCCACCATTAAAAAAATATTTTTTATTCAATTGTTTTAAAATTGTGTACCATTTATAAAAAGAAAAAAGCCAAAGCATTGTTTTTATTGTTTATGGCAGTCAGAAGGTCGAAAATCTGACAAAAAGTATTACCAAGGAGAATTACCCAATAACGTAGTTGTGAAGGTCAGATAGGTAGTCGCTCCATGTAAAATACTGGTCCAGTATACATCTTCATCCGGTTAGACTGAAAGCCGAACTCAACATATTTGGGAAAAGGCGAGACAGATTTAATGATGATGACAAGCTTCGTTTTTTTTTTCTATGAAACTATTACGTATTTTCTCTTTGTTCGTTTTAATTCGATGTAGGTATTGTGGTTTTACAAGGGTAGGCTTTGCGCTATGATCCCAATAGCCTGGGGCGGTGATTTCGGGCAGTAGGTTTATAATTTTCGGGGAAGGTATTTACCCTGTAGTGGAATGTTTGTGGTTAAGTTGAAAAGACTGCCCAAGGTAGTGATCCTACAGTTTTTCAGAACAGGACGATATTCAGAAATAATTTTAAAGCTATTTTAATTTAATAATTAATGATTACAATACTAATTCCGATTTTATTTTTGTTACAGAAAAAAACCTCTCGATCGCTGGATTGAAATGAACGAAGACAGAAAAATATCCAAAATATAAGATACCAATGATTGCGATGACATGTGATTTGATGTAATGACGATCCCAGTTTCAATATTGCTGCTGCGGGCAACTAAACTGTTTAATAATAACACATGAATAAAGACATTATCAAAAGCTGTAAAACAATATCTGGAAATAAAGATAAACCAATTAATTGATAAAATTAAATGCAGTTCTCGTTCATAAAATGTGTACTTTTATTTTACATTAAATAAACGGTTTGTTGACACCCCAAGGCAAGTTCAAATTGATTGAGCGAAATCATTAAAAACTGAGAAATACAGATTGAGACAAATAATTGGATAACTACACATGGACATTAATTGTGAGGAAACTGATGGTTATTGTGGGGCCACTAAGAAGGCGGTAAATTCACAAAAGTGGTAATAAAGAGCGGGTTGCTCATGAACCACAGAAAGACAATAACAATTCAGTCACTCCTACATGCCCAGATGAACTTAAATCTAGCGTAAAGGTTTTGTTGGAGATCCTAAATAATCAAACCTTTCCGGCCTGCGTCTCAGCAGTCGATATTACAGGCTGATTTTAGTTACATTTTAATATGGTTTATTCACACTTAAGCGTATGCACTGCCAATTGATAAGATCTTATATCAAAGGTTTGTAAAAGAATCACCGAGCTTCATGGGACCAATAACCATAGACCAGTAACAAATAGAATCGCCGATCCACTGGCCACGTGGACAAGCAATATTGAGACGTAGCGGTAAACATAGGTTGCAATTGGATGCAAAAGGAACCAGACGCAGGTTTACATATAAACAGTCGATCGTGCACAATTACAACTCAGAATAAAGATGGTCAATCTTTTTGAAAGAGTGCGTTTGTTCAGACCAAGACGAGTTATAAATGGAGTGTTAAGAATATAAGATGGTTGTGCTTATGTCACCCTTATGTGTAATGTTTTCTTTTATGTAAATTTAAATTTGTGTGTTGTACATAATAAAGAATATTCTATGTATCTAATATGCAATTGTTATGTTAGGGCATAGGGCTTAGAGGCATAGGCCGCCCATATTAGCTATACAACCGACGACGATTTGTAGTTGAGTTGGTGCAACGATCTTCGCAGGGTGGCTGGTAGCAGCTGGATCAGAGTTGCCGAGAATCGAGTTGAATGGCATGCGATTGCAGAGGCCATAAGCGGGCTGAAAATCTAGCCATATTATTTTTAATTGAGATGCAATTTATCGTTATGTATTTCATACTGCAATGCGAGTGGTAGATGTCACCTCATGTTTTGGCTATTCTCCCTAAACTTTTGACTTGAATGCGAGTCAAATGTGGCATGTGTCGTGATTTGAACCGAACCTTTTATGATTGCTGTAACGTAATTGAAAGATTCTTTGATTCCAGTGGTTACACATGATGATTAGACATTAGTGCTCCATTTTATCTTACTCTATGGTGAAAACACTTATTGGTAAATGGCACTCTCGATTCGTTTTTCTGGATGTTTTTGATGTACAATAATGATAAGGAATTGAAGGTTTTTAGTGGGAGGGCGTTATAATTGAAAGGAAGATTGAAAGTGGTAAGCAGACAAGTAACCTTTTCCCACACTCGACTTTATAAATATAGCTTTAGATATAATAGTGTGTGAGTCTAAAGATAATGAAATTAAAATGAATTTGAGCACTTTCAAAATGGATGTCTGATTCCGTGATTTTTATAATGATTAGTGGCTTTTGCCCGCGGCTAAGCCCGCGTGTTGTCGATTAGTTCAGGCGTTACAGCGTGAAGAAGATAGGCAGAGTTACTTTCGCAATTAGTTACAAAATAATGGAATGCAGAGGCATTCCATTATTTCGCATCTTTGAGTATGAACAAACATGAGTGATGTGAGTGACTGAGTCATTTTACGATAACATATTGAGCATTACGCTTGGTGGCAGTATGTTTTCCCTCAGATAAAGAAAAGAGAAAGTATATACAGAACGGAATATTTATCTTATCTGTGATTTTCTCAAGACATAAGGTTCTTAACGATAGCTTCGACATATTCTGAAGCGTACCCCCACGATTTAGTAATCATTAAAGCAGAAGTAATAATGAATTCCCATTAGTAATCATTAAAGCAGAAGTAATTTAATGAATTCCCATTCCCCACGCCTATTCATATTCATATTAAAATACTTAAGTAATTACAACCAGGGAGAGTTCATTGCATTAGCACTGCATAATTATTAAACATAATCTCTTCGAGAAAAACTTTATTGGAAACACTTAAAATACCTTCTAAATTAATAACGAATTCTACGTACTCATTAGTACACTGCTTCATCTGCATAGATTATGTACTCTCTCTTGCAGGCAGATTTGCCCGCGTGGAGGCACGGGACCGTATTACCAGAATTTATTATAGTATGTCCTAACCCAATGACATTGTCTACCTACCTATATGCCAAACATCGAATATCTGAAAGGTAATAGACAGACAGAAATACTTCACGTTTAATCATATCAGTTGGATGGATAGTCGATCTCGAATTGGCGTTACCATTTGAGAAAAAATTTGCTTCTCCGGAAATGCGTTTCCCAACAAGTCAGCTTGTCCGCTTTGCCAAAAGGATCCAGCTCCTTTTAACATTCCGGATCAGTCGGTAGATTTGTCGAGCAATCCCTAGCAATGTACGTCTTGATACAGTACATATGCCAGTATCCGACTTACGCACCTACTGACGACAAATATATCGACTGACGCAACTACCTGAATATAATACATGTAGAGGACGACCTCCGACTACGTGGTGGACTAGCATGACGAATAAAAAAAATATTTTGGACCAAAAATTATTTACATTTTGCAAACCCAGCAAACTGCGAAACTGTTTCTCGGCGGGATTAGCGCTCGTCTTAAAAGGAAACTCCTATTGGAGGAAGAACTGCCCGACCCAACCACCCAGGACAGATTGTCCTGGCGCCAGAAAATTACCAACTATTAATATCCCACCTAAAGTGGGATAGAGCTAGGAAGAAGAAAAAGTACAGGAGAATGAATGTTGATGATGACGACTTGACAGCCGTAACACTAGCTTTTAATTTCACAAAAAGGGCCTGTTGATCTACTGGCTATCTTTATACTGTGGCCTTGTCTAGTCATCCATGATTTGGTAGTCAGTGTTTGAATTTACATGAAGTGGCTGAGACGTGACCTCTGTTAGTAGTATCGTTGTCAGTAGTGTAGTCAACTCTTTGTCACTGTCTTTGTCTCTTCTTTGTCTTTGTTGTCAGTTGTGTGTAGAATGCTGTATCAAAATTGGATGCAGGTATTGAATTTGTGTACCTGACTGTGTTCTGCTTCTTGTAACTAGCCTTCCTTGAGGTGAAAGGGAGTCGTATGTCTTGGTATGGATGATGCGGGATGCAACACATGTGACGAAAAGAGTGATGAATATAAAAGTGATGGATCTCCATCCGTCACTTGTCCATCCATCAAAAGTGATGGATGGAGAGTGAGAGGAAGACCAAACAAAAGATGGACGCATTGTGTGAGGAATGATATGAAGGAAAAAGGAGTAAATGATAGCGTGATGATTGACAGGGGAGAATGGAAGAAAAAGACGTGTTGCGCCGACCCCAAATAACATGGGACAAGGGCAGGAAGATGATGACTAGCCTTCCTTATCTAAATTGTTACTTCCAAGGAGCTTCTTGCCCGTTCTTCTCAAAAGAGCATACAAATGGTCTAAAGTGACTGTAAATGATTTAATTGAAATAGATGCTGTAGATTTTTTTTGACCTTTTCTTTAACACAGTCACCAGTTTTCTTGAGCTATTGCTACTTGTCTGGTACTCTGATGTTGGTGGACAGCATTTTATTAATTCAGCCTTATTAAGTTAAACATATTCAACGTACTCAAGCTCTTTCTCCATAGTAAAGCAAAGTAAGCGACCCGGTAACTATTAAGATTATTTATAATTTATGCAGGCTTTCATGTCGTTAAATGTTTAAAGATTTATGTCCGTCATAATATTTTACTACTACTTAACTTTATACGTTGCCTCAAAGATTGTGGATATATGATTAAAATTTTGTCCATCACTACGTGACACGAATGTTTGCAATAATCATGAATCTTTTCTCCGACACAGAATATACATGACCAGACGATCATACAATGAGCTACTGCTTCATCTTCATTAATAATATAAAAAAGGTAAAGTTTCTAAGTGAATGAAGGGGTAATCTTCAAAACTGCTGGTCCGATTCCGAAAATACTTTCACTAATGGGGAACTACATCATCTCCGACTGTCATACTACAGTGCAACCTCGAAATAACGAATCGGAAAGGAACAAGTAAATATTCGTTATATCAAGTAATTCGTTAAACTGAGGTTCGTTATGTTGAGGTTAGGTTGGTCTAGAATTTGTTATAAAGAGGTAAAAAATAGTTTTTATTCACCATGAATCACATATGGGATTAAGGGTCACACATTGGAGGGAACGTTATATAAAGGTTTCGAGTTGACAAAATTCGTTAATTAGAGGTATTCCCACTTTTTCTTGATATTTGAAAATTCGTTAGAAAGAGGTTGTTCGCAATGTAAAGGTATATTTTACATTGACTCTTATGGACAATTTAAGGGGATTACGAAGAATTTGTTAAATCGAGGAAGTTGTTATGTTGAGGTACGTTATATTAAGGTTGCACTATTTTAACATTCATTTGGAATAATTTTCATCCATAGTGCGTGAAAACCCAAGCCAAAGCTAGTTTAGTAAATTCTAATTCGAACTCAATCAGGCACATGACTTGATGTAATTTATTTCATTACCACTGCTCTTACAACGATGTCAGAATCACAGAAAACATGGGAAAGCCTGAGGATACGAACATGTCCCAGTAGGTATATAACATCGAAGACATCCGACATCCACCATCCCGCACTTTGGAAGGCGTTCGAAGGCCTCCTATAAGTTGGACCGATGACCTGGTGATCGCTGCAGTATGGAGAAGGTCTTCGGCCAGCAGTGGGCTTCTTTTGGCTGTTAAGATGATGACAGAAAATTGTATATCCGAAAGTGTGGTCATAATTATATAAGGATGTGGTACAGATTATCAAACTGAACAACTTTGCTCATGCGATGGTCCAATCGGTATTGCGAAAAAATAGTCAGATGTCTTTTACAAAACATCAATACCGACTCGATTCAAATGTATGTGGCAGCTGATTATTTTTTCGCGATTACGATGTTGGTCCCATGGAGAAAGTTGCTCAGCTTGATGGTCTGTACCAGACTCTAAAATATGACCACACCTCTATGACACAAGTTTATTTTATGCTGTGTCATTTTTATAACTAAAAAGAAATTACAACTTCTATCCACATCAGCGTGGTTCCTTCTCCTTATAAAATATTTTTTTGTCACCAGCTCCACAAAGTACCAGTAAGCCTATTCAAGTTTCAAGTTAAAGCCTCAGACATTTTGTCCGGAGACATAATTGTGTGGATAATAACGTCACTTCGTAGCTCTGATTATTTCTACGAATAGTGGCGCAGCTGTTCGCAGAATTTATGTTGTAAAGCTTAGGTTAGACTAGCGTGCCATTCAATATTATGGTAGCAGAAGCGAGTCCGCGTAACACTGTCAAATTATGGAAACTGTCGAATTCACTAAACTGTCCAATCAGCAAAAATGACGAATCAACGAAACTATCGAATTAAATAAACTGACGAGTGATGGCAACGAAGGGGGCAGCAGACGGGGGAAAGGGAGAGAGATTTGATTTAGGTGAGTGTCCATGAAGTTTCTTGCCCATTCTTCTCCATATACAGATCTACGCTTTGGAATAGGCATCTACAGTTCTTTCACAAGTTAGTATGCATTGTGACAGTTTCAGTTTTATGTTTTTGACATTCAAACGTGACTGTGATGGTCATGGAAATAAATGCTTTGATTTTGGAGACGTCTTCCATTCTGTAAAAAACACGAACGATTTACGGGATTTTTCGCTGATAGTATTAATGTACTCAGTAGCACTTATAAAGTCTTGTAAGTGGAACTGGACTGTGTAATTTATTAACCTTGTGGTATACGAGGAAAATTAAGTTTTCCTAGAACCTCCTAGGTTCCTGGTAACAATATCGGCACATCCCGATCAGGATTCTCAATCATACAACAAACCACATCAACATTGATGTGGTTAGTTGTATGGTTGAAAATCTTATTTGAATGATTACTGTTAGAAACGAATAGTGGTGAGGTTGTTTGCAGAAGCTATGTTGTAAGGTTAGGTTAGAATTCCCATCCGAAAAAAAAAAAAAATTTAGAATAATGAGCTAATACGGCTACGGGGCTGTGCGCTTATTAATACTTAATTACTTACACTCATGTACCATCATTCTCCTGCCCTTATTCCAATTAATTTGGGGTCGGCGCAGCATGTCTTCTTCTTCCATACTTCTCTATTACTCGTGTCATCAGACACCTCCTTTCTTGCCGTATCATCCTTCACACAGTCCATCCATTGTTTCTTCCTCTTCTCTTATATCCATTCACATTCATATACCACTTATACTCATACATGAGTAATAATTGAGTCGGACTGGTGGGAGTAATTTGACTAGCCTTGTACGAGGAAAATAGGGTTTTCCTGGAACCTACCCAGCTCCAGGTATTGCCAGCTCGATGTCATTAAATGTACGGTTTGGAAATCCTATTGGATTGATTACTTAACTGTTATTATAAGATGTAGAACTTGTTTTTTCAAGCATTCTTAGCGACCGGAATCATAGTGCTACTGAGCTGGTCCACCTCGTAAAGGACAGGGAGAAAATTCGTAGCTCATGACCAATCTTTTGTAATTGGAGAAACATCAAAAGAAGATGAAGAAGAAGCATTTCATAGCAAGAGTAATAAACTAGCAAGAGTAGTATAGCGAGAGTATGTTTTTATAAAATCTATATCAATAAATAAAATTGAAGTGTCTGATTGTTATTTCAAAATGACAGTTTTTACTGAATGCATATAAAAGCATTTTTTTGAATTTTTCTGTCCGTCTGTTTGTTTGTTCCGGCTAATCTCCGAAAAGGCTGGACCGATTGCGACGGTATTTTTACTGGCAGATAGCTGATGTCATAAGGAGTCACATGGTTCGTTTTATTTAAAAAAAAAGTGATTAAGGTACCGTCCCTAAAAATTAAAATGTTAAAATTGTTAACAAAATCAGATTAAAATAGGGAAGTAACATTTTCGTAATAATTTCACGCCGTCGAAGGTCGCGAGCAACAGATAGTAGAAAATAAAAATTGCTCTTTCAATGAATAAGTCCTTGAAGGAACCACACAAATTGGGAATTAATGATACAACTTTATCAACATCTAGACATAGTCAATCACCCATAGCCTAACCAAATTCCACGCTACAATGCTTCAGCGCTTATAGCAGTCATCTTGTGTACACTAACCTTAACAAGAGATCTAGATACGAGACATTAACGTTTTTCACAGAAGCCAGTGTGGCAGAAAAATAAAATTAACGATGGTGAAACTATAATTGTGTGCTGAGATCGTAAGTGAAATGTATGCGAGCTATATGTGTATCTAGTGGCTTTATTATATGCCGTTATTCCTAAGACACTAAGTACATTAAGGCTTGTTTTTGCGACACCTAATATTTCTTTGTTGGAATTTTAATTCCATTGAGTTCAGCGTTGAAAATAAAAAAAATAAAAATCTTGTTAAAATTAGGCTGATAATCAGCACTTTTTGAAAAAAAAAAATAATGTTTAATAGTAAATGATTGTGATTGCTTAATAATAAGGATCTGAGTTGTTTGAATTTGATTAGTACCTAATGAGATTGATAAATACTTAATCCCATTGTTGAGTTGAGCGTTGAAAATCAAAAACACAAAATAAAAAATCACTTATTCAAATTATGCTGGTAATTAATCAGCACTTTTTGAAGGTCAAAGTTTACAAGAGACAGTCTCCCAAAACGCCCGCCCTTCGCCACTTCCTAGTGTTTTAGCTGGGAAGAAGAAGTGGCGGAACAAACTCCCCAGCATCTGTCTGGTAGGTTAGAAGAACCAGATTTTATACAAAAGTGTGCAAGTTAATATAAAAAAAATCCATTACATTAAATTATTGTCACATGTCGGCTAGCATAGCATATAAGGGAGCACGACGAACACTTTAGCTTAGGCATTAATCTAAGTGTTGCCTAGCTTTATTGAAAACCAGCTTAAGTACAATGTCAGTTGTTAAATGTCAGGTTTCTTAGAAATAAAGATGAATTAGTTTGTTGTTTGTCTAAAGGCTCATTCACACGGCTTCCGTCATTGACGATCCGTCATAAAACACGATATGTCATGACGGATGGTCGTTCCCATTGCATACGGAATGGTGTTTTATCACGATCCGGCAAAAAAAAAAACGAATTCATGTTCACATTTGTTTCGTGACTTTTCAGAAGCAAGGCACCAGCGAATCCGTCACAAAAAAATCACGATTCGTACGTGATTTTTAAAAGACGATACGTGATTTAAGACGTGTCCGTCATTTTTCACGATTCGTGATGCGTGTCAACACGGTCATTTAAAAAGCATTGCCGTCGTCAAATAAATTGACGGATCGTGAAAAAGACGATACGTCAAAAAAAAAAACGAATCTTCCTCGTGTAAACGGGCTGTAAATCTATTAATGAGACAAGTTTTTGAATGAATATTTGCAGACGGTAAGTAGTCTATTGACTGTAGCAAACTTCTTTTTCACCAGTAGATAAATATTTATGAATATTTTTCTACCGGCCAACCATTCAATTTTTACGAGTATCAGTTCGATTGTGCCCTTTATGTTATCTGCCGAGGCACTCATTTAGCAGATAAAGGAATGGGTAAAAAAAAATCAAAGCATTTATTTCAAGAAGGCCAATTACAGGCACTTTTGAATTGTCGAAACAAAGACAGCAATAAAAAATGAAGCTACAGTCCCAGTCACAAGACATAATAACTGTGAAAGTACTGTAGTTGCCCATTCCAAAGCGTAGATCTCTATGGAGAAGAATGGGCAAGAAACTCCATGGACACTCTTTTAAATCATAATGTTGTTACACAAATCTTGGATAAATCATTCTTGTTGAGATACATTTTGTTATTGTTGGTGTACATAACCAACGAACAAAAAAGTTAGTAAGTTTTAAACTATTAAAACGATGAAAATTCTAAATAATGAAATCTATTTAAATCTTTGAAACAGAAGAAGGACGATGCTGCTATTATGCTGGTTCCTGATGGCAGTGTTACAATGAAGTATTTTTAACCGACTTCTAAAAAAGGAGGAGTTAATCTATTCCACCGGTGATGGCTTACCGTGTGTACTGAGCCGATATTCGAGATTATTCATTTGGTAGAAAAAAAATCTCGAATAGCAGTGGTCCCATATAAATTTTATTAACTTTGATTGAGTAGTTTATGAGTTAGCTCTTTTAATACGTATTTTTTTTTCTTGGCCTATGCGGACGACATGGTGGCCCTTAATAACTCGATCTATAGTTACAATTTAAATTTAATAAATTATACATGACAAGAATTTGTTTGCAGTGCAATTTGGCTACAACTAAAAAGGGTAAAATAAAAAACTTGTATTGCAAAAAAAAACACGACGTCTAAAAACATTAAAAAAGTCTAAAATACTTTACTTTCGGAAGTGGGCGGCAAAAAAATTGAATGAAACAAACAAAGTCACCGACTTCCGAAAGTAATTTTAGACGTTTTTGTTTTTTTTATACATTTTTTTTTATCTTTTATTATTCAACATCTTATGTTTCCTGTTTTCTTCAAATCATAACCATACTTAAATAACCCATCACCCATACCTTATCTTCCATTACTACCTATCGCTACTAAAATTCCCATAACTGCATCCAATAACACTTGCAATAAAAACCTAAACTCAAAATGTCTTCCGACTCTTCGAGATTTACACCAAAAAATTATCATTTAAATAGCAATATTGCCCTAAAAACAAAACCTTCATAAACATAAAGAAACGTCAAAGAAATTCTGGGCTTGGCACCGCTGTGGAACCTAAATTGCCACTTATGTTTGCAAGACACTTTCGCCATTAACTGTCCAAAAGGTCTATTATTTGACAAAGGAAATCAACCTTTAGTTATCAAAACTTAGAATTGGAAATCTAAAACGTATGTGTGTTAAAACTGTACATCGTCAGCAGAACCCTATAGTCTTTTCCCACGACGGTCATCCATGTGTGGCTGTTGTCATCGAACACTCTCTAATCAATTTTCTATCTTACGCTGCAGTTAACTGAGTTGGGAATTGGTTATTTGCAACAAAAACCTGAGTCGTTACCACATTGGAAGTTTCCCGAAAGAGTAGCGGAGTTCTAGGGCCCTTGTATGGATATATGTAATTAATGGTTCGCAGTGTTCTGCTACGGCATTTCATGCTTGGCTTGATGAGAAGTCTTCTATAGAAACTGTCACTTTACATTACTACCAAGTTGCTAAGTGCTTTATTCGTAAACGTGAGCGTTAAGAGGATACTTATTTGTAAACTAGCTGTAAACTTATGGCTTAAAACATGGACTTGTTCTAGGGTTCCGCAGTAAGTTGAATAGGAACCGTTGTGATTTATGCTAGTTACCTTAGCGCGTGCACTGTGTTTATTTGCCTAATGTACAAGTGTGGTCTAGAAGTTTTAAATAATTTATGCAAATGGTAATAAGCAGTGTTTTTATTTATTGTTTGCTGCGAGGGAGAAGTTGTCGCTTTCTATATTTTGCCAAACTACCAATACCAAAATTTTAAATGAAAATATATAATAAAATTTTGAATAAAATGCAAACTGCAGCTTGCAGTTTATACGTCTGCTTCTAAAATCTGTAAAATAAACACTATGTTATCAGTAATCAATTTATAATAAACCCTGTATTAGACGCTAGAATGTTGTACAAATTAAACAATTCGAGAATCAGCTTCATTATCCGGGACTACGGAACCTCCAGCATCCTTGTCCCACACGCACTTACCAACCGTTTTCTCCCACAAATGGACTTGCGCATTTAGTAAGACCACCCGGTTATTAATAGTGAGGTAAGTAAGTACACTTAATGTGGAAAAGGTTCATCTATATAATAGGCCCGCATTTTACTACGTTTGAGTTCCTGTGGAGATGGACGATTTATGAATTAATTTGCAAACTGGTATGTGGGATACTGATGTCGTAGATCCTGGAGGTAATGGACTTGAAGTATTTTAATCTTTTACCTTGTGTTTACTTAATTGAATGAAAATGTGATTCTTCACTCGGTACAATGTTGCAATAATGGTATTCGTTTAATTGTGCTTCAAAAGTTTGATACATGACATCACGCCTGTAATCTTCGGAGAGTTAGGCAGAGGTACCTATAGGTACTTAATAGTACACCCACATTTCGCCAGTTTTGTTTTAAGTCCCATGTCATTAGGGGACGAGCTTATTGCCTTCAACCGGGCACAAATCCAGACTCCGTGGCTGCTACTGAGAAATTCCTGATGGAAAAACCCAATAACACTTTATCGACCTGGGAATCGAATACACGACCTCGTGCTCAGCAGTTGCCCTTGCGACCTTTCGACCAACAATGCAGTCGAGGAATTAAATACAAACTCCCTAATAAATAACAACTAACAACCACAACTAGTATTTTGGTATAAAGCAAAGATTTATAGGTATTTATTAATCTCATTAGCTACTTCCTAATAGTAAAATATAGGTAAGGTAAATTCCTAATGACATTTTGCCCGACCCGGAAATCGAACCACGCGACAGCTGAGCACAGATATCACTGGACCAACGATTCGAGGCAGTCTTATCTCTCGAATTTTGATATTTTTGCGAAATTAAGCAATTGATGGCAAAAACAACAAGAAAATACCATAGGCAGCTCAGTAACAGCATCTAAAGTCTAATAGGGTTGGATTCATTCTGTTTTTGCTACGGGACAAAAATGTTTAGTAATAACAAATATTGTTGACGTGGCTCAAAAGGCTGCCCAATTCAAATAGGACTGGGCAGGACATGTCTGCCGCATGCCGGACAAACTGTGGGCCAAAATAGCCGGAAACTGGAACTGGTACCCTGACACAGTGAGGCGGGGACGCGGCAGGCCACGAAGGAGGTGGCGGGACGAACTAGACAGGTTCCATCCGAACTGGAAGGAGGACGAGCGGGTTCGCGAGAAGTGGAAGGAGTGGAGGGAGGCCTTGGCCCAGGAGTGGGACAGAGCAGGCTAGTGAAAAAAAAAAACGTCTGTCCTATCAATGCCATTCAACTTTTCAGAGCCGAAAGATCCGTGTAGCACTGTAATTTAATTTATTTAGTGCCCATAAAGATAACACAGACCAAAAAATCTTCGATAAGATTCCATATTCATTATTTTGTAATATGGAGATCAGAGAACATTATGATATCACTTTTTCGCTTTTAATTTGTTTATATTTTGTATGTGTAATGGTGCGTGAAGCGAAAAAAATGGATTGTTTAATAGTAAGTGATTGTGATTGCTTATTAATAAGTCTCTGTGTTGTTTGAATTTGATTAGGAAGTACTTAATGAGATTGATAAATACCTATAAATCTTTGCTTTATACCAAAATACTAGTTGTGGTTACTAGTTGTTATTTATTAGGGAGTTTGTATTTAATTATTCGACTGCCAAAATGTATTTAATTCCATTTAACTGATGAAGTGTTAATCAAAGTTCTACAAATTCGAAGTGAATATTTAATCTTTAATTCAAAGCCGTGTAAAAACTTTTGTTTTTCCGAATACTTATGTAGGTACACTGCAAAAACTTCCACCACCACACACATATAGCTTACACAGAAACTTTCTTGAACGATATTACAAAATAAAAAAACAGTTTCACACACCAAAAAAGTTCAAAACACCAGCCAAAAAAGGACCCAAATCCGCCAATCGATCAGCTCATAAGCCCCAGTACACAACAGTTCAATCAATTGATAGTTTAAAACCTATAAAGTGTTATTAAACACTTCTTGTGCTGCCCATCCGTCCTGTTCTGACGTTCTAATCCTTTGTTATTGAGTGCGCGGCCCGCCGATACTTTGATTGATAAACAGTGTGCACTATGGCTCAGGGCAGATCATATGGTGTATTAGTGTTGTGCTGAGTCTTTAGATGTTTAGTGATTGGGGTGAAAGTATTTTGTTGACTTTAAATATGCTGGTGTCGTGTGCAGTGATGGTGATGGTAATGTATGGAGGAAGAAGGCATGCTGAGCCGACCCCAAATAAATTTGTATAAGGGCAGGTGAATGATGATGACTGGGTGATGGCTAGGTGGAATTTTGCAAAATTTAAATACAAATGCTATGGTTACTTTTTTAATTTAATTTTGTTACCAAGTGTGTTAGAATAAGAATAGAATAAAAATAAGAATACTTTATTTGCTTAAAATACAGGTGTTACCAGTTGAAAAAATTAGTGGTTTAGGCACAAATCATATTCTGTCTTTTTAGAGCATGCAAATATAATTTTACATCATTACGATTTTTTTTTTTCATTTTTTTCATCATTATTATTTTTTTTTTTTTTGCGTATTTATAAGGAATATAACAAATATTTCCTAAAGCTAATTTAAAGAAACATAATTATAAATTAGAAAAAGAAACAAAAAAAACATATATTGCACATAAAACCATAGAGGTACCTTAACATTAAATTTTATGTTGCAGAAATTCTTTTAGATTGTAGAAAGATCGAATAATAAACAGTTGATTTGACGATCTTTTGTTGATTTTATTGTTACACGTGAAATACTAAAGTGCATACTTTTTGCCTGCTTACCTACACGCATGCTAGCTAACCTTTCATTAAAGCAAAAAGATAAGTTTTTTTCACTGGCCTTGTTTATAAAAAAAATATACAACTAGAAATATCTTCTATTTCTAATCGGAATGCATCGGTAACTAACTCATAATTAAAGAAAGCCTAATGAAAGTTTTAATGCGCCTCAAACTACCTACAATAAAAAAGTACAGTTACCAAGAATCAGCGTAAAACATTTTATATTAAAATATGCAAGATTCTAATGAAGCGGTCGCATCAATATAACGGCTACACCCGGCTCCGCCCGCTATTTATAAACGTGTTTAGTAATAAAGTGATATGAAATAATCAACGGAATAGTTAGATGCTATCACTTTTGCTACATGCCTGCGTGTACAGTTAGATATAAAGGTACTGCTTTGTAGAGAAATGCGTAATAATAATATAATAACCTGTCTTTTCGTAGTTCTAGGCAATCGGCCCACTTTCAGCCAAGTCAGAGGCCCATGGGCGGCATGACAACTCTCGACACCAGGTTAGGCACTAACCATACGATAATGAAGAAGAAGCTCCCTTTAGCCACCTAAATCCACTGTCGATTATTTTGATTTTCTAAACCTGCACTAGTTCTACACCGCTTGAGGGTTGTTCTTGGGTGTACGAGTTGGCCGCAGGAGTAAAGTTGTGACCGAATTGCCAAGGTTGGGCCAAGGAAACCAGAGGCGGCCAAAAGCGCGTTAGGTTGACGATATCGTCAAAGTCGCAGGAGACATAATGGACGAGGGAAAATTGAAAAGGGGGCTTTTACCCAGCAGTGACTGATTATAGGCTGAAATGGTGATGGTAGACTTAAAATCTTCAGGTATTCAACTAGATTACGACTTGAAATCAGTTTGTTTACAAATAAATCTCGATCGGCATCGAAAGAATTCACAATAATAACACAATATATGTTATAGCCTATCAAACACTTTAATCGTCAAAATGATGTAACTATAACTACCCACATCTTTATAATTATAGTATTGAACAAAGCCGCTTCCCGCCGTCTATACGCTTAGATCTTTTAAAATCCGCAACATATTTTAATGCGGTTTCCACCAATAGACGGAGGAAGGTTTATATGTATAATACATGCATATTATAGTAGAGAAAACAGTAGTATCTACATTGCACCCGTGCGAAGCCGGGGCGGGTCTCTAGTTTCAAAATAAAAAATAGCAGCCACTTGCAACACTGATTTATGCTCCAGAAATCAATAAATAAAGCTAACTAGCAACCCTTCCACTTCTCCACGCGGCTGTACTCAAGCAAGGTAGCGGATTTAACGCTTGCCGTCTCAGATTCACAATTTATTAGTGATGTCAAAACATTATGTAGTCAACAATTTATCGACATTTGCCGCAGGGGCGAACACTGAAAAATCGACTACTGCATACGTCCACGCATAGGAATTGCGTTTCGAATATAAATAAGTATCGATATTCGATATATTAACGGTGTTTATAGTATTTATGTTATAGTTTAGCACGGAAGTAGTGATGTACGGTATTGGTTGGGGCTGGTTAGAGGGAAATAGATGTGAGTATCGAGTTTGTTTGTGGGATGCTAGTGAGGGGAATGAGTTGTGTTCGACGATTGATGGGATAGCAGCTTGTTAGTACTTGTACTTGAGTTGTGATTTGTGATGAGGTACTCAGAATACTGATTTATCATTCATGAAGTCCACGTAAGATATGTAGGTATTAATCTCGTCAATTTGTATGTGACATGCGTTGGTCATTCACCTGTTTGCTGTGAAATTGAGCTCTATCACATACCACAAACGACAACGTCTCATATCTACAAACGTTAGTGTTAGAGAGACAGACAAAACATAGCAAAATCAGCTAGAAGTGTTCTTGCAACTTTCGGAACTGACTGCACCGTACAAAAATCAATTGAATTGATAAGTTGGCTAAACGAAACTGAATCTATGAAGATCAAAATAGTAGTGAAAATGCACAAATAAGAAGCAAATCACATAAAATACACACAATAATCCAAGGCTACTATAATTCCATTCTTTCACCTATAAACTTTAACCTCTACAAAAAACATAAAACTAATGAAGTACGGCCAGTAAATAAATATAAGTACACATAAAACGTAGAGACGCCCATTAACCCGAATTCACTGAGCCGATGAAATCGAGAATAAAAATCGGGACAATGCTCGGTGCAACTGTACAATGATGATGAATGGACTGGGTGTAAGGCTGTGGTTCTAGTGTGAGCGGAATGAGAAGAGTAAGCGATTTATTTATATTCAAAATCGAGAGAATGCGCGGTGAAACTATACAGTAATGATGAATAGACTGTGTGTGTGAGGACGCGGTAGTAGTTAAGAGCAGGGAGGGTAGAGTAAGCGATTTAATCGTAGTAAAAATCGATATAACTATAATAAAATCGGGAAAATGCTCGTGAACCTGTACAATAACAATGAATAAACTAAGTGGAGGGATACGGTTGTAGTGTCAACGTTGTCAAAGAAAGAGAGGGTAAACAATTTATTCATAGTCAAAATCGGGACACCAAGAATGAAAATCGTGACAATGTTCGGTGGACTGGGTCAGAAGAAACTGATGTACACCTCTTTTTCAATTTGATTTTTCGATACCTTTTTTCTTGTTTCTAATGCTTCAGTGTGTGGGTTAAATAATTAGTCAACTTCCTTACTGTTTGCACAGTAATGTTGTTTAAGAATACGTCATCAAAGAATTACTGATAAATTGTTTTTAAAGCTTTTTTTTATTTGATTTCTTACACTTCATATTTATGTAATGAAATTGCATGTTAATAATTATAATTCATGTCTGTAATGATTATACTGGTACATACGCAAGAAGAAAAAACAGTCCGATGAAGTAATACAAAAATATAGAACAAAATCGCTACCACGCGGACCTCGCCCACTCCTACGCAAAATAAATGCAACTCAAATGCATTTTCACATTACCGATCTGATATCGTTATCACAGTAGCTGTTTGACTAATGATAGCCTAAAATCTACCATCATATCTTCACGCTGAACCGAAGTAGGGCGGGCAGGCTTAATTACAAACGGATGTCGTTACTCAAACACCGTTGGGGTTTTAATAAAAATAAAAAGTTGCAGAAGGCCCATTAAGAAAAATACGCATAAATTGATTTCGAGCTTCACAAAATATACTAGTCTCACTGTTATTTCCGAGTGCACCTTTGAAGTTTTCATCGATTTAAGGTTTTTTAACCGACTTTAAAAAAAGGAGGAGGTTCTCAATTCGGTTGTATGTTTTTTTTTTGTGTTTGTTACCTCATATCTCCGTCATTTATGAACCGATTTGAAAAATTCTTCTTTTATCTGAATGGATCTACTTCCCGATTGGTCCCATAGAAATTTTTAGTTTTTTAGTTCTACGTGTTACAAATATTGATCTGAACAAATTATTGCCATGTATTGCCACATTTAGTAAAACCACTCACTTTTAGTTTGGATCCGCGTTTTCTTGGTAAGTGATTAGCTACTAAGTACATACTTTTATCATTGTGATCGCTTACCCACATATTTGTATTTTTTACTATGAACTCTCATTTGTGTGTTTTAACATGGAATAATAAAGTTCTATAATATCAGTGACAAAATGCCAAATTATTGGTAACTTATAAAAATCTGCTTTTCTATGACAATGACTGGCGAGAAAAACCTGAATGTGGCTGACACAAGATAAAGTACTTGTGCCACACAGTCTGGATTCACCCACGACTGGACAGGGCGAATTTTGGTTGTGGAAATGATGCTTGACTCCTTTATTGATTGGAGAGAATAGTTCTGCAATTATTATAAGGTAAGTTCCTTGTCCAAATATTGTCTTTTTTCTTTTAGCTAGTAGTGCCTTAATTGTGTTTTTAATATTATGACGTCAGCGACCACTTTTTAATGGACCGAGAAGTGTTTAGTGTCCTGTTAATGCAAATCGGAAAAGCTTGATTAGGTTCTAGTTCAGACCCTAATCATGAGCTGCTAAGACGTTTGAATATGTCAGCTTTTCTGTACTTGTGTTAAAATATAGTATTGTACCAAATGGTCTTACTGAAACAATTTCATAGTCTTGCAAGGAGTACCTACACACTTAAACTGAGCCATTTCTAATTTGTTGCATTTCTTTTATGCTTTCCAATGGGTAATTAATAAAATTGTAATGATGTATTTATATTTCCTGGCTTTTATGTTAGTATTGTACATACAATTAATTGTTACTTGCAAATGGTATAATGGCTGGAGTTTTAGCCAGCATATGTATTTGGAATTATTTGTTAAGTAAGAACTTTTTATAAAGATTTAGTAATTAAAAAGTGAAAAGGCTTTTTACGATGTTGCGTTGTTAAATTGGCAATTTAATTACTACAAGTTGAAATTTAAATTATCACCTTTAGTATGTTAATTATTGTTTCGGTATTTTAGCGTGTAGGTCTCACGATTTTCCCTAACAAAAAGTCAGTTCTCCTGATCTAAATAAATAATTTATCGTTCTTTTACTACTTAACTCCAAAGCATGACGTTTTAGTTTTACTATCAAAATAATTATATAAAACTCACAGAATTGTTTACCAAAATCCACACGATGAAACTCGACAAAATATGTGTAAATCTGGCCACATTTTACACAAAAACAGAAAACGCATTCGAAAGCTGCAAAAAACAAAAAAAAAACTATTCTTATCTTTTAAAATCATAACTGTTTACAGCCATTCGAATGCGCCCGGGAATCGACTATTTCAAATCGGATTCCTATTTTAAAAATAGAGCTGTCGCAAATGAATCATCGAGTGAAATGAGGGGTTGAAACAAATAAAAACTCGTTGGTTGTGTGGCAAATAAATGGATAGTGTAACTCGAGACTGTGGGATGGTTCTCTAGTTTCTACCCGGGACCACAGCCCGGAGGCAGGCCGCTGTAGGCTTTAGGTTACGAAGTTTTGGTGCTCTTTTGTTTTAAGGTTATTTTAGGCGATTTTCTGTGAACGGAATTTGATAGGAGATATATTTGGGTCTGGGAAGGTGACAGATGGGTTATGAAATTGGTCGTTTTCATCGTTTTGTCTTTGGTTTCGCGAGGAAAGTAATTTAGATCAAAGTTTTTTTCTCTCGTTTGAAAGTTTCTTTGTACATCGATCAGTATATTCGACCTCGTAATTCACCACCCTAAGGATAAATGTCGCTTGGTACGTCGAGGTTTATTTTTTTGCTTTACAACCAATCTGACACTTAGATTGTATCGCTGTTTTTTTTTTCAAAAGTGGTTATGCGATTATTTACGTTTACCACATCAATGTAGACAATATATTAGATCTAAAAATACCCACATTCGAAATCAGTTCTAAAAATATAAATACAAACCCAAACAATAGTCCCACTCGGACCAATTCCTAATTTAAAAATACCCACCAGACCATACCCCATTCAACTGTCAAAATAACCCGTCCCAAAAAACCGTACCTACCCACAGTATACGCAAAAATACCATTCTCGATTAGTCCCAGACACGTTAAAGGACGTTAGTATTTACACCGACGATAGGGACATGGTCTGACAGGGCAGGACCGCACCCGAATTACCTTCGCCAGCGGGTATGATTGAAAAGCGAAAGGTGAGACGCAACGCACAGGGGGATAGAGTTACATTAGACTGCAGTATATGGTGGGACTTCAGAGTAAACGTATAATTTCAAGGTTTTTTTTTGAACAGTGACCAGCAGCCCTAGCAGCGCTAGATAGCTGTCTAGTGCCATCTCTTTCTCACTCTCGAAATAAAATTTAAACATTCCTGCATTAAGAGGTCATAGCAACCCCCCAGAAAGTTAGGTAAAGAGGAAAACTCATTAAGTTAAGGACGCTGCAAAAGTTCTTCCCAGATAATACAGAAGTTGGGCACAGTCTTGCAATACTCATTTCAAACAAAACATGTTCTATGGTATCACATAAAAAAGTGCGTTAATTTGGTTCCGATCGACCTTTGTCCTTTGGAACCATCCAAATCTATATATTATTTACCATTCACCAGCATTCTCCAGTGATACAGCGATCATGATGTTGAAGATACCCCGTAAGTAACAGTGTAAGTTTAGCATGAACGACAGAAAACGTAAAACAAGAAACGGAAACACAATAAATAATACATATAATTAAGATATTTCATTTTAAGTTAAAGTTTACTATGTGTAGGTATTTAAGTAAGTTGTTAAATTATTAAAGGTTAAATATAAGCTGAATAGATTTAAGTATTAGTGTCTATATTGGTAGTATTAAGATATGTGTTTTAGTTTAAGCTTTGATGGTGTCCTTTGACACACTCTTGACACACTTTTGTTTACACTCTGTTTTTTATAAGTGAAGACTTATCGTTGGCTGTCAGTCTCACGTACTATTTTTAATCGGTTTTGTTAGCTGTTAGTCTTCAATAGATGATAAATAAACAAATAAATATGTAACAAAAGAATTAAGTGACTAAACCAGAGTTGTGAGGCAGTGTAAGTGAACACTTCTTTTTTCAACCAAGAAATCATCTGATTTCCTCCCATATACTACATAATCCGAGGTAATCCGTAGGGTACGCTGGTGCTTGCACGCTGCCCGCGCTCACTGCACTAATCGATTTTACGTCTATTTCAATTAGCCGCGTTCGACTAAGCCCTACAGCCTATTAACTGTAAGTACATCGCACTTAATTATTTTAGCTCACTTAGGGTCTATAGGTCCTGAGGTCTTTGATGGGCTGGTTAGATTGTGTGATGAATAGGTCGTGGAATGTTGAGACATGAGGAACTTAATTTTAGAGTGAAGGTTTATACAGATTTTGTCATTATTAGATGAGGTCGGTAGGCGGTGATTTTATGATTGGGTAAGTACTCAATGATGTTAAACACAAGATATTATGTTATGTTCATAGCAGGGACCGTACAACCCCGCTTAAGAGTTAAGCCTTTCGAAGGGGTAAGCCGTTTATGAGGTTACCTCTATCATTGGGTAACCCCTTGAATGGGTTTTGTACCAGAAACCCTTTGAAAGGGTTACATGATAACCTATTGAATGGGTTTTATACTAGAAACCCTTTGAAAGGGTTTCATGATAACCCATTGAATGGGTTTTATACTAGAAACCCAGTGAAAGGGTTGCATGAAAACCCATTGAATGGGTTCTATACTAGAAACCCAGTGAAAGGGTCAAAACCCTTATAATATATGGGTTATTATAATGAAGGGCATTATAAAAACCCATATATTATAAGGGTTTTGTTCGGGTTATTCAATAAACTTGTGCTAGGTCGGTGGTACGGGAATGGCGGCCGGGTGCTCATTGCCTATAATTCACTAGACGGTATTATACAAATAGCGAGAGTAGGTACGAGCGAGAGCTCCAATAACTATAGTTGCGTATTTTGAGTTTTTGAGTTTATATTATATTATTCTTTTGATCTATCCGAGCCGAAAGTAGCGTGTAGACTTTTTTTATCAATTGGGATGCGTTTGCGTGTTTCAAGCTAATTCATTTATAAGGTTAGTTTTTTCTTGAATATTAAAGTACTTTGTAGATAGTTTGAGTTTTTCTTTGTAGATAGTTTGTAATAGTATTGCCTACAAATAGGCTCACTCGCCCCCTGTTACATGAGATTTAAAAACATAACTGACGAATGTGGGTGTACTATTAGTCTATTAGTTACACCTCTTTGGGGAATACAGGCGTGACGTTATTTGTGATGTTTGCAGATATGTAGTTTATGCTCAAAATCCATCCAAGTGCTAAGATTTCTTTGCTAACTCGCACGAAGTTGCGCAGAAGATGGTAGGTAAGTACTTCATAGAGACTCTCTGTTGGTCGTTTGTTATTTAGGTATTAGGTTTCAAAATTATAAAAACGAATGTTGGGGCCGGATGCCTTGTATCATTTTATTATACTTATGATTTTATATTTGGTAGTAGAAAATATTACTAAGTATATCAGAGAGTGAAGAAAGTTCTGATGACGAATCTCAACACGTCAATCAGATCCATGACGAATTGTCAAAAACATCAGCAGGAATGTCTTTGTCACCTACATTCGATCCAGATGTTTCTACGCCTGATTTATTTCTATTATAGCTTATGCAATAGCTTGAATTTTAAAGCTCCCTTAGGCTCTTTAGGTCCGGCTCGCTTCGCTCGCTCTTGCGTTCTCTTCATCTTGAAACTCTTACTCATCTCAGGGGCCGGGTCGTAGGTCTGATTTTGAAGTTCAAACCCGGGAGGGGTTTTGACATCTAAATCGACCCCTAAATCTCGGACAACTACATATAAAGAAATCAACCGATCCGAGGCGGAATGCAAAAAAATTCTCGCTCGCTAATACATACCCGTGTTATCGTAATCAATTGAATGAGCAATGTGCAAGTAGAAATTTTGTCTTTATTTTATTATAAATGTCGTTTGAAATAAGATAAGACATTTAATAAAAACTTTTTACAGTCCGTTCAACCGATTTTGACTTCTATTCCGTAGGCATAAGAACGCCTTTAAAAGACGTCTGCGTTGGACGACTGTAAGTATAGGACTATGACACAAATAAGGTTAAATGTAATTCGTTTGGGTGAATGCGAGCCGTAGCCCCGTAGGTATGTACGTTAGTGCATGACTTCGAACGAGTGAAGGAGGCCTGCTTTTGTTTTTTAATAACATTTAATAGCTTTTACAATTTCGCATGTAATGATATAAGCCACATAGCGATATCTAACTTAAACAAAAATAAAACAATTAATAAGTTTGGTTCTTGTCAAACATCTCTCTTTGAAATTGCTAAGAGATTTCGGCGATTTTCTTCAAAACTTTGAGATACCTACCTAGCGCTTTTCGGCCTAACAGGGCAGTCTAGTAGGTACTCCATTTTGTACATTTAGTGACCAATAATCTATCCATGACACAAATCAATCAACAATGAAGTGGTACGTCGGACCTTTAAGACATAACATCGTTGCGCAAATTGTTGCGTGAATTGGCAAGTAGGTAAGTATGTAGGACAATCCTACATATTTACCTACTTGCCCATTGCAATAAACTATACAATTGCTATTTTGAAAATTTAGATTGATAAATTACGTAACTTTATATCTACATACCTACCTATTGTAATGCGACCCCGAAATGATCAATCGCCATCAATTTATATTGTAGTATAGTAATATTATCAATCGCTTGGTACGTAAACGAGCTATGTGCAACAAACACGTAATAATTTACAATCACGATTGATCATTTCGCAGACCCCTAAGTTTTCACACCGACTAAATAATAATATAGTAAAACTCCGCAAAAGACGTCCAGGTTCAAAAATCAAACAGCAAAAATGACAGCATTTGTTTGGTACTTGCAATAAAGTAATAAACAAGAACAGAAATGAAAAAAACAATAATATTAAGTAATTTCGGTATCCGGCCAGCAAAGCTAAAATGAACTCTAAGTCACATTCAATAAAGCTCATAGATCCCTGTTTACAACCAGCTAGGTAAGTAGCCACAAAGGCGCGCGCCGCCGCGTCAACGCATGCTATTCCGTTTTGAAACCTATGCCCTTCAGCGAGAGATCATATTACCATGGGGTCTAAACTCGAACAAATTATAATTAGTCATGTAAAGAAAATCATAGATTGCAGCATAGGTAACGATTATGAAACAAACAATCACTAAAATACGTTAAATGGCAGATTTTGACTGAAGTAAGAGATTAGTAAAAATCTAAACTTCCTTGTCTACTCATAAATCACGTAATTTCTACAAAAAAAGATAAATGAAGCTCTAGATCAATTCGATCCCATAGAAGTAGCCATCTGTTAATCATTTTCTTTAGAGCTCTTTGCAAAAGATGGTGTTTTACTGAATATGTTATATGTCACATAAACTGCAGCGTGAAAGCTCACTCACACAAATGAAACTGTTCCGCCAACTCGAGAATTTTTTTGTTGTTGTTTTGTATACTTGTCCTTGAACGCACGGTGCGATGTCATTCATATTCGATTTGGTGAACCAAAATGGTCCCTTAGCTTAGGCCGTTCAAAAGAGTTATCCAAATATTATGGGTTTGTGACTGTTTAGAAAACCCTATCAAAAACCCATACCAAAACGGTCAATTAAGCTGGTAACCAAAACGATCAATTAAGCTGTTCAAAAGGGTGACCCACACCACATCGTAAGGGTTTTTGATTGACTGCTAGAAAAACCCTATCGAAAACCCTTTCAATGGGTAGCCAAAATGGTCAATTAAGCCGTTCAAAAGGGTTAGCCACATCGTATGGGTTTTTGATTGACTGCTAGAAAAACCCTATCAAAAACCCTTTCAATGGGTAACCAAAATGGTCTATTAAGCCGTTCAAAAGGGGTACCCATATCGTATGGGTTTTTGATTGACTGCTAGAAAAACCCTATCAAAAACCCTTTCAATAGGTAACCAAAATGGTCTATTAAGCCGTTCAAAAGGGTTACCCATATCGTATGGGTTTTTGATTAACCGCTTCGAAAAACCCTAACGAAAACCCTTTCAATGGGTAACCGATATGGTCCCTGGTTCATAGTTACTGACGTTCGAAATCTGGTCGCGCTGGTATATACATACATAGGTACCTATAGTGCGTAGTTCACCCTGCTTGACGTGGACCAAAGACAAGATATTCCAATTGGGACGTTTTCGAGTCCTCCTAGTAACAAATCTGTCTCATTTAAAAAAAATATCATCGTAGCTACTGCATTGAACTCGATGATGATACTAATGATTTGTGATAATTAGTGGAACTGAGTTATGAATATGGAAAAATGTCTAGGATAAAGAAAGGTTTCTCATCAAAATCGAACGATATCTCGTTAAACTGATTATTTCGTTAAATGGGTTGACATTGAACATGGTGTAAGGGATATCGTATCAGCTGTTCCACTCAGTTCAGTTTTAAATTTTAGTAGTTAGTTTTAAATTTTATTTTATATTTGCTTTTTTATATTTTGTATTGTGTACTTGTGGCGTGTGCCAATAAACGTTTTTTCTTTCTTTTCTTTCTTTCTTTAGTCAGGAACTCCCCCCTAGCTTTGACTTTTACGTATATCCTACTACTGAATCCATGGTGAAAGTTTATGTCACAAGTACACCACACGCCGTGTACCATAGTCTGCTATAGATAATTGCTTTGCTCTTCTCTGTGTGTGAAGACACGTTTGCCCTACTCTGGGAACTACTGACCGATCCCATAACCCTACCATACACAAAGCACCCACTAACGAAGCTGACGTTTAAATATTACCCACTTACCAGAATTCACTGCAAGAACAACATCATATTTTCTATAAACACAAGTTATTAAAGTTCAAGCCGAGATTCTTGTTGCAGATAACCCTAACACTATCTTGGAATACACACTTTACTTGCGTAGTTAGATCTTGGGATAGATAAGTTAACATGTGTGTCATCTTATTTCATTGGTTCAGATGTCAGCACATGCATCGGTAACGTGAGGTTCTGGGTTTGAATTTAGGTTGTAAAAGTGTTAAACAGCTTTTTTTTAATTTAAGGTTACAGCATTACCCTTTTACTCTTGCAAAACCAACATTTGTATGGTAAGACAGTTTTGTTTTGTATAAGTGACTCAACATTGTAAAACTAAGTGCCGTGTAATTTTATTTCATATTTAATTTTAAGTGAACTTTGGTTTAACTTAATAATCATACCTTATGTGACTTGAACTTATATTGTAAATTATTGCTGCATCTTTCTTTGCTGTTGTATGATTCCTTAGATTGGATCTTACACTTAATCCCACACACACCCCCGGTAGGTTACATTTGGCTGATGTCTGGTTTTCCCGAAGCGCCTCACAGTGGTGCAGGTAGTACGGGCATGCGGAAAATATCATTTTTAAATGAAAAGATGTTGCGTTTCTTCATAATATTTTATTAAAATGATATAATGAATGTACCAGTATACAAAGAGAAAGATATAATACGTATTTTTTTTATTTAATTACCCGTGATATTTAAAAAAAAAAACGGCGTGATATTTTTTCACATGAATTCAATTATAAATATTATGCATAATATACAGTCTTTAAGCAATTCTATATAAATAAATTTTAATAAACTAAATAATAAATAGAGAAGATATCGTTTTAGAGATTGGTGCTATCCACTAATAAAGCTTTGGCATCATCATGAAGAGGATAGTATTTTTTATTCGGCACTGCACGTAAACTGTTGATAAGGGGATCTGAGGTAGCTAAGAGCATATTCATTACATCTTCATTACATGATAGACGAGAACATTTTCTTGAATGACCTAACCTATAATTGCGGTAATCTTTATTTCGCACTTCTTGAGCTTCCTCAGATAACATCCCAATAGGTAAGGCAGCAACACTTATTATTTCTTTGCCATGCAACAAGATTTTATGCACTGTATTTGGCATATTATACCAGCTGTACAGGCTAACGTATAGTTCAGCAGTCTGGTAACAATAACTACCAAACTTATCCGAATCAACTAATGCACTAGAATTAATTGTTTGCAATATTATACCAAACCGATGAATAAGTTCTTTATCAACTCTTGTGACTTCAGCTACAATGTCTGCATTATTGAAAAATCTTCTAGACGTGTTTCCATCGTTAGATGTTCCCATTCCTTGCTTTACAAAATCAACTTTTAGACCTAAACGTTGAAACAGCTCACTTTGGATTCTTTTCTTCTCTTCATCTTTTTGTTGCTTGGTAGTTGCGTTTGTTCTCCAACTGGTGAATGACATATTGTACGCAATATGTAATATGCATTCCATAAATTTAATCCGTGCGTGAAGCGGCGATAAACCGAGAGCCTCCGTTTTCACAGTTTTATTTCGCACTTGGTCAAGGTTATTCATTTCTGATGGCTTTGACTTACATATAAAACACACTGCACACGATGATGTGTCCGTAACTGTCTGCGCTATTTTGCCATCTATCATTGTGAACACAAGTTTATGGTAGACTTTGTAAGTCTTTTCCTTTAAACTAATAACAGTTTCATTTAGGTTTGTTATTTCAGACTCCATTCTAGCAATTTAATTTTTCGTGGATTCTGTAGTTTCTTTTTGAAATTGGAATTGTACCGGGCGACAACACCTTGTAGAAGAAGGAGTTGCATTTGTCCAATACACAACAGATTTATTTTCCTTTTCATACAGACGCAGTGGAACTAATGATGTCAAAAACATATGTGAATCTGACACATTTTCGTCAATAAATGACTGTACTCAGCATGACCTGATGATCCGTCACATCCCCACTTGTGTAAAAATGTTGAATTTACACTAATCTGTGTAAGGTCGTCTTCAGACATTACTTCAAACAGTCTTCTGGTTGTGTGGTCCAGTAATGACTGCAAACCTACACAAGCGTAGCTTTCCGTTACATCAATATCCGTGGGGTAGCATTGCCTTTTTGCTTCAAGTACTTTATGATAATCAGGAAAAATATCACACCCAATACTTTTTGCTGCATTTCTCAGTACTTGATATTGATGTTTCGAAAGTGATGCATCAAGTAATAATGCCAACGCTTTTTCTGGAGTAAACTTGATAGTATCCGATGATTCTTCTTGTACGAGTACCTTAGAGGCAGCTTTCTTAATCATTTCTTCAGGGACACTTTCACACAATCTTTTGACTTTATATCGCTTTGTTCGATCGCAACATTCATCAAATGATTTCTCTGGTCGTCCACTATGAAAGCGTTTTGATGGCCCTGGAACATTACTGTCACAACTCACCATATCAGCTTGCACCGAAGATGTCTCAACGGTAAAAATATTTTCAGCCACTGTTAATTTTTTGCCATAAAAGCATTTTTATTTCTCGCTGCAGTTTGCCACTTTTTCGTAAATACGGGTAGAAAATTACGACTCAACTTTTCATATACTTGCTTCCAAACACTTTCTGTAAGCTGTGGATACATATGTTTTAAATTTTCGAGGCATTTATGTATCTCACGATTACTTGATATTATGATTTCGACTAAATCGGCATAGGCAATAGTAAAGCTATCCATCACTATAATAACACTGTTATCGTAAGAGAAAATACTTGTAAGTGAAGTTAAAACTACCGTTCAATGCTATTTATACTTACACGACATGATAAAGTGTTAATTACCCTCATTAGAAACACTTATTAATATAATGCACTTTTTCTTAATTACAGAGCGTCATTAGTTAATGACCTGGTATTTCCAAGATCGCAGGTTATCGCAGCCAAAACTGATGTATTCTTAATCTATAGGGTCTAATTAATCTCCGAAAGTATATTATTACGCATCGGTCGATAACGGAGATTAGTTATGATCTCATGATTGAAAACAAAAGGTCCCAAATGACCTTCTTCACTAAAAATGTAATAGCAAGTAATTATTCATTATATCATAACATTATGTTTACATATTTTATTAATACACAGAATAAACTTATTACTAAACTAAAAATAAAAGTTGATAATTATAGTATTTAGGTTCTATTCATACTTGAAATAACAATATTTTTTGCACGAAATTTGTTAATTCTCGATCAACCTACTTTGGCATCATATAATTAAATACTGTATAATTATTTATCTGTATTAATTTTAGGACTTGTTTCTACTAACATTCTAGTATGTGTGTACCAAATTGTAGACATTTTAAACAAGGTCGAAACAAAGGACTTTTTTCCGCCCTTGAACCAATGTGCGCCTGGCTGAGGTGACCTAATCTTAGTACACACACTCTTATCAATAAATCCAGACTTCAACCAATTACAGAAAACTTTTCTGATGGAAAAATTCGGCAATTGAACTCAAGACATTGTGCTGGGCAGTAGCGTTTGCGATGAGGCAGTCGAGTTTCGTTTTTCATTTATTTTATTACCAGCTATGTCCGCGGCTTCGCCTGCATGGAGTTCGGTTATTGTCCCACGGGATCGTACTACTGGGATAAAAAGTAGCCTATGTGTTAATCCAGGTTATGAACTATCTGTATGCCAAGTTACATCCAAATCTGTTCAGTAGTTTTTGCGTGAAAGAGTAACAAACATCATACAACATCCAAACTTTTGCGTTTACATTATTAGTAAGGATTTCTCAGTTGGAGTTTAGACTGCAGTATGGCCTTTTCTAACGAATCTTTGAATTTTGGAACTGTAAATGTTGTTGTTCTTTTGTTGTATCTGACAGTATTGGTTTAACTAATACTGTCAGATACAAAAAAAGAACATAACACATCATAACATCACGCCTGTAATTCCGGAACGGTTAGGCAGAGATGTACCCCCACAATAGTACACCTAAGCGTATTGAAAGAAAGAAAGAAAGAAAAAACGTTTATTGGCACACGCCACAAGTACACAATACAAAATATAAAAAAGTAAATATATAATAAAATTTAAAACTAACCAAGAAATATTGTGTGTCTCACGGCTGCGCCAAATAGGCCCAGTTCAGCAAAATACCGGACAACTAGTGCCCGACGCTGGTTTTCAACTGAACCTATATGGTGAGTGTGCGGATGTCAATAGGTTTCAATAATTATAAATAAATATAGTGAAAGATATGATAATAACAAATAAAAATAAAATAAAATGAATGGTAACGGCGGAGTAACAACTGCAAGACTATTTAAATACTAGTAACAACCATTTTGCCATATTGCCATCAACCGGACCTAGGACCTCATGCAGACTCATGCAGACTCATGCAGACTCATGCAGACTCATGCAGACTCATGCAGACTCATGCAGACTCATGCAGACTCATGCAGACTCATGCAGACTCATGCATGCTCAGCAAATCGCGCTTGCGACCATGAGCCGAAAGAGGTAGTCATGATTAAGAAAAGAATACTTATGATTAGATAATATTATACTGTCCATTATCACACCATGAGTCGCTTTAATTACCAGTCGCAGCAGTTCATCAATCAAACTGATCTTCAGAAAGAAATTCTGTGAATAAAACATAGCTGTCGGCAAACAAAGCGATCGGTCCGATAACGGCATTTTTATTCCCTCAATGAAACTGTCCACTAAATTATTCTTAGCTCACATAAAAAGGGCAGATTCATTCAATGGTTACAAGGACAACCTTCATCATGCTCCAGTGCCTCCTACAGTACTGCGGTCTCGAAACTTAATACTGAACATAAGAGGAGAAGGGACCTCAAAATGAGCATTCTTGGTCACTAGGTGTGAACAGACATTGGTCCTTAAAGGTGTGAAACGGCATTAAGGATGGTCTTACATTGGTGAAACGGAATATGAGGTGTAACTAAAGCTTATAACGGGATGACACGTACCTACATGATTTTTTTGAACCTGCTGTTCCGTATGTTTTGACGGTGTAGGTATTGCATTTTTGTATGAAACAGCGGATTTGGTTGGCTGAGCGGCGAAAAATTTAATGTTTTGTTGGTCTAATCATGCAGCTACTGAATTCAAGGTAAAAGATGGTGTAACAATGTTCGATGTGTTTCTGGATACATATTATTTTCCACCTTGCTTTTTTCCAAATTATAACGGGTGTAAAAATACCCTGAGCGAAGCCCAAAGGTACTTGTCGTCTCCATACATACGATAGTTTTATGATCTAGACCATACACATACCTTCTAGTTACGGAGATATTGGGGGTCAAAGTACCAACTTTTTACTAGTTTTTTTAACACAAGATTTTAATGTTATAACTTTACTTTAAATATCTCCACGACCCCCGCACTATTCAATGCATCCACCAGCACACTGTTTTGCGTGCGTTACATTGAGTCCTACCGTAAAACGTGATTTTACATCCCTACAGAATGCTTTGGTTGACGGCTTCGTGAAGGGCCCGTGCACACCGTGTATTAGGGATGGCTTCCAGACGACTGCCTATCTGACTTCAACAACCTAGTTACTGGGTAACACGATACCCCCTTCGTAAGACTGGTTGTCAGACTTTCTTGTTTCTGATTACAGAGAAGGAGTGCCAAAGATTTAGAAATCACAATCGTAACCATCGGTTTAACGTGCTCTCCGCGAGCCATGGAAGATGGTTTTTAGCTCGGGATAATTTGACTAAAGGGACACTTTTACGCACAAAAATATGAGGAATCAATAATATTATACACGTGTACCGATTGTAACATAATGAGTCATTAATTGAGGAAGGAAGCATTATTAATAACAAACAAATAGTAACTGTTTTTGTTTGTTTGTTACTAATAACGTTTCCTTCCTCAAATTACAAGCATTTTTATATTTATCAGCCGCAGTACTTGTAAGGATAACTAAAGTGGTCATGATATTTCAATTTATTGTCACCGCATTTTAATAAAACTTTATTAAACACTATTCAGATCTTCACTCGCTAAACAAGTCGGCCGACTGGAATTCTGCCCACGTTCGAAGAAAAAGAAGCGTGAATACAAGAATGTGAACTTTGAAAAAATTGTCTCTTACATATAAATTATAACAATTAAAGTTGACGGTACTTTCATGGCCATTGGTCTTTAGGCTAGCAATTAATTTAAGGACAAAAACTAGTATGAAGGTGCAATGGTCACACGATTCTGTGTTCCTGTATGTCACCAGCGAAGGTGTCAGGTTTTTTCGCTTCGGGTTATTTTTGTCGTAAGATATCGGTATGGCTTTAATTATTGTCTTATGAATAATACTAGCTGTTTTTCGCGACCTTGCTTCGCGTGAAATTATTATAAAAAATATTATTTTCCCGTTTGAATTGGATTTTGTTAACAATTTCATGGTTTTTTTTTTATGCACGGAACTCGAATCTTTTTTCTAAAATAAAAGTAGCGTAAGTTACTCCTTATAACATCAGCTATCTGTGAAAGTCCCGTCAAAATTGGACCAGTCGTTTCGGAGATTAGCCGGAACAAACATATAGACAGACAAAAAAATTTAAAATGTTTTTTTTTGTTTTTATGGGTATCGTATATACTTTCATATTATGCATTCAGTATAAAGCTGTTATTCTGAAATTACAAATAGACACTTCAATTTCATTTATTTGTATAATGGATGATTTCATATTTGAATGGAAAAGGTCTTCTCGGTTATATAGCTTTTTGCGATGAGTTCATTTTAATTCTGCACCTAAAAACTGGCTGGCAAACTAAAGTACTAAAAATTTGTCGGAGCTTCTGAATGAAATGAACTTCAAAAAAGGAACTGTAAACATTTTCACATATTTTCGTTCAAACTCCCCAAAATGGCCGTTCCATTTGACAGCTGATATACGAACGTGTCTTTTAAAAACTTTTTCTGAGCGCCACAAAAATGTGAAGCCATGTAAAGATTTACAAATTTGTCAAATTAAAGTGTTCGCGGAGATTTCTCGCGGTGTCTTTAGAGGCAGCAAAAACGTCGGGTTGCACACAGAAATATTTACCAAGAACTTACATTCAGTGCAATTTGTAAGCGGGCAACACTCACGCCGTCGAGGGTAATTTGATGATTTTTTAGTCGGCTAAGTGTGTGTCGGATTTTATGGGAAGTTCTAAATGTAAAACAGAGCTTTTTGTAGTCTTTTGGCCCGTTTGCACTACAAAACACTAAATTGTTTAACGCTAAACGAATTTAAAACGTCGTTACGTTTCTGTCAATCGTTTAAAGATGACAGAGAGAGAGAGATATATTGAAAACCATTACTTATAAAATAACCTACGTTAATATCTACTTCACTAACATATGTACAATCATAATTTTTATACCACCGTTCGAGCCCATTATCTGCCCATTTTCTCTTGCCCTTAACCCAATTTATTTTGCATCATGTCTTCTTCTTCTATACTTCTCTATTACTTCTCATCTCATCAGACACCTCCTTTCTTGCGATATCATCCTTCACACAGATGGTTTGCAAAATGATTGGTTCCTTCAGACCAGCGTTCGAGCCCAAGAGCCATAAAACTAAGTTTACGTCAATTCTTTGGTCAACATTATGTGAAAAAGCAGGAGTTACCGAGAAAAATACTGTAAGTATCTATCTTCTAGCAAATCGACGTTCTAGCATTCACAAAATGCAATTTTTTTCAAAAAATACTTTTCAACTTTGTTTCAATGCCAAGAAGCGAATGACCGACCGTGAATTCTATTTCTTGATACGTTAACAAAACTTGTGTAATTGTACTACCTAGGTATTTTTCGATTTATAATCTTTATGTTATTAGCTGGTGGTCATGTTCTCAAAATAGACACAGACCTTAACCATTATCAGAAAGCCTGGCTGGTTAATCATCTGCTGATGGCCTAGTGGTTACAAGCGCGACTGCTGCTATTGAGCACAAGGTCCTGGGTCCAATTCCCCGCTCGGGCAAAGCGTTATTGGATTTTTCTATCAGGAATTTTTCGGTAGCGGCTGCAGAGTGGATTTGTGCCCGCTTGATGGCAATAGGCTCCCCTCCTACTACATAGGAATTAAACATAACTAGCAAAATGTGGATGTACTATTAGTTACACCTCTGCCTAAACTTCGGCGATTACAGGCGTGATGTTATGTATTTTTTTTAACTAAGCAAACAGGATGCTGATGTCTACCATGCGATGTTATCTCTTACTGCCGTATCTATAAACAAGTCAAAGTGTTTACTTGAGTAAATGTCATTTTTTTAGAAACGGAAACGCTTTTTATTATGTAGTTTCGTAATTGCTTAAAGTTATGTAAAAAGTTAGACTTCTTAGCTTTGCTTTCTTTGACGGTTCTTACTTCTTTTAAAGTCTTGTCTATTGCATAAAAAAAATTTCACAAGTAATTGCTTAAGCTAAAGTAATTACTTTAACTTGACTATAGATATGGGTGTAAGACGTTAAAATTGCAATTGAATGAAAAATAGGAAGATAATATAATGTTACCACGTATGGAGCTCAAAAGCATTAAAATAACAATAATATTGTAATACCGTTGCACAAACTTGTTAAATGTTAAAACAAATGTCTGAAAAGAAATTACCGTCGTACTTACAGAATGTTCGATTGACACCAGAATGCCGGTAAATTATATTTTCTTTCTTTCCCCGTAATTTCTCTTAAGAAAATGATAATTTCGTAAAACCCAAGTACTTACTGCACTTTGACGATTACATTACCAACACATAAAATTTAGTCAAACCTGATTGATTAACTCCGTAATTTTGTTGCAATTAAACACTTCGAATTCATTCGTAATGTCATTTTTGCTTTGGTTTTGTAGGGATAGATGTCGCTTTTAAAAATATGAAGGGGAGGATGAAACTTTGTTTAATATTTAAAACATACTTAGGTTATATTATGTGGCTCTTCAATTTTCTATTTAAAAGAGAGCGTTCTAATTTTCTGTTTAAAAAGAGGGCTCACAAAAGTGGTTATCGCTTTCAAACTTTTTCGTATTTCTACGCCATTCAACAGGATTGACATATATTGACATATTCAATATATTGACATGTCATTGACTGTCATTTGTAGATCCTTGACAGTCGTTACAGGTAGTCAGTGGCCCGAAAGTCTGACAACCAGTCTTACCAAGGGTTATCGCATTACTCAGTACTAACTGGGTTGTGAAAGTCAGATAGGCAGTCGCTCCATGTAAAATAATGGTATTCAGCTGCATCCGGATAGACTGGAAGCCTGGAAGCAGATGTTCTCACTAAGTTAACGTACATTTTTAGGACTTCTGCACCCTTGCTACAATCGACCCTTGCTACAGGTCGACGACTATACTGAAATTGTTAACAAGTTCTATATATCGGTAGTTTATTCTTTGTTTCAGGAGTGGTCTTGACCTAAAAATTAAAAGCTCGCACAAATTAATTGTTAATGATGCAGTCTTGACGACAAATCGGCCATCAAATATTTTTGACCGGACAAAAATGAGGACAGTACGCAAATATATTCTTACACAGTCATTTTTGGATTTATTCCAAGAGCACTCCGCATTTTTATGCCCGTTTTATGGGTATATAATTTATTCGAGATTTATTTCAAGTGCTTGCACTTAAAATGTGTAGTGGCAAATGCAAAATGTTCAGTTATTGTGACTAATGTATGAAAAATAAACCTAAAAATACCTTTAACCTCCCTTGGTTAAGGTTACCTAGTGGTAAATGACCAAGATAAGGTAAACCCTTTTCATTCGTGGGTGTAGTTAAAGGTGACTGTTCTGAGTAGTATTTTAGGGTTGACCTTTCACTAACCTTCTAGTGTTTATTATATAAAGTGAAACCACCAAGTAAAGGGTATAAAACTTTTATTACCAGATCGTCTTTTAGATGTCAGAGGAGATATATAGCGACAACTTTAATTTGTACTCATCTAGACTTTCATTTTGTTGTGTAATTTATTTTATTACCACTACTGCTACTACTACTGCCAGATCTATGAGCAAATCGGGAGAAAAGGGTTCCGTAGCACCAAACAATATAATAACAATATTTTAACATTCATTCTTAATAAATTTACACTCAACAGCGAAACTAAAGGAGATGGCTAAATGACTGCCCCCAGCATGTATAGGAATCTCACATTAACTCGTAATATTTAAAAAATCATTCATGAATTATTTAGTGTTTAATAATTTCCTAGAACTTTCGTGAACGTTAAACATAAAAAAAGTATATTATTTGTATTTTTGACTTACATGACAAGGTCAAGGGGAAATAACACTAACTGCAAGCTAGGGAGGGGTCTTATCGCTTTTGCAGAATGTCAAATGAAACTGTAGGTACATAAATCGATTTTTGATAACAGGTTTTTCTGAAACTAAGGCGTCCAATTCGGTGTCCTGTATAGTTGCTTGTTATTTTGTTTTCACAGGGTTTTGATTCGGAAAATGGGGTTGTTTTTAAAGTGACAATCGACTTTACTCAATTCCACTTTATTCTAATCAAAATCAAATAAAAATAAATGAAAGCTTCGGACTGTGCTTCTTCGTTTAATCTTACTACCTATTTTGTGTCGAAAAATATAGGTAAACTAAATAGTGGTCGATAAAAACTAATTCCATTTGTTCTTTCAACCTATTCGATTATTTTATTGATTCTGTAACACTTGAAGTTCAATCCCTTCTTTAAGAAAAAACAAACGTCAGAAGCTAGTGTATTATCTATGGTCAGATGTCATACGACAGACAACAGAACAGACTCCGTATCGACGATATGCCGTTTTCTTGTTCGTTGTGCTATTTTATTTTGGATTTTCATTGACCCTGGCTTGTTTATAGGACTTAGTGTGTGCTCGCCTATCTACTGACCTCTCGCTTCTCGACACGGACTTGCAATCATTCATCATGCGATGCATAAACTGCGGTGTGGCAACGCAAAGACTGCGGCGGAATGAGAATGAGGAATAAATAAATAAATTGTATTTTTGTTGTTTTATTTCAATATCTTTTATGTCCTTGGTTACTTAGTGCCTAAACTAGATATCGTAGTTTAGGCAGGATTTATCAATCACCGCATACCTACCTACTAAACGAAGTCCCTCTGGCGCATTTGTCAGTCTGCCTACGGATGTATCAACACAGATTTTGAAGGGGTTGTCACTAGTAGGTTGATTGGTTCTTCCGGAAGGTTTAGGCATACATTCGTGTAGGAAAATGAGTTGAAGTAAAGACAGTTTTCACAGATAATATATAAATAAGTGTTTGAAATGATGAACCTATGTGAAAATAGGGATTAATATTAACAGACACCCAAACAACTATAGATTTTTGTATTTGAGATAGATGTACAATTCCGCTAGGTAAGATGCATTTTTATGTATACACGCGGGCGGGAGTGATTTTTGTGTGGATTGTAGAAAGCCCGTAATTACCTCATTGTAGATGTATACTCACGTACCACCGTGCGAAATCGGGATGTATCGCTAGTCAAAAATATCGTAAATCATTGCAGGAATATCCAAACGCCTAGGTAAAAGTTCACAGCAATATGTCATTTGTTTGCAGTTTTTTATACCTATTGACGTAGGAGTTACACGATTTTGTTTTCAGGATTGTAAAGATATGAAAAGTTCTTGAAACTGTTTTCACGTGAAATACTAATATTCAGCTATTCAGCATTACATATTGCAAAGTTCCATGTTTATACATTACTGGGGCAGTCGTCCATACTTCCATTTAGCCATCTCCTTTGTATTACACTGTAGATATGTTAATAAAAACAAAGTTACTGCTGCACTTGGACGTAAAAGTACCATTTCTCCAAATTTCAAGTGTGTGGTGCCAACAGTCTCGGAGTATGGCTGTGACATACGGACGAACAGACGGACAGACGGGACGAATCTATAAGGTTTCCGTTTTAGTCATTAGGCTTCGGAACTCTAAAAACGAAGACATGTGACGTCTACAAACCCGCGTTGGGCCCGCTTTGCGAATTCCATCCCACTATTCCTTTCACGGATGAGGCTAAGTCCCAGCAGTAGGAAGATTAATTTGCAGTGTGTACCTGTACACACTTCAAATTAATCTTTATTCATAAACGCCGTAGAAATTCCATGCAAAGAGGTTTGAGACAGGCAATGATGTATTACATATTTAAACACTGCACAAACAGAGCCTGCAGGGAACCTAGCCGCCAATAAAGACATTACAACCATGCTAATCGCATTTTAAACACTTTTAAATGGGTTTCAAGACTTTTGAAGGACTAGTTTTTGGCTGCGACTTCGTTCGCTTTAAGGTCGGAAATTTAACCACGGGATCGTACTACTGGGATACAACTACCTTACCTTATGTCTTAACCCATATCGCAGAGGCGGGCCCAGAGCGGATTGGTAGATGTCACATATCTTCGAATTTTTGGTTCTGGGACGGGTGTATCCTGTCGCCCCACGTAACCATTTACCAAATTAAAATCTTTTCATTAATGAAATTTGGGGCACGGATAAACCATGTAACAAGACCATGTAACATGTGCCGAAAAATGGTAACAAACAGAAAGACAGACAAACTTAAACATTATGATATTAGTATGGATGATCAACAACGTATTACTTAAGGAAAAATAATCGGAGCTAGACTCAAATAACACCACCATGAGTGGGGTACCCATCAAAAATCGATTATTTACAACAAATTGCGATTTAACAACCAGTCTGAACATTTACGTTTCGACGAAAGTGTTAAGTGTGTGCGAATGCGAAGTGCGACGTGTGGATTTCCTTTGTACGATTTACGACTTTGTGTGGCAATTTCTAAGTAAATCATCAAAATGTGCATTGGATTGTGTGTGTTCCTCCATGAATTGACCGTTTTTAGGGTTCAATCGAAACAATGTTTCTGTCACAATCGCAGGAACTTTTTTGTTTACAGTATTTTTTTTAATGCTAAAGAAAAGCAACATTTTTGTAACCGATAAAATCAATATTGTGTATGCGAATATGAAGTTTTATTTTCATCCCGAACGGCCGATTTTATTGGGGTAACATTGACACATGTGGGAAAATTTTAATTATTTTGTGTTTCTTTTAAAGGGGCATCTTTGAAACAACTTGGGGCAAATGAATCTCACCAGAGACAGTGCTTTAATTCTGTGTTTTTTTTTTTTGGCTAGCGGTGAAGCGATGATGCGGCCAAGGGTGGAGCACGTAGTGACTGTAGCTGATGTTTCTTAGCAGCAACATTTTTCTTCCTCCTATTTTGAGCACGGAACCATTTACACTCAACTCTAACTAGTGTAGCTATTGTTTACTATATAAGTGAGGTTTTAATCACTACAGCTAGTACAAAAAGACCAAACCGTATATGTTCTTGGTCCTCTTAAAGGAAGGACCACCATCACTCACCTAATTACATGAAAATACATTTCTTTTTACAACACCACAAACCAGTATGACACACAACTCTAGAGTACACTTGACACAACAAGTTTTTGAACAAAAAACGCTCCACATATCTACAAGACGTATGAATATTATTTTTAAACATTTTATTTTTATTCCGATTAATCGGATGCTCGTTAATTAACGGGATCGATTACATTTATTCGAAATGTCACCTGTACAACATGGCTATATAATTAGCAAGATAATTAGTTACAGATGTTTTTTTTTTGAGAACATTTCACGTTCTTCTGTGTTAATATTCTTATATAGTAGTGTGTAAAAAGCTTTTAACGTAATGTATACGAGGTTATTGTTAGTTTTTGTTGGACATTTTTATAGTACTTTGGCTCTTTGATTGTAGTTTTAATTAATGAGACGGTTGACGAATTGGGTGTTGTTCTTTTAGAGGCTGTTGAAGTGCGGTTTAATTTGTTAATAAGATTTTTGTTGTTACAGCTGCAAAAGTTTTCCTTAACGAATTCGTGTTTTTAAAGTTCTACATTTTTGGCCAGTTGGATTTATCATTTACGGGTTTATTGTTGAGTTTATTGTCAGTTTCTCTACACATAATCGTCTTGAAAACACACAATAAAGCGACTCGTTTTTTTCTGTAGCATTTTCTCGGATTTCGCCACACTCTATTTAAGATTTTCAACGAAATCATAGTCATAGAACGTGCAGGCAATTAAGAAGATAGACGAATATTCTTAGAAATCTACACTCAATTTCTCTTTGACGGGTCTATGAAGGAAATCGTTTCTAGGACACAATGTAACGATTTTTCGGAAATAAAACTGTGAAAGACATTACATTTATGTTCTTGAAAGTGTTGAATGGGAACAATAGAATGAAAAAAAAAAATGGAATACTACGGTTTTTATTGCACATCTATACTATGTAAGTATACGAGCATATCTATACTAATATTATTAAGCTGAACAGTTTGTTTGTTTGGTTGATCGCGCTAATCTCAGGAACTACTGATTCGAATTGAAAAATTATTTTAGTGTTGGATAGTCCATTAATCGAGGAAGGCTATAGGCTATATACCATCACGTTGTGACCAATAGGAGCAGAGCATCTATCAAAACTAGGCAGACGAAGTTGCGCGGGTCAGCTAGTTCATAATAATATTCTATTGTATTTAATTTTTTTTTTTTTGAGATCTAGATTTTTTTGTGATTTTACTTCAATAGAGACTAATACAGAGTCTTCTATTTATTTGTAACCGGAAATGGTATCATAAATAAAAATTCTTACTTGTATTTAGAAAACTTAAGTATGGTCATACCTTCAGTACCCTCAACAAAGCAATCATTCTCAACTGATTGTGTAGCTTCTTCAGATCGTTATAAATATAAGAGTATTCAGCCTATAAACTCCCCACAGATGGGACAGGCCACCTCTCCGTGTGAGAGAGTGGGCCATCATATACCGTAAGAGTTCAGTGTGGGTTGGTGGATGATATCCAGCAACCAGATCCTATTATCACTTGGGATGTCAGTAATCATGCAAATATGGAGGGTTAGTTTCCAATGACCAGCCAAATTTTTAAATTAAAACCTCTATAGTGAACCGTAATTGAGTGTCAAATATTCAAATGAAGCACAAATACGTAGTTATGAAAACACTCACATGAAAAACATTTTTATTTCTAATTTGTTGAACTAAATTGTGTTCTTATGATTTCGACACGTTCTGTTACCAAAAAAAGTACATTTTCTTTGATTGAAAATATTATCGGACACGTCTTAAGTTGTGGCTTGCAACAGCGTCGAAATATCGGGAGCTCACAATGGTTGAAAAGCACGGAGGATATCCCGTAAGTGACAATGTACCTAAGTTTAAATATTATCGATTCTGAATCATATCTGATTTGGCTGGTCATTGAAAACTAACCCATTATATCAGAATACTAAATGCTGGCCACACAACTCCAACCACTGACAATTAAACGATGATAGATGAAATACCTACTTTGAAACTCACTACACAAATAAAGCAAAGCACTTTGAAGAGCGGCAACGTCGCGTGGAGCAGATATTTTTATGGCCAACAGATATTTCTTCCGGCCTACATGATTGCGTGTGATTTGTGCGCAATGACATCCATGACATAAGAATCCTGGTGAGGCGCCATGTTTTGTGCGTTCATTTGTTTTTTTTGCACTGTTCTGTGTTGTCATTGACCGAGGGAGCTGAAAATAAGTGTTGTAACTAAGTTTCTTTTAGGAATAATATGTGGGTGTGATCATCATTAATTGATTTTATTAAGTAGCTTTTCACTATACTGTGGATAGTTTCTTATCAACTACCCACCTGTCTCTGTGACAACTTATGTAGCGTTGGTGCACCATGTATTGTTTTCTTTCAGACATCTCTTTTAGCCATTGAAGGCAGAAAATACCTCTTTTGTAGCCACTTGTTATCCTGCTGTGTTGATTTTAATTTCGATAAATTACAGATAGGTATTTAGCTCCTACTTTTTGTTTTATTCACTTAAATCTGCAGAGGACTAGACTATGTTTTCTACATAAAGAAAATAAATGTAAAAAATACATGAATACCAATGGCGCATGATTTCGCCGCTAGAGGCGTTCGTGTAGAGTAAGGTCTTCAGAAATGTCCGATGTCATAGAGTGTTCCCGCGTTGCGCGCTTTTTTATTACGTAGTTTTATTAATACGCACGAGTGTGGTCAAAATTGAGCCATTCCTGATTATTATGACTTGAAGATTGTAGGTAGCAAGTTGGGAGTTCTAATTTGTTGGTACTTGAAGGAAGAATGATTTTTAAATGTTGCATGCTTGCTAATTTTAGGGTCAGTATTGTAAATATGTACCTTAAGTTTACACTATGTCCTTAAACGTAATTAAATAAACTTTTTATGAAGTTATTGGTACTTTAAAGTATAAAATAGAATTAATGACAGGACCTTCGGTCTAGTGGCCGCAAGCGCGACTGCTGACCGATAAGGTCCTGGGTTCGATTCCCAGGTCGGGCAAAGTGTTATTGGGTTTTTCCTTCAAGAATTTCTCAGTAACAACCACTAAGCCTGGATTTGTGCCCGGTTGATGGCAATATGCTCGCCTTCTTCTATTACATGGGACTTAAACAACTGGCGAAATGATGTTGTACTGTGAGGTACACCTCTGCCTAACCCTTCGTGGATTATAGGGGTGATGTTATATTATAATCTAAATCCAGAATCACACGATCTAACCAGATGCGCCTAACGGTCCTTACCCAAACCATCCAATTTTTTTACGAGTTCCTACAACTCTAAATTTAATTATAATTAGTATAGCAGTAGTGACGGTGGAAGGTCGCGTCAATTGCGCCGGCGCCGGTCGTTGATGTCACGCGGTAATTATGCCACCGAGCTGGACGGATTAATTGTAAGGGGTACCGGACATGTGGCGGACACTTTATGCTAAGATTGACTACCGGACTTACTGATGGAGAAATTGTTTTGACAGTTGGTGACGTGCAAATTGATCGGATGATCAAGATAGTGAGTTTGTTCTAGTGAATTTAGTTGATGTTATTTTCCTATTAAGAAAATGTTTAATAATCAAGTACCTAAATTGATGTCTTTTGTTTTTATAATTTCGTTGTATTCATCTAAATCGAATTTACGTAAACACATTGATCCAAGTATTCCATTATATGCAGTTCAGTTGAAAACCAGCGTCGGGCACTAGTTGTCCGGCATTTTGCTGAACTGGGCCTATTTGGCGCAGCCGGGAGTCACACAATATTTCTTGGTTTGGTTTTAATTTTTAATTTTTATTTGCTCTTTTTATATTGTATATTGTGTACTTGTGGCGTGTGCCAATAAACGTTTTTATATCTTTCTTTCATATCGAGTAAATCGGTTTCTTCTAGGTAAACGTGATCGATCCTAGGCCGCATCATTACGGCCAAACGCAAGCTTAGTAAGTATAAATAAATTACATAATACACCATAAGCATCCCTCCTTACTAAGAAACGTATCATAAATGTTTCTCAATAGAAAGGGACTTTATGTACAGTCAGATTTGCATCTGATCAGATTTTGCACAATTGAAAAAATCACAGTGATCTATATGGGTAATCGTAAAAAAGATAACACTGACAAGTCATAAAGAAAAAAAAATGACAGCATAAAGTTCACTAAAACTTTTTAAACTATCTGTTTAGCAGTTACAACGCTTCAACTGATAAACCCATATTTAGTCCCCGAAATAAATGACACGCTATTATTAACCATCACATTGACAGTCCACTGCACGTCAGCCCTGAGTTTCTCTGAAGTGAATTGTACTAATCCATCCAGTGTTGATGACCTCGTACAAATTGCACGGAGCCAAATGAGCAGTTGTTACTTATACACCAACTTATATCTACCACCCTCGAACAGAGACACATGGTAATTTCAACTTTAGTCTCCCAACTATAGGGGAGCCTCAAGGGGTCTTTGACGGTAGTATTATTTTGGTCCTCTTTTACGCGGGGCATCATGTCAGTAGCACCAATAGGTTTATGTTGATGCGATGTCAAATGACAGGAGCTGATATTCAAATGGAAGACTTTGTAATGAGCATGGGAGTTATGGCCACCATCCTGTTTGGATTGGGGAAAAGAGTTCTCGTAAAACATTGAAAACAAACTGGTTTTCTGGTTTTATTTTTCATGAGTTTGGAGATCAACCATCTTATTAACAAGACTGTTTTATCATTGGAAAGGGCAATGGTGCCACCAGTTACGCTAGTTGTTTACGAAAAATGTTAAAACAATAGAAACAAATTAATTTCATTTCTATGTTTACAGATAGTTTCGGTTAGGGACGGTGATTAATATTAGAGGATAATTTCTCTACCTTGTTTTTTGACATTCTGTAGATAGATAGAAAAACTATGTGAATTTTATCCTGAAGTACCTCCAAATAAGAATTTTAATCTTACACATTGGACTACACTATTGGTGTTGAAAATTTCCGGACATTCTTCAAAACATTTACTAAAGACACAATAATCAGAGTAAACATTACACAGCTTTACTGCCCATTCCTTCCAAATATAGCCATAAAAAACAAAGATGATGGTCTTAGTGATTTTTTTAATGATACGGGTCCACTTGCAGCTCTGTAACGGCCAATTCCTGGCCCCTATAATAAAGTTTGACCCGTCGTCTCGCGTCCTAATCGTGGTAATGGCTTGCGTCCACTTGACCCCGACTTAAATCCATTTAGGGCGTAGATAAGTGGCATAGAAAGGTACTAAGTCCTGGTGGGGAAGTCATAGTGGCGACGTTTCTTTGTGACCTGGGTAGACTACGTTTGGAGATGGATGGTGTTGGGTTTGGTGAAAGTGTTGGGTAAGATCTTGATAGAGAACCTATGGGTTTGAAATGTATAGATAAACAACAAGAAGCGTTCAGTGTATAGGACGTTATTGCCTTATTAATGACACGTACCAGAAGGCGGGAAGAAGACGTAGCTGAGAAAGGAAAGGCAGATTGTAGTAATGATGTTTAAAACATTGCTGACTTCTACTTACGTTACTCACCCCTGAAATAAATCTGTTAACAAATGTCTGTATGTAACAACTATTTTGACATTGGTTTATTTAATACATAGTATGTCAAGAAAGAAGGTGTCTGAAGAGATGACGAGTAATAAAGAAGTATGAAAGAAGAAGACGCGCCGACCCCGAGTACATTGGGGTTAGGGCAAGAGAATGATGATGACATGATATGTAGATTTTCAGCGGGTTGTCTGTTTTTGTCTCAAATGCTTTCCTTATAGATTTGAGTGAACTCTTAGCAGCCCTCAAAATTCAAAATTTAGCCTATTAATCAATATGTCTATATTGTTGTGCTAAATGTTGGAACCTCCAGTTCTAAACTCATTTGTTTTTTGTCGTTATCTGTTTACCACACCGAGTACCTACGATGCCCTTGTTCTGTTTTAGATTAAAACAATTGCAGGAAGCACAAACACGCAGTTGATAGACTGCTTCAATTGAGATGGATTGCCACTATTTTTGATGCCAACGAATTAATTCTGCTATTTTCTGTTACGTTAATTGAACCAATTGTTACGTCGGTGTTGGAAAATTAACTGCGTACGTGAAGTTTTGTTGTTTCGTAATAGTTTTAGGGTTATTCCAGGGCCCTTTGTGTGGCGAAATGGGTACCTACTGCGTAGTTGGATTTAGAACTTAATGTACAGAAAATCCAGCAACGATACAAGGGCAAATCATAATAGATTTTGTTCAAAAATATTGGTAAGTTAAAAAAATGCCAGGTTTAGAATAAATTTATTTGGTTTGTTGGTTTGAAATGTCAATGCCCCCGTCTTGATGTTGTTTGTAAAGAAGTTTAGTTTAAATATTAAAAGCCTGGAGTAGCGCCCGAATCAGATAGAATGCGTAGGTAAAAGCCATACAACGTCTAAATAGTGTTTACTCTTGCTATGTACTCTATTAGTAGATACAGGTAGATTGAGAAAAATATAGGTACAGGTACATAATCATAGTTTGACAAATGATCAAAGCCATTAATTGAGACATTAAAATAATATGCACAAGAATAAAAAAATAAACCGACGGCTGATATTCTCGTCACTGTTAATGACAGTCTTTTAGCTCGGGGACTTTAAAAGCGTAATGTCTACTTAGGTACCAGTTCACATATTTACATGCAAGTTGTTTCTTGTTGATTCAACCATCAATTTTGATTATTCTCTACTCTTCTTTTACCTTTTGAAACCAGATTCTGCGCAAGCGTCTCTTAAATTATAGCTAGTTATTTGTCACTGCTCCCAGCTATTTTAGACGGCAACCCAAGATTGAAAATGTTGCTAGATTAAATAATTATATCTGAAATGAACTTTGTAAGTGACTCGTTGACTAGAATTATGATCACACTAATAAGTTTGTCTGGTTAGTCTATTTGGTATGTTGTGAAGGTGAGGAGATGTGACATGAGTATTTCTTGCTCACGGTCTAGGTGATTGAATTTTGGATGTGGTAGTTAAATAATTAATTATTCGTACTCTTATCTACTGGTCTTCTTTTTTAATGAATAGTTGGCTTGTTCTTTCTCTACCGATTAAATACCGATTGCGCTCCTGACTGCCTTGATCTTTTTTTGTGTGCCTTTCTGTAAAAGCTTCGCCGAACTCTTACCTGTCTTGTGCGTTCTCTTTTATTCTATTTATTTTGTATGCACTTGGTCTCGTTTTTCTATCTACTGTGTCTTTCTCTTCTTCCTTCTGTGTCTCTTGGTTTGCCGGCTTATGGGTACTGCCTATTTCCATTCTGAATTATCTGTCATGGCAAAGTCATTTATTTTTATTTGCCCAAGTTATCGTAAAAATCCATTCTTCTTTCATCAAATATGTATATTTGGCCCAAAACTCAGCTACACGAACTCCACTCGCTGATGCAGTCATAAGATCGTCAAGTGCGCAGGTGTCAAGACATGCAGCGCAAGATGGAAGGTGGACCATTGTCTGTTGAGACACGCCGCAGACACACTTGAGATCTGAGCCGTCCATGAGCCCCCATCTGTAGATTTCGTCTTTGCTAAGGGCGACTTGGGTTCGGAGTCGATTTAGAAATTTCCAAGTCAGATAATCTTCTTGTGCATTCTACTATATTGAAATATACACAACATAATATTGGTGCAGACGATACATCACTGTCAAAATCTAACTCAACCCTTAACCCTACAGTCAATTGAAACTTATCCACACTAATTTATATTCCTAACCCGTTTCTGGCATAGATTACCTACAAAGAAATCAAGCCAAGCCAAAATACTTGCAGTATGATGCATTGAGATCCGTACCGGCCAGCTTAAGTTGAAACATCCCAAAATATTTGAAACCTTCTGTTTCTTAAGCTTTAACGTTGATTTTCCTTTGTTTTTCTAGTGTGATTAATTTGGTTGTTTAAGTTACAAAGTACTGATCAATTTCGCGGGGATAGCAAGTATACATTTGTCATGTCGTTCAAATAAATCGGCTGTCGGATTGGGTACAAGCAGTGTTGATGGTCGTTGCTACAGTTATGTCTGTTTCTGTGGTTAATGTTGTTTGTTTGTTAATCCTGAATTAATGGTATGGAATAGATTGGTGTTAAGCTGGGATTTGAAGGAAGATTATGCGCTACACCGGAATATTGATGCACAAACTTTTGTTTGGTTTTCATCCGACAATATTATAACCATATTTTTTTCCAACAAATGTGTTATAGTATATTTTTGCGTTCTGAAAATTATGAAGATAACACTCTTTCGTTTATTATTTTCATGTAAAACAGGAAAAGCAATAACCAAAAGTTCTACGGTCTGGTCTTGTTTAGTGATAAAATTGTCCCATTTTGTTTCTTTTTGCTTTACATCAAATATTTTCCTGGAGGAAGTTCCAGATAGATAATAAATTCATTCAGACAGTGAAGAATAACAAAAGGTAGCTTCCCATACTATATTAAAATGTTACTTCCACTCATTCATTTTTAAATAAAAATGCGAATAAAAACATTAGTGTTCTCACCGTGAAATTCTAGAAAAAATACAAAAATACCTTTGTAACGCGTCGTGTCTTAAAGCCGATGATAAACGCTTACTTTGCAATAGTTTTTACTTCGACTATAATTGGATTAATAATATAGTCATTGAAACTGCAATTTGCAACATTGTTGCAAACTACGCCCAAGAAATCGAAACGAAGCAACCTGAAACAAAGGAATATCAACCTTACTTCTTGCCAATAAAGTTCGTTTTCAGCCGTGGGATATCTCAGAATGATTCAGTACTACCCGTCGTGCTAACAATCCGAAAATACACTCAGTGCGTTTGAAAATAGAACGCAGTATTCTTAATTCAAATTGAGTTGCAAATAAAATAAATTAACGGGATTCATAAAAAGTTGCTAATCACAAAATGATTGACACCGCAGACCTGTAATGACTGACTTAAGGTATTCGCGATTACTGTAATCACTTTTATAAGATTTTTTCTCAATAATATTTACTGATTTCATGAAGGTATGAAATGTGTTACGAATTACCCAGTTATCAAGACATTATCTGGGCGACCGAGCTCTGCTGGCGTGAAAATAGAGAAAACGAATATTCCCAGATATGAGACAAAAACTTAATAGAATACGTACCTCATCGTCATCTGCCTAGCCTTTTCCCAACTACGTTGGGGTCGGCTTCCAGTCTAACCTGATACTGAATACCTGTATTTTACATGGAGCGACTGCCTATCTGACCTCCACAACCCAGTTCGTACTGGGTAATACGATACCCCTTGGTAAGACTGGAATATATTAGAATACGTACCTATAGTTTAATAAATTTCAAGAAAAATATTTGTCAATTTAGTTTGTGGTGTCCAGAATAGTAAAGAGTTATACATCCGGGACCTTATGTAGTTATCTGATTTCGAGAATTATCGGCCGATAGATAGTTTGCAGTCTGCAGGGACTATAACACCCGTTTCTATAAACAAGTCAAAGTGCTTACATGGGTAAATGTCATTTTACAAGATAAGATTTTTATTATGTAGTTCAGTAATTGCTTGAAGTTAGAACTGTGAAAAGTTAGAATTCTTAGCTTTGCTTTCTTTAAAGGTTCTTAATTCGTTTAAATTATTGTGTATTGCATAAAAAAAATTGCGCAAGTAATTACCTAAGCTCAAGTAATTACTTTAACTTGACTATAGATACGGGTGTGCATGTCACTTCGCCTAACTCTTTCTAGTAACCCATAAAAGCCTCCTCCAAGGCTCCCGGCTATATCGCCATTGTAGTCGAGATTTAAAAAGGCAATCTATACAAATAAATAAAATTTAAGTGTCTGTTTGTCATTACAAAATAACAGCTTTTTATTCGGTAGGTACTTATAACAAAAAACAACATTTTTTTTTTTTCTGTCTGTCTGTCTGTCTGTTGTTTGTTCCGGCTAATCTCCAATACGGCTGGACCAATTTTGACGGGATTTTGACTACTGGCGGATAGCTGATGTTATAAGGAGTAACTTAAGCTACTTTTATTTTAGGAAAAGTATTAGGGTTCCGTGCCAAAAAATGTAAACCTTTGAAATTGTTAACAAAATCCGATTCAGACAGTAATGTTTTATAATAATTTCACGCGAACGACGTTCGCCGGGCACAGCTAGTTAACCAAATAAAACTACACTACGATATTTAAATTTTCACACAGTCATAATTTTAACGAGTTTCAACTTTCTTCATCACGCACTAACTTACCAGCTATTACTTAGGGTGTTTTTACTATAATAATAAATCGCCTTGAATGGCACCTCTCATTGGCGGCCATCACTCATAAATTATTTAATAGGAATATTGTGCAATCCTAGTTTTTGTGCTATGCAAGGAATTTGAGCAAATAATTATTCGTTTAAGCATTTGGCTCCATAAATCTTGCTCTATTTTAAAGTAGAGTCAGCAAATATGGGTTATGACAAAATTAATTGGGGTTGACTTACTATTTTATAATAGGAACTTACTAACTTACACTTCACAGAAGCAGCCTGAAGTCAGGGTCTGTGCCTGGTTGATGGACTCGCCCACTATTACATGGGATGTTAATAACTGGCTAAATGTGGGAGTACACTTCTGCCTAACCCTTCAAGGATAGATGTTATGTTATGATGTACTATTACAATTCCAAAATTCCGTGATGGGCTTCTCTGGCTCTCTCTTCCTGACATGATCTTTTCAAGGTTTTCAGCTGGAGGAAGGGAAGTTCTGTAACGAAGAAGTCTGCATACTTACCCTAATAAGATGCATTAAAACTGAAGAATTCCATGCAACAAATTCGCTTTCTTGATGAAAACAAAAACACCTCTCCCAATTGTGAGGTGTGTGGAGTTCTAGAGGACATGCACCACTTGTTAATGGAATGTGTTCGCTATGAGGCTGATAGGAGTAAGCTGTTCAGGGCTTTGAAGTTGAACAAGAACGATATAGGTACATTCCACCAAATATTAAATAAGCCGAGCTCTGAAGATGCGAGAAAGTTGTTCGACTTTATGGCCCTGATACATTGATCAGTTAGATGTGTGTCTTGTATTAGGTTACGATGGGACTGGCATACGCTGTGCGTTATAAAAGTCCCTAAAATTGAAAGAAAAAAAAAAAAAAAAAACTGAAGAAAGCTTTTGTAACTGGCAATCGCCTTCAAGTCATTTCGTATTTGGATTTCGTATATCAACGGGATTCATATAAGCATTACTGTAGCTTATAAAAATCCCTTTATCTATTCTCTTCAGATAAGCTAAGCATACCCCAAGAAAGTTTTCCGTGGAAAACATACAGAACCCACTTGCTTTTCAGGTTTAGGTACAACGTATACTCAAGAAAGTCACCATAAACGATGACTTGCTTGAATAGAAGGCGACCAAATTAGGGAATGAAAATTTCCTTGTTTGAACATAAACTTACATTGTTTTCGTAAAACGTAAGCACTTGTGCGTTAATGTCTTTAGTTAACAATGATTGGAAGATGTCACGTGTCTTTAATATTGTCTTTCGAATGAGTTATGTACACTATTGTACCACCTGTGATTTTATATAGAAGTGTAGATAGATACGTAACATTTAATAATATATCTTTTTGAATTGACGACTCGACATAGATTTCAGTAACATTTTCGTGTATCTTTTAGATTTTACTCATGAAAATAAGACAAATCTGCGATATTATTTTTGCGATTAAAATATTTACGCATGGCAAGCAAAACAATGTGGCAGAATAGCACAGAAGGAATATAATGTTATGTCATTAAAACAATAATTATATTACTTAACCAGTTTTCTCTCCTGCGTTTTCTCAAATGTAGTGCAGTGCACTCATGGGTACTAATAGGGCAACTTATCAATCATAGTTATCCCACAAAAAAGAATTTAATATTTTTTGGTACCTAGTGAAAGGTGCGAATTACCTTACAATAGAAAGCAATTCTCAAAAGAAACTTCCACAATGTATCTCATACTTTTATATGAAGGCCCGTATTATTTATTAGCAATTATCCGCCCGTTATAGTCTACCATAATACATCCGAAAAGGACTAGACAAGCTATTCAACACCTAAAATATCTAAGTGCACAAGAACTTTACCTTTCCGGGCAAAGTTGGCGACTCTTGCTGACGTTACTTTGCCCGGTAATTTAGCTGTCAAACTTGAGAGTGATGAATTGGCCAGGCGTCAACTTTACCCATTGTACTGACTGATTATTCGGCATAGACATGAGCTATTAAATGAATTATCCAGTTTTTACTATGAATTATTGCACCATGGTTTTAGAGTGATTGGTGAGTTTTCTTCTATAGTACAGGGCTTTGATTGAGAAATAAATTACTAAATTGTTTGATTTATATGGGCAATTTTGTTTTCATGTTTTCGTTAGAGTTATTTCATTATTTTGACTTTAGCCTAGGGGGTTCATTGTGTGGGTTCTTTATCGTGGCAGTTTCTTGTTGACTAGTTGTCTCTGAAATAGATAACTTACTGAGTCATAATACTTAACAGGGTGTTGTAATTAAAGGATTAATGTCAGAATCATGGCATTGTGTCTCTTTGGTTATCTGTGAGTTATTTAAGCCCTCGGTAGGATACTGTAGGCAGGTCGCCCTGATTAGCTAGCGGCATTTTTTTGTTAATCTAAGATGGAGCCCGCCACACTATTGCCAACTGCTGCCACTCCAGAATCAGCAGAGGTGAGCACCATAAAAACGCCCAATAATTAAATAATATGGAACCCGCTACTTATTTAATCAGATGGGAAAGCGGAGGATTAAAAAACTATAGTTCCCAAGGAGTTCAGTCACGTCTTACATATGTACATATCTAGAGGTAGACATGGCCAAGTGTCCTGATTAGGAAGTATTTATTAGCTCTTCGTTATCGTGAAATGGTTCGTTGGTGGGTGTCAGGCATGAAGTTCTCGGTCTGATTCCCAAGTCATTTGAAGTGTTTAAATTTTTCCATCAGAAAATTCTCAGTAGCCGCTCAAAGTCTAGATTTTTGTCCGGTTCATAGCAATGGACTCGCCTCATACTACATGAACACTGAAGGCGAAATACGTTTTTTTTACATTTATTGCAATTTGCAGGTAAGTGTGTGTGTCAAAATAATAAAAAAACAACATACAAACTGAGTTGTATGTTGTTTTTTTATTATTTTTTAACTGAATTTAATTTAAAACTAACATTAGGGTATGTTAAATTACTACTAACATTGTATAGATTTTTATCAAAAAAAAATATATATATTTAGAATTTGAATTGTATTGATTTAAATATGATTCGCGACCGTAACAAATATTAAGTGACAATTTCATGAAAAAGTCATTCAATGGGATTAAATGAACTTAGACGATTGTTTGATGATTTTAATTATTCTGAATCTGTAAATGCATACGTGTAACGGTCGCGAATCATATTCTCTTCAACATACAGCCTGCCACAGGCCGGCAAATCGTAAAAAACGTAAAAAAAACATATTTCGCGGGCTGCCTGGGGTTCTACTACACAATAAGTACACTTCTTCATCTTTCGGGTAAGTTTTATACAGTTTTATATAACACGCGGGATGATACAAGTTGTTCTCATAAATAAAATGTGGTAGGTACATACGAGCCACTGTAAAATGGCGAATCGAATTGTTTATGGTCCCGGTATCCCGGTTACTAGTTATTAAGTGAGGATTCTGTGGCCAGCTGTCATACGTCGCGTCATAAATATATACCTACCTACTTGCGCAATGAACGTATTCTGCGCAAGCGACGTGGATGTACGAAGTTTGGATATTTTTAGAGAGTAATATAAATACCCGCATGTTCATCATATATACTGACTAATAATGACTGAGACTAGATTTGTGCCCGGTTGATGGCAATAGGCTCGCCCCTATTACATGGGACTTAAACATAATGTGGGTGTACTTGTTAGGTTGACACCTCTGCCTAGCCCTTCGCGGATTACAAGGCGAGATGCTATGTTATCATAAATATGTGATTTTACATGGTAAGCTCTTGGGATTGGTTTGCAGAAACTAAGTTCACTACAAATGGAATCACATGGGACACGGAACCAGCGATCAATTCCAGTGTTAAACACAGCAGTTTTACAGTGAAAAATATCTGAAAACCGGCAAAGGGATCCTCCGCGAATACCGTAACATAAATTTTTCTACAAGCAACAATCGGCTGCCCTGCAAGCACTTCCAAAGGTATGACAATACCATAAACCACCAACATTATATTTCCCTAAAACGGAAGACTCAGATGCAAAAGATATTTTCGTCTGTAAAATTATTTAAGAATACCTCATCCATCCTCTCCCACCTCCACGTGAAACCTGGGAGCGCCGTACCGCATCTATTCATTACACCGATGCAAGTGTACAATCACCAATTCTATGGACCTGTAATGACCGACCACCGTCTTCAATTATCTACACATTACTAAGCCCGAATCGAACCCACACAGTATTATGAAACAGAGCCTCAGGCCCTATCTGAAATGTAAAAAAAACGGTGGAGTGCGAACCGGATTGTGTATCAAGGGTTCTGTACTACCAAAACTGATAGTTAATGTCCTATTCTTCTTTCTTTATCGTGTGCTTAGTGGCTAACCTGGTGCCAGAGTTTTTATGCTGCCTAACCCTACAGATTGGTGCCAGAGTTTGGCACCAATCAGTAGGATTCATCCACTTTGCAAATTAACATGCAGGCCACGCTAGACATTTTAAATTAACAGATAGGTTTTAGGTGACCCATTGTTTTTGGAACAGCATTAAATTTGCTAATTACTGTTTATGGTATCACAGTTACAAAGACACGGCCTTTTGCCAGACAGATGACAGATGGACGGACCGCGGGCAGACATACGGTGGCGGTTTATTTTATCCCCTTTTTGCAAAGAATCCTAAAAATGCTATCAACAAATTGAAATTATAATTAGGTTTTGAAATAACACCCATATAATAAAATTTGTTAGCCTCATGCAGCCGCGAGGCGTGTTTTTACTTTTCCATATAATGGACATGTCATGACGAACATACGATCCGCCAACGAATATCAATGTTAAAATGGAAGATAACTTTTCACTTACGATCAATTATGTATTTATGGACGATTGATAGTAATCAGAATGTCACTAATTTTGACGTGGGATTGTTATTATGGAAGGCCTGAGTACTTATTATACATTGAGTAGGTATCATACGTTATTAAGACATTATTATAGGTTATGAACTTATGGTCTTTGTTGAAAGAATAACAGCCCAGTTGTATTGGTCACGTATACGGCCTGGACTCCACCAAAGCAGACACGACCGGAAATGTGCGAAGCAGAGATAGAGAGGAGATGTGTATGAGCTATGGTGTATCCATCAAATGTGTACCGTTCACCGCACGCTGAACGTCACGTCTCTTCCCGTCTCCGCTGTACGTTTGGCCGCCGAGTGCAGAGGCTGGCCGAAACGATTACGAGACATCTCTACTCTCTGCTCAACCGTTTCCACGAAAGCTAAACGGAGACGAGAAGTGTAAATAACGAAATTCTATAGATGGAGTCCGGCCCTTACAGCTACTGGTTTTTCTTCAGTAGCGGCCTGGAGTTTGAAAATGGGCTATATGATGTTTTGCTGGTGCCTTTCCGGTCGTGATGGATTGCCTTGATTGTTACATCGGAATGAGGGGGGGTGGAGAGATTGCATCTATAACTGACACTTGTGCATTTTACTATTTCATCTCTGGCTTCTCTGTTTCCCTATCATTATAATCTGGATGTCTTCAAATTTCGAGTGAATTGCTTTCTTCTAGGCAAGCGTGATCCACCCTAGGTCGCGTCATCAGGCGAGTTGCAGCCAAGCGCAAGCCTATTTTGTACAAAATATCTCCTGCGTCGATGGGTCTAGTTTCCGGTAAAACTGGCTGCCGAACCGTACATACCGTAAAAGTAGGACCCACCGAAGGTAGATTTATGAGTTTGAATGAAGGTTGAATCTCAACGATCAACATGCAATGAAACTAGTGTTAGGTTCGCCCTTGTAACAGGCGGTCGCAACCAAACACTTTGGGGGGTCACACAGGGCCGTATCCAGGAATTTAGTTGGGACGGGACACCCAGAATAAAAAAGGCTCATCGTTGTGGGGTCAACCAGTAGTTCAGGGCGAGGAATAGCGCATGCTGCCGCGTGCGATAGCATTGCCTATCTGTGTCTCGCTCCAGCAAGTGACGGTTCTGAGCGACAGAAAAGGATAGGAACACGGAAAATTGTGATTCCATGCTGCTAGACGTGGCTAAACTAGGATGAAATTTACCCAGTCGGTAAATGAATAGGTAAGCACAACATATGTACATCCTGATTCAATGATTTTAACATTATTGTCAACCTACACATGCCAATCTTGAAAATTATGACAATGTCCTTATGGGATTGTTGGTTGTTGCTCATAAATTCAGTGGATATTAAATGTGCAATAAAGTCTGTGAATAAAAATGTACTTAGCACTTAAGTACCCAAATATTCATGTTACAACTACTTAGTGAATTATCGTAAGCGGATACCGTGGGTACACGATATCCCTTGTTACAAAGTTTTTACATAATTATATCCAAGAATTAAATTGGAAATATTCAATTTTGAATCGCGAATTAATATATGTAATTACACTCGTTTAGGGCTCATTACAGTACGTAACTGGTGTTTTTTAATTGAATTCAGCGGTTCGTTTCATGTACCCACGTTTTTTGCCACATGATTTTCATTTTTGATTAATATTTTATAATTTCTCTTTGCACACATCAAGAGCTAATAATAAAGACCCCGGATTATTGCAAAAAGTAATTTTACACCCGTATCTATAAACAAGTTAAAGTGATTATTTAAGACATGATTTTTATTCTGTTGTTTAGTAATTTTGTTTGAAGTTAAAAATGTGTAAAGTTCAGAATTCTTAGCTTTGTTTTTTTGACGGTTCTATTCCGTTTAAATTCCTGTCTATTGCATAAAAATTTTTGGATAAGTAATTACTTAAACTGAAGTAATTACTTTAACTTGACCATAGATACGGGGCTCTTCCATTTTAGTATTCTTTTCTAAGTGCCATCAATAAATACATTTCAATAGGCGTCGACTATCTCATTAATTTAAAGCCTTCTAAATTTTCATCAGCTGATTTAATTTATTATTTAAACACACACTTATTAATGATTTATTTAAAACTTAGAAAAATAAAAATTGATTCTTTTAATTGGGATATAACTTTGATTTTATCTTATACATATGGACATTTAGATATAATTTATGGATTCGAAATAATAAATTAAACACTTGGAAATCATTAACACTTTTTGGGGTCAACTGATGAATATCTAATACAAGATAAAATAGAGTACTTATCTTTTTGATGTGTGTTCTTTATTATAAAATGATGAGTAGCCTTGCACCTGCTTCCTTCGTATTAGTAGGAGGCTTTGCAGCTTGACCAATGAAGCTCTGATGAATAGAAGCAGTTCATCATCAGCCTGTAAAGATGGACAGCAGCTAGGCATAGTAGAATCAACATTCTAGCATACCATTAACATTTTAACATTCTTCTTAGGTACAACTACCTACCTAAAGTTTTTGTTGTACACAAATAACATCATATCATTTATTACGATATCGATATTTCTGCAGAGCCTTGCTAGCTTATTTATTACATTACATCACACCTGTTATCCCCGAAGGGCTGAGCAGAGGTGTACCTAATAGTACACCCACATCTTGTCATTTATGTGTAAAACCATAAAAATGTCCCATGTTATAGGCGAGCCTATTGCCATCAACTGGGCACAAATCCAGACTTCGTGGCTGCTACTGAGAATATCCTGATGGAAAAACTGAATAACACTTTGCCCTAACCGGGAATTGAACCCAGCACCTCATGCTCAGCAGCCGCGCTTGCGATTACTGGACTGACGAGGCAGACAACTAATTTATTTTTGACTTCATATCTAAGATGAGTCTATTGCCATCAATAAATCTACTCCGGACTGTTACTCTGGATTCTCTAAGTCAAAAACCAATAAGACATTGCCTATCTCCAAGATTGAACCCAGGAGCTTTCTCACCCTCAGTCGAACATCCGACCACACCATTGAGGGATTCTTCGAAAAACAGGTTATTACAAACAGTGGGACATGGTAAACAGAACATAATATCAATAATAATATCATAATATCAATCCAACTATTGTCACTAAACACTAAATACCACACGTAATTGAATGTCTAAATAGTTGTAATTTCAACTCTCGATGCTGAAGCCCAAAGTTCAAAATGCAACAGTGTAAATTTAGGTGTCGCCTAGCAAAAGCTTATGAAACAACACAGCCTAACGAATAGATGAGCTCGGATAGCACTTAGTAGTCATAGTGACCTTTGTAACGAATAACTCACGGTGGTCATTGTAATGAACCTACGTACTATCGCGATTAGATAAGAAGCGAGGCTTGGCGTTGTCTGTGCTGCAGTGGCAGCTACGCTGAGATATATCGCAGAGTGCTTCTGTGTCAGGGCGTAAAATGGTGGAAATCAAAATTACCAATACGTATAAGTAATCTTATTTTCTCTAAAGCAAGTATTAAATCTTTGATTTTGCGTTGTACGAGGATCAAGTCTTTCCGCGATATAATTCCACTTTACTAGCCACAAAAACTGGGCCCAAACTGTGTAAAATGCAAGTAACATCGATACGCCAAAAATATGAAGAAGCCACAAAAAATATGGGAGGTCTGGTATAAAAAAAAATAATACCACTCAATTTAGGTAGTACCGGAAAAACACGGTATTGACAGAAAAAAAAAACATCTTGGCTGATGAAAATATTCGCGACTGGATTGGCGTCACGAGTGCTGCTAAGCAGTTTCACATTGCAAGAGACGAGAGCAATATTATTAATTGCAGAGGCACCAAAAGATGAAGTAGAAAAATCTAGGTAGAGCACAAAACCTTTTCTAATTTCACCAGTCATTCAAACGTGTAACTTACAAATTACAGGCATGGAATTGGACCTCAACTAAAAGGTCTAAGCAACGAATTGAGTCACACTAGTGTACCAAGAAACCTACTATAGTAGAACCTACTCTCAATTCACTAAGAAAATAACAACAATTTCAAAAATCATTTCCATATCCCGCAGTACACATCACACCTAAGGCCCTGTACTCACGTGCGATTAATCATAAAGCCCCGCCCAGACGCGTCGACAGCGTCGCGTGACCGCTCCGTGCCCACTCCGCAATCACCCGGACACTCAGATATCAGATACTTGGTTTTAGCATCTGCTGTTAAACGTCCAATGCAAACCCACCCTTAGTCCAACACGCATAGATTTAAAATCATTTATAGCTGCTAATTAATGTGTGTTTAGTAAATAATTGTTTAGAAAATCTCTTTGGGGTCTGTTGAGACTTCCGTGAAGATCTAGGCAGGAAGGTAGGTAATACATCAACTGCCTGTCTGCCTAGGCAGGTTGTTAGTACTGAGAAATGAGTTATTCTTGCCTGTAGGTGATTGAGTAACAAATGGTTGGTATTAGTTGTCTTCATGGAAACTTGCTTGTGTTGCAATTACGTACTTCGTTGTTTTCTTCATGGGCTAATGGAGTTTATGTAACTGAGACGTTTGTCGATTTTCTCTGACACTGCTTGGTAATTTCAACAGGGCAATAATATATTTGCAATAATTTAGCTGAATGTTAGTGAAAACGCGCATTATATACTTTCTTTGGCACAGTCATAACATAATAGTATTGAATAATAAACTAAACATTAAAAAAAGAAGCTTTTATTAAAATTAAAAGAAGAAAATTAGGTTTATCTATCAACATTGAACGCGTATACAAAGTTTCCGTTGAGGAGTCCTCTCGTGAGGAGGCAATATTGGCTGCAGGATTAAATCATGTCTGTCATAAAATTTACTGTCACCAGAATCAAAAGTACCCAGTTATGTTGGGGTCGGCTTCCAGTCTTGCCAGATTCAGCTGTATACCAGTATTTTACATGGAGCGACTGCCTATCTGAGCTCCACAACGCAGTTAGTACTGGGTAATACGATACCCTAAGTCTGGTTGTCAGACTTTCGGGCCACTGACTACGTGTAACGACTATTTTGAAGATCTACAAATGACAGCCACGGAAGAACTCGGTATGTAATGATGGTCTCCCATCCACAGATCGACCTTGGCAAGCGCGGCTTAACCTTGAAGATCGACCCGTGCGGCTGTTATTATGCCACGAGCTCCTATATAAAATCTAAGTATCTCTTTAAATTCGCATTATCATTTCAAAGAAACAAAATTGAACAGTCATGGATTTTATACAGCTCACAAAACATATTTAAATTTAAATTTTAGTGTATTAATGCAACATGCACGCCGTGCACGGTGTATTAGCGTTGCGACTTGCGACAAAAAGCGTCAAGACATTTATGTCGCGCCATTAGTGCGCATCTGCCCTAATTGTATTTGAGTTTAGACTTTTTAAATTTAATGAGGCAGGTGTGATTTTTATTACTTACAATTTTTGATTTTTCCTTTGTTCTGGAGAAAGTTGAAGTTTTAAATTATTTTTGTTTTTATTATTGAGAAAATAACTATGCTGATGTTTACGTACTTATTTATTTATTTTAAGCAAGTTGAAGTATATCACCTATAGATGAGAACTGTAATAAACTAGATCGATTTTGAATAATAAATATTCGTCTATCTTTTTCTTCATCATGTGGTTAGTGACTAATCTGGTGTCAGAGTTTTTATGCCGCCCATGGGCCTCTGACTTGGCCTCACATGCCGTGGACAAATATTTCTCAGGCATGCTGGTTTCCTCACGATGTTTTCCTTCACCGAAGCCAGTGATACTTATAAAATACGCACATGACTCCGAAAAATCAGAGGTGCGTGTCTTGGGTTTGAACTCGAGACCAACGCATCGCAATGCTGCATGCATTCATCATCATTCATGCATGCATTTCATAAAAGTTTTTCAATCTCATAGAAATATAGATAAAACATAGATTTGTCCTATATTTTTAAATTGCTTCGGTTCACTTAAACTTGTTCTACGACAAACAGTAGTTTAGCAATAGCCATTGAGACCGAGCCAATAATACAAAACAAACAAAAGAGAAAATACAAAACTGAACCGTCTTTTCCCGTTGCAACCCTAGACTAATTCCTAAAGTACCTTTTACTTAAATAAAACACAAAATACACAACAATACACACAATCCATTTAGCCATTTGAAAACATTACGGGAGAGTCGGAAAACATGACTCTACTTCACAAATTAGAAAACGAAATTAACTACAAATATACCAAAACATGCACTTTAGACTACCCCTATTTTTTTACCAATAAAGACCAATATCGTTTGAGTAAGGTGTTCCAGTAACTTGGTATAATCAAGTCATGCATTAAGGTAATTGCATGTGGCTCCCATAGCTTTGTTATTAAAAAAACATTAGAGGATGTCATATTAATTACTTTATAAGAAACGTCAGTTAAATTACAATTGAAGCGGGTTTCATATACGTTTGTTAAACCTCTTAATTGTATTGTTTTTAGATTCAAAAGTAATTAGGCGTTATTAAATTTATTTGAAATGGTTTTTTGGTTAATATTGTTTTAATTGGGACTTTGGTGGTATATTTGAGTACACCTAATCTGTGATTTTGTAGGCAAGTAAGTTGCTTCTAATTTCAGTGTCAAGGTTGGTCCCTGAATGGGTGACCAACTATTACATCCCGAGTTTCCTTCATGCCTCGGAAAGCACGACAAGCCGTTGGTCCCGGCTGTCAATTGTAGATCTTTGACAGTCCTTACAGGTAGTCAGTGACCAAAAGTGTGACAATCACTTTTAATAAGAGGTATCGTATTAGGTACCAAGTACTAACTGGGTTGTGGAGGTCAGTTAGGCAGTCGCTCCATGTAAAATACTGGTATCAGCTGCATCCGGTTAGACTGGAAGCCGACCCCAAAATGGTGACTAGGCAGTTGATGATGACTCTTATTTTTCGGTTTAGTTAGTGCCAATGGTGCCTATACAGCGCATTCGCCTTGTCCCTGAAACGACCTTATTTCCCATAAATATTTTCGTTGGAAATCATTAAAAAAAAAATTTAATGTCAACAAATTATGATCTCTTATGATTAATTAATCCGGTTATACAAAATTTCACATTCTGCTTCTTAAAAAAAATAAATAGTAATCACTACATTACATTACTCGTACATACAGCCGGCGCTTAAAATAGTCTCGTCAAATGTTTTAACCTCTAATTTAAACAGTAAAGTGTGGCGGTATTCTTGTCACTCTCGAGTTTACAACCAGAATAGAAGAATTTTGAGTATTGTACATACAGATGCGACTATAGCTCACAGTTTCATGCCTACACGAAACAAAACTTGAATTTACGTCATGATAATTGACCTGCGTCAAATGCATAAATATGTACAACTGAAAAAAAAAACATTTAAAATATACAGCCACGGAGTCTAGATTTGTGCCCGGTTGATGGCAATAAGCTCGCCCCTATTATATGGGACTGAAACATAAGTGGTGGAATGTGGGTGTACTAATAGGTACACCTTTGCCTAAACCTTCGCGGATTACGGGCGTGATATTGTATTACTTCAAATCTTCAGCTATTAATATAAAATTTAGAATTACTTAATAGATCACAGAACCAAAGGTAGCTACTTATTCCATTGATTTGTGTTGAGTGACATGATACGCTGATGACTGGACACTGAGGTTGGAGACAGATAGGCAGTAAACTCGACCTTCAAGAATGTCACATCTGCGCAGACACTACTCTTCATACACCACCACTAATTGTTGTTTGATTAATGACTGTGAAATTTAGCTTTTTAATTAAAATGGACGCGTGTCAGAGAAACACGAAACACGTCGTTCTGTGTAAACATACCTTTATTTTTGTTATAATTTCCAACACTTGAAATATCACTTTATTTTGAGATGTAAGTAAGCTGATACGGTTCTATTTTACGAATTTCTTTGATGTATTTCTTATGAACACATTTTTTTTAGATTTCGGTTGATAAAAATTATCTATTTTCTTAATTTTAGCACAAAGTAGAATAAAACTTTCGATAATAGAAGTTTCCTCAACGAAACATAAATAATTTTCTTGTTCCTATTCGTGAGGTTTAGTACCAGTAAATTTTCAATGACACCAAAAATGATTTTTATACGATTTTACACTGCGTCTTGGAATAGTTCGAGTTAACTCGACTTACAGATAATTTCAAGCAAATTCTAGAAGAAAATTTATCATGTACCTAAGTGCCTATCTTGTATCCTATAAAAAGTAGGGAAGATGATGTGGGTTGGAGGGTTGGGGTGGTTGGTTCAAGGGATCGACAATATCGCAAGATAGCCTGATCTGGTAGCTGATAAGATGAACGAATAAAATGAAAAATATGTACAGTAATAATATATTTTTCATCCCACCATCTCGGAAAGAGTATTTTTAATCTTCAATATCTGAGTGGAAAAGCCGTTTTTATTCTCTAGAGGATAAAGTAAATTGAATTTAGAACATCGTGTGCACTAAGTTTGTGAATTAAAAAAAACATTAAACCTATTTACTGCTACCTCTATGGTGCCGAATATATCATACAACTTTTTTTTAATTTGTTAAAAACTCAGACTCGGAACCTTCTTGGTGTTCTTTTTTCAATTTGCTTTGTACGCGGTTCTTTACGCGGCATTTTTTCACGTCATTGTTAAACCTTATATTAAAAACAAGAAACTTGAAAACAAATGAAAAAACTAAAATGAGTGATTCTAGCGACGAGTTAGTTTGCTTGACGCCAACAGAATTGACTGAAACTGTTAATAATGCGCAAATGAGCTTTCTCCCTCAACAATCACGCGAGAAGTATTTAAAACAGTACGATATGTTCAACACGTGGCGACTAGCAAAAGGAGCCAAAACTTTCTCAGAAAACGTTTTGCTGGCATATTTTATAGAATTATCCGAGAACAAGAAAGCAAGCACTCTATGGAGTACGTATTCGATGCTAAAAGCAACAATAAAGATGAAAAAAGACAAACATATCGATACCTATCCTAAATTAGTGGCATTTTTAAAAAGAGCCTCATCTGGTCATCAACCAAAAAAATCGAAGGTTTTCACAGTATCTGATATTGAAAAGTTTCTTAACGAAGCACCCGATTCCGTATATTTGGCGGCAAAAGTAAGTCAGTTGCACATTCAGTATCTACTTAAGTATATTAATCTCAATTAAATAGTATAATTAGTAGATGTTGATAGGCATAATTATGCGTTCATATCAATTTTATTCATTTATCTACTACAATACTCTTTACGTTACAGGTTGTTCTTATTATTGGAATAAACGGAGCATGTCGAACTAATGAACTAACACAACTTAATGTCAAAAACATTGAGAAACATTCAGATGACTTACTATTAATTAATTTACCTAATACAAAGACAAAAAGAGACCGCAACTTCGTCATTCGCAAGGAATACGTAACGATTGTTGAGAAATATCAAGCCTTACGCCCGCCTAACACTCCAATCAATCGATTTTTTCTACAGTATCGCAATGGAAAGTGTGTTAGACAGCCTATGGGTACTAATAAAATTGGCAGTATCCCACGAGAAATAGCAACATTTCTTGAACTTCCAGAACCCCTGTTGTACACGGCTCATTGTTTCCGACGAACTTCAGCCACACTTTTGGCTGATTCCGGAGCTGATCTCCTGTCCCTTAAGCGCCACGGAGGCTGGAAGTCCAATGCAGTTGTAGAGGGATACATAGAGGATTCCATCCAAAATAAGTCTAAAATATGTGAAGGCATCGTAGGAGCCATTACACTGAAAGAGCCTCAATCGGATCCTTGGACTGGCCCTTCTACATCAAAAATAAGCCGTTATGAAACACCTAACCATCTCCCTCTCTCTCCAACATTCACGCCAAGGGAATCCGATGAATCGGTACAACTATTAAGTATGACAGATAGTTTACCGAAAAACAGTACACAAGTGACTAACACCAATATTACAGTACCAAACAAAAATATTACACTCAATTTAAATAACTGTAGCAACGTTACTTTAAAATTTTCTTAATTATACCTTAGTATTATTTTGTTATAATTTAAAGATTATTCTGTAATACTTACCTGTCATAATGTAGTATTTAATACCTAAACTGAAATAAAAGTGTACCTATCTTGTGATTATAAACGTTTTTTTTTTTGCATTTAGTCATTTCCTCGCTGAGGTGGAATGAAAAGTTACGTGTTGCACTCGAGTGCAAAGATTTTTCACCTCGTGCTCTTTTGATTCCCTCGCTAACGCTCAGGATTCTAATTTTGAATCCTTCGCTTGCTCGGTCATCAAAATTGAACACGCGGTTAAAAAGCAACTTTGCACTCTTGTATAACAAATAACTATTACATAATTAAAATTTGAAAAAATATAAATATTGTTCAAGTTTAGTTAAAGTTATAATTTAAGTTTAGATATAGATAGATATTTAACATATAAACAGTAGTTCGTGTTTTACTTTTGTTCAAAATTACCAAATATTGTGTATACGAAGGTCAGAGTCGATAAAGGCTATTTTTTTTTAAGTGCCGATTTCGACACTGGATGCTATGACACAAACCCTTAGAAAGCAAGTACCCATGAAAGCTGCACCTAAACTAGAGCTTTCTCCACTTAAACTTAAATTTTACTTATCTCAACAGACACTTATTTTTTATGTCCCAAGCACTAACCACGAGCTACCAGGAAATACTTTTGACACGTCAATAAAATATGAAAATCCCATCAGTAAAGTGACCACGAATGGTTGGCGGTCGCAAAATACAGCACTTTTCCTGCTCTAAACATGTTTATTGCTTGTTTATTGCATGTTTATTTTTAGCTTTCAGGTTAGCTTGGTCTCTCTCATGGTTCTTACCTCAAGGGTCGAAGGTCTAGAATAAGCTGGTCGTATTAAATAATATCGGTGACATATGGATGAACTGTTTAGTGTTAAGTTTATTAAGTTGGAGTTGTTACTACTGGAAAATAGCTTGGGACGGATTTTATCTACGCATCGTAAAAGCTAGTGAAGAGTAACCAGATATGACATAGAGGATGATGAGGTAAACGATGATACAAGACTTAAAGTGTGTAAAATACGTAAATTCCATAAGTGGCAATCAGGATCTCTGGTGATTTTAAGACCTTAGTTTTAAGGTTCAAAATTGACTGTTACAGTCGACCGTACGTTCGGTGGTAATACTGTGATCTTCAGCTGGTCTAGAGTAGCACGAAGTTTCCATAGAATGCGAGGTCAGCATATATTGGTTTTGTCTTCAAAGAAGTACGACCTATTGTACATATCTAAGACATCACTGTCTCACGGCGACTGAATGAATATGATATCATCAAGGAAAAATGGATAAAAGTAAATGTTCTAAAATTGCAAACGATACTTTTCCGTTGGAGAAGACGGCTTGCCCTATTGTAGGTAAATTACAAGCATGCTACTCAGTTAAATAGTATCTTGACCACCCAAAACTTGAAGCAAAATATGTTAAATCCTTAACATTATTACCAGTAACAAAAAAAACCAGCAGCATTTTCCTCAAGTCATAATTTTGTGCACTAAATTGTTAATAGTGGTGCAAGTGGCACAGCCGTGATGGCGACTATTGTGCGGTTCGCAGCCGTCGAGAACCGTTAATGATGTATTCAAACACCGGTATTTATGTTAGAACCATGGAGTAGAGATAGGTACAGAGGGCTCGCAAAATACATTGAGTGAAAACGCACACACACGTTGACACGCTTCACTCGCGACGTGACACTCGTGAAGGGCACATTCCTTTTACGCAAGACTTGTTAATACAGTGCAAGTTAGAGTATGAGCTGATCAAGTCAGTTACTGAGTGCACTACTCACTGTGAGTGACCGCATTACTACCACACTTTTTGATTTTTACTTGCCACTACTCCTCTATTATCATCGCCTCAAGGCAAACCCTGGCTATCATTTCAGGGAGTAGCTATTTGCCAGTAAATCATGGCAGCAATACCCATCGTATGACCAATCAGTGTAAGCTGAGGTTCTGTCATGCGTGTAGATGAGCAGTATTTGTTTTCAGTCTGTCAGGTTAACAAATCATACTTTGCAACCAGGCCTATATGTAGTTTAAGATTGCTATACGGACCTTTATGCGCCTGTTTTCGATTGTTGTATGGGGCTAGCTTTCTGGGCTTATTTATTCTGTGTTAGACCGGTGGTGGTACCGCACTAGCGTAAATATGGGTGCGTGAATGTGGGCTGTTGTTATATGAAGTGGCAGAGAGAACGGCTTTCGGCTTTATGGTGGAATAATGGTTATTTGGAGTGGCATTAATTAGGAGTCGTCTTACTAAAGATACTAAAAATCCAAAGAGAAATATTACAAAAATGGTAAGCAAGTCATCATCAGTTGGACCTGTTTGAAATTCAGATTTTCAGGCTGGTTTAGTTAGACTGGAAGCTAGCTGACTGACTGCCAAAGTAAGAAGAAGTTAAGGTTATATTATAATAGGTATTCTGCTACATGTAAACACGTCTAAAATATTTGGTTACAAGTATGACGTAGAATCTGCACCAGAGGACTAATCACTACATTGCTCTGTGTGGTTAATCAAAAACAACGAAACGTTGTGGTCTTCAGTAACACCACAAGACCACAACGTCATTCAAGTTACATTTTTTTTGCTCCAATCAAAGTCTAACACCCGTATCTATAGTCAATTTAAAGTAATTACTTGAGCTTAAGTAATTACTTGCAAATTTTTTTATGCAATAGACTAGAATTTAAAAGAAGTAAGAACCGTCAGAGAAAGCAAAGCTAAGAATTCTAACTTTCTACAGTTCTAACTTCAAGCAATTATTAATTAAACTACATAATAAAAATCGTATTAAAAAATGACATTTACTCAAGTAAACACTTTGACTTGTTTATAGATACGGGGGTGAGAATACCCATACAACATTGTATCGTTTACTCACATTCATCTTACACACTCTTGCCTCCTGACAAAAATACCATTATAGACGCTCTAACAACTGTCTTACCACATAATGATGGGTGTAAAAATACCCTTAACGTAGCCGAATGGCACCTATTCTCCCCATATTTGCGATTGCTGGACCATACATGAGAATCTTCTACTTACGGAGAGATATTGGGGGTCAAAGTTCCAACTTTTTCATAAGATTTTTTAAATCCTACAATAAAAGGTAACTTTTCGACACTAGAAAAGTCGCTCCCCAGCATATATTTTTGCGTGGAGTTACTTTAACTTGATTTTCAGACTGCTTGGTTGTTTCATCGTTGGGCGCGTTTCAAACTAAGCGCACCTGAATGGTGCGTTTCGAGGAATACTTTTGGTGCGCTTCATTTAGTGAGGTTCAAAGTTGGTTGGATACCCTAAATTGAAAAAAAAATCTCACTTATTCGACGATCGAACTAATGAATCGAACTAGTGAGAACAAACGGAAATGAGCATCTGACTACCCTTACTACCGCAAAAAACTTACACATTTTCTTTAAACCAACGCGCACATTCATACTTTGAATCCTGCGAAAAAACTGTAATCACAGAGGCTCCTTTTTTCTGCATCTGGATTGGTACTCCTATTGGATTTTCGCATGATTAACAGAAGCAGAAATTAATTAGGAGCCCCTTGCCCGAGGCCTTAATATGCAATTATGGCAAACACAAGGCTGCTAAAAATGGAGAATGTGGAGATTTTGATTCCAAACAACATATTTGAATTTAGTCGAGGCAAGATGTACAAATTTTCGAGCTCGCTTCGCTCGCTCTTGCAGCCTACTTTCTCTTGGATCTTAACTTTGTCTAGGTATAAGTTGGCCTCTTCTGACCTGTCCAAGGTAGGATGTTCAAATTTTCGAGCTCGCTTTGCTCTTGGAGCCCTAATTCCTTTTAATAAATGGTCTCTCAAGTCGATTAAGTAAAATCTATTTCAGAATAAAAAATGTAAACAGTAAACTGAACCCTCCCAAATCCATTTTTACTACCACTCTTCTGCCAACCCCCCCCCCCCCCACCTAGCTCAAAGCTGACGACGCCCTTGTATACTACCACTCTTACTCCTACCATAACAACTTTCACATGATGGTGCAAACGATCCAATTTGCCAGCAACCCGATGAGCAGCCACAGCCGTCACGATGAAGACATTTTGGTCAATGAACAATTGAATTCAAAGACGGTAGGCGTAAGATTGACAGCGCACCGGGACCAGTAGCTAGGGTTGGCAGGCACTATTATAGAAGAAAGAAAAAACATTTACTCGTCTTAAGGACATGACGTGCATAATAAATTACGAAAAAATATATAAACATACAGAGCATAACAAATACATATATTGGATGGAACAAAAAAGTTGACAGTTTGCATGTTGTGACTGCGAGCAGCAGGTTAGGCCCACAGCACAGAGCTGGTTTTCAGTGTTCATCCGAGAAAAAACGTATGGAAGCCAAGAAGAGAAGAGAGGAAGATTTGGGGATAAAAAGACGTAGGCACTACTTATGAGATTATTTTGCAAAGGATTGAAAAGCTCTGCCTTGTGGCAAGACTGATATGCTTTTTGAAGTAGATACTACATACTAAAACGTTTCGCAAGCAACAAAATTAAAGAAGTTTCGAAGTAGAGCACATAATAGAAGATGCAAGATTAGGCACCATGTTCGGAAGTCAAAAAATACTAATACTTATTGGAGAATTTTAAAAGAAAAATATATTGTTTATGTGGCATCGGTATTGTAAACATAATTGGCCGAAATGTAATAATTATTGTTATGCGTTATATTTCGACTGTCAGATTTTTCCGTTTTTACCTTACACTAATTGTAGTTTGACAGTGGCAAGAGTAACGCTTAGTTATGTACTAAGTAACGTTTATAGATCTCAGCACAAAATTCAGACAGGCAGGATAATCTGCTCTTGGAAAGACCACACCGCGTCTTCAAGTTAAAACATAATTTTAGACCACACATCAACCTATTTTCCAAGAGAACTTTGTCAAAGATTCCCACAGCACACTTCGTCTAATTTCTACAAACTAATTTGTTCGGTAGCAGCCCTAATGCCGCGAGCCAACACGGCTCCCGCCATTGTATGCTAATAGGTCTGTGATACGCATGCACCATGAGCGCACGCATCTACGATTTTTTTAAGACGTCGCTTTCTTAGAATTTTGGGACGTGCACATTCGTGATGTTTATAGGCAATTCCGTGTGAGATGATTAGTTTCTGGAAATGTGAACTGGAGATAGAGGCAGGTAGGTATGTAGATGTGCTTTTGTTTTTTGTGTAATGTGGATCTAGATGACGGATGTGTGGAGTCGGGTAATGTGTAAGATGGTCATGTGATGTTTATGTTGTGACTTGAGCGCAGTATTCCTTACGTTTTTGTTAGCATGCTTATCTTCACGCCTGTAATCCTCGAAGGGTAAGGCAGAAGTGTACATATAGAATACGAACATTTCAGTTTTATTTATGTCACAAGTACAATTTGTATGCGGGGCGAGTTTATTGCCATCAACCGGGCACAGAACCCGTGGTGGTTACGGAGAAATTCCTGATGGCAAAACCCAATAACACTTTGCCCGACCTTCACCGAGTCGAACCTGGACCCGGACCCAGGGCCTCATGCTTAGCAGTAAGTAATAATATAGTTTACATAAGTACAGGGTGTAAAAGGACCCCGACGCAAAGACGGTTAACAACTATTCATTACATCGTTCTGAACACGCCACATAGAAATTTTTCATGGCAACTTAAAAAAAATGATTTTTCCTACAAAAGTGCCTACACGTCAAAATGTATGGAACAGAATGAATGTGTTTACAAAATGTATGTATGTGTTTATTTTTAACCGACTTCAAAAAAAGGAGGAGTCACTGAACTGTAACATTAAAAAAGTGGAGAATAACATTACTTTCGGAAGTCGGTGCCCAAAAAGTCAATGAAACAAACTATAGTCACCGACTTGCGAAAGTAATGTTATTTTCCACGTTTTTTTGTGTTTTTTTTGGAAGTCGGTTATGTTAAATTACCGATGAAAAATGTCTATGTTGGGGGGTTCAGAGTAATGTACTGAAAACGTTGTAACCGTTTGCGGGTCGGTGTACCTTCCCCTGTGTAATGTGGGTACATTCAGTTCACTTAATTGGATAACAGATTGATACATCAATATTAGCCATTTTATATCCCTCACTGGGAGCATTCGCCTGTAATGTTACAGTTCAGTGGCCCTACCGTGACGTCTCAATGCAGGAATGATTTAATTCTATTTCCAGTGTCTAGCGTCATCTCTTTCCCACGCTGGAAATTAAATTAAAACGTTCCTGCATTAAGACGTCAAACATGGTAGGGTCCCAGATCATGGCGAATGCTCGCGGTGAGGGAGCACCTTTATAAACAATGACAGCTGACATACTGACAACTTGTTTAACTTATCCATCCAGCTTTCTGTGTTTAAAGCGATACAATGAGTGCCTCATTACTAAAACCAAATTATCATTATCAAAACAAAATTGTATTGAGGTCAACTTTCAAAGTTTAAACAGATGCCGCTGAATTTAAAAACTTTCACACTCGTGTGTTTACAGACAGCTGCACTAAATAGATTAAAAATGGGGTAAGCCATTAAAACGAACGACTGTTCATAAATAAATAGCTGCATTGAGTCCTAACGATTTTCCGGTACCTACATTTTTTATGCATTGTTAGGGTTCCGTAGCCAAATAACACAACACAGCATTTCTTCTCCTCTCAATTATGATTAAAAAAAAACATATATATTTTTATTTGTTTATATATCTTAGTATTATGTATTTATATAAGTAGGTGAGCTTTAGGCTTTGCTGTTGGTAGGTAGGCTTTATATGTATAAGTAAATATTAATATATGTGTATTTATATTTATTATTGTAAGTTAAGTTAGTTAAGGCACATTAACACGTGTGTCTCTTCCTATTCTCACACACTATCGTCTACATTTCTTCTTCATTGCTCCTTTTGCAGGTCTGCTGGCAGAAATTTCTTAAGAAATAAGCAGTACCTTTATACTCAAATATTATTTATTTATTTAAACTTCATGTACAATAGTGGTACATAGGCGTACTTAATGCCACAAGGCATTCTCTACCAGTCAACCTTTGGCTCAAATATAATAGCATTGTGTGCACGAGCAGTGGCTGAGCAATTGGCTGCTGCGCTGCGTGTCGCGGTTTCGATTCCCGCACGGAACAAATATTCGTATGGCCTACTTTACGGCTGTTTGTGTATGTGTGTTTAAATGTTTGTAAACGCACCGACCACGTTACAGGAGTAATTACTAGTGTGAGGCAAAATTTATAAATAAAAAACTACCTCGAGTCAAAACGGGTGACAACGTAGAAAAATTCACGAAGTACCTATAAATGCAGACGTCTTTTAACAAATAGTCAGCTTTGTGCAGATACGATTTCCCAGTACATTAAAATATTTCTTTATTAATATTTTTCATGCTATTTTAATTTAATCGCAACAGCGTTAAAACGAACCACTTTATATGCATCAAAACTTACATCTGCAGGTCTTTAATATTCAAATACAAAGTTACTTGTCACTCTCTTATCTTTTAAACGACATTAGAAATTAAATATTAAAACAGAATGCTATACACTTATTTTGTATGTGTCAGGTACTAACAGGCTTTGATGGAGATAAGATATGATATGGGGAGTACTTAAAGACGTCTAGCTGATAGTAGCATAGAATTGGAAAATTGTACAGAAGCGAATCTCATATCAACAAACATAATTTCAGCCCACCTTCCTTCTGGACAGAAACTGAAGTGGCCAATCTGGAAATCTCGTAACCATTTACGGGCCCAGGTTGGCCGCTGCAGAAATAATCTGACCAAATGGGGTATCATTGACCCGTCCCAAACACAATGAGAGTGTGGAGCCTCTCTGCAGGATATGCCCCACCTCCTTTCTTGCCCATCCTGCACAGCCACCTACACCTTCCAAGATTTAAACGAAGCCAAGGAAAGAGCTGTGTAGGTGGTTCGCCACCACGAGTACTAGTCGGGTATTATTGAGTCCATCCACACGCAAAGAAGAGAGAAGATTTCAGCCCGGAATTACCCACTACTGGGAATATACCTCCCGTTTCATCTGCCATACTTCCCGATTCCCGCGTGTATGGCGATAATTATAGTCAACCCAACGCGCTTTTGGATAACCTATGAAAGTCATGTATAGTCAGAGAAATAAATTATTTAGTAAACTATACTTTCCAGGAACAAAGCGCTTGTGTCGCCAAATAATTATATCCCACTTCACAACCCTGATACGAACAGAACTAGCCCCAATATAAACATAAAAACTTTTTGCAAACAAATAACCGACTTCCAAAAAAAAAACACAAAAAAAATGGAAAATAACTTTACTTTCGGAAGTCGGTGGCAAAAAAGTCAATGAAACAAACAATAGTCACCCTATTCCGAAAGTAAAGTTATTTTCCATTTTTTGTGTTCTTTTATTTACCGTTTTTATTAGTTATCGTAAATATCACACACAAAACCTTGTGTATAAGTATCAATTTCGCAATTTCTTTTACTTGGATGACATATTTTTTCCAGCTATTTTGAGTTAAAATGCAAACTATTGAACCGATTTTGATGAAATGGGAGCAATCGGAAAGTATAATCCTATCAGATAAAAGATGATTTTTTCAAACCGGTTCATATATGACGAAGATATGAGGTAACAAACACAAAAAATACAACCGAATTGAGAACCCCCTTCTTTTTTTGAAGTTGGTTAAAAATAAGGCTGTCAACATGACTTAGCTCCTCAAATAATCTTTCCAATTATGTTGCAATGGGTGTAAAATATCCTCAACGAGGCCAAAAGGCACTTGTTTTTTCCGTTATTGCGATATATTGTTTTGTGTTGGACCTAACTAAGAATCTTTTAGTTACGGATATATTAGAGGTCAAAGTTTTTTTTTTTATAAATGAATGTTATTACTTTACTTATATACCTTCATGACCCCCGCACTATTCTTTGCATCCATCAGGACTATGTTTTGAGCGCGTTACATTGAGTCTCACAGTAAACGTGATTTTTCACCCCAAAAAATAAATTGTTTCCTAGCAATCATTTTGGCATACAGTTACTTAATTCGATGTAAGTATAGAATGCTTGGTTGACAGATTCGTGAAAGGCCCATTTACACCTTGTACTAATATTACGCCCCTACTCAGTAGGCATTAATATTGACTTCAGACCACTATTGTGAAGTGTCCCTTCTACCCATGCTTATTCTATAACACTTAATGACATCTAGCTGATAACATGTGCCTCAGGTTCAATTAGTAAGGGCTTGGAGCTAACAAGGGACGGTAACAAATTATTAACTGGAGAAACATTGTGGGGATTATGAAGGATAGTACTGTGACCATATTTAGGATTTTGTGGGACAGGGTCGCTTGAGTGTTGGAAGCGTTCTTTTGAATGGTGATTTGGTGTAAGGTATATAAGTATAAGTGAGGTTTTTGTTGAGAATTTTTTTTACTTCAATTTAATGAATAGGTAATACACCAACCCGTACTGGGTACTCGTGGTAGATCATGGACTATACAAGGTGTAGTTTTGCATCCTCGTCAAATTCAAGGAGGTAACTATGCTAATGATTCTCGACTCGAATCAATAATAAAATGGGTAGGTAATTTTTTATATTCAAATCGGTAAGTGTACACCACCCGTATTAAAACGCGGCCCGTCTAATACTAGCCCTATAACCGCGCTTTCACACACACAAACAAACGCAGACGTTTTTCGATGAACAAGTGAACCTCTTTTGAGAAGGGCTTCATTCTGAAATAGTGTCAAATTAAAACAACTAAAAAACGAACGTTTATTATTATTGAGCAGGTACCGTAATTTATATTGATTATTTACGCCTTCTATGACAACTTCCTGAATTTTGACGAGGATGCAAAACTACACCTTGTTTACTCTCTTACGGAGAGAGGGCTTGTGTCCCAGCTGTGGGAACTTTGTACGCTGATTATTTAAATGAATGATAATTTTCTTCAAAAATTAAACCATTGCATCCAGTAACAACATTTGTTCAACTGGCAATACTTAATGATCCATGACTCCAGATCTGGTGTATAATTTCACAATCACAAATTTAATTAGATGCAAGCAAAATAAAAGAGTGCCCCTAAGAACTCTCCTAGGAGATTTAAATCCCACAGTAGCAAAACAGAACTCAACTGACGCTCATTCAAAATCTATTAACTAAAAACACTTAAATCTAAAGAATATTTCCTCCGCTACAAATATCAGGCAGCGTTACGTGTAAGAGCGCATTGGCTCGTCGGCAACATTTAAAATTCGCTCATTATCATAATATGCCGATCAATATTCGATGTTTGCTTCGCCGAGTGAGAGCCTATCTACATGCTGATTGCATCCCGTCCATCGGTCCGTCCGATGTGTTACACTCTTTATTAGGGTGACCATAAGAACGGTTTTGTGTCTACCCTGTATGTGTGAGTAGGTGGGCATGTGGGTTCTGTTAAGATTTAGGTGATTTGGAGCTGGAGATTGATTTTATTGGACGATCGTTTAGATGAGTGGGGAACTTGTTTGTTCGACTATCACATGTAGGAAATGCGCAGACTGTTTGAGTTTGGGAAAATTGTTTTCTAGTTTTTTTTTTTTTTTTTGTTACCTATTAAGTGTCCCACTGCTGGTCTGCTTTCGCCCTCCAAAGCCCTAAACTCTTGGGCTTGGTCTCACCAAGTTCGCCAGCAAACAAGATCAGATCGTCACAAAACCTCCGCCGCGCATATTCGGTACTATAATATACACACAGAACTGTGAAATATGAAAAAAACATAGGGACCAAGCGGTGATTGTTTCCAGAATGATATGACGATGGTGAACATAATATATCATCGACTCGGACACAAGTTAGAACTGGCACAAAGAGAATAATACTTAAACGGAACAGAATTTTACTGGCATAATAGCCCACCCTTAACCCCCAACCACCCTAAGTATCGAAATCATGTATTTACCTACGGAACCCTAAAAGAGGATAGTGCAACCCAGCTATTATTTTCTACGAACTAAGCCTTTTTTAGCATAATATAATTAAAACCGCCAATATAAGTTATGGAAGTAAAGTGTTTATATTAAAATCCTGACATGCGTCTACAATCATGTTGCTCCGACATATTAATTAGTCAATAATTTGCAAAATGCTAATGTTATGGGAATTGGAATTCTCAAAACTTATTAAATATTTATGCCTTGGTAGATGTATGAGCTATTCTTATATGGAATGACGAGGTGATATTAAGCTGTAATTTGTTTATTTTTAAATGTATAAATTATGGAGAACACGTAACAAAAAGTGGAAAGTGCCTACTACATATTGTTGAAGTCAATTTATGGACGAATAAAATTTTCTAGAGTTTAATTTGACAAAAAATAATAATTAGGAAAAAGCGTAGAAAGCTGCATAGGTACTTAACATACCATAAAAATTCTCTCAAATTTATTCCAACCAATAAATTCAAATAAAAAATGGCCATTAACCTTTAAGATCTAAGCACACCAAAAACTTTGTCACAACATTATGTAGAGTACCTAGTTACATATAGATCTGTAGATATTATCGTCAGAATAATTTTCTCGCAAAGAATTGCAGCTATTACGCAGTTAGCAAACAAGTATCACTGTAATTTATGTCACTATCCGCTTCGTTTCAACCGGTTAATTACGAATTCTTATTCGGACCTGTCCGTACACTTTTCTGAATCATGGTTGCCCTAGCACACACTTGTGAATGTCGCCATTGCCTAGATACTTAACGTTTTATGTGTATCCCAGTACGTTTCATATTATTATAAATTTTATGAATAAAACTCAGTACATTGACCAGCTATCGAACCTTTATAATTAACACAATAACATGTATTTTTAATTAGAATCTATATTCATATGTAATTCTCTATAAATTTTTATGGAGTTGCGCGTTGAGATTTTTTTCTCAAGTCTTTAATCTATGTAGAATTTTATAGTTTATGAGTAAGACAGTATTTTTATGACAATTTTTTATAGCAATAATTATGGTATTGCTAGTTATTGTAAAGTTTTATTTATTGAATAGTTACTTTTAATAGTGTCCCTTTATGTGACATACCTACTATTAAAAACTTTGTGTTGCAGTTAGTTTTTTATGTAGCTCGGTGTCGAACTTTATAGTTTTATCTAAATTATTTATTTGTTTGTTGGCATAATATTTAGTAGATAACCATTTTGTTTTACGATTATGTATTCATTCCGTCCAGGCAATTGCTTTACCTATAAACCTTGTTTAAACTTTTTTTCAATAATCCATTAAACTTAGAATTTAAAGTAGAAAAAACTTTTTTGCAAAAAAAAAACCGACTTCCAAAAAAAACACTAAAAAAGTGGAAAATAACTTTACTTTCGGAAGTCGGTGACTATTGTTTGTTTCATTGACTTTTTTGCCACCGACTTCCGAAAGTAAAGTTATTTTCCACTTTTTTAGTGTTTTCTTTGGAAGTCGGTTTTTTTTTGCAAAAAAGTTTTTATTTTACCCTTTTTAGTTATGGTATCACACACAAATCCTTGTCAAGTGTAATTTATTGATATCGAAATAAATACTAGTGCCGTCTGGTGGCAACACCATGTAACTAGCTTTGTAATTGAAAACAATATTTGTATAAGTCTATGACTAGATAATTTCTACTTGTCTGTGGAATCTCTTCCGGTAACTCACTTTTGTGAGAAATAAAGCAACGTGCTAGAACAAAACAACTGTGTTTCTATTAATAATAGGTTATGGGCCCAGCTTGGCAATATTTTAGCTAGGGACAGTCGTAATTATTAGTTTAGCTCATTTTTTAGCGTAGGTCGCGAGTGATAAACAAAAATTATCATGTCGACAAACTACTTGGTGAATGTACCAAAGCTAAAAGGGCGGGAAAATTACACGGAGTGGTGCTTCGCCGCGGAGAATTTTCTGATCCTGGAGAACATGGAGCATTGCATAAAAGCTGTTGCCGGGAAGACTTCAGAAGCCGCTGATGATGCGAGGACCAAGGCAAAATTGATTCTCACAATCGACTCCAGTTTGTACGTGCACGTAAAGGATGTCAAAACGTCGTTGGAGCTGTGGAATAAGCTGAAAGCTTTATTCGATGATTCCGGTTTTACCAGACGGATCAGTTTATTGAGAAATCTTATCTCGATTCGTCTCGAAAATTGCAGTTCCATGACAAGTTATGTGACACAGCTAGTGGAGACTGGACAAAAGCTAAGCGGAACTGGATTTCAGATCAGTGACGAGTGGATCGGTTGTTTATTGTTAGCTGGTTTAACGGAGAAATATTCGCCGATGATAATGGCGATCGAGCATTCGGGAATCGTCATCACCACCGACGCCATTAAGTCAAAGTTGATGGATTTGGACGAAAACAATGATGGCGACGCTAGCGGGGCATTTGCAAGTTTTAGAAAAAATAAGGTTGGTAGCACTGGTCACGGCGGAACCAAAGACAACGGACATTCGCAAACGTCAAAGTCAAAAAGGGTACAGAGGTGTTATAGATGTAAACAAACCGGGCACTACCGGAATCAATGTACTGTTGATAAGGATTCTTCAAATACCAAATCGAGTGAACGTAAACAAACAAACGCGTTCAATGCCGTCTTCCTAAATGGCAGTTTTTCGAAAAGCGATTGGTATGTTGACTCAGGAGCGAGCGCTCACTTAACTTCAAACGAAAGTTTGATTGAAAATGTCTCAACCGAACATCCTATCAAAGAAATTATTGTTGCTAACCAAGAAAAGCTTAGCGTGAAGTGCTCGGGTGACGTGCAAATTGCGACGGTTACTGACGACAGTGAATACGACGTGATTGTCAAAGGAGTGTTGTGTGTGCCAAAGTTAACCACAAACTTATTGTCTGTCAGTCAGTTGGTCAGAAACGGTAACCGAGTGGTGTTTACTACCAGTGGATGCAACATTTATAATAAAAATGAGCAGTTGGTCGCCGTGGCGTCATTGACAAATGGCGTTTACAAGTTGAGAACTCCTGAGAGCACACAGGCTACAACGTTTGCATCTGTGGCTACATGGCATCGTAGATTAGGCCATGTAAACAGCATGTACTTAAACAAGATGCCTGATGCAGTAAGTGGCATGGAACTTGAGAAGAAAAGTGACATTTCTCAAACGTCATGTGTTGTTTGTTGTGAAGGCAAGCAGTCACGCCTTCCTTTTGGAAATGCTGGTTCGAGAAGTGGTGAATTACTGGGCATAGTTCACAGTGATGTGTGTGGTCCAATGGAAAATGCTTCGATTGGTGGGTCCAGGTACTTCATTTTGTTCATTGATGATTACAGTCGGATGACCTACATATATTTCATGAAGCAGAAAAGTGAAGCATTTGAACACTTCCAGAATTATAAGGCCAAAGTAGAGAACCAGTTGAACAGGAAAATTAAAACACTTCGCACCGATAATGGGAAGGAATTTTGTAACAGAAGTTTTGATGATTATTTGAAAAAGAATGGCATTTTGCACCAGAAGTCGAATCCTTACACGCCGGAGCAAAATGGCCTGGCAGAGCGTTTTAACCGCACAATTATTGAGAAGGCGAAGTGTTTATTATTTGATGCCAAGCTAGGGAAAGAATTTTGGGCTGAGGCATCAAATACAGCGGTCTACCTGCATAACCGTATTGCCCTTCCAGCGTTGAATGATAAAACATCTTATGAAGTTTGGAAAGGATATAAGCCAGACATAAGTCATTTGCGAATTTTTGGCAGCCGTGTCATGGTGCATGTGGCAAAGGAAAAGCGCAAAAAATGGGACAAGAAGTCAGAGGAGCAGATACTTGTGGGCTATCCAGAAGACATAAAAGGATATAGAGTTTATTGTCCCATCACTAAGAAGGTCAGCACCAGTAGAGATGTTATTATAATGGAAGAAGTATCTATACCTGTGACAGAAAGCAAGGAAAGCAATGAAGAGAGCCTAGGTTCAGTGGGGGACATATCTTCAGGTGACTTAGAAGATACTATGATTGAGAGTTATGTTGACAAGTCTGATGAGACATATATCCCGAGTGAGTATGAAGATGCTGAATCAACTGAATCAGGTAAATCAAAGTATGATGAAAGAGCCGTCAGGTTGCGGAAGAAACCAGAGTGGTATGGATATTCGAACATGTGTGCTGATTCTACTGTGGAAGCGTGGGACGATGCTGGTGATCTAACTCTGCAGGAAGCATTGGCAGCGCCAGAGAAGGAGCAGTGGTTAAGTGCAATTAGGGAAGAACTGGACTGTTTTAGTGAAAATGATGCATGGGAGTTAGTAGATGTGCCAAGTGCAGGCACGGTAGTGAAGTGTAAATGGGTTCTTAAAAAGAAATATTGTGACAAACAAGTGAGATATCGTGCACGGTTAGTTGCGAAGGGATTTACGCAAAGACCTGGTGTGGACTATGATGAGACATTCTCTCCTGTGATAAGACATTCTACTTTGCGTTATCTATTTGCATTAAGTGTACAGTTAGATATGGACATAACTCATCTGGATGTCACTACGGCATTTCTCAATGGTCATTTAAAAGAAACTATATTTATGCAGTTACCTGAGTGTTTCCCTATTGTTGATTGTAACAAGGTTCTTAGATTAAAAAAGGCCATTTATGGTCTAAAACAGGCTTCTCTAGCCTGGTATGATAGAGTCAATGAAACTTTATGTAATTTAGGTTATGTTAAGAGTAAAAGTGAGCCTTGTGTATTTTTAAAAGATTGTCATAATGAAAAAAAGGTGATAGTTGGTCTTTATGTAGACGATTTCCTTATTTTTTCAAATGTAAAGTCTGAAACTGATAAATTAATTAAAGCTTTAAGTGCTAAATTTAAAATTAAAAATCTTGGTGATGTCAAACAGTACCTAGGTATGAGAGTTAATGTTGATAGAAAAAACTGTGTTGTAACCCTTGATCAGGAGCATTATATAGAGCAGTTAATGCAAAAATTTAAGATGTCAGATTGTCACACAGCGGAAACACCTATTGAGTGTAAATTAAATGTTGAAAAATCTAGTGTGTGTAAAGAAAATATTCCATATCAAAGGTTAATAGGATGTTTAATGTATCTTGCTGTGTTGACTAGGCCAGACATAGCATACTCTGTCAGTTATTTATCGCAGTTCAATAATTCTTATTCAGATGTTCATTTTTCTTATGGTAAAAGGGTTCTAAGATACTTGTATAAGACTAAAGATTACTGTTTGAAGTACTCCCAAGGAACAGCGGATTTGGTTGGTTTTGTTGACGCCGATTGGGCAAGTGACGCGCTAGATAGACGGTCATATACTGGTTTTAGTTTCTTGAAAAGTGGGTCTGCTATTTCTTGGGAAAGCAGAAAACAACGCACAGTGGCATTGAGTAGCTGTGAAGCAGAATACATGGCTTTATCGGAAGCGTGTCGCGAGGCCATATATTTGCGTAGATTGGAAACAGAAATAGTTGGGTTTTGTAATAAAATAATTTTATTTAATGATAGCCAAAGTGCGTTAAAACTTGCCAATAGTCATCAGTCACACAAGAGGTCCAAACACATAGATGTGCGTTACAATTTTATAAAGGAAGTTATTGATGATGAGATTGTTGAAACTAAATATGTTGGGACTTCTCAGATGCCTGCTGATTTGTTGACAAAAGGTTTGTCCAGGGCAAAACATTATAAATTCATGGAGACTTTGGGACTCGTTAAAATTTAGTTCTGTTTTATATACATTTGGGTTGTAATGTTTGGAAGTTAAGTCTGTTTGTTTTATTATTTCGATATAGTGGGGGTGTAATTTATTGATATCGAAATAAATACTAGTGCCGTCTGGTGGCAACACCATGTAACTAGCTTTGTAATTGAAAACAATATTTGTATAAGTCTATGACTAGATAATTTCTACTTGTCTGTGGAATCTCTTCCGGTAACTCACTTTTGTGAGAAATAAAGCAACGTGCTAGAACAAAACAACTGTGTTTCTATTAATAATAACTTGTTCTTTTGTTGTTCTTTTGTTTTTCTGTGTATCAATTTCGCCATTTCTTTTACTTGGATGACATTTTTTCCAGTTATTTTGATTTCAAAACCAAACTGCTGAACCGATTTTGATGAAATTTCTATGGGACCAATCGGGAAGTAGATCCATTCAGATAAAAGAAAAATTTATGACGGAGATATGAGGTAACAAACACAAAAAAAAAAAAAAAACATACAACCGAATTGAGAACCTCCTCCTTTTTTTGAAGTCGGTTAAAAAGTATTTTTAAATACTTATTATATTTTTAATCTAAAACATATAGTTAGGTAGGTATAGAACCTACCAATACTTTTTTTTAAATATTGAAAATCTACCAGGTCCTAAGTATTTAGATTTTATTTGACCGTGAATATATCGGAAGTAAGTGTTATGTTATCAGTTTATTACATGTCCAATGCTGATATACATACACAGATCTCCGGGGTATCTGACTGGGAGTGTTCCATTATACACAACTTAGGCCTAATGCAGGTGCTGCGGGTTGTTCGAAAGAGATACCGCGGCCCCGGAACACAAAGGGCGATGAAGAAACATGGGTGGGTTTTAGTCAGTAAAAGTCTGACACTCCCTCCCGCTCAGCCCAGAGCGGGAGAAGTCATTTGATGATTTCCCATCCGGAAAAAAAAGGACTAGTGCAGGTTTGTGAATGTCGCATGTCTACGAAATTTAGGTTCTAGAAAATGCCGGTTTCATCACGATGTTTTTCTTCACCGATTTGGAAGTGAGCCCATTATGTAGAATACAAAAGAATAATTATTTCGTCGCTGTAGAATGAATACCTCGTATGTCAAAAATTCTTATTTTTTTTTTTTTTTTTTGTAAAAATCGTATGAAAACCACGTATTTTATAATACGGCGAAACTGTGAACCCAGTATATGACCACTAGTGCCATCTATTATATTCAAAACATGAGACAAAAGCACGTAAAAAAAATTTTAAACATTGACAAATTAAACGTTTTTTTCGTTTCCTGTGAAGTTTGGTTTCCTGGACATACGAGGTTATCATTCTACAGCGACGATTTATTGTTGTAGCAGCCACCTACTACATCAATAAATAAATATTCTATAACAAAACTGGACTGACTCCTTGGTGCAGTGACCGCAAGCGCGACTGCTGACCATGATGTCCCAGGTTCGATTCCCAGGTCGGTAATATTGTTATTGGGTTTTTCCACGGAGTCTGGATTTGTGCCCGGTTGATGGCAATAAAGCTGCCCTCTATTATATGTGACGGCGTAAGCGATGGCTGAGCGATAGCGCCGTTGTCATTAGGGTTCGGTGGTACCGGGTTCATGATCAAATGTTAAAATAATAGTTTCGGTTTCGGTACACAAAAATCACAGTTTATTATCTAACACAAATTTACATTAAATAACACTAACAAATAATCTCCACAAAATGGGCAAACCGACAGTTTCGTTCTGAAGGAGTGACTTGGTTGGAGTTCCGAGCAAAAGTGATCTCGGCACAATCCCCACTCTACAAAACGACTCTGTCCACGTGCCGCCATTAAAACAACATCTGACGTCACGGCGTTTACCCCTACTACAATGGTCAAATCAGCAACTTGATGTTTAAAAGTTATCGCTTTCTCCGACATATGGATCTTTAACTTAACTGGCAAAATGTGGGTGTAGGTACTATTAGGTACACCTCTGTCTAAACCTTCGGGGTTTACAGGCGTGATGAAATGTAAGTTATGTCTATAACAAAAATATTGTAACAGATGAACGCGGTAAAATTTAAAATAGCATCTCTCCAACATTACCGCATGTCTTCTATAATTTACAAGTGTATGCTGAGGTACCTAAATAAAAATTACTCTGAACCATATACCATTTACGACCCTCTTCAAAATATAAATCTTGTCTTTAAAACTAAATAAGTAAATAGTCATTAGTTCATTACAGATCTTTTTGCACTAGACCACACAGGTCATTTCTATATGGACATCATAGCTATTCCTATTACGAAGTAGGCATACTTTATATCTAGATATTTGTATATTCAACGATCTAGACGAGTTTTCTAGCCGTTTTAAGACCTCGTTGATTTGATATCTGGTGTCTGAGTCATATTTTATTAAACTTAGTAGTATGCTGCGTGTATGCTTGTGATATTTTTCTTGCTTTTATCAGCAAGAGAACTTGCTCGACCAGATTCGTTGACTAGTCGGTCATCCTTGAACGTTCTTTGGAAAAAGTGTACTACAGTATGACCACTTTAAGTTTACAGTTCAAGGTGGCGCTGCTTGTCAAGAAAAATGTATCAATATATCAAACTAGGTAGGTACATTTAATTTAGTTCTGTGTTATTCCTACTGCACAGATAAGTTGGTTGAAGAGTATCTATTATAATTAGACAAGACAAGACATCATTTATTTGTAGAGTGTGAGAGTTTCTGAGTGTGTGTTAGGGTATGTGGAACCCGGGATTTCACGGGTGACCGAAACCGGGTTCCGCAATTAAAATAGGGCAGTTGACACCACCAATCAATTGGCATACTTTTTACGAGCTGTCTAAATGCCATTACTCTATAGATTTATGGCAACAGCAACCTGTGACGTCACTTATTGCCATTTTTTTTTGCTTGAAAATGAGTCGGGTTTCTGGGGGGTTACCATGATCTGTTAGCGCAGGAATGTTTTAGTACCTACTATTCCGAGAGGGGGTAAGAGATGGCGCAAGACAGCTGTCTAGCGCTGTCACTTTTCCACTCTCGTCTTAAATATAGTGCACTTTTAGACAAGTTTTGTCTTGGAAATATTAATCAATGGTGACTAACTACTTAACAAAAATAAAATTAACCAAAAAATCATGACGGTCATGCCAAACTGGAAAGATTGCGATAGTACATTGCTGCACGGATCTTTTTAGGGTTCCGTTGCCAAATGGCAAAAACGGACCCTTATAGATTCGGTCTGTCCGTTTGTCTGTCCGTCGGTATGTCACAGCCTTTTTGCTCCGAGACCATAGGCATAACACAGTTGAGATTTGAAGAGTAGGTGTCTCCTATGAACCGCTACACATACACACTAAAAATCCTTACATGAAACTGCGGGTTGAAAAAAAAAATTCTACGTATATAACTGTGTGGGATGTCTATTCAGTCAATGGTTGATGAGATATTTGCTTCCAATGTCGTAATAATTGTGTCCCCCCTCTAATTTCTAAAGTAAGAGGAGGAAAATTATTGTAAAAAAATGTACAACGAAAATTACTTGGAATAAGATTTGAGATTTAGTTTTTAATATATGGGACTTTTTCGACAAATTGGTCGGTTTTTTATTGTTTTGAGTGACACTGCCAAATTGGGTTTGAAAATTAATTGCGATTATGACCACGCCCCAAAATATCCATGTGCAACTATATTACTTATATTATATTATGACAAATAAGCATAAATTTTTTAAACGCTTTCTGGCGCCCATATTCATTTACACTTAACTTAAAGAATCCAACGGATTACATAAAAAAACCTCTAAAATTTAGCATCAAAACTCTATGACGCAGCATTTATGACGTCAATAATTAACACTCACGAGGCCCTAATAAACAAGCCAAAGAGGTACAGGCACGAGCATAAATATGTGTACACTTAGCAACCTTTAAAAGTAATTTTCTCGTGGAATATCGAATGAAACTATGAAATATTTCATTTAAATGGGTAGGTACCAAAATACTTACTCATCGTCCACCTAGCCTTTTCCCAACTATGTTGGGGTGGGCTTGCAGTCTACAGCTGAATACCAGTATTCTACATGGAGCGACTGCCTATCTGACCTCCACAAACCATTAAGTACTGGGTATTACGATACCTCTAGGTTAGACTGGTTGTCAGACGTTCGAACTACCGACTACCTACCTAACGACTGTCAACGATCTACAATTGACAACCGGGACCAACAACTCAACTTGCTTCCCGAGGTACAATCAAAATACTTACTAAAAAAAACTTTTTTGCAAAAAAAAAACCGACTTCCAAAAACACACTAAAAAAAGTGGAAAATAACTTTACTTTCGGAAGTCGGTGACTATTGTTTGTTTCATTGACTTTTTTGCCACCGACTTCCGAAAGAAAAGTTATTTTCCACTTTTTTTAGTGTTTTTTTGGAAGTCGGTTTTTTTTTGCAAAAAAGTTTTTATTTTACCCTTTTTAGTTATCGTATCACACGCAAATCCTTGTCAAGTATCAATTTCGCAATTTCTTTTACTAGGATGACATTTTTTCCAGCTCTTTTGATTTCAAAACCAAACTGCTGAACCGATTTTGATGAAATTTCTATGGGACCAATCGGGAAGTAGATCCATTCAGAAAAGATTTTTTCAAATCGGTTCATAAATGACGGAGATATGAGGTAACAAACACAAAAAAAAAACATACAACCGAATTGAGAAACTCCTCCTATTTTTGAAGTTGGTTAAAAAGTTAATGCATTTAAATGCGCTAAACATGACGCAAAACAAAAAAAAAACGACCAAAACACAATTCAAATCCGTAAGAACATAAAATTGCAATCAAAACAGTAGGAGCAAATTACCTTTTAAAACTTCCTATGCGTATGCATATTTATGCTCGTGACTGTATTCAAAATTAATAAGGGGTAGTTTACATGCGCACTTTGTTATAATGATTTACTCGTTTATTAAACTAAGCAGTTATTATCGTGTGCAAGGAAGCCTAAATTAAGAGGTTGCACGCATTGAAGTATTTTTGAAAAATGTCTTACTGTCTAGTGTAGTCGTAATTTATCTTGTGGATAGTTTTAGGTCAGATAACTATTAAATATTATTGTGGGTAAACATTATCTTCATTGTTATGTTAATATTTTAAATTAAGTTGCATGTGGCCATGTTGTCTTCTGATTTAGAGAAAGATTATTTTTTTAAATACAAATTACAGTAATTATGCTATTTTTCATTTTGATTTACAACGGTGCACTTATAAATACGTGTATAATAGGAATACTTGCTTAAATTAATTGAATTATTTATAATTATTCTACACAATGCTTACTATCTTTTTATTTTTATTGTTTTTTTAGCCTCTCATGTGCCCCACTGCTGGGCAAACGCCTCCCGGTTCTCCTTTCAAACCTCTCTATCTTGTGCGATATCTGGCCATGTTCACCCCGCAAACGACATCAGATGGTCACACCACCTTCGCCGCAGTCTACCTCGATGGCGATTACCTCCTTTTGTACATAAGCTAAAAAAACATAGGTATACGGAAACTAAAGGCACTTAGTCCCTCCTCCTCTCATCGCTGCTGTTTTGTTGTCAAAAAGACTGTCAGCAATCCAACATTTAATCAATTCAGTCTTTCGCTGTCCACAGTTGGACATAGGCTAGCTCCCAAGCTGCGCTACATGAGGATGTTGTCTTCCACCATTCGCATCCAGTCTGCCAGTCAGTCGTCGCTAATTTGAATAGCCACACGACCCTTTGACTTACCCTTTAGTTTGCCTACGATCAATTTATTATTCTAGGTACCTATTAGTTTGCTCAGAGATCTAAAAATTCTAGATATTCCCATCCGCCGATGACTGGTCACACAACATCTATGATACCGATTCTATTAGTCATCTCACCTAACTTATGATATTATTTAATTCCAAATGGTGAACTTAGCCTGTAAAGTAGCATTAAGCGTGGGAGTATTTCTTAAGACTCGAAACGATTTCAAGTGATCATTTTATGATTATCTGTGAATCAACAGACTTAGTTTAAATTTTCTGTCTGTGTCTTGCCTTTGCATGTAGTAGGTATGACGCGTTTTGTAAAAAATTTGCTGACAGGGAATTTCGTGGACGTCATCATACACCTAGCATTTTTTCCAACTATGTTGGCGTCCAGTCTAACCAGATTCAGCTGAATAACTAAATCGATAATCTTGTGGCAGTAATGGACCTATAGTTTTGGCAAAGGCAGTTCTGGTTGTCTGGATGTGAAAAACAGAGAACCCAGTAATATGACTTTACTAGGGAAAGCCCATGTTCAGCTGAACTGGCTCTTAAAGGAAATAAAGATAGAAGAGTGCATCTCCTGCCCTATCCCAATTTATTTGGGGTCGGCACAGCATGTATTCTTCTTCCATACTTCTCTATTACTCGTCATCTCATCAGACACCTCCTTTCTTGCCATATCATCCTTTACACAGTCCATCCATCGTCTCTTAAGATAGAAGAAGGCTTGAGTGACAATTACAGAAATGAAAGAAGGCCTTAAAGTGACAGGTGCACAAACGGCGTGAATGCATAAATTCGTTACTAGAAAATGCCTAGATTTTCCACCTCTCCACAGCAACGAAGGCATAGTCCTGAAAAGCATAAAAATATTGATGACCCCTTTTTTTGTTTAATCATCACTGACCAAAGATCTGATCATCTGACAAAATTAAATGATTCTTGTAATATAATACCGAATCAAAAATTAATTATTTACACAGACAGAGCCGCAGGCGAAAACAATACATAACCATTTATCAACCATTCTTATATCTAGAAGAAATTAATACAAACGGACAGATATAATCATTTCCTCACGTTTATATTCAATTAAAATAGTAATTGACGGCGTAGAGTAGCCAATGCACTATTTTACATTAATATTATAATAAAAACGTCATATAAAATATAAATTAATACGGTATTCTTGAAGTTTATAGGAAATGACATTTTGTTTTCTTAATTTATGTATCCTGAATCATTCTATTTTGAGAAGAACATTATGAGTTATTTTTGTGTGTGAAAATAACAATGTTTTTCTACCATATTCAATTTCGAAACGAAATAATGTTAAATCGATGCAAAAATCATGGGATTTATTTGTTTATAGCCATCAATTCAACGATTTTTGTTAAAAATGTGAATGAATGTGAACAGTGGCAATTCACCTCTTCCTCATCACCATCAGTTCAGCCGAAAAACGTCCCAACTCTTCATATGCCTCCCCCATGCGTCGCCAGGCTCACCAGGTCATCGGTTCATCTTGTGGGAGGACTATAACTTAAAAGTAATTAATGGGCAAAGAATTAGCATTGCCATTCAACGTGGCAATGCTGCCAGTCTTATGGGCACGCTTCCGGATGACAGCGATATGGAGGAATACTTAGACGCGTAAGGGTCCCGTTGTTTATTTAGTTTGTTTAATATGAATTATTCCTTCTTTTTAACCGACTTCAAAAAAAGACTTCAATTTTTTTTTTTTTTGTGTTTGTTACCTCATATCTTCGTCATTTATGGACCGCTTTGAAAAATTATTCTTTTATCTGAATGGATCTACTTCCCGATTGATCCCATAGAAATTTCATCAAAATCGGTTCAGCAGTTTTGAAATCAAAATAGCTGGAAAAAATATGTCATCCAAGTAAAAGAAATTGCGAAATTGATACTTGACAAGGATTTGTGTGTGATACGATAACTAAAAAGGGTGAAATAAAAACTTACACAATACAAACTTACAATAGTCGGTGACTATTGTTTGTTTCATTGACTTTTTTGGCACCGACTTCCGAAAGTAATTTTCCACTTTTTTAGTGTTTTTTTTGGAAGTCGGTTTTTTTTGCAAAAAAGTTTTTATTTCGTAAATATTTAGTTTTAATTATTCATTTAAATAGCCTTAATTTTTTTTTATTCTTTCCTTCTCTGACAATCAACACTAAATTTTTTAGTACGTTTCCGCAACTTGGATCTGGGGATTAGGGGTGATTTCTCAGCCGCTACTTCTCACCTGCTAAAATGATAGGAAGTAGACTTTCGAGGACTACTGTGATTTTGACGCTCGAAAGTGCTGATTCAGCTGCAGTCTTATTTGAATAAAGCCTTTGGATTTTGATCTTTTTCTTCCCCACCCAACGATCCAAAGTACTTCAAAGGCCCAGAGTTGTAGTGAACGTATAGAATTGTCCAGTTTCATAATGTTTGCCTTGAATATTTGCGAACGGAGCCGGAAGGGGGGGCGACGACCTTGTATGTCAACAGGCGAACCGTCAACGCGCCGGACAAACAGACACGCTGTGTGGTCCAAGTTACAGGAAAAGCGGGGTGAAGATTTGGGACGAAACGGTGAGAATAGTGATAGTAGAAATTTAAACAGAAGATAGTTGCATGATCGGTTTTTCAGTATTATATATATTTGAAGATATATACTTATCTATATAATGAATAATTCAAAGGAAGCTTTTACACTCAAAAAAGCATGAAATTCCAAATAAAACTTCTAAAACCAGTAAAATAGTCTGTGTTTGTCTGTTAAAATTCCAGTGGGATTTATTATTACCTACTGAAAACAGTAAGTAGTAGTGTTACTTGATAAGTGGTGACAAGTAACTAAAAGTCTACCAGAAAATTGTATTTTTTTTTCACAATGTTTAATTTCCAATCCAATAAGAGCGAATCTTGCATCCTGTCTTTTTCATATAAAGGCTCGATTTTGACTACGACACATTGGAGAAAGTAGGCTAAAGTAGTATTATCTGACGTTCAGATTCAGTGTGGCAATGGCGATGCACGCTTACCCAAAACACCTTCTATTAAAACGCTTGAGCCTATCCGTCACACCGCTACCCAAAGCGTCTTGTGGACAGTGCCAACACGATGTGTACATGTCTCTAAGACAACACGGACCGTTCTCACGACCTGTTCCGGAACGGGACGGACAATACAAATTAGGGATCGTACGAGTACGTGCTAGTACATGAACGTTGCGAGAAATCTATGAGATGATATGCGAGTGGCTCGTGCTGTGGGTAGAAGAGAGAGTTATTGGAAAGGTTAGCAGTGGGTTCCTTACATACAGTATGTCCCCGAAGGGTGAGGCAGAAGTGTACCGTAGTACACTCACATTTCACCGGCTATTTTCAAGTCCCATGTAATAGGGGGCGAGTCTATTGCCACTATCACCATTCTCCTGCCCTTATCCCATTTTATTTGGGGTCGGCCTAATTTATTTGGCATATCTTCTTCTTCCATACTTCCCTATTACTCGTCATTTCAGCAGTCACCGCCTTTCTAGCCATATCATTCTTCACAGTAATTGCAAAAAACCGGACATAAATCCAAACATTTGGCTACTAATAAGAAATTCCTCACGGAAAACACTAAGTAATAACACTTTGTTCGACCTGGGAAACGAACTTAGAGAGTCTTGCTTAGGAATACGCTACTGTGCCGAATAAACATTTTTCTTTCCCTTCCTTCTTTAAGTAGTTAAGTACTGACAACATCGTATCATCATAAAATGTACCTTCGCTCCAGGAGGCAATTGTAAAATGCATTCCTCATTTTATACAAAGACAGAAGAAGCTAAGCACTTTGGTCTCTGTTGGACGTAGTTTAATTAATAGCTGTAAAATTCTTCTCTAATTATTATGAAATCTTCGATATTTTTGGACTAATTGTAGAATGTAACCTGCTGTTCAGGTTTTTTAAGTTTTTTTTTAATTGCATACGATTGAAATTAAAAATAATCTTTATTTCAGTATGTTTTTATCTCGCTCTTTTTCTGTTCTTCGACGGATTTTGCCATTAAACACTTACAGGCTTGAGTGCAATCAGCTGAAAGGTATGATGACAGATTGACAGATGTACTGCACTGTACGATACAACCTATTAAAACCTCGTTTTAGGGTTCTACAAGCTTAAGTGAAACCTTGTGTCATCGATTTTGATACGGAAGATGTGTTTTAACTTACTTAAAACCTGTTAAGAAGTCATTGTACTTCAACATTATCAAAAACTGTCACAAGGGCATCAACCTTAAAATCGCGCTAAAAACCTGTGGCTCCATGAAATGTTCGCAAACACTCATAACTCGATAAAGCTAGTTACTGCTACTGTTAGCCTGTGTCATCCCACTGCTGGGCAAAGCCTCTCCACATGACTTCCAAATCCTTCGATCTAGGGCTAATGTAGACTTGTTGTCGTTGGTTCTGTCCAGCTCATCCCGCCATGACCTGCGAGGTCTACCGCGTCGCCCATCGTGGTTACTTTGGCCCACAGCTCGTTGGGCATACGGCAGACATGGCTAGTCCAGTCCCACTTCAGCTTAGCGGCTTTTTGAGCAACGTCAGTAATTTGTGTTGTGGACCAAAGTAGTACAGCAGATTTCTTTTTTTCGATGTCTGGGTTGGTCAGCTTTCATAGTGACAGTGGAGGAACCCTGCCAAAGAAAGAAAAACAAAGTGCTGTTGAGCAGACGGCAAATTTTGTAAGGAACCAACCGAACCCACTCCAATCCAACTGGCCATCGTTTTTTCTAGATCTCAAGATGAAGCGTCTCAAAGTGAAACTATGCTAAGAGGTCCAATCAAAATAACTATATCTCAGGCGATAATTGCACTTAGCAGGATGGGAATAAGTGCCGATTATCCGTGCAGGCTAAAATGGCGCGATCATCGGCGGCAGTGGTTAAATGGTGCTCCTTTTTTGTTGACGGTAATCTTCGACGCTGGGCTGTAAATAAAACATAAAATGTGTGAGGTATTTGAGAACTTGGATCTAGATGGATTTTTTTTTGGGACGGCAAAGGTATCTACGTCGGTTTTTTTTCAAGATTCCAGATTCAGGGAAGTCTTGTATAACCTGGCTATGCTCTTTTAATGAAGAAACTCAATTACACCATTCTTTCATTAAGAAATAACTGAAAGTCTTGGATGAAACTCCGTTAGCTGGTTTTATCTATTACCTCGAAGTGCAATCAGTATCTAAAATGTTTGATCTTTAGATACTATGTTCTAGGAAAAAAAAAACTTTTCATGAACTTATTCTGTCCCACTGCTGGGCATGCCGCAGGCCCCCCCCATCCCTTTCCAACTCTCCCGGTGTTTTGTCTTCTCTAGTCAATCAGTCAGGAACGAGTCCACATCGTCACGCCAGCGTTTCTTGGGACTGCCTCGGTAAATAAAAAAAAAAGATGAAAAATTTAAAATGATATTATACGGATCGGGACCAGCATATTCAATTGCACTTTACCTAACAAGTACACAACACACTGTAGTTTAAAAATCCTTAGATATACCTACTTAGATTGTAATAGCACTCAAAGTTCAAACCAATAGGACCTTACGCGAGAGATTATCTTATAATTTCTAGTGAGCTTTCCTATAAAATTCATTTCATCTGTATAATGATTATGAAAGTCCTATATAAAACGGATACATTTACTTAAGAAAACTTATGAAGGTTGAATAACTAGTAGATGGAGTGACAAGTGCACGCATATCATATTTCTACTTTTCCAGTGACTTTGATAAATAATCATCATTAGGACTTTCTTATAAGTACCATTTACTTATTTATCTTTGGAGTAAAATTTGTTATTAATTTGTACTTTCTTCGACGATCTTTGACAGTCGTTACAGGTAGTCAGTGGCCCGAAAGTCTGACAACCAGTCTTTCCAAGGGGTATCGTAATACCCAATACTACCTGGGTTGTGGAGGTCAGGTAGGCAGTCGCTCCATGTAAAATACTGGTATTCAGCTGCATGCGGTTAGACTGGAAACCGACCCCAACATGGTTGGGAAAAGGTTAGGCGGATGATGATTTTTGGAGTAAAATTATGTCTAATTTTGTCCGAAAAAGGCCTGTATTAATCACCATTTCTGACAATGTTGGGTTAAGACTTCATTCACAAATATCTCCGTGGTTCAACAGTTACTAAACGATTCAGATACGGTAAGCGAGCTATCTTAAGGCTTCTAAGGATGCTGGCAACATTGTTGTTAAGTGCCGCCATCTGTGAGTTCTTAGGAGAGTGGGCAATTAAAACTAATAAAGTGAATAGTGAGGTCTTAAGGTGGTCTGGAATGCTGAGTACTTTAAGATTGATGAGGTTCTCTTTAGGTAGCTCATAGACTGAAGGGGATCTAGATTTATTTATTAATTTCTAACGTGTTTTTGTCCCCAGCTTCTCCTTACAGCTCATGGGCGGCCATTGTGTTAATTCCCATCGAAGCTCCAGCGGTGTGCAAACAACAGGACAGGCAGAACACGATATCAAGTGTCCCATCGTTTGAGAGGCAACAATAGGCCAGACTCCAGCGCAGAGTCGTCTATGAATCTCCTCCTTAGTAAACTGGTATGTAAACTTCAAAGACAAGATAGTTTGTTATTTTCACATTCACGTTGCAAACAAAACCTTAACTACCTCCTCTTAATCAAGCACAAAATACCTGGTATTTGTATCAATTTGGCACAAATTATCTGCTAGATGACTTTGATAGGTACCTAATCCCTTCAGATTGTAATCAGGCGATGTTTCCGCCCACAGGCCCTCAGCATCATTATACATTAATGAGGATTGAGGTAGGGGGCACTGTTGTTGGTATTGAATTTATAATAGGTGCGAATATAATACGCCCTTTATGATTCTAGTAAGAATATTGGTAGCGGTTAAACTTTTCTTAGAAGATGAATTGGTGCAAGGTTAAATTCCAATTTTAATAGAGTATTAGAGAATAGAGTTTGACACCTATACATCATAAAAATAAATAACATTGAAGTGTCTGTTTTTAATGTCAATATAAGAGCTTTTTACTGAATGCGTATGAAAGTATACAGTACTTATAACTTTTTTTTTAAACTTTGTCTGTTTGTTCCGGCTAATCTCCGAAACGGCCGGTCCGGTTATGACGACACTTTTACTGGCAGATAGACTTAGGTAACATATATGTATTTTAGAAAAAGTATTAGGGTTACGTGCTACATCTAGTATTTTTATAATAATTTCACGCGGGCGAAGGTCGCGGGTTGTTGGTTGCAATGTTTTCTGCCATGGTTTTCCGAAGGCCAAAGGGCCTTTGATAATTTGATGGTTGCTGTTATTGAAAAGATCATCATGTCGATGAGTTTAATATTTCACTACCAAAAAAAAAATTAATGCTTAGACCGACAGGTGTCCCCATCACCCCACACCAAATTGGGCCACATAGCCGAGTGATATAACGTGGGTGTCGCCAACTGTTTACAACTAAATATTGTGTATACCGCAGTGTCTGACACTAACGAGCGACACAAAAGACACCGGCACTCCGACACTAAGCTTTATTTAGGAAATAGCTAATTTAACAATGTTCCTATCGATATACAGGGTGATTGGTAGAAGGACCGACACAATGATCTTAGTTAAAGGGGGAGTCATTATACTAATTTTCACTCACAGCACCTCTGTATTAAATGTCAGGGTTATTGAGATATCTATTATTTTCTTTATCTTGCGAAATATAACCTCCAAATTTTTGTTGAAGGTTTTAATAGAACACAGTATTTTTTGTTGTTAACTGTTCATTTCGTCTAGGAAATTATGTGGGTATGTGCTTCCAAAATCCAGTAAATTGTGACGGCCCGTCTTCCGAACACCCTATATAAAGACTATTGGAAGCAATAAATTATAGTTTTAGTGAATTGAAATTAATCTAAAAAAAATTATGGAGAGGAAAAATTAATCTTTTGCCAATATTTCGATGGAAATATTTGCATGATCTTCACCTAATCTGTTCAAGTTATGGAGCGTGAAATTAATCTTATTTTTATGTAAAAAACAAGTTTTTTGACATAAATATAACTGGTTGACGTATGAACAGACAGGCTAGGCTAGGTCTGCTACATGAATAGGTACTTATTTGTAATTTGGAAAGGATTAATGACATCAGGAGGTGACGATACTGACGATGAACTCGTAACATCAGACTTAAACCAGGTTTCGGAATTGAGAATTTGACATCGAAAACTTGTCGAATTCATATACAAGGTGTAAACGGACACTTCAAGAAGCCGCCAACCAAGCATTCTGTACATCAAACTAAGTAACTCTACGCAAAAAGTTTTGCTGTGAAACGACTTTCTTATCTGGTCTGAAAAATTATGATTTATTATTTATCATCATCAAAATACTCCTAACGAAGCCAAAAGGCATTTTTTTTTTCCTAAACCATTCCTAGGAGCCTTTTGGTTACGGGAATATTGGGGGACAACGATTCAACTTTTTTTTTTAACTACTTGTTTTTAATGTCATAAATTTACTTTTTAAATGCCGCCATGACCTTCAAACTATTCGATGCATCCATTAGCACAATGTTTTGAGTACGTTAAATTGAGTTTTACCGCTAAAAGTGATTATTCATCCAAATTTTTTATTATATTTTTATTTTAACCTTTTTACTTATCGCATCACACACAAATCCTTGTCAAGTATCAATTTCGCAATTTCTTTTACTTGGATGACATATTCTTTCCAGCTATTTTGATTTCAAAACCAAACTGCTGAACCGATTTCGATGAAATTTCTATGGGACCAATCGGGAAGTAGATCCATTCAGATAAAAGAATAATTTTTCAAATCGGTTCATAAATGACGAAGATATGAGGTAACAAACACGACAAAAAAAAAACATACAACCGAATTGAGAACCTCCTCCTTTTTTTGAAGTCGGTTAAAAAAGTCGTTGCCCAACAATAATTTTTGCGTAGAGTTACTTAATTTGATGTACAGAATGCTTGGTTGACGGTTACATGAAGGGTGCCCTTTACACCTTGTATAGTGAACTCATCAACGTATACAGACCCACCAACTATTGTGCCCAACATCTATAGACAGCACAGCAATGTATCTTTTTTTAAATGGCCTGTATTGGCCAGCCTACATGTCAAGAGAGGGCGTATAGAAAATTGATATATTAGTGTTGTACCTCATTAATTCTAATTTATATTATTATTTATGTAATTTATTTAAATTCTGATTTATTTAAATAGGAACGTGATTAAGATAATGTATATTTAAATGTAAAATTGTATATTGTCATCTCTTATAGGGATGCGTGGGCTAATAGGTATCTTAAATACTTTAATTTATACGAAACGTCGATATATAAAAATAGTTTTAGGTAGTTTAACTAAAAGTTCAGTCGATCAAATTTATGGAATTATCTTTCTATTTTATGACTTCCGGTTTTTTGGAATATGCATAAAACAATGATATTATTCTAAATAAAGTTTTTGTATTTCACAGTTACAAGGGGGTGAAGGAGGTGACTGCTGAGATGACGAGTATTAGAGAAGTATGGAACAAGGACACATGCTGCGCCAATCACTACATAGTATAAAACAAAGTCGCTTCCTGCTGTCTGTCTGTCTGCCCCTATGTATGCTTAGATCTTTAAAACTACGCAACGGATTTTGATGCGGTTTTTTTTTAATAGTTAGAGTGATTCAAGAGGAAGGTTTATATGTATATTTAGTATCAGCATTGCACCTGTACGAAGCCGGGGCGGGTCCTTAGTCTCAAATAAATTGGGATAAGGGCAGGAGAATGAGACGATGATGATGGCTGTTACAAACAACTAGAAGACCCCCCTGATGGTAAGTGATTACTGGAGTCTATATCATCTGCAATATCAAAGAACTCGCAGAAGTGGTGCCCAGAGACAATGCTGAAGTGTGTTAACCTTAGCTTTCATATCGGAACATAACATGGAAAAGTGCTTGTAGGTAGTCGGGTAGGTTTTCAGATTCTTATATTTTTAAAAGAGATCTTTCTTGTATCCCGATTTTTTTTTGTACCTGTGTGTATGTATGGTGTGAAGAGTAGCATGTCTACCTACCTAATTCTAATAATAGGTAGTTGTAGTCAACTATTAACCAGAAACTAAAAATATGACATTTACAAATTGTAGCCAAATCCTTTTCCTATTATGTCTTGCAAACCCAACTGCACCAAAGTTGCTTATACCGAACGATAATATTTCAGACCAAAATGGCAAAATACATATAAATTTTCATTTCTTGTCTAATCAGTTAAAAGCGCACTGGAACATGTGAACTTTAAAACGGGCATAGGGCTATTCGACAGTGAAATATTAGCCGTACAATATATATCTTTTGCTTGGTTTATTGGGGCAACTATTTGTAAGGTTCGAACGTTTCAATGGCTTCGAATTGTTCATGTTAATCTCGGTAAAGACTTACAGCTTGAATATTTGTTTGTAATCAATTAGTTCCTAGGTAGGTTATTGGGAGTTTCCACATAAGGCTGTCAAAACAGACGAAAGGAATGCATGGATATTATTGCGCTTTTGGTATTTTAACTCTGGATGTTGCCTAGAGATGAACATCAAATAGTACCTACAATAATATTGACACATTAGATTTAGGTGTCGCTTTATGTCAGTGGAAACGGATATTAGGCTATTTTATAAAATCAAAATCAAAATCAAAGCATTTATTTCAAGTAGGCCAATTACAGGCACTTTTGAATTGTCGAAACAAAGACAGCAATAAAAAATGAAGCTACAGTCCCAGTCACAAGACATAATAACTGTGAAAGTACTGTAGTTGCCCATTCCAAAGCGTAGATCTCTATGGAGAAGAATGGGCAAGAAACTCCATGGACACTCTTTTAAATCATAATGTTTTTACAAAAAATCTTGGATACATCATTCTTGTAGAGATGGTACATTATGTGAGAACGATGTAGCAAGACGTGCACGTTAAAAGTGTCCACAGTACAAAAAAAAGGCAATTAAAAAACAAAATAATTAGTTCAAATAAACCGTGGCAACCAAGAGATGACCAGTCACAACTGACAGCGCCCGTTCACGAACATGACGCATGGATCAGCCATCATTCAACTCAACCATTTTGAAGGGAACTAAATGACCCGACACACACGCCACCATCAGCGAGACATTTGAGTGAGCATGACATACTCTTAACCGCCAGGGCACATTCAAGTCGAGAAAAAATAAAAAAGTAGGTTTCCTGTGACTGATAGCTTTCTAGTACATAGTACTCACACAATATAGGCTATGCTGCTATATAATACTAAAAAGATTGAATTTATACAATGCAAAGACAGTTGAACAATCTTCAGCAGCCCCAACAATACTATTTAATGCTATCAATTTATGCGCCCCTGTCCTTGTGGAGCAGGACCAGCATTGAGCCAAGCATTATTATATCGCTGATAAACAAAAAATCTTGGATACATCATTCTTGTAGAGATGGTACATTATGTGTATAGCAACACCAAACGAGGTTTTATTAATACTTATTAATAGAAAAGCAAACGAATTGAACGCGCGCCGGTGCCAAACTTATAGGAAGCAGCTTCAAGAATCCAGAGGCTAGACGATGGAAAATAAAAAAAAAAAAAATGAAAGCAAAACCAACGACGTACCTACTAGTATAACTTACTACACAGGCAAAGATTTTTCAAATTCTTGAACTGGGGTCAAACGGGGCTTCGACTTGCATTCATTCAAAATCTCGTCTCGAGTAATTGAAGTTCAATTTTTTCCAATACCAACCAACCCTATTCCTAGTTTGTCCTACTACGGACGACACAATGAAATCTTGATCCTTTAACTTTGATAGACAACTCAATGTAGCCTCTCTTACATGTCCTACAATGTGAAATCACTTCAACATCGGCCATACACAGAACGGATTGTCTGTCCACAACTTTGTGTTTATGGTAATGTTAAAGTACAGTCGGCAAAACAGTTTATTGGGCAACAAAGTACCAAGAAATACCGCCAGGGTAAACGATATGATACATCATCCTCATCTGCTATCCAACGATGTTGCTATGTTGGGGATGATCGTCGGCTTCCAGTCTATCCAGACGTAGCTAAATACTAGTATTTTTTTTTCCTCGGGAGGTTAGATAACCTCCACAACCCAGTTACTGGGTAACCTACCCACCCGATACCTATTGGTAAGACTGGTTGTCTTACTTTACGTCAAAGATTCACAAATGTTAGCCAGGACCAACGGCTTAATGTGCTTTCTCCGTGGTCCGGAGAGAACTCGCTATGTAGGTTGGTTATCCATCCACAGACTGACATCGGCAAGCGTAGCTTAACCCTGAAGATCGGCCCGTTTAGTTATTTTACTGTCTACGATCCCCCGTTGAAGCTGGTGTACCTCTAACAATTGTTAAGTAGCTGTGGACGCAAGGCAAAAGACGAAAAATAGGAGGTCGATGGGATCGAAAAGTTCTCAACCGTGTACTCGAAGGAGTAGCATGAACAGTTCCTGTGGGAAATGTCACAGGGACTGAAGAGGAGGAGAGGGGCTGAAGACCCTTAAGTGAATCTTAAGTAAGTAATCATTTATTTACCAAAATACTCAGCTTATTTAACATCAGTGTTTATTAAAAAAATATGGGCATGACAATTATGAACCCCCCTGAACTGAAATACGGTGTCTTGAAAGACCAAATCAAAGCATTTCTTTCAAATAGACCAGTTAGGGGCTATCCATATTAAGTCACACGTTAAGGGGGGGGGGGTAGACGATGTCTGACAAGGGGTGGGAGGGGTGTGACGTAATTTACGGCCCCGACACTGGAATTGCCAAACCGTATGAATGAAAAAAAAGATTGAACTTTTAGTAGGATTTGAATGTTTTAGAAAATTTTGACTAAATTCTTTTGTTGACTATACAAGATTTGTTAGAACATAAATTACTTGAGTACATGCTTAAAGGATTGACGTATTGAATAGCTTTCAGAGGTTGTTGGCTTAAATGGTTTAGTTGACGTTATTTGGAAAGTATGCTTCAAAACGGTCGAATACCTACCTGTTTCGTGACTGATTTGTTAGATTTAACTATGGACCAATAACTACGGGGATCTTGAAAAACTAACTTTTACCTTATGATCTAACAGTGCCAAGATTTCGATTAAAAGTACATTTTTTTTCTTAGGAACAACCCTGTCACACGATTGACAGTTGCAACTTGAGGATTCACCAGTGGTGACCACCAGAAAAGCGCCCAGGTAATATAACTCGACAAATCCCGTGGAAACACTTCTATTGTCTTGAACCGTAACGAAATAAATCAAAACAACAGCGGGGTACTAAAAAGAAACTATTTCGTACTCCATTGCAGTATTCTGGTTCAACATTGTCGCGTACTTCAGCAACGGCATACGATTTCCGGATTTCACTGATCCTCTTTCCACCAGATCAGCCTAGACACCGTTCTACATGAAACACGTAAACAGCACGAAAAGGTTAATCTTACCAAGAGATTAACACACAAAATGATTAAACTGACTTTCTAACAGTACTAACATCGTACAGATATGTACACAAGTTACCCTCATCAACCCACAGAAACACGAGTACAGTTCTCAATATTGTATATTAGCAAACCCACGGGATCCCCGCAGTGTAACTAATCCTTATTGGCGGACCTCACGACAAGTTAAAGCTATCCCGATCAACATACAAACTTTATATTACGCCGCTTAAGTTCTAACACCGCGTAAGTCAACAATAGCAACTTTACAGGAGAGTGAATAAACTGCATAATTATACCTAAGTACGTATGTAATGGTGAAAAACGCCTAGTTGACGCTTCCCGTGACCCAAGGGCTGGCTTTTACCTTGGCCAGAGGCTAAGTGTTGCCATACAACGTGGCAAACGCCGCCAGTCTCTTGGGCATATTACCGGCTGACAGCGTTGATGAGGAGTTTTTTGATGCTCTTTTATAGTTTGTAGTTAGTTAGTTAGTTAATTTTAATTATTATAATGTATATAGTTAATGTAAATAAAGATTTTAATTTCCAGTAATGGTACAATACCATATTATAATTTGTGTTCACTTCATATTAGACAGAGACTTTGCTTGTAGAAAGAATCACAATTAGAAGATTGGCTGAAACAACGCGTCTTCCGATTGTCTAACAAACGGCATCAAAATGTCCTAACCGCCAAAAAATTACTTACGCGGTGTTGGAACTTAAACAACGATTAGCTGCCGACGCTCATCAACTATTATTTCTTGGAGAACACAAGCAGATACACGTACCTTAAGATTTATGTCAGGATAACTACTTTATAGTTCCTACACCTACGACCCACTGTTCTTGCCTCGACACGAACTATGCAAAAATAGCCGCTCATGCCGTAAAACGATTGGTATTCGTTTCATATTTTTACGTTGACGAGCAGTCGAATTTTTACGGCTTAACTATTATGAATTTTCTTTATTACTATTAGGATACCTTTATGAGTCCGCAACCAGAAACTAAAAAGGTTAAAATAATGTGGTGTTAATTCAGTAAAGCAACAAAGTAAATTATACGCTGATGTAGTAATGCTTGCAAAAGGCTGTTATTTCATAAGTACCAACATAATAAACCAATATAATTATATTAGTTTAGAATAAACCTGTTGGCTGCGACTTTTATTGCTTTTAACTAAATTAACTAAACTTGATCATTTCAAATCATTTCACACATGATGGATTGCAGGGGGCTCGTATAAAACACCAAGCAATAATAATAATAAGAATAGATTTTGTCGTCTACGTAATTCTTTTTACACTCGCAGATAATCAAAATTAATTAATTTTGTTAAATAAATAATCTCTTACAAGATAGTTTGTCCTTCCACTCTACACGCCTGCGCAAATGTGCACCCACAATTCGCCAGTTATGTATAGTAAGGCAGGCCTGTTGTCATCAACTGGGCATAATTCTAGCTACCGTGTCTTCTGTCAAGACAATCCTGATGTAAAATCCCAATAATACTTTGCCCGACCCGGCAATCGAATCCAGAACTTGCTCAGCAGTCGCGCTTACGACCGCTAGACGAACGAGACGGAATCTTTTAGGAACTAGTTTGTCCATCCACACAGCACTATTTATTTCGTAATCAGCAATCGAGGCTACATTTCCACAAATAAGACTACTGTTATCTTCGCAGCACTGTGGTCCGCTCACATTACGGCGGGCTTGTCTCAAATCTCGGAGAATGCCACTGGTACCGTAAATTTCTCTATCTAAATGGCCATACACAACGGATTGTGGGGCAGCCATACTATTGTAGACGACTTTTTGTGTTTTTTTAGTGAAATTGTGTCGAAATATTAACTTATGCTATGAAATGACATGTTTTGACCACATCATTTTGGGCATTTGGAATAAGAAAACTGCCGTGATCTCTCACGACACACACAGTTTTGAATATAAATTATAAATGGCTTTAAGAGTGGGGAACGGCCAAAGAAACGATGGATGGCCTATGTGAATGGCGGCTAGAGGTGACTGCTGAGCTGACGAGTAATAGAGAATTATGTAAGAAGACATGCTGCGCCGACCACAGATAAAATGGCATAAGGGCAGGAGAATGAAATGAATGACAAGACAAACAGAATTAAAAATAGGTACTGTATTGTAAATCTTTGCTGATGGACCAAGATCTAAGGTTAACTTTGAAGGTACTTGAGAAAGCGGATAACCTAAATAATAATTACAGTTCAGTGACTGTGTGATAGCATTAGGTACTTAAACAGTATTAAGAAGAAACGGCCCAGTGAGCGCTTTGAGCTATTTTGACAACAGATTTCTAGGGATAATGTAGAAAACAACTTGACGAAAAAACAGTTAACGTTAAAATATTATTAATATTTGAAGCAGTAATGAATATTAAACTATTTAAATTTATTATCTAGAATTACACTCGCATAGCTATATTTCATTTTATTAGTAACCTATAATAAACATGTCGTATTTTATGCGCATTTCCTTTATTTATCACCAAATATTTACATATATAGAAATTTCGACTAGTTTGTAGCATAATATAGATGTATAATAGACGGCTACAAGTCATATCGTACGGTTGGTTTCTTGTGTAATAAATTTCATATTTTAATCTTAGTAAGTAATATCTTATGAAATATTACAATTTATTGGTATGTAAAACAAGTATTATATGGTTGTACCTTCTTTAATTATCCAAGTGTTGCCAACGCAAGGAAACAAAAGTTCTCTTTTTAACCGACTTCAAAAAAAAACACTGAAAAAGTGGAAAATAACTTTACTTTCGGAAGTTGGTGGCAAAAAAGTCTATGAAACAAACAATAGTCACCGACTTCCGAAAGTAAAGTTATTTTCCACTTTTTCAGTGTTTTTTTTGGAAGTCGGTTTTTTTTTGCAAACAAGTTTTTTATTATAAGCTTTTATTCAACTTGCGTTAATTTATTTATGGTCAAATCTTGAAGCTGAAATTCAAACCCGTTCCCCCAAACCAACTGAGCTGAAATTTTGCACACATCTTCGGTTCTGGTGACAATACATTTTTATGACAGACATGACTTCATCCAGCAACCAGGATCGTCTCCTCAAGAGGTAACTCAATGATTAATAGCACGGATACGAAACTTTGTATACGCGTTCAATTTTGAAAGATAAACATGATTTGTATCATGGCCTCATCCTGCAGCCAGGGTCACCTTCTCACGAGGGAACTCCTCAACAGTAAATAGCACGGATAAACGGGCGACGATCCTGATTGCGGTGGAAGTCATGATAGGAATAATTCTATCATGATGACTTCATACTGCAACCAGGATCGTCTCCTCAAGAGGGAAGTCCTCAACGGTTAAAAGCATGGATACGATAAAGGTGTTGAGATAATGATAAGTTATCAGAAACATTGACGACAAAACTACAAATTAGAAAATAAAATTATTAATCAAAGAAAACCTTTTTAAAAATAAGCTTTTGTAAGAGAACAGAAGTGTCAAAGAAAAACTATAGGTACGTGACAAGCTTTTATGAAAACTATTTCTTTTCGTTTTTATTAACTCCAAAGTTCATTTTTATAAAGGTTTATTTTTAAAAAGGTTTTTTTTATTAATAATTTTATTTATTGGTGAAACTTGCACCATACTCGTTCTGCTCGATAAGAAATTTTGTTGTCTCGATAGTTATGGAGAAAAATATTTCAATTAATAGAGTATTCTATCAAGATAACTCAACAGAGGTTTTCTTAATTAATTTCCCTTTCTTACTTTTGGGAAAATAGTGAATGGGGCCATATTAGCCCACGCCTGCCTATATGGGCTCACCGCTGCAAGTTTATTTATGTGCTCACGTTTACCCGCGACTTGGCCCGCACGGAATTTTTCGTCGGTATTGTTACCGCACCCACTTATGTGTGGCCTACATACACCACTACAAATAATGTCTATATTATTATGTTGCTACTTAACTAGGTTTTTGTTTTGGTTCAGAGCGAATTTCACAAATAAAACTGAACTTGATCCGTTCATCTAAACCGCGTTCATTGTAATTATTCCATAGAAATGATGACACCCAAAGCTTAAATGCTAAATGCGTTTGCCGAATTTCTATCTAAGTCAAACACTTACCTATTTATTTTGTTTAGAAATCTTTGTGACCGTCAGAAATATCTTTTAATAACAGGAAGAAACAAAAATATTAGATTGTGGACAAACCATAAAAATATGTACTATTAATTCAAGTTAAATAAGACACTACACAAGTACCTAGCAGCGCTTATAAAACTGTAATTTCTTTTATCATTTTGTGTTTTAGATATTAATCTAACATTTTCGAGGTATTACAAATAACTAAAGTAACCTGACAGCAAAGAGATTGACACCCGTATCTATAAACATGTCTAAATGTTTACTTGAGTAAAAGTCGTTATTTTAGATACGATTTTTATTAATTTTAGTTTAGTAATTGCTTGAAGTTAGAACTGTAATAAGTTAGAATTCTTAGCTTTGCTTTCTTTGACAGTTCTTACTTCGTTTAAATTCTTGTCTTTGGCATAAAAAATGCACAAGTAATTACTTAAGCTCAAGTAATTACTTTAAATTGCCTACAGATACGGGCGTTAAACTTAGAGAGACTGTTTGAAGAAAAGTCATAGAAAAAAAGTCATGCATTTTTTTTTGTGCTTTATGCAATAGGCATGAATTTAAACGAAGTAAGTGTTGGAATACAATGTAATACTTAGTTTATTATTACCATTGATTGGTGAATATTTTAAGTTGGCAATACTTGTGGAAAAAGGATAGTATATGTTATGCCATATTTATTGTCGTCTGTCACTAACCATGTAATACGGTACGTCGTGGTAATATAAGAGTTTTTTAGAAGACTAGACTTTGGTTTCATTGGCCTCTAAATTTCAACAGGTTATGGGCCCAGGCCACAATACATAATAATAAAAGTCTAGGTAAAGAAATTTGGCTAGTTGAAAATAAAAAATACCGGTGAAGAAAAAAAAGTTGAAACACGTTTTTTCTTTGACGTTTCCGGGAAGGTGAAAAGACTTGAGCTGCAAGGAAGGAAAACTAGTACAAACCTAAAAGACACGATGGACGGAAATAGCACAGTTATTAAACTGGAAGGAATCAAAAATTGGAATGTGTGGAAATTCCAAACAATGGTCATATTGCGGGGTCAAAATCTAATTGACATTGTAGAAGGCAAACGTATCAAAGGTGACAACTCACAGGAACAGAGAACATGGGAGGCACAGGATGCCAAGGCTCAAACAATATTAGTGACCAGGATGACCGAGGAAGTGATGTTGCACATAATATCCTGTACAAGTTCAGCAGAGATGTGGCGAAAATTAACAAGCATTTTTGAACAAAAAAGTGAAACAAATATTCATATAGTCCAGCAGAGATTTTTCCAATTCAGACACGAAGAAGGCATGGAAATGTCAGTATTTCTTTCGAAAATACAAGAGTTACAAAATCAGTTGAGACAAATGGGTGAAGAAGTTTCGGAAAAGTTTGTTATTACCAAGGTTTTAATGTCGTTGCCAGATATATATAAACATTTTGTATCTGCATGGGAGTCTGCACCGGACGACAAGCAAACCTATGATAACCTTGTCGCTCGTTTGTTGGTGGAAGAGGAGAGAGTGAAGGAAAAGGGCGAAAGCACCTCATCGTCTTCTGCATTTGTTGCAAAAAGGAATGCTCTGAATAAAAGAAACATAAAATGTTTCAAGTGTAACAAGATGGGTCATTATCAGTATGAGTGTACGAGTAATGTGAATAGTAATGATCGTAAAAACTCTGCAAACAGAGGTGAGAAAAAGTGTTATTATTGTAACAAGTCTGGACATAACAAAAGTGAGTGTTGGTTTAAAAAAGGAAAAGAGAAAAATGCGTTCGTAGTCCAACATACACCTACAGAAGATTACCAACAATCGAAGTGGTTGGTGGACACTGGTGCCAGTGAACATATGTGTCAAGATAAAAATCTGTTTTCAACATTCTCGCCGTTATCACTACAAAAATCTGTGATAATAGGTGATGGTACTCAGATAAGTGTCATTGGTTCTGGACAGGTAGCGCTAGAAGTATTTAATGGAAGCAGGTGGATTGAATCAACCATAGACAATGTTCTATGTGTGCCAGATTTAAAAATAAATCTATTCTCTGTGAATTGTGCCGCAGATAAAGGATATGTCATGATGACAGATCAAAATATTTGTAAATTTTACAAGGAAAACAAAGTACGGGCTGTGGCTAATCGCGTTGGAAATATGTATATTATGGATGTTCGCTATAAATGTGGCTTTGCAAACGCAAACGCAAACGTTACAGAAGCTAAGTCAAGCTTAAGTGAGTGGCATGAGAAACTTGTACATAAAAATATACAGCATGTGAAAAGCGTATTAATGAACAATAACATTAAAGTCCTTGACGAGTCTATTGAAAAGTGCGAAGGTTGTCTAAGGGGTAAAGCACATCGTTTACCTTTTAGTACGAGCAATACAAAAACGACGAAAACGTGTGAATTAATACATGCGGACGTGTGCGGACCAATGGAGACAGTATCTGTTGGAGGATCAAGATACTTTTTAATTTTAAAAGACGACTATTCATGTTATAGAACTGTTTACTTTATTAAAAGAAAGGACGAAGTAATAAAGTGTATAAATGAATTTATAAACAGAGCCAAAAATGTCACTGGGAATAATATAATACATTTTAGAAGTGACAATGGCTCGGAATTTAAAAATAAGGATATGTCAATATTGTTCTCAGAAAGGGGTATAATTCATCAAACGTCAGTTCCATATACGCCGCAGCAGAATGGCAAGGCGGAAAGGGAGATTAGAACCCTGACAGAAGCAGCAAGATCAATGCTGTGTACCAAGAGTCTACCCAAGAAGCTATGGGCTGAAGCAGTAAACACCGCAGCATATGTACTTAATAGATCAGGTAGAAGTAATGAACCAGGGAAAACACCATATGAAATATGGACAAATAAACATTTTGATCTTAGTACCTTACAGATTTTTGGTACACCTGTATCTGTTCATATTCCAAAGGAAAAAAGGAGAAAATGGGATTGTAAAGGGGAAAAAGGAATCATGGTTGGTTATGGTGAAAATACGAAAGGTTATAGAATATTTTATCCAGAAAAAAATGAAGTTCTAGTGAAGAGGGACGTCATCTTCTTGGAACCTGTCATTGCAAAACGGGAAAGAGTAAACCTAGAGCCTATAACAGAAGTGACCAACAATGAGATATCAGTTGCTGTTGATGATAACCATCAAGACTCTGAAGAAGTGGTTAACATTGAATCAAATCAGGTGTCAGATGAAGACCAGCATAGCTTATATGAACCTGAAGAAACAAGTGATGAGTATAGTGAATGTGATAGTGATAGCATGTTGCAGCCGGCTTCGCCTCGTCGAACCACACGTGTCCGAAAGCCAACAGAATTCTATACTTGTCAAAATGTCTATACTGCAGAAACAGAACCAGGGACCTATAAGGAGGCTATGCAAAGAAGTGATGCATTTCAGTGGGAAAAGGCTATCAAACAAGAACTTGAGACCCTGAAAGCAAATAATACATGGACAGTGTGTCCACGTCCAGTACCTGAAAATCAAAGCATTATTAGTAGTAAGTGGGTATTCAAAATTAAGAAACATGACAATGTTATTACTCAATATAAAGCTAGGTTGGTAGCTAGAGGTTTTGAACAGGATGATACTTTAGATTTGTATGAAATTTATTCACCTGTTGCAAAGTTGTCAACGTTTAGATTGTTTGTTGCAATTGCTACCAGATTAGGTTTACCAATACATCAGATGGATGTTACTGGGGCTTTTTTATATGGCGATATAAAAGAAAATGTATTTATTAAGTTACCAGAAGGGGCATATGATGGTTGTGATAATATTGTAAAACTTAATAAATCTTTATATGGACTTAAAAAATCTCCTAAGTATTGGAATGAAAAGTTTTGCCATGTAATTAGTAAAGCAGGCTATATAAAGTCAAAGAATGATCCATGTTTGTTCACTAAATGTAATGGAGAAAGCCAAACCTATGTGTTATTGTATGTTGATGATCTTTTGATGTTTAGTAGTAATGAACAACAGTTAAGTGATCTTAAATCAGAGTTTCAGAAAGTATTTAAAATGAAAGATTTAGGACTGATTTCTAATTACCTTGGCATAAATGTTAAACAGAATTTAAAAGATTGTGAAACTGAATTAAGTCAGAAATCCTATTTAGAAAATGTATTGAAAAGGTTTAATATGGAAGATTGTAAACCTATATCTACTCCTATTGATTCAAACTTTAATGTAAAAATCTTAGAAGCCAAAGAATGTAAGTCAGACAAAAATATTGAAAATATGTGTAGGAAAATTATTGGCAGTTTAATGTATGCAGTGTCAGGCACTAGGCCAGACCTTTGTGTAGCTGTGTCTATATTGAGTAGGTACCAGAATAATGCAAGTGATATATTGTTAACTCATTTAAAAAGAGTTTTAAGATATGTGAAATTCACATTAGATTATAAGTTAGTTTACAAATGTAAGGATGATGGGCTTGTGGGGCATTGCGATGCAGATTGGGGTGGTGACTTAAGAGACAGAAAGTCTACCACTGGCTATTGTTTCAAGTTTTCTAATTGTCTCATATCGTGGTGTTCAAAGAAACAGTGCTCAGTGAGCTTATCATCAACTGAAGCTGAGTATGTTGCAGTCAGCATGGCGGCTAGTGAGTCTTGTTGGCTAGCAAGTTTATTAAAAGACTTTAATATCACAAATGTGTATCCAGTACCTATGTATTGCGACAACCAATCCGCCATAATGGTTGCAAATACTGATAACATTAAACGATTAAAACATATTGATATACGATATCATTTTATTAAAGATTTAATTAAAGAAGGTAAAATATGTTTAATGTATGTAAAGACTGAGGATCAAACCGCTGATATGTTTACTAAGGCATTAAACAGAGAACTATTGTTTAAGTTTGTCACTAGATGTGGTTTAATGTAGATTTATTTTGTGTCTTAAAAGTTAATGTATAATGAGTAAGTTATATATGTATTACATTGAGCGGGGGTGTTGGAATACAATGTAATACTTAGTTTATTATTACCATTGATTGGTGAATATTTTAAGTTGGCAATACTTGTGGAAAAAGGATAGTATATGTTATGCCATATTTATTGTCGTCTGTCACTAACCATGTAATACGGTACGTCGTGGTAATATAAGAGTTTTTTAGAAGACTAGACTTTGGTTTCATTGGCCTCTAAATTTCAACAGTAAGAACCATCAAAGAAAGTAAAACTAAAAAATCTAACTTTTTACAGTTCTAACTTCAAGCAATTAATAAACTACTTACATAATAAAAATCGTTTCTTAAAAAATGACATTTACTCAAGTAGAGATTTTGACTTGTTTATAGATACGGGTGTTAGAGAGGCTGCCTGAAGAAAGGTCATAGAAAAAAAAGTATCAGTTATTTTGATACGACAGCACTTGTACCGAAAGCAGACAACCAGTTGCCTCATGCAAGTAGATTACAGTTTCGTTCACGTTGTTTCTTCTAGCTCACGTAGCTCGTGACTAAATAATAAATAACAGCCGCACGGGTCGATCTACAGGTAAAGCCGCGCTGGCCTGGGTTGGTCCGTCGATGGGTGACCACCGTCGGTGGGTTGGTCCCGGCTGTCATCTGACAACCAGTCCTACCAAGAGGTATCGTATTACCCAGTACTAACTGGGTCGTGGAGGTCAGATAGGCAGTCGTTCCATGTAAAATAGGTATTCAGCTGCATCCCGATAGACTGGAAGCCGACCCCAACACAGTTGGGAAAAGGCTAAGCAGATGATGATGCTTGAAAGTACGTAGAAACTTTCAGTGCGTACCTGTTAGTTGTATCTAAATCCAGAGAATTTGTATCTTATCGTCAATTTATAATAACTATCAGATTTATAGCGGAGATTGGTATCACAAATTTCGATAATGTGGGACCACCCTTATTCATAACAAATTTCCTACAAATGTGCTACATTTCAAAAATAATTGATTTACGACACTTTTTATACCAGCGTCTATGATTGATCACTAAAAAAAGTTGATTTCAAGATTTATAGAAATGTGTAAATCTTTCAACTCCATACGTCAAAAATGAATTAGTCTTAGGTACATATAATAAAATAAAACGTTTTCGTAATTTTTGCCTGTTTGTGTGTGCACGGCTTGAAATTACTAGACAGATATTAATGGCACTTTTATGGTGATTTTTAGAGTTTTGTGTTGCTTAAACTGCCGTTAGTTTAAACCTCTGATATGTTGGCTGTCAAATTATTTCTGTTGATTTAGTTAAGTTTGAGTTCTGTATATATTTTTAGATTCATTTCTACATTTAGGTAGATAGGTAGTAGTAGTTGTGAAAATTTATTATTTTGTGTCATGCATGTTGTATGGAAACTAAACGAAAATAGAGTAAGTACGAGCAATTATAAAGAAACAAGATTTAGGAGAGCTAGGCACAAAACTTCGCAATATTTATTTTATTGCAACTATAAACTTTAACCGTCACAGTAATTAATGTAATTATAAACTCTTGTTTATTTTGCTCCAAAACTAACGAGGCACAAGAAACCTTTTAATATCCAAAATACAATTTTAAATAATAGTCAAAACATTTTGAAAGATCTCCTGGCCGGGATAGGACCCTGCCTACCCCACAGGTGCAGGGGTCACATAAATCGCGCAGGTAGAAATACCAACCCTTCCTACGCAGACAGGGGTGGTAAACGTATGGTGATGCAGGGATATGTTATAAGATACATTCCGTGAAATACGGACAAGTCTTTTTTATAAGCTTTTATTTTAACTTGTCTTGTTAGTTAGTTAGCTATGTTCGTATGTTTTAGTCAAATCTTGCAACTGAATTTCAAACCAGTTCCCCCCAACCGATTGAGCTGTAAATTTTGCACACACCTTTGCTTCTGGTCGATTCCAAAGCCGAGCAAAGCGTTATTGGGTTTTTCATATGGAATTTCTCAGTAGAACCCTATCTGGATTCGGTGGCAGTAATATTTTTACATTTTTATTACATGGGCCTACAACAAAACTGGCGTTCACACGGGTTCCGTCATTGACGATTCGGCAAAAAACACGATACGTCATGACGGATGGACGTTCACATTGCATGCGGAATCGAGTTTTACCACGATTCGGAAAAACATCCGAACAAATCCGTCACAAAAAACACGATTCGTGATTTTTTGACGAAAATACATATTTTTAAAGACGATACGTGATTTAAGCCGTGTCCGACATTTTTCACGATCCGTGATGCGTGTGAACACGGGCATTTAAAAAGCACAGCCGCCGTCAAAAAAAAACGACTCATGAAAAAAGACGATTGGTCAAAAAAACATGCTCTAATGTGTGTTTACCATATTGTACACCTTGGGAAAAGAAGGCGTGACATTATTGTTATGTAGATTAACTAGCTAAGTAAATTTCGTCAACATATCCGACTGGAATGTTAATAATTACTGTAGAAATTAAACAAAAAGCAGAGGATAATGCAAAGAATTTCTTCGGTATATCAAATGGATGTTTACCTACGTCGCAGCCAGAACATAGAATCGATCACTTCATGGTGTGGGCGACCATTTTATGAAATAGAACCTAATATCCACATCATAAAATTGAAGTGATAAATTCTAAGATCTGGCCACGACATTTACAACCAGAAAATTGTTGCGAACCTCTGACTTCGACTTGTAACATTTTTTCTAGCAATAGCTCACAAAAACGGTTGCATAACAAGATGGAGTCGTCGGGGTAAGTCACACATATTTTATGAACATTTTATTCCTACAAATGGCTTTAGAACTAACTGCTTTGAAGCAGAAATACAAATAAATAGTATCGTTTCACAAACTGTAGATATGATGGGTTCACGCTTCTGCGAGAAAATGTCGGTCTTGCGAATATTGCATTTAAAAGTACCAATATCATTGTGTTACGGGGGAGTTCGTTGGTGGTCAGATATCTTGGTTTCAAAAAACGTCATTTTTTTAGCTAGAACAAATTAAGGTTTCAATCTTATCAGTGAAGCTCTTAACAAAAGCTAAATAGTATCCAAATGCAATGCATGCGCTGAATGAACCAAAAAGGAAAACTGTTATACTTAATATGTACTACTATGTATATACATATGTTATATATATATATATACTATGTTACTTAGTTACAGTAGGAAAAAACTTGAGAGGTGTCAAGGGACACCCGGATGGAACGAAGTTCCTTTCGATTAATTAGTGAAGGAATTGTAATAAAATTTTATTTTTTTTAAGTTATAATAATATTTTTTTCCTTTATTTATTTTTCTTACATATTTTAACATTTTTAAATATCCCTATACAAAATCAGTATAAAAAAACATTTAAAAATATATAAAATAGTAGCCCACCAGCACCGGGAACAGGGTCCGAGCTACCGGTGGTCAGGGCTCTTGAGAGAGGAACCTCCTAACAATACGCGCCGTGTCCAGAAGTACTGCTTTCTGAATCAAGCCCTTGATCCAGCCGCCAAGCGAGAGCCTCTTCAGATGTTGGTCGAGGCTCTTGGCTATTAAACCATTGGCTGATACGACTATCGGCACAATGACTGCCGTATTCACGTCCCACATGTCGACAACCTCGCGAGCAAGATCTAGATACTTGAATTGCTTATCTTTCTCTGCTTTCACGAGGTTCTCGTCATGCGGGACCGTTATATCAACGATCATTGCGCGACGCTCCAATCGATCTATCACCACAATGTCAGGCTTATTAGCAACAATAGTCCTGTCAGTGACGATAGGTCGATCCCAATACAACGTGATATTACCATCATCGAGAACTGGGTCGGGCGCATACTTATAGTATGGCACTTCTGATTCCACAAGGTTGTACTTCAAAGCAAGTTGCTGGTGGATAATCCTAGCAACGAGGTTGTGTCTGTGCAAGTACTCTCCGTTAGCCAGACGAGAACACCCAGAAATAATGTGTCGGATCGATTCTCCCGGACGGTGGCATGCCCGACATATGTCAACCGTGCCATCCTTCACAATGTATTTCCGATAGTTATTCGTCATCATAACTTCGTCCATTATTGCACAGACAAAACCTTCGGTTTCCCCGAAGAGGTCACCGAAACGCAGCCAGGATACGGACGCTAAGAAGTCTACATCGGGCCCATGTAGGGCCCGGTAAAAACGTCCGTGAAGCTCCTTGCTCTGCCATACCTCCCTGCGGTCATTAGTGTCTAATACTTTAGGTTTGCGCCAGTTCTCGTTAGCCAGCGAGAGCGGGGTAAGACCCTTGTCCACTGAGACCACATCTCGGTGCATCCCCACGTCGGCTTCTAGAAAGTATTCTCTGAGACTGCATACCTCACGGTTGTGCAGGGTTTTAGCATTTAAGAAGCCACGTCCCCCGCACTTCCGCGGGATATACAATCTCATCACCGACGACCGTGGGTGATGCATCCGATTTGCGGTCATCAATGTGCGGACCCTCCTATCCAAGGCATCAAGTTCCGTCTGAGTCCATTTGAGTATGCCGAAAGAATACATCAAAACCGGCATGACCCAACCGTTGAAGGCGCGCACCTTGTTTCCGCCTGACAAAAGACTGCTTAGCACTTTATTCAGGCGGCCAAAGAAGCGCTCCCTCAACGATTGTTTCATGTCGGAAGTATTGATGCCTAATGCCTCCGACATACCCAAATACTTGTAGGTTTCTGTTGAGGAGAGGGATCTAAGGTGTATGGAATCCGAGAGTTGAGTACCCACGGATTCCATAATCTGCCCTCGCTTCACATGCATGACTGCAGATTTGTCCACACCAAATTCCATTCAATCTTCAGTAGCTTCATCAGTTGCAAATTGTTGGGGGCAAAGAGTTTCAGATCATCCATGTAAAGAAGGTGAGATATGACCTGACCACCTCTCCTCAACCGATAACCTAGACCTGAACCCTCTAGCAATGTGCTGAGAGGGTTCAAGGCTAGACAAAACCACAATGGACTCAAACTATCACCCTGGAATATGCCACGCTCAATCCTTATCGGTTCGCTGTTCCCTTGGATTTGTCGACATCCTGGATAGCGAAAGACCGTTCTCCAGCACCCCATACATGACATCAGGAAGGCACGCAGAGTTGCATCCACTTTATACAACTCCAGCACCCTCATGAGCCATGTATGAGGCACAGAATCGTAGGCCTTCTTATAATCTATCCAACATGTAGACAGATCCCTTCGGGAACGGCGAACCTGTTGGCTAATGGCCATATCAATGAGGAGTAGCTCCTTAGTACCACGAGACCCGTTCCTACATCCATTCTGAGAGGCAGACATGATAGAATTACTCTCAATATGTTGGTTGATTTTAGCTCTCAAAATGGATGTAAGAACTTTATAGACCGTTGGTAGACAAGTAATTGGTCTATAATTTTTGGGCTCCGCAGTACTACCTGATTTATGGAGCAGGTGGGTAATTCCGGTTGTCAAGAACTGGGGCAGCGATCCGGATTCTAAAGCTGATTGAAACTGGGACGCTAAGCAAGCGTGCGATCTCTGGAACCATTTGATCCAGAAATTGTGCAGTCCATCCGGCCCTGGAGATTTCCAGTTAGGCAACGGACGGACTGCACGAGCTACGTCTTGGGGGCTGATGATGATTGCCCCCATTTCTGGTATTGGATCACACGCTCGTTCAACCTCCCGGGTCCAATCGCCCTCAGTGTGACTGACAGGTACCGACCAGATGCTGCGCCAGAACGAGCACATTGTGTCATCATCCGGTAGATGCATGTCAGTCACACCTTGGTCCGGTCGTTCCCAAGCCCTATAGACCCACCTTTCATCGTTTTGGAATGTGCGATTCTGAGTGTACCGCTCCATTCGCCGCTTGTACCGACGAATACGGCTTGCCCATGCACAGATCTTCTGCTTCAGGAAGTCGATGCGCTCTGTGACGCGGGCCAGATAATCACGAGAATTAATATCAGTTCCCGAGAACGCCCGCTTCACAAAGCGCATCACTCTAGGGCGAGTATTGCCCTCCCTGAAGCAGATTAACTTGCCGATGAGTGCCCTAGCCTCACCAATACGCCGCTCAATCCTGCACTGCCAAGCTGGAACAGCAAATTTTGGTCGTGTAGCTCTGTCGTTGTTAGGAAACTTGACGTGAGCTACACGACATGCCGCTACAGCTGCACAGTACAATATTGAGTGGGTATCGGTGAGGTCCTTGCTGCTGGCAAAACAATTTGACAGCTGCGAATCTAGGGCACACACCAGCGCCTTATTTTTCTTGTGCATAGGCAAACGAGGTAAACGTGGTCTAAGTTGAGGCGGTGTAGAACGGTACTCCCTGAATGCCTCCTCCAAAGCGCTCCTCAATTGTGCGTTGCACTGGGTACTCACGGATATAACTTCGTCATCATCCTCTTCACCACCGTGATTGGATCGCGGCGAAGCACTGTATACATTTTGCAGCTGCACCGCGATCATTGGCGAAGCAGGCGTAATTGGGTTACTTCGTGAGTCGAGGCGTAGTCGATCAAGTACGGTGTCATCCAACATATTGTTACGCTGTATGACCCGCACCTGATCCGACAGCCGTTGCGCCGACACGTTGACAGCTGGCTCAAGCACCTGAAACAGAGAGAGCATCCGACCACGGTACGCAGTCAAGTTGCTTCCCCCCTCAGTAGCCCCATAATATGCGCGCATAACATTCTCATTTATGGACTGAGTCCATCGCATGCGCGACACATTTCCACCGGCAGCGGGGACCCTATTCGGGGCCTGTTGGCCTTGAGGTCCCAAGCCCGCTGGTGGCCGTCCTCTTCCTCGTCGTCGTGGTGGTGGTGGTGGTGTCGACGGCGGGGAGAAAAACTCGTCGCTCGAGCTCGACGCAACTGCAGCGACCGGCGACACGGTGCTCACGGATGTGGCGCGTCGGCGGCTGCGAGGCGGAGCTGAGCGGTGAGCCCGGAGATGGTAGGTGTGCCTCCTGTTTAATTTTTTTTATTATTAACAAATATAATTAATATATATATTAATATTTCGCATTGAACACCACACTGTTCAATGCGAAATAGAAATGAAAATATCTGGCTTGCTTTCTATAAGAGAGAGAGAGACAGACAGAGAAACATGCGACGCCGCACAGCTTACAATAGCTTACTATAGCAAAAAGTGTCGTGACAACTTTTCGTAAGAATTTTTTCCGTCTAGCCCCCTTTCACAACGCGCGATAAGGAACTTCGTTCCAAAACCAAACATCAGATGTACGAAATTTTTAAGAATCGTTTGACGATAATACATAACATTACGCCTGTAATCCCCGAAGGGTTAAGCAGATGTGTACCTAATAGTACACCCATATTTCGCCAGTTATGTTTTAATTCCCATGTAATAGGGTGCGAGCCTATTGCCATCAACCGGGTACAAATCCAGACCCGATGGCTGCTGCTGAGGAATTTCTGATGGAAAAACCCAATAACACTTTGCCCGACCCGGGAATTGAACCCAGGACCTCATGCTCAGCAGTCGCACTAGTGACCACTCGACTAACGAGACAGTCATCCAGGTCAGTTAGTTTGACGATAACTGATAATTGTGTTAATAATGTCATTATTTTTGTAAATTAAACGAAGCTGATCTCCAAAAGCTATTAAATAAAACAAGAAGAAAATCCATGATTACGAAATCCCACTCCTAACCTGTGATCAAGTCAAAGTGACAACTCTTTTTAGAAAAAAAAAAAAAAAAACGTGGGCTACATACCAGGATTTTTTCGGAATCGTGGGTACATTTCACAAACATTTAAACTCACATATACAAACATCCAGACCCGGAATAGCTTCCTGTAGGTCATACACTTCTGTTCAAACTTTATGGCGGCTCGGAAGTTAGCTGCGAGTGACGGTCTGCGCATTATACAGTCAAGACGATGCGTCCTCTACGCCCCGCTGATACCTAAAATTGTATTCTGCGCAGATTTACGTTAGATGTTTCGACCCACAATAAAGTTTGATCCGTTATATTTGCTCTAACCGTCACTCGCAGCTAACTTCCGAGCCGCCATAAAGTTTGAACAGAACTATACAAATATTTGCTCCGTGCAGGGTTCCAACCCGGGACACGCAGCGCGTCCCGTCCGCCAATCACTCAGCCACTGCGCCAACCGTGCCGTCAGGATCTGCCCAGCTAATCCCAGCTATAACCACTAAACACAGGTAAAAGTAACATTATCAACTTTCTAGTTAAATAGATATAGGTTCTATTCCGTGTATAACATAAACATTGTGTCGGACGTTTTTAAAAGCCATAAAAGTCGACGGCACTTGTATACGTGGCAGTTTCGATTTATTACGTCGGTGATGTGATAGGTTTGGGCCTTTAGAATAGCGAGTATTGCAAAATTAAAAAAAAATAGAACGTTCGAAGAATGTGTTACTACATGTGCTGTTGCTGATGTGCGTGTGTGTTGTTATTGTTGTTGTTATCTTTACTTTTGCCGACACCGAACATAGGGAACGTACTTCAAAATATACTATACGATACTTCAAAAATGTTTCCGAAGCAGCAGTTCTAAACACTCGTATACAGTATGGCTTTTGTCGAATCGTGTAATGTTTATTAAGACTAGAAAACAACGTGTAGCTTTTCTTACAATAAATAAGAATTTGTTTGGACAAATGCATAACGTTACTTTCCTTTTGGCGTCCGACCTAATCGAGTAAAAACGGGTTCATTGTCTCTATTTTCATGGCCACACCCGTACAAAAATGTCGTAACAATGAAATTTCACATTTTCCATAGATTACAAATTTATACCGTCATTTGCAAGATGTTCTAACATTGTGATGTTACAAATTAATATAAAATCGTTGTTGTAGCTATGTTAATTCTCGTCTACCAGAATAGGAAGAGGCATTTATGGCCTATTGTCATGTTAGGATCGGCTCTCGTTAAGGTAAAGCTATATGTTACTTCGAGATGAGAATTTTATTTTCATTGGTGTTAGGTGCTTATTGGAGGGCCTCGTGGTTAATTTTTTATCTTGTTCTACGTTTTTGTAGTAAGCGACGACTTATTGTCGGGCCTACGATGTCCTCCCATACTTAAGTACCTACTAATGCTGCAACATAAAAATATTGTAAAACCAATTGATCTTAAAAGAGTTACCATGGAGTTTCTTGCCGGTTCTTCTCCATGGAAAGGACCAACGCGAACCGTGCTCGACGTTTTATAAGTGATAACCACCGAAGGGTTAGGCAAACTATGATTCGCGGCTGTAATAGGTATTTCACTACAGAATTATAATCATTAAATCATCAATACAACCCTCAAAGTTCATACAACCCCATTGAATAACTATTTCATGATTAAGACATTCAATGGTATGTTCAATGTACAGCCTGACAATGACCGGCAAATTGCAAAAACACGTAAGAAAATTTGAATTTCGCGGGCTACCTTGGCGCTTCCACCTTAAGTTAAGGGTGTTGCTTTTCAGATACAATTGATTCTCTGTTATTTTAGCTCTGTAAAAGAACAGTAGTTTTGTCGTGGTTAGCTTATTAACATCACTAAATCCTGGTGGTGACGACATGTAATTTCTTCTGGCGCACCTTGCGTTGGGGACTTAGCTGGATTGCTAATTTTTTATGACAATATCGAAAATAGGGGGCCCAAAATGGCCACTTTAGCAGAACATAATATGACAATATTATGAATTACCTCACAATTCTTCGTTAACATGGTCACAAACTGATAATTCAACATATTAACTGGGTCAGACCATTTTAAGAATTTTAATGTGATTCATATTCTTATCCTATTAAGTTCTGCTAAAGTGGCTAAGCATTTTGGAACCCCTGAACTACTCATTACACTTTAAAATAATGATCTCGTAAGAAAAAGCACAGTTGAAAGAAAACACGTATCTTCACCAAGTGCTTTTTTACTGTTTTAGTATCTACTATACATATACTTAGGTCGTTTCCAAGTAGCGCACAGGGTGAAAATTAACATAATATATCACAGTAGGTTGGAATTTCTCAGTAGCAGCTACAGCTTCTGGATTAGCGCCCGGTTGATGGCAATATGTTCGCCCCCTATTAGGTACATGTTGCTTATTAAACATCATCATGTTCCTGCCCTTGTCCCATGTTCCTGGGGGTCGGCCCAACACGTTTTATTTCTTGCATTCTCCTGTCAACCATCACGCATTCATGTACTCCTTTTTATTTCATGACATTCCTCACAAACCATCCATCCTTTCCTTGGTCTTCATCTCCCTCTCCATCCATCAACATTTATATTCATAGTTACATGGTGCTTAAACCAAACCAGCAAAATCTGTGTTTACCTACTATCAGGCACACTTCTGCCTAACCTTTCTGATTTGCAGGCGTGATATTATGTTGAAACTACACACATCGTAGGTACTCGCTTATACATATTTCTCCGCAAGGTCATTATTTACACATCATCAACCGCATAATCAAACAAATTTCTATGAAACCTAATAAAACCCATCGTAAATCCTTAAACATTGTTTACAGCCCAAAGTCCGCCATGGGAATCGACTCAAACTCAAATTAATTAGAACAATATTTAACTGAACACACCATATCCACTGGCGCCATTTGTAAAAACAACGGGTCAATGACCGGCTTACGTCATCTTCACACAGAATCAACTAGTTGGTAGGCGTTGTTTTTTTACAACCTTGGAACAACGCATGTGCTAGGGATGTGTGTGACGTTTTAATTAAGAAATAAAGAAAAAATACAAGATCAAAGAAAAACTAACTAAAAAATAAATCAGAAGTGGGATGACGCAGTAACAGTTTCGGTGTCAATATTTAAAAAAAGTTGTTGTTTTGATAAAGAGCACACTTTTAATATAACTTATTTTTACCCTACTTTCTTAAGTTAATTTTCTTTTTATTGTTAAAAAATAACATCAAAATTATTTATATCAGAATTTATTGAAAGAATTATTCTATGTAAATTATTCAATTTCAATTTATTAAAGACAGTTTTGGTAACAATTTAAATTGTTAATTAATTAATTATATATATATATTTATTAAATATTTAATATATCTATCTCGCTACATACCATACAATACAATTTAAACTCTTTAGTATCATAACATAACATCACGCTTTTAATGGCTGTAATCGCCGAAGAGTTAGGCAGAGGTGTGCCTCAGTAGCTACATACATCCACATTTCGCAGCTAATCATGAAGAAATAACGTCTTTTCAATTTTTTTAACACACACACACATTCACACATGCAACACACACACACATCACACACACACACATGTTTCACATTAAAACATGCTGTCATAAAAGCTAAAACTGTAAGTACCAACAATATAAGTTTTTAAACTGATATGGTCATTAATACTACCATTAACACTATTGTACCTACAGTATCACTAAATATCCAATAATAGAATTCTCACTTCATTATTATAAAATAAAACTAGCAAGCTTATGACAACTTACTATTTACATAATATTGTTTTTATAAACGGACGTTTTTATTATTCATATTTCTTTTACAACATTCCTGAACTAGCTAAGTGTTACTTTTACTATAGTTTTCGATGACATCAACATCATCTAATAAGAAATTCTATTGGCCGAAGAGGCCTGACTGTACCCATTCTTTTTTCCACAGCAGCATTAAAAATTTATTGATTATTTTGTTAAAACATTTTACAATCTACGAGCATACCGTGCCGTACCGTGCGTGTTCCGCGTCTAGTTAATTTTTGCGTGCCCGACAGGGTCCATATTGATTTTTAATTTGTTTATACCATCTCTGTAAGATATGGAATGCAATAAAAAATTGAGTATTGAGCATCAACTGATTTAAAAACCTGTGTAGCATTGTTAGTAAGCAACCTGTCATCTTCTTGCCTTTGTCCCATGTTACTTAGGGTCGGTGCAACACGTTCATTCCATTCTCCTTTGTCAACCGTTCCACTACTGATAACTCTCTTTTCTTTCATATCATTCCTCACACAATCCATCCTTCGGTTCCTTGTTCTTCCTCTCCCTCTCCATCCATCAACATTGCTAGTAAGCAATAATATTTCAAAGAAATCTATAAGATTTTTTCCTAACTTACTGCGCAATTTTCGTTGAAACCTAAACTGGCCAACCCTACACAATTTTGGTCACACTTCTGCTATGAGCCCGTACTTGCCAGTCGTTTTTGTGAACATTTGATATGTGTACGTTACATTTGTTTTTTCTACAAAACTGTAGAACAAACTCTAGTAGTAACAAATGATGAGTCATTTAACATACGTTTAAAACGACCATGTTTGAATGTTACGCCTTGTTGGTTCATAACAAAGATATTCTTAACTTTTCACTGTAACATTAAATAGCTGTTGTACTTTGGATATTAAAACAAAACATCTTTTTTTGAATAACCTTCCTTTTCTTAGATTTGCTTCCTCGTGTAAAGTTGCGTGTAATTTCATTGGTGATGAAGACGATGATGAATTTGTACAAGGGCGTTAAGACTCAGGTATAACCAGTAGTGGACTTGATAAGAAATATTAATCTTCATAAAGTTACTATGAGTCATCTGCCTAGCCTTTCTTCGACTATGTTGGGGTCGGTTTCCAGTCTAACCGGCTGCAGCTGAATACCAGTTAGTACTGGGTAATACGATACCCCTTGGTAAGATTGATTGTCAGACTTCCGGGCCACTGACTACCTGTAACGACTGTCAAAGATCTACAAATGACAGCCGGGACCAACGGCTTAACGTGCTTTCGGGGGCACGGAGGGCGGAGGCAAGTGCGGCTTAACCTGAAGATTAATCCGAGCGGCTGTTATTATTTAGCCACGAGCTATAAAGTAACGATGAGTAATCTATACTAATATTACAAAGCTAAAGATTTTGTTTGGTTGAACGCGCTAATCTCAGGAACTACTTGTTCGAATTGAAAATTTATTTTAAGGTTGGATAGCCCATTTATCGAGGAAGGCTATAGGCTATAAAACATCACGCTGCGACCAATAGGAGCGGAGCATTAATCAAAAATGTTACGCAGACGAAGTTGCGCCGGCGCCGGTCAGCCAGTCTAATAATAATAAAAGAAAAATTAAGCAACAACATGACAAACATCTTCACGTAGGTCGATGACACCAAAATAACATTGACACGCTAATCAATAAATCACATGTTCCGTGCCAAAATAATGAAAATAATAAATATTTTAGATATTTTTGTACCAGCTTTTATGTATTTAATGTGGTGTCGAACTGTCTACTTGGATATAGTAATTTAGAAATCATGGGTCATCATGAATGGTATTTTAGCATGGATATAAAACTTACTATTATAAAATAATAATAAACGTATCATGCTAAAAGTTTCTTTGTTGCTTGGTTAAACTGTGGCCGTAGGTATATTGTAAAATAAACTATAGTTTCTTGGCCCCAATAAAAACTAAAAGGAAGTGAAAATTTATATTTAGCGTGTGTTTTAAAGATGGCCGATGTTACCGAAAGGTTCTACTTTGGAAAGAAGAAAGACTACTTTGTGATCCTCGTTTTCACAAACACTAGATGACACTTGAAAGCCCACTGTGGGATTTTCAACACTTGGGGTGTGCACCGAGAGTTGAAATTCCAACGACAACTATAATATTTAGGTGTTGTTTAGTATTGGTGAAAACTGGCATAAAGGTGTTAAAAGCTCATTATTATTTTAAGTATAGCCCACACTGCAGTATAAAAGTCAGTCGTTACAAAATAACTATCCACAAACTAAGAGTTAATTTTGAACGCTCGATTAGGTGACAAGCAGTTAAATCGTTAGTTAATTACCTAGTAGTTAGGACATTTTATGTTGTGATTGACATTTTGTGTTTAATGTTGGAAGTTTGAACTTATAAGCTATTATTCTAAGGTTGTTGTTACGCATGTGGCCCTACGATACAGGGAAAATAGTATTTTTTTTTACATTTTCCTTTAATTATAGACCAAAATAAAAAAATAAAAAACTTTTTTGCAAAAAAAAACCGACTTGCAAAAAAAAACACTAAAAAGTGGAAAATAACTTTACTTTCGGAAGTCGGTGACTATTGTTTGTTTCATTGACTTTTTTGCCACCGACTTCCGAAAGTAAAGTTATTTTCCACTTTTTAGTGTTTTTTTTGCAAGTCGGTTTTTTTTTGCAAAAAAGTTTTTATTTTACCCTTTTTAGTTATCGTATCACACACAAATCCTTGTCAAGTATCAATTTCGCAATTTCTTTTACTTGGATGACATTTTTTCCAGCTATTTTGATTTCAAAACCAAACTGCTGAACCGATTTTGATGAAATTTCTATGGGACCAATCGGGAAGTAGATCCATTCAGATAAAAGAAAAAAATTCAAATCGGTCCATAAATGACGGATATATGAGGTAACAAACACAAAAAAAAAACATACAACCGAATTGAGAACCTCCTCCTTTTTTTGGAGTCGGTTAAAAAAACTACTTGCTAGCCCATAGTTTCCGTCATGGCGGCAAATCTCAACGAAGACTAACGAAGTACACAGTGCTCAAGTTTGTGAGCAGACATGATGTAGGTGCGCTCTGTTCCTTAACTCTCACAATCTGATGGGGCAACAATAAGACGCGACTGGAAAGACTTCAGGACCACCAGCTTTACGATGTCATGCCAGCAACTCACTGACTCCAGACCTAATAAAACTTTTCCCCGACCCGGGAATCGAATCTAGTATCTCATGCTCAGCCGTGGCGCTTGCGACGACTAGAACAATGAGACAGCTGTGCTAAAGAAGTTTATATATAATAAATCATAGGTCCAACTATTACTTTGATTCTTGTTGCTTCCCACCATTCTAATCTTGTTCTATCGCTAATTGCTTGGTTGTGCCGCACAACACATGTTGAATGCGCTGAGGTTAAAGTCCACTACAATTCATTAGTATTAATGGCCTTTTAGCGAATCGATGGGGTCCGTGTTAACTGTGGGGTCTGTAATTAAACTTTTTGATTGGAAAGTTTGACCATGATAGATAGATTATGTCTGGGTCTTAAAAGAGACTATGAACTCTGGGTTTTTTTCTACTGTTCTTAGAGTAGTCAGGTGCGAAACACCGGCTTTATCTGGTTTTAAAAAAGAAGCCGTGTAAAAGTGTTTGTAAAAACCTATTTGCAAAATAAACATCATTTATCATAGGCCTGCAAGCTGCAAAACATCATCACGCCTGCTTCCTGAAATTGACTGGCAGATAATAATACCACACAAATTGAAATTCCATAGGCATAAATATAAGTGAGTGTCCATATTCTTGATATTTGTTGGATCCCATTAAGCAGTCGCGATGTTTACTTAATTGCATACCTACAAGTGTCGGCATTTCGGCACGGTGAATTAATCCCTCTGAACATTCCTGCGTGAGATCAAAACAATTTCTTGTTCTTGCTGACAGCGTTCGGCAAAACAGTCACATCCACCCGTGGACCATACAGCTCAAGACAAACCTCCAGTAAAGGGCAATGCTTGTTAAACCCACGTAGGAGTCAACGCACGCACTGCACCTGCATCTAATATGGCCCAGCCCTAAAAGTTTTATTACAACAAGAAAGGCTTATTCTAGCTAAACTATAAACACTAAGATGGCGACTAGTTAGCATTATTTCAACATAAACTACCCATATCGGTTAATGGCCTATTAGTATAAAGGAAAGACCACACGACTTTGAAAAAAAAATCGGAATCATTCAATGAATTTCGTAGACCTCACGTAATTGGCGATTGTTGGCAAAAAGCGGTCGTGGCTGTAAAGGGAAGCGCACACCCGCCGAACCGGGTCATAAACACGCGACAAAAAAGCCGCGGCGACGGACATGTGTCCGCGTCGTGCGACAAAAACATGTAAAGCGAGTAAACCACCGCAGCGGCCGATGCACACTTCGGTTGAGTTCGCGGCACTGGGAGGTGAATTATTGTACTTTATAATTAGTACTTAATGTGTATTGGGAAGCTGTAGTGGTAGTGTTGAGGAGGTCGTAGCTAAATAATAACAGCCACTCGGATCAATCTTCAGGTAAAGCCACGCTTGCCTAGGTTGCTCTGTGGATCCGTTGGTCCCGGCTGTCATTTGTAGATCTTTGACAGTCGTAACAGGTAGTCAGCGGCCCAAAAGTCTGACAACCAGTCTAACCAAGGGGTATCGTATTACTCAGTACTATCTGGATTGTGGAGGCCAGATAGGCAGTCGCTCCGCAGCTGCATCCGGTTAGACTGGAAGCCGACCCCAACATGGTTGGGAAAAGGCTAGGACCTAGGTAGATGATAATAAGATTTTAGTACTTAATGTGTATTTTCAAGCTGTACCAGTAACTTACTATTTCAGTATAAAGGGTAGAAGGAACAACGATGCACAAACGATTACCAGATATTTAGAAGATCTTTCATCGGTTATTTATAAAAAAAAAAACTGCTGTTCCATACATTTTGACCGTGTGGGTAATGCAGTTCTGTAGGAAAACGCAAACTCAAACTCAAAGCATTTATTTCAATTAGACCATTACAGGCACTTTTGAATGTCAAAACACAAAAAAAAACTAAGCTACAGTCCCAGTCACGGAAACAGGAGATTTTTTTTTTAATAATTACCTATGAAAAATTTTTATTTAACCCACCCCGGGTTCGGTATAATCTGCCGAATATGTGGTAATCTTTTGTGCGTTGGTGTTTCTACCATCCGATAATGTACATGCATGGTGTATAAGGACCCTTTACAAAGCCGTCAACCAAGCATTCTGCATATCAAACTAAGTAACACCGCAAAAATGTTTGATGGGAAACGACTTTTTTTTCGTGTAAAATATCACGGTTTATTATTTATTATTATTATTATTTATTATTTTTAAAAACGTTGCCCCACACTAGGAATTTCTCCTGTATCGTGGGTGCGTTTACAAACATTTAAACTCACATACACAAACAACCAGACCCGGAACAACTATCTGTAGGCCATACAAATATTTGTTCCGTGCGGGGATCGAACCTGCGACACGCAACGCAGCAGTCAATCGCTCAGCCACTGCGCCAACCGTGCCGTGGTTTATGGTAGCGCTCAATGTAGCGCACTCAAAACATTCTGCTGATGGATGCGTTTAATAGTGCAGTTATGGAGTTTATAGTAGTAAGTTATTGTTTTGATGACGAGTATTAGAGAAGTATATGGAAGAAGACATACTGCGCCGATCATAAATAAATTGGAATAAGGGCAAGCGAATGATGACGATGCTTCTGTAAGTTTTCGGAATATGTGTGTTTATAATGTTGTCCCGGTTTCACGAGGTTAGTAACTGGCACTATCCATAAAATATAATCATTAAAGTGGTACACAACTTATCAGAACTTCAGAAGTTAGTAAAACCGGTCATTAGTGTTTTATAATAAATGGTCAAGGGGTCGAATCACCTGTGACATACAAAGCTGATAATTATCTGGTTTGATAAAGAAGACGATTCGTTAAAATATTATTTTTTAAGTCCACTTGTCAGTTAAATTACTTAACGTGGTTTAAGTGGTAACGTGTGTAACTGCAAAGTTACTTACAATAAATAGTGTGAATCATTTGCCATAATTCTTCTGAATATTTCTAATGCTCTTTCCACCCACACTTCTATCTATAACAACTTCGCACAAAATCCCAAAATCCCATCCACAATAAATCATACACGACACAGAAAACAATTTATTAAGTCGCGTTCTCGACTATGTTCATAAATACGGCGACCTAAGACCTCGCTATAAAACTTAGTGCGACATCTCACGGCGTTGGACCTGCGAGCTACGGTGAATAATGTGGCCGCACCGTTATGTGCTGAGGAAGGTAGGAAGTGTGCATTGATTTATTGGTTGGTGGTAGTTGGTGCTAATTGAAGGTGTGGTTGAAAGGGATACAATGGCAAAGCTAAGAAAAGTCCCAAGCCTATAGTCTTCTTTATCGTGTGGTTAGCGACTAACCTGGTGTCAGAGTGTTTTATACCGCCCATGGGCCTCTGACTTGGCTTTACATGCCGTCAAGGAATATCTTAAGATATTCAGCATGCTAAACTAGCAACCTTACGATGTGTAGCCCGACCTAAAAGAGACCAAACCCAGGATGGATTGCAGTCGGTTCCCAGTAATATCAATGAGGCAGTTAGTCATAAATGTGTAATATTCAGAATTTATTGAGTCAGATACATGGCGAAGAAGTAAAACCATAGCTTTTGCATAGCCCATGCATAGACACGGTTTGTCAAACACATGACAGATGGAACTTAATAATACTACAGCCCACAGTTTTAATGATATTACTTGCACTAGGATATATGTAGTAGACTAATAAACCTGGAATACTTTTGGATACATTAAGTAAGGAATGTGGAATCTTGGAATGAGTAATTTAGAGGAAGTTTGAAAGTGGTGCCTGTTACAGAAAAATTTTAAGGAATTCGTCTGTCTTGGTTTGGACATGTAATGAGGTCGGAAGAACAGCATGTGACTAAAAGAGTGATGGATATGAATGTTGGTGGATGGAGAGAAAGGCCAAAGGAAAAATGGATGGATTGTGTGAGGAATGATATGAAAGAGAAAGGAGTAAATGATGCCGTGGCGTCTGACAGGGGAGAATGGAAGAAGAAAACGTGTTGCGCCGACCCCAAGTAGAATGGCACAAGGACAGGAAGATGGGTACTGTTGGGTACTTCAAATTAAATTATATTCAAAGATTTGAAATATTTTTGAGACAACTTAAAACACATAAAACGGGTTATTTACCATGTTTACAACCACCGTGTAACCGTGTGTTGGGTCGGTGGTGTGGTGTGTGCGGTGTGGTGTGTTTACCGTGTTAACCATAGTGTTAATGACCATGTCAGTTTAAAAACTTATAACTTGCAACGGCTTTGCAACTTCAATGTACATGAAAAATCGTGCCATTGGTGTGATTATAATAAAGCTTCCGCATCTGCAATTCTTATCTTCAACAAAAGTCGATAAGGCAGATAGTCAATCAACCTGACAGTTACTGAAACCGCTGAAGCTAAAAACGAAACGAAAATAGCAAGATTATTATAAAGTTCTGAGGTGCACTGATATTATATTGAGTGCAGTTTCGACATCATATTGATTGATTTTAAAATCAACTTGCATACGAATACAAAATAGCCATGGATTATGCAAACACTACATGCTCTAATGTGTCGCAACACAACCCGCATATAAAGTTCCCAATATCACAACAAACAGACGATTAAACAATGATAAATGAAGAAACATTATACACCTGCAGTGAATCGTTAATTGTAATTAATCTAAGACAGGGATATATTAGTAAAACGCACAATACATGCTACGCCTAAGATTCTGTTGGGAACCTACACGGATATGCGATTACATGGAATCAAATATTCCGTAATGGTCCCCATGATTCTGGAGTTCGAAGGGAAACAATGTCCCGTCTTAAAGTACACAGTTCCGATTTAATGGGTAAGAAACTATCCGTAAATGAGCATATACTTAGGTATCAATGCAGAATGATCTTTGCCAGAAGTCGTCAACGTATTAGTGGTTTGGTAACTTAAATATCATCATCACATGGAAATGTTGCAAATGTTACATTTCGTAAACATTGTAGGTAATAAATGAATTGAGTGCGTTGATGAAAGAAGAAACGATGGATGGACTTCGTGAAGGAGGATGTGGCTAGAAAGGAGGTGCCTGAGATGACGAGTAATAGAAGAAGTATGGAAGAAGAAGACATGCTGCGCCGACCCCAAATAAACTGGGAAAAGGGCTGGAGAGTTATGACAAGAATTGAATGCTTTTGTATAAAAAAACAACAAAACTATAGGCTCAGCTTTTTTGTAATAACTAGAAGGAAATGAAACCTTTGAAGTTCAAAGCCTTATAAATTTGATAAAGCAATTAGGGTCACAAATCCAAAAGCCGAGTATTATCCAATCTGTCGGCCGAAGACCAGGTGCATTTGCCAAGAAAATATGTCTCGTAGACTATAGATACAACAGATTACACATAAACCGCAGCAGTTATGCCGCCAAGTACGTTACCTGCCTTAAGATTACCTTAATTTGTTTCAATCTTCATGAATTCAACATGAGGGTGTAAATAACTAGATAATTGTACTCAATCCGTCGCCTACGGACACCAACTTACCCGATTTTTATGTTCAGTACAGAAACTTGCGTAGGCCGGGAAACAGCTTAAGCTATAGTGATCTACTCTGTCCACGTAGGCGTAAAATATGCAATATCACAACATTAAGGATTACGATTTTTTAATCCTATATTTTAATCCGTGGAAAATTGATTTCACAATAAATCAGCAATAAATTAATCAGCGCATCTCACATCGAGGGCTCTCACAATCACCATCGATTATAATAAAACCGATTTCTGTAATCGATTACGATTACCAACAAGAAACGGCTGGGCGCGCGGGCGGCCCGACGGCGTCCAAACGAATTAATAAATACGTCATCTAGTCGGCCATCTTCACGGTTCCAAATTCAAATTACGAAAACCGAACCGAAAAAACGTCGTTTTAACGGACTTTTTTTGTTAAAAAAAACTCAAGGTGCGGACGTTTTACAACACCTGCTTGCGCTATTGTATAGTTACTCACAAATATATCGAAACAGGTGTATTTAAAAACTGAATTTATTCTAACTGATACCTATTGAACCTAATTAAAACAGAGATAAAAGTTTTTTTAATCAATTGAGCTCACTGACTTATGATTTTCTGTCGTCATTAATATCGTCGTAACGAATTTCTTCCATGGTTTTTTAACTTTATATTATCATCGTATTTTGTTAACATAACTGTTATTAATGGGTACTAGTTAATGCCAAATGTCGTGGTTAAACCCTTACGGTTGGCATTCATACCTTTTACAAAGTTTTTGTCGTCAGAAGCTAATATCGTTGCGGTAATGGCTGAATAATTTTCTTCTGGTAGTATGATCACATTAAAATATCTGGGATAACTATTACATAGACTGGAATGGCTATCTTACTAACATTTGGTGTAAGTAATAAATGTTGAGTATCGAAATTTTAATCTTGTCAAGTCATTTTATGGTTATTGCGTTGGATTGCGTTGATATTACTTAAACTCACTTTGAATTAAACTTGCTTTTCGTGTTTGTCCGGGTTACCACATTATTCTTCTAAACGATGCAACGGATTTTGATACAGTTTTCGCCATCACTTAGAGAATTTATTCCTGAAGGTTAACTAGGTCCAGTCACAAAGTGTCCTGGGGGCCTAAAATGGCCGCTTTAGCAGAATCGGAACGGAAATAGTATTTTACGAATTACGTTACAATTCGTAGAATGGTCTCAAAGACATTCGTAATATTTACTGTGCCTGTGACCATTTTAAGAATTTTTAACGTGATTCATATTATTGACATATTACAATTCTGCTAAAGGGCCATTTTAGGCCCTCTGAGGTACAGACCTAGCAGTGAGTGAAACAAGGCTGCCAAATCCATATATTTGTCCATAATTTTATGATAAATTGGACAACACTTCGAAAGGCGTGCACTTAGGAGATGAATTAAAATAGGTTTTACTGCGAGAAACACAAATTAGAAGCGTGCTAATAAAGTTTGATAGTTTTGTGCAACGTTTGGCGGCTGTGGAGAGGTCATTAAAGTTTTAACACCCTATTAGGTGAGTATCGGGAAAAGGTATGCTGATGTAAGTGACTGTTACTGTGTATACTAAGTTACTGGCTAGATAATTTTAGCGCCAAACTGTTTTAAGTTTACCTGGGGTTTATTAAAATCTATCTCTATGGTAAAGCAACATTTATTTTAGGAATTAAATAAAATTAGCCATTGGTGCGGAAGATATTTTAGTGCACATGTGTATGTATGCGCAGCCACAGGTGCACTCTCTCTTCCCTCACCCTCTTAGTGCGATGGGGCGGCAATCTGACGTGACCGGAGAGAGATCAGGCGCTGTACCAACGGCTTAACGTGCCTTCCGATATGACACCTCCAACTTCTAAACTCCGGGCTGCTAATGAGAAGTTTCTTATGGAAAAACCCAATAACACTTTTTGTCTGACCCGGAAATCAAACCCAGGACCCTACGCTCAGATCGAGCAGATTTTTTCAGCGTTGTTTCTAAATAACAAAGACGCGAAATCTGTTCAAATTATCACCTGGAATCAATCAATAACTTCTACGTGCTTAATTTATTGTTATATGCAATAACATCTAATGATATATGTACCCATTACAGAGATGCGATTCATAGTAATTATAATTGGCCAGAGGCTAAGTGTTGCCATACAGCGTGGCAACGCCGCCAGTCTCTTGGGCATGTGCCCAACGCAACGCTGCCAACGCTGTCAGCCGGTAATGTTACCGGCTGACAGCGTTGAGGAGGAGTTTTTTGATGCTCTTTTATAGTTTGTAGTTAGTTAATTTTAGTCTTTTTAATTATTGTAAAAATTATAATTAACTTGGCGTGGAGTGACAGAAACACACCCACGCTTCAACGGTCACACTTTGATTGATAATTGTAGTTTATTCGTTTCGTCTGCTTTCGTTTTAATTAGCAACTAAACGGACGTTAACTGTAAGTACATTCACAAAAATTGAAAAAATTAGATTTAATCATTACAAAACAACAACATTCCAAAGAGCAAAGAGGTTTATTTCCGTAACCATAGTTTTAAAAATAACTAAGCTTGATGATTCCTTTGTCCACACACAGTTTAATTTACAGTCATAACATCACGCCTACAATCTCAAAAGGGAATTCCAGACTTCGCCGTGACTGCTACTGAGAAATTCCTGGTAGAAAAAACCCAACGACACTTTAGCCGACCTGGAAATCTCAGCAGACACGCTTTCCGACTACTGTACTAACGAGGCCATTATTTTCTTCTGAGTTTCTGTGCTGTCTACAGCAGATTCAATAAAATAAGATTCGGTAACTGGTTCGGTAAATACATGAACACAGACTGGAATTTCTGGAATTTAAACCCGTACCAAACACATCATGATCCAAAATAAGCAACAACATTCAGCAAAATGTCCGATCAACTCCCAAGCACAAACATCATCGAAACAGGTGCTTTCATCCCCCCGGGGCAATTTCGACACTACACACCGTGCGCATACGCACACTTTTAGCCAATTTATTAGAAATGACGGCTCCACAGTAAATAGATGAACGGAATTTAAAATGTAATTATGTGTTTGGGGCCGCCCTAAAACAGATAATTGGCTGAGTTGTCAATGATAGAATTTATAGATAGTTTTGAAGTGACAAGTGCCGTAGGGCTTATGTCGAGGCGGTAGGTTGTGAAATTTTTTATCTGTAATTTAATAACTTTCGTTTTGGAAGGTGGTTTGATATCAGTGAATTGTGTCCGTTTTCACTTACACAAGGGCGAATCTAGATATAATGTTAGAATATTATTCAATCAACCTGCCTAGCCTTTCCAACTATCTTGGAGTAGGCTTCAAGACTAAACAGGTGCAAATGAATACCAGTATTTACATGGGGACTGCCTGTCTGACCTTCACAACCCATTTACTGGGTTGGCTTTAACTTCTAAGATTTTTTTACAGAGTTAGTTTGTCACAGGTGAAGATAATAAAACCGTGCTGAAAATGTGAACAATTCACTGAAAAATTCTCACATCTTTCGCAGTGAAGTTATTAATTTATCGCTAAATTAATTTTCAAAAAAAAAATGCATCTACCGAGTGTTATACAAAACTCAGCGGAGCGCGTTTCTTTTGGCGTCGCCTAGTTATTGCGAAAACAGACACAACTTATACAAATTTTAATAATAACTTAAACTAACTTCCCATCCCATACTATTTCTAGGGGCAACAATTAATTTAACATTTTCTAACTTAAAAGATGTCTCAACAACGCAACGACCGGATAAAAAGCACGGCCATACAGAAATATTTTATTACTAATGTCGTATTACATATTTACGACGGACTATAAAGAATGTACGCCTATTGGCAAACATTATTTGGTTATTATGAATGAATCCGGTATGTTTTGCGGTGATAGTTACAGGCGGTAGCGATTTGGGAAGTAGCCTTGCAGCTCATGATGCCATTTTGATCGCTTTCTGAATCTTCACAGTCCGGGTTTTAGTATTAGGTGTGTGTCTGGTGCAAACTGTTGACTGAATTCATTTAATTTTAATTAATTCAACTATGTATGTTCTACCTCTTTGGTAGCAGTAGCGCGACGAGGTCCCGGGTTCGATGGCCAAATTCCAAGAAATTGTCAGCCTGGTGTCTGAATGTGTACTCAGTTGATGTCAATAGCGATTGCCTCATATAACATAAATACAACTGACGAAATGTGGGTTTCAGTGGCGTGCCTAGGCGCCAACAATACGGTAGACTGTTTAGGAAACCTAACATCATGAACAGCTTTTAGTCTTGTATGAAAGTACCACCACTAGGTTTACTAATTGTATCCCTCGGGCTAAGCCTTAGGTGATTATAGGCTTGATTTTATGTAGGTTACAGATACAATTTTTACATTTTAGCACGCAATTGCTTATCACTTGGACCAAAAAAACCCGACGAAGACAAATCAACTATAGTTATTTGTTATACAAGAGTGCAAAGTTGCTTTTTAACCGCGTGTTCAATTTTGATGACCGAGCAAGCGAAGGATTCTAAAATTGAATCACGAGCGCAGCGAGTGATTCAAAATTAGAATCAAAAGAGCACGAGGTGAAAAATCTTTGCACTCGAGTGCAACACGTAACTTTTCATTCCACCTCAGCGAGGAAATGACTAAATGCAAAAAAAAAAACGTTTATAATCACAAGATAGGTACACTTTTATTTCAGTTTAGGTATTAATTACTACATTATGACAGGTAAGTATTACAGAATAATCTTTAAATTATAACAAAATAATACTAAGGTATAATTAAGAAAATTTTAAAGTAACGTTGCTACAGTTATTTAAATTGAGTGTAATATTTTTGTTTGGTACTGTAATATTGGTGTTAGTCACTTGTGTACTGTTTTTCGGTAAACTATCTGTCATACTTAATAGTTGTACCGATTCATCGGATTCCCTTGGCGTGAATGTTGGAGAGAGAGGGAGATGGTTAGGTGTTTCATAACGGCTTATTTTTGATGTAGAAGGGCCAGTCCAAGGATCCGATTGAGGCTCTTTCAGTGTAATGGCTCCTACGATGCCTTCACATATTTTAGACTTATTTTGGATGGAATCCTCTATGTATCCCTCTACAACTGCATTGGACTTCCAGCCTCCGTGGCGCTTAAGGGACAGGAGATCAGCTCCGGAATCAGCCAAAAGTGTGGCTGAAGTTCGTCGGAAACAATGACCCGTGTACAACAGGGGTTCTGGAAGTTCAAGAAATGTTGCTATTTCTCGTGGGATACTGCCAATTTTATTAGTACCCATAGGCTGTCTAACACACTTTCCATTGCGATACTGTAGAAAAAATCGATTGATTGGAGTGTTAGGCGGGCGTAAGGCTTGATATTTCTCAACAATCGTTACGTATTCCTTGCGAATGACGAAGTTGCGGTCTCTTTTTGTCTTTGTATTAGGTAAATTAATTAATAGTAAGTCATCTGAATGTTTCTCAATGTTTTTGACATTAAGTTGTGTTAGTTCATTAGTTCGACATGCTCCGTTTATTCCAATAATAAGAACAACCTGTAACGTAAAGAGTATTGTAGTAGATAAATGAATAAAATTGATATGAACGCATAATTATGCCTATCAACATCTACTAAGTATACTATTTAATTGAGATTAATATACTTAAGTAGATACTGAATGTGCAACTGACTTACTTTTGCCGCCAAATATACGGAATCGGGTGCTTCGTTAAGAAACTTTTCAATATCAGATACTGTGAAAACCTTCGATTTTTTTGGTTGATGACCAGATGAGGCTCTTTTTAAAAATGCCACTAATTTAGGATAGGTATCGATATGTTTGTCTTTTTTCATCTTTATTGTTGCTTTTAGCATCGAATACGTACTCCATAGAGTGCTTGCTTTCTTGTTCTCGGATAATTCTATAAAATATGCCAGCAAAACGTTTTCTGAGAAAGTTTTGGCTCCTTTTGCTAGTCGCCACGTGTTGAACATATCGTACTGTTTTAAATACTTCTCGCGTGATTGTTGAGGGAGAAAGCTCATTTGCGCATTATTAACAGTTTCAGTCAATTCTGTTGGCGTCAAGCAAACTAACTCGTCGCTAGAATCACTCATTTTAGTTTTTTCATTTGTTTTCAAGTTTCTTGTTTTTAATATAAGGTTTAACAATGACGTGAAAAAATGCCGCGTAAAGAACCGCGTACAAAGCAAATTGAAAAAAGAACACCAAGAAGGTTCCGAGTCTGAGTTTTTAACAAATTAAAAAAAAGTTGTATGATATATTCGGCACCATAGAGGTAGCAGTAAATAGGTTTAATGTTTTTTTTAATTCACAAACTTAGTGCACACGATGTTCTAAATTCAATTTACTTTATCCTCTAGAGAATAAAAACGGCTTTTCCACTCAGATATTGAAGATTAAAAATACTCTTTCCGAGATGGTGGGATGAAAATAATATTTTCCTCTGGTTAGCAACACGAGTCATTTGAAAGGCATGTATCATGGTAATGTCTCCTCTTAATTACCCCGGTTTATACATCTAATGATCGTATTTATTATCCTATATAATGTACGAATGTTAATGTAAGGATTAATCGACTAGTTTAAAGGCAATGTCTGGTTTCAGTTGCGGATGAAAATGGTGTATTTCATAGTTATGTATGCAATTTGTTCTATAGGTTATAATTATGTTCTTGTATGATGATTTTAATTTGACAGTAAGTGCGACTTCGACGTCATATTATCTTCATTAGTAGCTATTTTAGAAGAGATACCTACATTTTCCATTACTCTGAATACAACATTTTAGCCCGTATCCTTACCAAATCGATCAGTCGCGTGAATACGCGTTCGTTGCTTTAAATTTCATTCAGTTGTTTGAAAAATCGGAAGTCACCCTTAACCGGCGTGATTTTTTATATTTTTTGTGCGTTTTCTTCATTTATTCATATTTGATGATATTTTTTTATAGAGTGGAACTAATGAGAATGATGTTGATTAACTTTAGTTTCACTTGTTCCACTAAGAAGAACCATGGAACAACTGAGAATAAAAAGTCTCACTAGTTCCATGCAACAACTACGGTGGAACTAGTGAGACGAGTTCGATTAAGCTTTGTTTCATTTGTTCCATTATCAAAGATCAAGGAACTACTGAGAAAAAAAATCTCACTAGTTCCATGGAACTAATTGCTGGTGGAACTAGTGAGAATGGCCCACGCGTTCAAGATCGCCAAACGAAATTGACGCAACCGACACGTGCTGGCGCGCCATTTGCTTTTGTTAAGACCTGACCTTAGACAGGTATCATTACATCACGCCTGAAATCCCTGAAGTTTAAGGCAGAGGTGTACCTAATAGTACACCCACAGCGAGAAGGGGGCGAGAATATTGCCATCAACCGGGCAAAAATGATCCAGACTCCTGAGAAATTCCTGATGGAAAAACCCAATAGCATTTACCCCGACTTGGGAATCGAACCCGGGACGTCATGCTCAGCAGTTGCGCTTGCGCCCACTGGATAAACGATGCCGACAAGTATAAAAAAACTTTTTTGCAAAAAAAAACCGACTTCCAAAAAAACACTAAAAAAAGTGGAAAATAACTTTACGTTCGGAAGTCGGTGACTATTGTTTGTTTCATTGACTTTTTTGCCACCGACTTCCGAAAGTAAAGTTATTTTCCACTTTTTTTAGTGTTTTTTTGGAAGTCGGTTTTTTTTCCAGCTATTTTGATTTCAAAACCAAACTGCTGAACCGATTTTGATGAAATTTCTATGGGACCAATCGGGAAGTAGATTCATTCAGATAAAAGAAGAATTTTTCAAATCGGTTCATAAATGACGGAGATATGAGGTAACAAACACAAAAAAAAAAAAAACATACAACCGAATTGAGAACCTCCTCCTTTTTTTGAAGTCGGTTAAAAAGGCGTCTTTTGGGTTCGTAGTCCACTGTTCAGATCACATAAACATCGTGGAGAAACCGCCATATACAAGAACAAAATTTCTTAGACTTTAGACTTGACAATTATCAACAAACTCAGTCCGCGTGGTAGACTAAGGTGGAGGGCATCTATAAAACCCCGGGGCTTGTGTGAAAAATTAAAGGCCTGGTGTTATGTGTGCCCAGGTTTACGGGACATTTCAAGCAATATCCAGTTACAACCTCATTAACGTTACTGGACATATATGAATACGAATGTAACATATTCCTCCGTTGCAGTATTTTAAATGAATTCACGTTTATTGCTGTAATGCATAAATTATACAAGGTTATGATCCCTAGGTATGAAGAATACAGTTATCGCTCCAGGTTAAATTGACATCGTTCTAAGCATAACTACAGGTCAAAGGTTCAACTAAATAATACATAGAATTTAATTGCATGACTACCTGAGTGACGTGTTAGTCAATGGTAAGGTTAAATGGTTTTTGTGAACTGTTCTTTTAATTTTAAGTATATTTTTATCTCAAAATAATGCAACTTTTTGTGATCGCTTTAGCTACAGAGTAGGTAAGGGAACGCACCCATACTACGTGACCCGTTCAGGGAAGGAGGAGGAGGTCTTCAAAATACTACGCTTGGTCACAGTGACGGGGTGGGCTTAGGTTTTTGCCACGTAGTCAATATCCTTTCGGGAAATCGCGCGCTTTTTCGAGCTTTTGAATACAATGAGTGGGTTTTATGTGATGCGTGCACAAACGAACAAACAAACCGAAAAACCGTCAAACAGACAAAAAATCTAAAAACTGTTTTTTTACGTTCTATTATTTATTTCCCGTACCTTCCAGTGCATTGCAAAAATCTGTAATGTACAGACACGGCAAGTCTACGATTTTATTATATGTATGTATAGATGACTTTCCAGCCAATCGTCATAATAACTTTTAAATACACTATAAACACACAATAAACAGTGCGTAAAACAAACGGACAGAGCGTCCACTCCTCTCTCTTCATCAAAGTGTAGGCCTTGCACCAACGCGCGGAGTAAACGTATCGAACGATTATAAAATTCAAAAATCTACCTTTCTAATACACACTTAGCACATAAGTATCTGCTTGATTCAAACACTTTATTTAGGTAACGACTTGTGATGCGGTGACTGGGGAAAATGAGGACAGTTTTTAGTATGAATTTGGACGGTTATAGGTTAATGGGGAAGACCATAAAAACGATGGATAGCCTGTTTAAAAGATGATATAATAAGAAAGGAAGTGACTACTGAGTTGACGTACATATACGGAAGTATGGTAGAAGAAGACATGCTGCGCTGATCTCAAGTTTTGGGATAAAGGCTTAAAATTCTTAATTTCAGAAGCGTTCATCATTGGTTTTATTTTAAAATTAAAAATATCGCATAGCATTTTTTGTTATTGTTGTGAAAAATCGTTTGAATTAACTTTACGTTTTCATCGCACGTTCGTGCTAGCCCCCGGGTGCTTGAATGTCAACAATGACCGCAGTTCAAACGGGCAAAGCCGTAAATTTATGTTTTGTTGGTAATGAAAAATATGTGAGTAATAATTGCTTTGTGCTCGTGTGTCTTGTAACGTAAAAAGGTAGTAAAATTAAATCGTAGTGCTACTTATCAGTAAGGTTTACCAGTAGCACTACAATTAAATTTTACTACCTTTTAAAAACAATACCCTTAGGTATTATTTCTGCTTATGCTTTATGGGGAGGTACCGTTATGTTTGATGTGTGATTTTGCGTAGCGACTATCTCTGTAAGTGTAGTGACTTTGGCGAATAGAATGTAATGCATATTAACTGAGTTGAGCTTAACATTTTGCTTAGAACAAAGCTGCTATGCAATTAATATAATTATTAATACATTGTTTTAAACTTTCCCGGTTTATAACTGGGTATTATTAATGTTTATTGTTTGTTTATTTTATTATTGTTTATATCGGGAGCTCATTATAAACAATAATCGCGGAATATATCCCGTAAGTGATAGTGTAAGTTCAATTAATACATTAATCAACTCAGTCTATAGACTCTTGGCAGGCTAGGGCTCTCCAATGCTTCTGACAGTTCGTCATTCGTATTCATATATGTATGTCCATAAACGTTAACGAAGTTGTAATTGGGTATTGCTGGAAGTAACCAGTAAATCTTGGCACGCATAACCTTTAATGTTCCTATTGATGGAACACGGGCCCCCTCTCATAAGAGGCGGTAGGCCTTAATTCAATTTGTTGGTGGATGTCACCAGTCTTCGAAATTTTGGTCCTGAACATGGTGGCTTTATGAACAGTGGCTATGAACCCAAAAGAGGCGTAAGTCCAAAATGTTTTATCTAAGAACGAAACAAGGAACTAAAGTTCCAAGGCCCATTGCCGTCATAAAAACTCTGACACCAGGTTAGGCACTAACCACAAGATAAAGAAAAGAATGGCCATGCCAATAATTTTCATAATTCACCTAAATTAAATTTCGTTGCTGATCAAACGATTTTTTTTTCAGAATAATGAAACAGTGAATTCAAAATCCTCCAGGTTTTGATTCAAAATGTGCTTAACTGAGATTCAGATTGACCTTCTAATATTTCAATCAAAGATGTTATGATATGTCCACCGCCCAAGGGTCTATCGACAGATTAGAAAACTTATAGAGACAAAGCTAAAATACCTTGTATTTTGTAACATAGTGTTTTCAAACTGTTTTCCGATTACTATTTGGATGTAAGTATAGAAAGAAAAGAAAGAAAAAACGTTTATTGGCACACGCCACAAGTACACAATACAAAATATAAAAAAGCAAATATATAATAAAATTTAAAACTAATCAAGAAATATTGTGTGACTCACGGCTGCGCCAAATAGGCCCAGTTCAGCAAAATGCTGGACAACTAGTGCCCGACGCTGGTTTTCAACTGAACCTATGTGGTGAGTGTGCGGATGTCAATAGGTTTCAATAATTATAAATAAATATTGTGAAAGATATGATAATAACAAATAAAAATAAAATAAAATTATGGTAACGGCGAAATTATCGTAACAACCATTTTAACAACATAGACAAGAACGCATGGTCGAATATTTTATATACAAAAATTTTGACGAAATTTTGTTGGTTGGTTCATTTACGGACTTGCTTAGTGGTATTGCTCTGAAATGGTTTCGCACAGTTCGCTTTCGTATTCCATCCTGGCACGAGCTTAAACTTGTTTACATTTGGAATTTCGGTAATTTATCTGGTCAGCACTTTTTTGTACTACTTTATTTCATATGCAATTCTAATACATCTTATTGTAATTATAAACCTTTCTGTTTATCTATTTTTAAGCCTTTATGCTAATTGAAAATTTCTAACAAAACTTAACTTTACTTTCTTAAGTGTAAGTCAAGAACACGACGAATATCTCGCCTCAAATCGTTCACAAGGCACTTCTCATTAGTAACGCATAGCTTATGGCCGCTCCCTACATATTTGAATACACCCACTCTGCATTAAAACCGTTAACTAAGTGTAAAATTTCATGTGCGTATGTTAAGCTTACTTAAATGTACATTACTTGATGATTCCAAACACGACTTGTTTGGAGGTCAAACATAGCTTCATCAAACTTTAAAAATGGTCATTAAATTGGGAGACGTAATTAGGCAACTAACTAGTTATCACAAGTTCCGGTTCGCCCACTTGTAAGAAGATTCTTCGGAGAAAAAAATCTTGGAGTTTCTATGCTAAATTCTTTTGAAACTTTATTTTCAACTTTTGAGATGACACACGTAAATGTTAAATACGGAACTTTGCATTGAATAATAAGTAACGTTCTGCCTACCCTCATGGAAAACAGGCCAGAGTTTATTTATCTATATATATAAAATTCATCTTCTTTATATATAAAATTCAAAGTCCTGACTTACTAATATATCAACGCACAGCCCAAACCACTGGTCCTAGAGACATGAAATTTGGTAGGTGTATTCTTTGTGAAAAGTAAGTATCCACTAAGAAAGGGCTTTTCGAAATTTCACCCCTAGATTGGAGGGTAAAATGGGGGTTCCATTTTCTGTGAAAATTTATCTTCTCTGGGTCGATTGAGTCGAAAATTTGTGTCCTCTTCAATTAAAATTATGAGACACGTATCACAGTCCGAAATCATCCCTCAACAGAATCAAATACGGCTTCGAAAATCACGTAGACGGGCGCATGATGTGTATTGGACGCATACCTACTATAATACTTTACGCACTAACATCTAAATCCGTTCGTTCAGTGATTAATTGTGGTTACCCAGAAGTGGATACTAAAATACCTGATTCTTCCTAAGTTAGGCAGAATTTTGACCACTGTAAAAGAGCTTATAGTTAAAATCTACCCAGATATTAATAAAATGCAGAATGGTCGTGCGAGCGTGCCATACTAACACCAAAAAACGATCAAGCCACAATCATCAATGAAATTCTTTTGAGATCGTTCGAAGCAGTTGAAAATCTTCGAAGCAGTTGACGGGCGCTGGTGATAGTGCCCAACTCATAGCTAAGTTCTGGGCCGACTCATTATAGATTGCCATCGACACGCTAAAAACCGAAAAAGTGCCGAAAAAAGTTCGCGAGCGGATACAGTGAGTTTCGTGTGTCGGGAACAGGAGGTGTACTCTATACGGGCGTTTCCTATTCCGTAACACTGACGGACATACAATTAGTGAGGGACCCGAACTAAAAACGAATGACAACACGATTCGACGGTTCTTCCTACTCCCGATGTATTTTCAAAACTTATGAATCCGAAGATAACAGAGCGTAGCGTTCATTTGGAAGTGTCGATCTACTTTCGTATGGGCCCGTATCTTCGTTGACGGACTAGTAGACCCCCGGAATCGAGTTGGGAGTGACAGTGGTAGCGATTTCGAGCACAAAAAAACGAACAAGAGGGTAGACCGATTTGTCTACTCATAAACACCCACCTGCAATTACTTCTGTTTAGCCGTGATCATGGTGCTTCCAACAGCGCCGAAATATCGGGAACTCAAAACAAATGGTTAACATAGTAAATGTAAATATCCCGATCTGCTTTTATATGGAACATACCTACATAGTAATTATTATTAATTGTGTCCTGCGAATATTTTTTACTTTATTAATCGTAGATTGTGTCACTAATAAAAATATTGTTACGTAAGAACTTCTATCTCTAGCCAGGCCTCCAGCAAGTCAAACCTTTCACACAAAAGGTAATTCTGACCTTAGCATTTTGCAGCCGTTTTTGTACTTGCTGGCACTGACTAGCATCACATTCATATTTTATCGGAGAAGCCACACTCAAGATATATTACCACCCGCACAACGCTGGAACCAGTTTCCATAAAACATTACGTGTGTACGTTGCAGTGACTGTGTGAACTATGAAAATATCGAAAATTATACTTTTATCTATCCCGTTAGATTTTCAGATAATACGCCACTTAACTTCAATATTATACTTGCTCTATTATTGAAAAATATAAGGTTACTACCCAAAGCATCGGTAGGGACATGAAAAACTTTAAAATGCGTATGTCTCAAAAATGTTATTTCTGTGTTACGACAGTTTTTTTGTGGACGTGGCGATGTAGTCGTGTGAAAACAATTTTCCTTACGCTATTGAACGTCGTTTTTATTCGTCTACTTATCTAGGAAGACCACACATTGCCTAACATTTTGACTTGAACCGCAGCATATACACCGTAATACATGTTGCCGTGTGAAAACAATTTCCCTTACGCTATTGAACGACGTTTTCTATGGCTGCTGTGACGTCTACTACACTGTATTCAATAACCTATATTGTCGGACTGAACTAAGTGCCTGTGCGCAAGTAGGAGCGCACACTGAGGGGTTTTAGAGAATGTAATTTTTTCATAATTTTATTTGTATGGTTTTAATGCATTCAAAGTACCTACTATTACTACACGCTGCATAGCATGAAGCCGGTAGTTTAGACTTAGAGGAAGATCATTTGTGGTACTGATGAAGATACATAGAGTTCAGAGCAATAAATGGACTTACAGTAGGTCGCGTGTCACTGGCTTCTTATTCTAAATTCCGTGCTAGCTCAAAGTTACAGTGTTGCCAGGGTCGTGGTTCCTACTTTTCTAAGTCGTCGTTCATCATCATCAGCCTGCAACAGTCCACTGCTGGACATAGGCCTCTTCAATCGCACGCCACTCGATTCTCGGCAACTCTCATCCAGTTGCTACCAACCACTCTGCGAAGATCGACGCTCCACCGAGCCTGAGGGCGTCCCACCTTACTCTTGCCGATTCGCGGTTTTCACTCAAGAACGTCTACCCCAACGGTCATCGGTTCTACGGCCCATAAAACTACTGTTTGTGCTTTATACACAAACATTAGAATAATGTTTTGCAAATATTCTAGAGCAAACACTGTGAAGTGTGTAAACGATTTGATGAAGTACCTATCGACTTTTTCCAATTTTTAAGTCATCAAAGATTCTAAACATCATCTCAGACGTAGTTAAACATTATTGATAAATCAAGTTAAATCTATAATATTTTTATCTTTATCCACAGATCCAGTATGGAAGGAGAGATGCTGAGCCAACCTCAAATAAATTGGGATAAGGGTAGGAGAATGGTGATGATCAACAGATGCAGTTCGTCCCACTGTGCACCCCGCCTATAGCGGAAGCTGCGCGTGCGTCGATTAATACACGTAGCTGTCGCGGCAACAAATTGTGCGCCAAATGAATGCCAGCCGATTGAAACCACCGACGAATGGATTACTTTCCAATGGAATTGAGGAAGCTAGTTATTTTAATATGGAAGAAAATAACTCTGCTAGGATACAAAATAATGTCTTTAGAAGCCTGAGCGATTGGCTGCTGCGTTGCGCGTCGCGGGTTCGATCTCCGCACGGAATAAATATTTGTATGACCTACAGGTAGTTGTTCCGGGTAACGTTTATTGAAAAGAAAACAATAATTATGAATGTATTTCAATTAAATATTGAGAAAAGATGAAATGTTTTAGAATAAGATTAAACCTGACCCGATTATGAAAAATGTTTTGATCACCTTATACATCACTCATTTTCTTTTATTTAACAACTAGAACCAGATTTGCTTTGCGTATGTACAACTGTACATTCTTTACAAACTATACGTAGAACAAAAATTTTAATAGTTATACAAGCTGCAGTTTTGCATCCTCGTCAAAATTCAGGAGGTTTTCATAAAATACGTAAATAATCAATTTAAATTACGGTACCTGGTCAATAACACTGAACGCTGCTTTTTAGTAATTTAAATTTGACACTATTTCAAGCCCTTCTCAAAAGAGGAGAATCACCCGTTTATCGAATAAACGTCTGCGTTTGTTTGTGTGTGTGAAAGCGCGGTTATAGGGCTAGTATTAGACGGGCCGCGTTATAATACGGGTGTTGTACACTTAACATTTCCGATTTAAAAAAAGTACCTACCCATTTTATTATTGATTCGGTTCGAGACTCATTAGCATAGTTATCTCCTTGAATTTGACGAGGATGCAAAGCAACAACAAAAATGGAGAAGAATTACGAGGCGTCAAAAATCCGCATCGCTTTCAACTAAAAGTGCCCAGAAAGCTGGCAACATTCCTACGGTGGATGGCAAAGCTGTGATGAAACTGCACAACCTGCGCAAGAGTCGATCAATACACATAGCCGTCGCAGTAACAAATTGCGCGGCAAATGAATGCTGATTGAAACACACAGTAAGTACTTTCCAATGGGATTGAGGAAGCTGAACTACTGTTGTGGATCTAATTGATCTATTGGAGGCTTAGAATTATGTTATTTCTAAAGTGGTTTATTCTATTAGCAGAGAAGGCAAAATAGCAATTTATCAAAGAAGAAATAAGTTTCCGAAGCGACTCTATTTTGTCACGGAGAAACTTTTATAAAGGCCACCAAAGATTCAGTACTAATATAATTATTGTCTAATAATCCCATCAGAACGAAGCGGTTACCTTAACTGAAAGTGAACGAAGCTCCCTGTGAAGAGGATGCCTTTAAGAACGCTACCAGCGTAGCCCAGTTGTCTACTCCTATGTTTATGGAAGGAGGTCCAAAAACCTTCGAAGCTCAACGTACACGTATGAACACTGTATGGGATCAGCATCGTCTTAACTCAGCCGCAGCATTATAAAGTTCGCTAGCCAAAAATCATCATCTTTCTGCCCTTGTCCCAAGTTACTTGGGGACAGCGCAACACGTTTTATTCTCCCATTCTTCTTTCTCAACCGTCACGCTATCATTTACTCCTTTTTCTTTCATATCATTCCTCACACCATTCATCCATCGCTTCCTTGGTCTTCCTCTCTCTCTCCACCCATCAACATTTATATTCATCACTGTTTTAGTCACCTGCAATACGTCCCTGCTCATCACGCGCCCATGTCATGACAGTCGATTCGGCTAGCCAAAAATGTGTTCAGAAATATGACATGTCACTTTCTCTAATTCGTTGCGAGTTCGTTAGCCGAAGATGAATAATATAATTAGAATAGTTATAAGTACGAGTATTGTACTTTTTATTTTAATCAGACGCTTATACAGCCAGTATGGACAATGTGGACGTTAATGCCTGTGTCAAATCCTTCACAACCACTCAAACATTATTCCAAAACAATGGCCAATCAAACAAACAAAGAAAATCTTCACAACGAAGAACAGTATAAAGGAAAGAGATGGCGATACAAACTTGTTAGTGATGAAGAATTGAGTACAATTGGTTCATTAATTAGTGAGGTATGAAAATTGTTTGGTGTTTCCAAAGCAAAACACTATGAGAAAGGTGCTTCGTTCGTGAAGTAGTCGCAAACGCTACAGCTGAGCATGGGGTTCTGGGTTCAGTTCCCAGGTCGGGCAAAATGTTATTCTGATTTTGCCATTAGGAATTTCTAAGTACCACATCGATGGCAATTGGCTCGCTCCTTATTCAAATTAGATTAAATGCAAATATTTTATTTCACATAATCCTACATGAGCACTAAAACGTCAACGGACGGTTCGGGTTGGTCATTTCCTATAGATAAGAACCGACTCAATGGTTACATGGGACTTTAACTGCCAAAATGTGGGTGTATTACTAAGTACACTTCTGCCTATTCCTTCTGGGGCTACAGGAGTGATGTTCTAATGTATTGAAATGATTCAGTGCTATCAAGTTGTGAGTAATACAAATAAATGACTCCGAGTACAATGACTACGCCTATATTAGTTAAATTGATTTATTTGTCCTTCCTTACTCTCTTAGTTCAGCCGATTGTTACAAGCTACAATAATTTGTATTTTCCTTCCTGACAAGCAAAATATGTTGTTCTAATGTAAAGTTATTCATTATACTGCTGTTATTGCTAACTAACTGAGCTGAGAGTGCTTAGTGTTACAAGAATGGATACAATAAAAATCAAGGTGTTTTTTTTTTATTTAAGATGGGTTTGCTCTTGACTCTAGTCTAGGTCAGAGGTGACAGAAACAGAGTCGAAGATATGAGATGTATGTGTATGTGAGTGTATGCACATTATCTGAATATTAAAATCCTGATACCGATGTTCAAAATAACTAAGTTTAAATACTGAACAGATATTTCAGTGTAGTTTAAATAAAAACTTTTTTGCAAAAAAAAAACCGACATCCAAAAAAAACACTAAAAAGTGGAAAATAACTTTACTTTCGGAAGTCGGTGACTATTGTTTGTTTCATTGACTTTTTTGCCACCGACTTCCGAAAGTAAAGTTATTTTCCACTTTTTAGTGTTTTTTTTGGAAGTCGGTTTTTTGTTTGCAAAAAAGTTTTTATTACCCTTTTTAGTTATCGTATCACACACAAATCCTTGTCAAGTATCAATTTCGCAATTTCTTTTACTTGGATGACATTTTTTCCAGCTATTTTGATTTCAAAACCAAACTGCTGAACCGATTTTGATGAAATTTCTATGGGACCAATCGGGAAGTAGATCCATTCAGATAAAAGAAGAATTTTTCAAATCGGTTCATAAATGACGGAGATAGGAGGTAACAAACACAAAAAAAAACATACAACCGAATTGAGAACCTCCTCCTTTTTTTGAAGTCGGTTAAAAAAACAGGCTTTATGAAAATGTCTGCAGAATACCTGCAGAAGGAATATCGAAACTTTAAAATAACAACCGACTCATTCTGGTAAGGCCAAAGAAACCAGGGCCATCAAAAGCGTTTTTGGTTGACGATATCGTCAAAGTCGTGAGAAGCAACTAAATGGGGACGCACCAGTAATGTGGCAGAAGAAAGAGGAAGCCTATCCCAGCAGTGATTGATTCCGGGCTGAAATGGTGATGAATAATCAGCCCTGGAGCGAGCAAAGCGAACTCAAAACTTGAGGTATCCCAACACTGATTAGAACAAACCTAGGCTAGAACGACGACGGGGGCTACAGGCGGAGACGGAGGCTAGCCTTCCACTCTTCTCTCCGCGCGGTTCTCTGGCCAATCTCTCACAAACGCCTCTAGGTCGTCACGCCAGCGTTTTCTAAGCCTCCCTCAGCGACGTCGCCTGTCTTCGGGCAACCACTGAGTGACGACTCTAGCCCATCGGTTCTGATGCATTCTACGCACATGCCCCGCCCAATCCCACTTCAAGCAGTCTTAGTGCTCACATCAGCGATTCCATTTTTTTATCATATTGTTGTATTGCGAATTCTGTTTGTTTCTAGCATTGAAAAAAACGTAGATACAGCAATTGCACAATTACAGCTCGTTCACACGAAGACAACTCGTTTTTTTGACGTATTGTCTTTTTTCACGATCCGTAATTTTTTTTTGACGGCGGTCATGCTTTTTAAATGCAAATGTTCACGCATCTCTTGAAAAATGACGGACACGTCTTAAATCACGTGTCGTCTTTTAAAAATCACGTACGTCAAAAAACACGAATCGTGATTTTTTTGTGACGGAAAAATCACGAAACTAATGTGAAAATCAATTAGTTTTTTTGCCGGATCTTGATAAAACACAATTCCGTATGCAATGTGAACGTCCATCCGTCATGACGCATCGTGTTTTATGACGAATCGTCAATGACGGAAGCCGTGTGGATAAGCCCTTACAGCTATCAAGTTGCGACAAAAACCATTCATCATCTTTTACTGTGTAGTTCTAGTCAAAGTGAGTTCCTCGTGAGAATTACGTTCGCGTGTCAATCTGTAAACGTTCTAACTGTTGTGTGAGTAATTGTTGATTGTAATTGACTGTCTCGTTGGTTGCAAGCGCGACTGCTAAGCATGAAGTCCTGGGTTCGATTCCCGGGTCGGGCAAATTGTCATTGGGTTTTTCCATCAGGAATTTCTCAGTAGCAGCCACGGAGTCTGGGTTTGTGCCCGGTTGATGGCAGTACCACCTATTACATGGGACTTAAACATAACTGGTGAAATGTGGGTGTACTATTAGATACACTTCTGCCTAGCCCTTCGGGTATTATAGGTGGTGATGTTATGTGATTATGTAATTGTATCTGTAAGTGCAACTGCCACAGATCTCTCTTGATTCTCTGTTGTAGTGTTATTGTCACATAAAGGAAATTGCTTTGGTTCATAATGTTCTAATAATTACGCAAATTTTGCAGCAGCTTCCTCGTCTTCATTGACAGTTGTTCTTAGTTCATTACTGGACTCTGCATTTAGAGATTGATTGATTTGATTCTGTCACTTGGGAGATTTATTATTTGTTTTTGGCGGGATAAAAGGTACTGAAATAAATATACGCTTTAGACGTGAAGTTGCGGACACCAGCCCGTTATACAATTTACAATACAATGCCCAGTACTAACTGAGTTGTGGAGGTCAGATAGGCAGTCGCTCCATGTAAAATACTGGTATTCAACATGCATCCGGTTAGACTGGAAGCCGACCCCAACATAGCTGAGAAAAGGCTAGGCAGATGATGATGAACTATGTTTTATAACTAAGCATTGATAAGATAGACCAGTACCCCAGATTAAGAATACCGTTAGCTTAACTAATTCAAGTGATGAGATGAATAATAATCAGGTTTGTCATAAGGAAAAAACTTAAACGGGTTAGTATTAGGTAAGTGCCTGTTAAGGAAAACGATGATGCTGAACACTGTTTTTTTTTAAACAAACATGATTTATTAAATTACAGAACAGTGACCTAACCAAAGCAATCGTCTTGCGAACATGTGAAACTTCCATAAAAATTTTTCGACGAATACGAACGCCTCGTCGCAATGAACGAGGATTCGCTCGGTTTTTCCATCAAGTGAGTAGACATACAAGGTGTAAACGTACCCTTCAAGAAGCCGTCAACTAAGTAACTCTTTACACTTATTATAAACGCGATGATTGCGTATTCGTACGACTGATTGCTTTGGTTAGAACCTATAACAGAACAAGAACTCAAAGTGTTAATCAAAATAAATTGGCTTCTATTTACAGTAAGCTTTACGATACAAATTACTTCAGTAAAATTAATTTTAGTTACAAACTAGTCACTGCTTTATTTAGGTTTATTGTGTTGTTATTATAAGCTGAATTATCTGTGGTAAATTTTCAATCAATTGCTGGCGGGATGGCTTCTACATTTTCGCTATGTGTACCGATGTATGTAATTTGCAGGTTCTAGACTTCAGAAGTGTTAATGGAACTTTTTGATGGCTACTTTCTCACTTCATGTAACTCTTTCCGAGTAATATCATCATCTGCCTAGCCTTTTCCCAAACTATGTTGGGGTCGGCTTCCAGTCTAACCGGATGCAGCTGAATACTAGTATTTTACATGGAGCGACTGCCTATCTGACCTCCATAACCCAGTTCGTACTGGGTAATACGATACCCCTTGGTAAGACTGGTTGTCGGACTTTCGGGCCACTGACTACCTGTAACGACTGTCAAAGATCTACAAATGACAGCCGGGACCCACGGCTTAACGTGCTTTCCGAAGCACGGAGGAAACTCAGTATGTAAACCTATTGCCAAACCTATTGCTAGAACTCAGATCTCCTCTATCTATGACAGGTAGTCAAGATCCCACACGTCTCGTACTCGTGGCCAAGGCATCAGCTTGTCCATATGTCCTTGAAAAAGTACAGTCACTCCACAGATTTAGCACTGCAAGGTTGACCTTGAACGAGTTTTGCGACCTTGGACGTTAGCGACCTGACCCGACGACCCAACAACATATTCCCGCTTCAATTGTAAACTAGTTGCAGTTTTAGCCGTTAGTTTTAGTTGCAAAACAAGTTGGGGAGACCAGTTTGATGCGGGTTTGATGCGAGAGCATTCAAAATTGTTTGTCTAACTTTCGCGTAACCCTTGCATGGGCTTTTATAAACCAACTAATTTAACATCATGACAGTAATCCATGGTCGATTAGTCAGAGGTGTAACTTAAATACAGCCATATTTCGCTAGTTATGTTTAAATCCCATGTAACAGGGAGCGAGCCTATTGCCATCAACCGAGTGTAGATCCAGACTCAAGGCTGCTACTGAGAAATTCCAGTTGGAAACCCGTTGATAACATTACCTGAGGGCCTAAAATGGCCGCTGTAGTAGAACATAATAGCACAATTATATGAATCACGTTAAAATTCTTAAAATGGTCACAGACGCAGTTAATATTATGAATTGTCACTTTGTGACTATTTTACGAATTGTAGAATAGAATAGAATAGAATAGAATATACTTTATTGTACACCAAAATTGATACAGAACGGTTTACAAAATTGTAACGTAATGCATATTATTATTCACCTATTATGTTTCTGCAAAAGCGGCCATTTTAGGCCCAGCAGGAGTGCTTTGCCTTTGCCGTAGAAATTTAACTCTTGGAATATGTGCAGCGGTTATTTTTAGCTAAGATGACTGCTCATTCATAATTTATGGAGAAATGAATTTTCACCAGCAACTCAATACACATTTTGCCACAAAACCTAAGTAATATCCCATCTTAGCCAGTTATCGAAGACGGCAGCTAAGAGATTAGCTACCCACACAAGATAAATGGCTATTAAATTTTGTACAACACAGTCTGCCCCGAGTTGTGGAGGTCAGATGCCTAAGATGTCTTAGATGTCTATGCTGTCACATGACTGTCGCTTAGCGCTTATGTGCGCGAAGAAACTGGTCAAGCGGTTACTAATGAACGAGTTATAGTGGAGGACAGGGAGTGAAAATGATTATAGAGAAGATTAATTTATTTTCTAGCATCCAACATAGATCCTGCTTCCAACAAAATGTTTAAAACAAGCAATAACGACGTTAAATATACTTTCCACCTTGAAGATACGGTAAGAAAGTTAAAGTTAGGTTTGAGTTTATTTACTCATATTGATCTTAAGCACAGCCAGTAAAACATACAGAAAGACGAACCATTTAATAACAGACTGCCTTAACCACTGGGTTTCTTATGTAACGAATGTTAGCACTAAGAAAGCATGTTTGATAAAAATCATCCCATGAAGGTACTTAATGTTAGAGTGACAACACTGACATTTCAAAGGCAACGATGAAATTCCATCAAGCTCACGGCCTTATGGCTCATAAATATGTTTTAATATAAACACGAAGAAAAATAAATTGCAAGACGGACAGAAAATGCCTGGAAGAGTTACTGGTTCATGAAGGAGTATTTTAAGGGCACCCTGCCCATATCTCTGAAGCGAAAGCTAATGGACATGTGTATTCTCCCCATCTTAACCTACGGTGCACAAACTTGGTCTTTGACTAATATCCAAAAGTCCAAACTCAATGTTTGCCAACGTGCTATGGAGCGCAGTATCTTAGGTGTAAAATTAACAGATCATGTTCGAAACACTACACTGCGCTCTAAAGCGCAAATCGCTGACGTGGCTCAAAAGGCTGTCCAACTTAAATGGGACTGGGCAGGACATGTCTGTCGTATGCCGAACGAGCTGTGGGCCCTTAAAGCTCAGGATTGGTGCCCTGAAACAGTGACACGTCGCGGTCGCGGGGTCGCGGCAGACCACGAAGGAGATGGCGGGACGAACTGGATGTCTTCCTTAAGAATTGGAAAGAAGTAGCACAGAATCGTGACCGTTGGAAGGAATGGAGGGAGGCCTTTGCCCAGCAGTGGGACAGTACAGGCTAGCTATAATAATAATAATAGACACGAAGAACGTCGGAGATTAATAAAGACAACGCTGTCTCTGTTTTATTAGTCAAAAACAACAATAAAAATAATCCCAAACACACATTATTTGTATTCAACCAACACTAAAATCTCCAGCCGACGAAAATCTCCAGCTAATCGCCAATTATTGAATTATTATTCGTGTCACTATCAAAGCGGCGTCGAAGAATCCAGTGGGTAGGCAGGCGATATAAAATTAGTTTTAACATCACAAGCTAGGCCTGGCGAGCATACGAATTACTAGTTAATACCACTTATTTTACAAAACAGTTAGCGGCCGACTATTCTACGGTGTTGACGCACGGAACCCTAAATTAGGCAGCAAAGTCTGTCATCGTAAAAATAAATTGGCTATTACATTTTAATTTTTTGACGTTTGATTTGGTATGTCATTTTGGATCGGTCGAAAGTTTTAATTTTTTTGCGAAGACATCTTAAATCATAATTAATGGATTCCAGAGTTCTAAAAACTCGTAATAGGTGATGAGAGACGAGAAGAGCTCCACCTAGTCTAAGAAAAAACTGGTTTAGAAATAAAAGGTCGTGATTAAAGATGGTCTATTGACACTGAAATGTCTCTGAAGCTTAGACAAATTTGTTACCTTCAAGTAATAATCATTTATCCCAAGCAATCGAATAAGTAAGAAATTGTCGACTTTGCTGTCTAAGAAAAAACACTCTGTAAAAAAAAGACACTCCCAAGCAACAAAATCTTACAAGCTCATCTCCCAAACTAGTTGTTCATTCTACCTCCCCGTATGTCCACATAGAAAGCTCAAACAAGTGTGTATATAAACAGGCCAATTTGAAACCGTTGAATGGTGCCGCATTTAAACCGTGTAGTGTGGAACAGCTTAGTATGTGAGTGTCGTGTGGGTTAGCCCCTTTGACGACAGCGCTCACACTTCGGGGTTTAGAAGAATAACCAGTTGGAGTTGTTGCTAATTGTGGAGTTTTATTCAATGTCAACTTAATTTATGCATTTTGAAAGATTTTAAGATATGGTCTCTAGTCGTAAAATGCCTCGATATAATCGACAATCCACTCTGGGAGCAGTCGTGGTGAAGAAGCTTGTGTCTCAAAATATGTCTAGTAATGGTCTTTCTACAAACCTGCTGATTTGCCAATAATGACTGCATGGAATTCTCGTTTGACCGAAACGAATAATGGCAAAGGACTTTTTATCAATATGTATGATCAAAGTTGGTACATGATATTATACTGCAGAAAAACCACCGATCTAGGTACTAAACCTGGAGATGTGTCTATACTTCTAGCCTAGCCTAGCCCTTCGGAAAAACAGGTGTAATATGATGTTATGTTGAACTGATCGTCTTTCTACATCGTTCTCACATGTATGTTTAATCTCGACATGAATGATGAAACCGAGACTTTGTAACAACAATGATTTAAAAGAGTGTCCATGGAGTTTCTTGCCCATTCTTCTCCATAGAGATCTACGCTTTCGAATGGGCAACTACAGTACTTTCACAAGTTATTATGCCCTGTGACTGGGACTGTAGCTTAGTTTGTTTTTTGTGTTTTGACATTCAAAAGTGCCTGTAATGGTCTAATTGAAATAAATGCTTTGAGTTTGAGTTTGAGTTTGAGTTTGATGACTTCCACGTTCAGAAACTGAAGAGACCTTGTTCTGAACTAGAAACAACATTGCAAATGCGGAGGTGTTTTAAATTATTATCAGCTTCCGTAACTGAAAGCCTAGCCTATGTTCAGCAGTCGACATTTATCTATCAGATAAACCAATCAGATCTTATCAGACGGCGATAATCAAAAGCTGAGAAAATGCCGCTAGCGACTTATAATAGTGCAAATCGCACCTTTCCTATGACGGATATATACAATTTATGGGCTTATGTTCCCAGATGCTAAATGACCAATAAAATAGAAACTTTACAACGTTTTCTCTTATACGACACTTTTATGGGGTTATGGTAGGGATAATATGTAAAAGTGACACGCTGTTTTTTGAGTTTTTTTTTTTTACAGTAGAGAAAAGTAACCTAGGCAGGCACGTCACTTTGTGTAATTTATTTCATTATCGCAGCTCTAAAAAGAGTTCGTGACCAAATAATAACAGCCGCTCGGGTCAATCTTAAGGTTACGCCACGCGTGCGTTGGTTGGTCAGTGGATCGGGGACCACCCATTACACACCGAGTTTCCTCCGTGCCTCGGAAAGCACGTTAAGCCGTTGGTCCCGGCTGTCAATTGTAGATCTTTGACAGTTGTTACAGGTAGTCAGTGGCTCGAAAGTCTGACAACCATTTCTAAGGGGAAGAATTATGTTGTATTACCCAGAAGTCTGGGCTGTTTGACCTACAGGTCAGATAGGCAGTAGCTCCATGTAAAATGCTGATATTCAGCTGCATTCGGTTAGACTGGAAGTCGACCCCAACATTGGGAAAAGGCTAGGCAGATGATAAATGATGCTCTCAAAATGTTAAACAAAAACATAGTGAGGAAACTAGAAGATTCTATAAAAATTCTAGAAATTCGAAGATTTGTGGCACGTGCCAGCCCGCACCGACCCCACGTGGTGGATTAGATACAGCCCACTCCTTCACATAAAGAGGAGGCCTATGATCAAGCAATGGGAACGCCAAAGACTTAATATAATGAACACGGTATGTACGACAGCACCTGTTGAAAACACTAAACCAGATTTTGTATCAACAAATAGTCAACAAAATCTTCTGAAAATTTGATTTCGGTACTAAGCAAACCTAAGATCGTTCAAAAACCAATGTATTATTGCACGTCAGGTTGTTTTTGTTACCAAGTATGCTACAGAACTGGGTAAGTACGTAAAAATAAATTTTACACATCCTACCACTGTTATTTACTTACATAAAACTAAATGCAACTCACAAATGTTACCGCGTTCTTGCAACTCTAACATTGGCATGTTCATCTTCCATTTCTCTGGTATAAAACCAATAAAAAATCTCTATAACCACTAAACCTGATGTTAAGGTGACGAAAGATACGGCAATTAAACAGCTGTACCAAAAACAGGCATTTAACATTCAACATATGATCAATAAGAGACCAAAAAAGGCATTGGAAACAAGTACCACCAACCAAGTCGTTATAAATCATCGTAGAACTATAAAACTTCTTCTAGAAATCGTTTCCAACATAACACCAAGAAAAACCTTTATTTGAGGGTAATTAAAACCCTAAACAGGGTGAAAGGCAATTTGTTTTTTACTAAAAATCAAATTGTAGTCGTTAGGCACTGGTTTTAAAATCGACCGTCCACTGCTTGCTAGGATATGTGGAGAGGTTTGTTGCGTTAGCTGCGCGGTACATTTGCTAGACAGCCACTCATTCCTGTGTAGCGTGGCTTTAGGACACATTGGACGATCCGGCTTAAATCATACCAAGCGAAGCGATGTTAACTTACGTAAGTTTACTTCGCTTTGCTTTGTATGATTTAGGCCGCTCCACAGCTTATCTACGCAGCTTAGCTGTGGAGCGGCGTCTGAAGTCCAACATCATTAACATCAGCCTACAGCAGTCCATTGCTGGACTTAGACCTCGCCAATTGTATGCCACACACCTCGATTCTAGGCAACTCTCATCCACCTAGTCTGAGGGCGACCCACCTTACGCATGCGGATTCACAAGCTCCACTCAAGAATACATCTACCCTACGAGCAGACATGCAGAAATCTACCAATCATATTGGTTGCAATCGAAATCGAGTCCCTCGTCTCTCCTATCATTGCTCAAAACTAGCTCGTCTCCGCACCGCTCCGCTCGTGGAAACCGGGCCTTAAGCTGCGCGTAGGCACAACAGCTATCAAGCTGTGACCCCTACGTCCCGTTAGACGTTCGATCCCAACTTTATAGTAAAACCGTTGTAATCTCAGATTGAATTTATAAATAATTCTGATAGATTCTCTTAGATAACGTACGCCGTTTAGATAGTACCATATCTTGCGGTGTAAGGAATTATAGCAGTATATACCTTGCCTTATATTATTGGTTATCAGACGTGGGCTACTATTAGGGTCGTATACATGGTGTAAACTGGGAATTGTGGAACGGCGACCGTATTTTAAAATAGACCTAGAATTCCAGATTGCGGTGAAACGAAAGAAGCTTTTGATAGCTTATCTAATCTATTTTATCTACTCAGATTGTGGAAAGCAGTTGTCATGATTGTAAAGTTGAAAAGGCTATCGAGTGTCCTTGTTCAGAGTTTTAAAAACATATTTGACCATTCTGGATTCTGAATAATAATTACTGAAGATCAAAATGAATGTAGGTAGGTAGCAGAATCAGGTCAATTAATAATGGAATAAAATGTTCATAAAATTTTAATAATTTAATTTTCGCTTCGCCTCAGAAAGCACGTTAAGCCGTTGGGCCCGGCTGTCAATTGTACATCTTTGACAGTCGTTACAGGTAGTCAGTGGCCAAGTGGTGTCATATTACCCAGTACTAACTGGGTTGTGGTGGTCAGATAGGCAGTCGCTCCATGTAAAATACTGGTATTCAGCTGCATCCGGTTAGACTGGAAGCCGACCCCAACATAGTTGGGAAAAGGCTAGGCAGATGATGATGATGTTCCTAAAATTTATTTAAGGGACAAAGGAAAACAGTTCATAAAATTGAAAACAAACCAACGTCATACCATTTATTCTACTTAGGACCACCTTTTATAAAATCAACTAGCTGGCCGACGCAACTTCGTCTGCGTAACATTTTTGATTAACACTCCGCTCCTATTGGTCGCAGCGTGATGTTTTATAGCCTATAGCCTTTCTCGATAAATGGGCTATCTAACACTAAAAGAATTTTTCAATTCGAACCAGTAGTTCCTGAGATTAGCGCGTTCAACCAAACAAACAAACTGTTCAGCTTTATAATATTAGTATAGATGACAATTAAAGTAAAAACAATTACACTTGACAATTAAGTTTATGTATCATTTAAAGCAATCGTATTTAAACCACAAACGAGTGTCGTTGAAGTTCAAAATCCTAAAATTATCAGTAGTTCAACATTGTCTAACTTATAAGGTAACAAAAACATAAAATCACGCCTTTAATCCCTAACGGATTAGGCAGCAGCGTACCTCTGACTCACCTATTTTTCGCCATTTATGTTAAAGACCCATTATGTAATAAAAGATGAGCCTATTGCCGTCAATCGAGCACAAATCCACACTCCGTTCTTCTGCTGTAAAACTCCTGATGGGAAAACCAGATACTCAACAGCACCACAAAATCAATGAGGCAGACCAATTATAATATTGATGATCGATATCTTACAATGGCTTAAAACAATAGTCTAAAAATATAACAAGTGATTGACGTACGTAGTTCAAAATCTTAAGATCATCAGCACTTACAATATTGTTTTACACATATGCTTATTCCATTGTCTCCCATAAACGTACCAATCGAGTATCATCTTCCCAAATAATCATCTGCCAAAAAAAGAAGTCAGTAAAACCATTTCAGCAATGGTATTCAAATCCATACTTCCATAATTAATATTATAAATGAAATACGTCTTTCCGTCTGTATGTCTGTCACCTTTTCAATCTGGTTTTTAGGCTGAATGGATTTCGATGTTTGGCACAAAGGTTAACGATGACCCAGGTTAGGGCATAGGATACTTTTTATCCCAATAGTACATTCCCGAAGGATCATTTTTGATCTCCTTATGGGTGAAGCTGCGGGCCAAAGTAAGTTATTTAATTCGTATTCAAATCATATACATACATGTTTTCGCGTCATGGCTCCTTACTGTTTCTGGGGGAGTAGAGGCACCATCTTTTAAATGTAGGTAAGGAATGACAGAATGTAGTTATTAAGTAGCGTAGGTCAAGCCAGGTTGAGTGATGATCTTCCTATGTGATATCTGCTAAATAAATGTTCAGAAAATTGTAAAAGCATGGTTAGGTACTGTCGAACAGAAAATTCTAAACAAACTGAACTGTGCGGTATATTTCGTACCGAAATGGCAATTTCTAAATGCCTTGTTGATGCTTCGCGTGTCCGGGGCTTGCTTTTACCATGGCCAGAGGCTAACCCCCGTATCTATAAACAAGTAAAAGTGTTTACTTGAGTAAATGTCATTTTTTAAGATACGCTTTTAATTATGTAGTTTAGTAATTGGCTGAAGATAGAACTGTAAAAAGTTAGAATTCTTAGCTTAGCTTTCTTTGACGGTTCTTACTTCTTTTAAATTCTTGTCTATTGCATAAAAAAATGCAAAAATTTAAAATTGCTTAAGCTAAAGACATTTCTTTAACTTGACTATAGATACGGGTGTAAGTGTTGCTATACAACGTGGCAACGCCGCCATCAGTCTCTTGAGGAGTTTATTGATGCCCTTTTATATTTTACATTTTAATGTATAATAAAAGTGTGAGTGTGTGTGTGTTTGTTGTGTGTGTGTGTGTTTTTGTGTTTTGTGTGTAGTTAACGAAAATAAAGAATACCCAAATCATCACACTTCTTCGGTTTCATGTGAAGAATTACCAAGAACATGAAATTTTATAGTGTTCTGGATACCTACATTGGTGACCACTAAGAAGACTACCGATTTCTTTCTTTCAAAATCCTTAATCTAAGACATCGTGTAGTCATTCTACAAAAGCCAAGAGGAAAGCATACAAAGTACCTCTAGTGTTAGAATATCAAACGTTTGTAATAGATTATCTTTTTTTTTCAATATTTATAGACCATTGTAGTCTCAAGGGACAGCCTATCATTTCGGTCACTGCCTACGCGAGAAGAATTCTTAATCGTCATTCTAAAGTTTGTTGAACCCTCGTATGTACTTCGCCAAGGTATTTCTGACATCTACCACACACATAACACACCTTATCCCAATCAACGTTAAGGTGAAAATCAGGTGGTTTGTGTTTTGTGGTCAGCAGATGGTGTTGTTTTCGAACTTGACCAAGACGAAAACTGTGATCGGAATTGATTTAGCTTGTGTGAAGATTTAAGTATAAGTTTTAAGTTACACAACAGAAAATATGTACCTACGTATTTTACCATAGGATAATATTTTAAAAAATACCTATTTTTGGGCTCCACCGAAGATGGTTAAAAAAACATGGAATAAAGACGTCACACTCATAACTAAGGGCTCATTCACACGGCTTCCGTCATTGACGATCCGTCATAAAGTACGATACTTCATGACAGATGGACGTTCACATTGCATACGAAATCGTGTTTTATCACGATCCGGCAAAAAAAAAAATATATGTTCGCATTCTTTTCGTGATTTTTCGGGAGCGAGCGCATCAGCGACTCTGTCACAAAATATTCACGATTCCTGTTTTTTGACGTACGTGATTTTTATAAGACGATACGTGATTTAAGACGTGTCCGCCATTTTTCACGATTCGTGATGCGTTTCAATTTAAAAAGCATTGCCAACGTCAAAAAAAATTATGGATCGTGAAAAAAGACGATACGTCAAAAAAAACGAATCGTCCTCGTGTGAACGGGCTGAAATAGTATTAACCATTTAAACAGCGCTATTTTTAACGAACAAAAATGCTATGCAAATCACGAATATTATACTAATAGGCACTTAAATAGAATATAAATTCTTTAAATAGTAGTAAAATTCAACCTAACATAATGATTTGTCGTCCTTGCTAAAATTATTAACATTTTCAACTGGTTTTTCCAGTTGGCTGTTAGGAATATCTCTAACAGCCACAAAATCACCCTACCTGGTATCTACCAGTTAGGGTGATTTCATTAATCAGAAATTCTGAATTAAAAAGCTGTTTTCACCAAAATTAGGAGCCATCTCAATGAATTCCCAAAAAAAGCGAAGTAAATCACTGATTGCTAGTGTCTGAATCAAATGATTGAACATTAGAATTTTTCTAACTCTAATTAAGACTAATTAAGATTTTTGACTTTCGGGGCAAAAATACATTGAAGGAATCACCTTAACTAGAGTATAACTAGGTCTCTATTCAAATAATGAAATCAGAAACTGCATGAAACACACTCAAAATCACTGCACATAGGGCCACAAAAAACAACCCACCTATCAAAAACTACCGGAAAATTAATTTCCGAATGAGTAACCACAAAACAATTGTAAAAGTGTCCTACTAAAATTACACTGACCAGTAAAAAGTTAATTAAAAACAGCATAACAGATTGTACCGGAAGGGGCAGCGACGAAACCTCGGTAATAAGTAGGTAGGCAGCTATAGAAGAGGTAAACAATAATTTTGTTAATAGCATTATCGAAGACAATAGCACTTGTGTGGAACTGTTTAGTGTGACTATGAGTTTGTGAGAAAAGACAAAAGGTATCAATTTTAATATTTTTCACACAAATCTGATGAACATCTCGATAAGATGAAACAAAATGCACCCTAAATATCAACTTTTTTTTAATACCTTAAACGTCATTGTCATTTGCATCAAGAAGTTTTTTTAAATTAGCCTTGACGTACTTAGGCAGACATACGCTTTCTTAACAGAAAGTTAACACTGGCCATCTGCCAGGATTACACGGACTAGGCAAAAAACCGTAAAAATCCTTCACATGGCCTCATGGCCATTTGCTGTTGCATATAACTTTGTTATACCACTTATTAACAGAAAACTCCACGAAGAAAAAAAAATTAAGACCAACAAATGGTCTGAATTACGTACGTCTGAATTTATACGTGAGCTAGAAAACTTACGACCACACTATGAAATACGGACAAAAAAAAACGCTTTCACCGTATCCGAGGACCAACAAAAAATCGTATCCACTCTACAAAAGCTTTTTGTATGACAATGCGCACAGTGACCGCCCACAACACATCCGGTATTTTGTTACCATTTCACTTCCCGGGATTCGAACCCGCTTTGGACAATAACTCATAATATTACTCGGGAAAAAATTACCGAAGCAGGGTAGGCGAACATGATCATTTTCGCAAGAACGCTAAATCAGCTTTGTACATTCTGAGAAATGTGTAAAGGAATAATGTTTGTACCAATTAATGTCTACCGGTGAGCGTGGGTGTTATAATTCCGGGATAAAATAAAGTGCGGTTGGTAATAATGCAAGGCAGTGTAGCTAATTGCTATGCATCAGTGATTATTGGAAGTTTCGTGTTTATTCTGCGGAATTATCGTCATTTGTTTTTCTGCTTAGCAACATTAATTAGAAATATGTTTTTCTCTCCTACTTTTGGAGTTATCAAGATGTGTCAGCTCTAAAGGCCTAGTTGCAATCCTTTCTAAAAAACGACTTGCAATAGAATTTACATAGAGTTTTCGATAGCTTGTGTCAGTCATCAACATTTTTAAGTTTTCCGTCATCTGTTCATCGCTATGATATTATGGCTAGGAAGGAGAAGACGAGTAATAGAGAATAAGACATGCTGCACCAACCCCAAATACATTGGCAAAAGAATTTGACTTTGTCTAAATCCTCCGTAGAAAGTCAAAGGATTTTTTTTGCATATAACCAGCGCAAGACAAACGAAACTCGAGTGCGATTGCTACTAGTCAAGATCCTTAGTTCGACAATCTAAAAGTATAGAAATGTACTACAACAAGTCACGTCCCACTGTTTGCCGCTACGGGTGGAACGTTTAGTACATTTTTTTTAGTCGCTAGACGCTTCTTCTTTTTCACTTATACTTCGAAACGCTTGAATTTCCCGTTACCAGGTTGTAATGAAGAGTCTACCCACGCTTCAGTATCCGGTATACAACCTCACCTATTCCAAAATGACCCAAAACAACAAAATTCCTGACATACCTTAAGGGCTGTTTCGTCAAAATAAAACTCAAATTGCACGTAATTACATGTGCGTACGATGATCGAAATCACACAAAGAGTGATTATGCACTTATGTGGGTAGTTGTTAAGAGATAAAAATCATCGCTTCTGTGCGTTTATTTAATTATGGATTGTGCGGTGCGATTGGAAGCGGATAGTGGGAGCTAATAGAGATAACGAAGCTGGCAAACGAGCATTATTTTTGTACAGGTGACCAGTGACCTTATTGATTTTATGTCGTGGTTATTTTATTTCGGTCGTCTCAGAGCTTTATTCTGTGAGACACTACCTTTTGGTTTTCTGTGACCGAGTTTTCACTACTTTTTGACAAAGTCTTCTAAGTTGTGCTTGGATCAGTGCCTTTCACAACCATAACGATCATCACCATATTTCGATTTTTTCCCAACTATGTACGCCTCTCTCTCTAGGCCTCTCTTCAATTCAATCCACGCTCACAACTAACAGAAAAAAAACGCTTCTTACGTGCAGAAAACGTGGCGTGTTACAATAACTTTATCTGCTGCGCGTTAACAGTGCTCACACCATTTCAACTCAAAGTTCTATTACAACAGCTGGTTCTTCGCCTCCAGCATCCACCACTCTGTCTCCTCCAGGTTCTCGTTCCATCCAACGAGTAAATCAATTTTCATCTCTCAACTCTTCAATTCCATCACTCAAATAAGAGTATATGTTTTTTTTTTAAGCTTTTAAGTAATCGTGGTCACGAGAACCAGACGTCTGTGACAGATTTCAGCAGAAGTGGATGAAATTTTGATTGCAAAATTCCGGGACATACAAGTGAAGTTAAATAAAAGCTTTTAAAAACGCTACCCGCCGTCAGTAGCACCTCAATGCGTGCTCAAATGTAGCTTGTTACAATAACTTTATCTGCTGCTCTGTGAACAGTGACCACACCAATTTCGTAACACACCACCGTTACATGTTTCTTCTACTAATTTACATTTTCTAGTTTCGTTCATTTAATTATGTTTACATAATTTGGGATTAATTATTCGAGTTCTTTATCGGGTGCGTGTGCTTTTTGAATGCATTTGTGTGTGAGATATTTTTTGTTTTGCTTTGATTCAAGCTCTCAGGCTTGAGATTGGTTATGAAATTTATAATTTTGATATAGTTTGGTGTTTTAAGTGATGGGCGCAGGGTACTGGTGAAAATCCTCTACTTCCTAAACTAAAGTTTATATAGGACGTAGTTATACGAAAACGTTGAATTCCACAATGCCTCCGATTTGAGTTAAACGCAATTTAGTGTTTCAGTGGTAAACTTTAAGTTTTTTTCTTTAACTAGCATGAACTAATACTATTGATTTTATTGAAGAAGTATATAATATTATTCATTACTATGTACATTACATACAAACAAGAAAAATATCTAAAATAATAATAAAAACTTAAGTTTAAAAGTAACAACGACGACAATGGGACACTTAGGCGTCAAAGTATTCCTCCGTATCGCTGTCACCCGGGAAGACTGGCAGCATTGCCACGTTGAATGCCAATGCCATTTCTTTGGATAAAGGAAGAGCCAGCCCTCTGGTCACGCGAAGTGTCGAACAGCCAGTGAGACAATATATAATAAAAGAATATTTATAATCATTACAATATAATGTTAAGTTTAGTGTCTTAACACAAATGCTGTCACATTGCCTAGAGACAAAGTATTTTTATAATGTCCGTATTTCACTGGTTGCCAGTTCACTGGCAGAAGACAGATGGCCATTTTCTTTTAGCCCGTCAATGTCGGCCACTGGCAGTTACATGTTCAGCAGAAGTAGCTATTATGCTGATGTCATGTTGTATGACTGTGTCTATTATTATTATTTATCTATGGAAGGAGATAACAATCTATGAACCGCAAATAATAATTGTAATTATCACAAACACAATCATTTAATAAAAACACTCGGTTTATCCCTCTAATAACTTCCCAACAATACTATGAGCTGGGAAGTTCTCGCCCGAAGCTAATCTAGCGCTTATCGCTTTTTTGTGCGCACACGCATTAATCTCGCTGCCTACAATAAGTGGATCACTTGTTAACGTCGGTTCATTAAGTTGGCAAATTATGGCCAAGATAAGGTGGTTGAGTATGATTTATAAGTTCCTATTGTTTAGGTGAGGATTTTTTAACTGAGGAATCAGTTTTCTTTTTCCAATATTGTCATTAAGTGCTCCTTGAACTTAGGTGTAAAACACCCATCGTATCAAGGCAAAATAAGTAGGTAACATTGTGTATATCTGGGAAACGATTTTTTTTTTGTGAGAATATTCCTCGTGTACGATAGTGTACTCACTATGAAACGCATTTCAAATGCTGTGTGCAAAGGTACAGGATTCGTATGGAAGAATAAAGTTAAAATATGACATTTAAAACAACAATTCATAAAAAGGCAAAAAAAAATTGAACTTTAAGTTACAATAACAGAAGGCATTTCGTCATTCAAAAAAATATTAAAAGGCAATTTCTCAAAAATACATATATTACCAACTCTTATACGGATGTCTAACTTGGACTTTTACAAAAGATGCAATGACACTAAAAATAAGATATTTTCAAAAAGCTGTAGAATTAAGGATACTTGGCTTATAGCGGGCATCGACATCGGCACTGAAGCAACTGAAACACTCTGTAACTTAAGCATTGAATATGGCCCGGAATCTGAAGTCCTGGCTGAGGTCCCGGTTCCTCCGACACAAGTGTTATTAACCACTTACTTATGGGGCTGTTTCATTCAAATTTGTTATGTAAATCTCAGAGACTCAATAAACAATTTTTTTTTTAGGTCCGATTCCAGCTGGCCAACCGCATCGCGAGGACCACAGACAACAGACGGAGCGAGCGGTCACCCGAAAATGGATGATCCCTAAATGTTTTAATTAATTAAGAAATTAGAGATTGTAAAGTTTTAGGGAAATAAAGGCTTTTATAACGGAAGGTGTGTTACCCATACTTGGAATGTAAACCATACTTGAGATAGTCCAGCAGCAAATAAAATATTTCAAAGACGGAAAGAATACAAAACTTCTTCATTTCACCCAGATCCCGGAAATGAATAACCGCACCCTTATTAACTGACTTACAAGCATTGTCTCCTAGTACATGGGACTTAGCATAACTAGAGAAATGTGGGTGTACTATCAGGTACACCTCTGCCGAACACTTTGGGGATGACAGGCATGATGTTATGTTCCATATAGAATCTAACTGGATATTTTGATTAAAATGATTATAATTTTTAAAGATATTAAAGTGCTCCATCAAGTTCCAATGCTAATAGGTCATGCTATATCATTATCACTCATCACTTAATAACAGTTTACATAAAACATAACTGACCTTACAGTGCTTAATTGACCTTTGGTTCCTAAGAATATTAAAACCTTACCATTCAATCAATAATCACTACATACAAGGTGTAAACGGACCCTTCACGAACTTCAATCAAGCATACTTCACACCAAACTAAGTTACTATACGCAAAGATTATTGCTTGGAAACACCTTTTTTTGGGATGAAAAGTCACGTTTTACGGCAGGATTCAATGTAACGCGCTCAAAACATTGTGCTGATGGATGCATTGAATAGTACGGGGGTCGTGGAGGTGTTTAAAGTAAAGTTATATCATTAATAACTGGTATTAAAAAAACTTTTATTCAAAAAAAAACCGACTTCCAAAAAAAACACAAAAAAAGTGGAAAATAACTTTACTTTCGGAAGTCGGTGACTATTGTATGTTTCATTGACTTTTTGCCACCGACTTCCGAAAGTAAAGTTATTTTCCAGTTTTTTTTATTGTTTTTTTTTGGATGTCGTTTTTTTTTTGCAAAAAAGTTTTTATTTTACCCTTTTTAGTTATAGTACACACACAAATCCTTGTCAAGTATCAATTTCGCAATTTATTTTACTTGCATGACATATTTTTTCCAGCTATTTTGATTTCAAAACCAAACTATTGAACCGATTTTGATGAAATTTCTATGGGACCAATCGGGAAGTAGATCCATTCTTATAAAAGAAGAATTTTTCAAATCGGTTCATAAATGACTGAGATTTGAGGTAACAAACACAAAAAAAAAACACAACCGAATTGAGAACCTCCTCCTTTTTTTGAAGTCGGTTACAAAAAAGTGCCTTTCAGCTTCGTTAAGGGTTTTATTACATCCATTATACAGCCTACAGGCACTAAACTACATTTCTAAACCAAAACGTCTTCAATTAAATATTCCGGTAAGTACATACTATCCTATTTATCCCTCATGCTAAGAGGTTCGAAGTTTTAAACCGCAGTTTTTAATGAAACCCATTAACGGCTGATAGTTAACGAAAGGTTAACTATACAGCATGTATCAGAAAAATGTTGTCTTATAATTATATGGGTGGAAGCACCGACGACGCTTAAACCGTTACTACGTATTCAATACATCATTCTGAAAAACAGCAATACCTACACGGTCAAAATGTATGGAACAGCTGTTTTTTTTTAATTCTCTATAAAAAAATCTATGACGATGAATGATGTAGGTACTGAATTCGTGGTAACCGTTTCAGTGTCGGTGTCCCTTCCTCCTTGTATCCTATGGGTGTGGTACAGACCTTCAAACTGAACAACTTTCTTCCGGGCACCAACATCGTAATCCCGAATTGTTCAGCTATCTCATACAAAATTTCAATAGATTCTTGACCCAAATGTCGCATACATTTGGATCGAATATGGTCGAGTCTAAAAGAGACTGCACATTTTTTTTTCTATTTCCATTTCACACCTTAAATCACTATGATCACACCTTTGCGATACACACTGTATATAATTAAATGCTAATTAAGCAGGTAGTTTCGTTGTATCTTAGTTAGCTGATAAGATCTGGGTGTAAAAAACACTTTGACCGATAAAATTAGACAATAGGACTGCGTGTGCGCATAGGTTGAAGGTAAAGAGATAAATAAGAATAAGCTCTTTTGGATGTGGCATCAAGATACTTCTAGTGGAGAAAATTTTGAGATTGTGGTGAATCCACATTAATCAAATCGGGAATTTGGGACTTTAAAAATGATGCAATATCATGCATCATTTTGAAGTTCCGAAAAATCAGACACTTAAATACTATGGGTGAATAAAACCGCAGCTTTAATTAAACTATTAAGTCCAGCGTCCTGTTGTTAGTCACTAACAGGAACCGATGGACGCTACTAAAGGCGTCAAGTGCCTATCCAAGTTCTGGGCTGACGCAAATAATATTGCCATTGACATGCTAAGCTTCCTAATAAATGGCCCTCTGGAAATGGTATCCCTCTTATTTTGACAATTTATTGCGTTATTTTTCCTATTTAGCAGACGATTCTTTTTTCAAATATTTTGGAGCCAGCCATTGGTCAATGTTGCAGGTACTTATATATATTTATATTTTTAAACAATTTGCTAATCCAATTATATCCAAAATTAACATACATCTAATTCCCGTACTTCCTAGTTCCATGTAGCCAGTACTTACTCGCACACGAGACCCCAATGGTCACAAACAAAGGGCTCAACAATGCCTCCACGCACCATGACCCATGGACAAAAAGCGTTACATTTTTTGAACATTAGAATACCTTATCTACTGTTTTCGACCAATTTGTATGTGCTGTTTATATTTTGGGTGTTTTTTTTTGGGAATTTATTGTGTATTTTGTTTCGAATGGCTTAAGATAATCATCGTGTGTGTGTAATTATGTTTGTTGCTCGTCAATGTTAAGTCATATTGTATAGTAACTTTTTCAAACTTTACCAATGACAGGCGGGTTTTGCTGAGCCCCTGAGAGTTTGGCAAACGGCGTTTAGTTTTTGATCCATAATATTTGGGAAGCAGTTATAGTCACAGTTGGGAAAAATGACGATAACTTGAGGTAATTGGCTAGTTTCGATATTTTCAAGGATCAATTTTTGAAAGAATAATCTGATACAACATCAATCTTTCTTTCTTTTTCATCTGGTGTCAGAATTTTTATGCTGCCCCTGGGCCTGTGACTCGGCTTTACATGCCGTCGATAAATTATTTTTCAGGCATGTTTGATTTCCTCACGATGATTTCCTTCACCGAAGCTAGTGAAAATTATACAATACGCACATGAATCCGAAAAATCAGAAGTGCTTGCCTTGGAATCGAACTCGTGACCTATGAATCAACATCAATTACATAAACAGTTACAACAAACCATTAAATCCCTATTATATAGCAACTTCAAAACACTGTCATTTTTTTTTACGAATCGTAACTACACATAATATACACACAAATCATTTCTCAACAATCACAATGACATATCAAATCCATCAAAAATAAAAGTTTTCACTTATAACCCGTGTTTATCACACAATTTCACTTAATTCGTGTGGTGGGATATCACTTTGACAGCAGCACAATAACTTTGTCACAGTGATAGGATGAAATTAGACGAAATTAGGCAGCGCTCCTACCGGCCACATCCTCGTTTGCTCTGTTGCTGGCACGTAGTATATGGAAATGTTTCAGACACTTAAATATTATTTGTTTTTATTACTTGTCTCTTTTACTGTTAAGATTTCAGTTGTTTTTTTTTTTTTGTGTGCACTTGTGGATTGTGCCAAATAAATGTGTTGAAAAAATTAAACAGTTTTATGAAGAGTGTCACCCGACTCACTGGCGAGTGAGAGAAAGACTAAAGCTGTGGTGAGGTAGTGCATCCTTACCCGACCCATTCGTTGCACCTGCTGAAAATCTCCCACCTGGACATGAATTGCCATAGCTGACCTTTTAATAGACTCAGGTTGGTCGCAGCCAGGAAAACCTGCTCAGGTGGAGATTCATTAATGACTCTGCCCTGGACTGTAAATGTGGTGCGGTTCCACAAACGATGGGGCACTTAATATCGTGTCCTGCGTGTCCTGATGCTTGTTCACTACAGGAACTGATGGACGCTACTAGCGCCAAGCTAGTGGCTCAATTCTGGGCCGATACAATTTAGATTGATTCGGCACGCTAAGAAGAATTGCAGAACTATTGCAGTTTTCAAAAGAAGAGTGAAAGAACATTATCTTTCCATTTCGTCATAGTTGCATAAGTATATAATATTATTTATTATATTGTATTTATAGGATTGTTGTATGTATCTTTGTATTTATATGTATGTAAGTATATTCTTATATTGTATATTATATTTAAAATAGTTATCTGATTTATGTTTTATGTCTTCCATTTTCTCTTTTTCTTTTACACACTTTGTCTACATCTCTTTTTTTAGTATCTCCTTTCGCAGGTTTGCTGGAAGAGATTTCATTAGAAATAAGCAATACCTTTGTACTCTCTTTTCTGTTCCTTTCTTGATTTCTGTATTTAGTGTGTACATAAATTGTTAAATAAATAAATAAATAAATAAATAAGAATAAATATGTTTTCTTTCTTTGCTGATAATAGCTAAAGCTAGTGTATATACCTAGGCATAAAAGTTCACTGTTTTTTTTTCAAGGCATCCTGACTGAAGATCAAAGAAGACAATGAAAATTAATGTATTTTTTTTAATGCAGCTTAACTAATGAAGTAAAGAATTAAAGATAGAGATATTAGGAATGATTTTAAGACAATTTCCAAAGTCATAGTGCAAAAGTGGTTCAGTTTCATGATACGCGACAGCACACGAGAGAACTTGCGCATGTTATGTTACACCCCGTATTAAACGTTGCATTGCGATAATTTCCACTCATAACGCGAGCGAAGCCGCGGTCAAAAGCTAGTATTTTAAAGGCGAAGGAAAATTGCCAGCACCATTTCAATCGCCAATTCCTCAAACAGTTGCGGTAGATGGCTGGGTCATGGTAAATCCACATGAAACCTCATTAGTCTTTACATTGCAAACAATTAACAGAAACAGAAAATAATAGTTTAAATAAGGAAGTAAAGGAATTAAAGTTATTAAATAAAGAATGATTTCAAGACAATTTCCTAATTTTTTAATGTTTCTAAATAATAATTAAGATAAGTTATTAGTTAGATAACGAACTCTCCAATTGCCTATCCTTTAAAAAGTTGTTCAATGAAAACAAAATGTCTTTCTTCACTTATCCCATATAAACTACTTCAGCAAAACTTATTTTACACAAATACAGCAACCGACATAGTATTTTAGACAAATCTTTTATCTTTAAAGGATAGCAAAACAGTTCTTTGATAAGTCAATAACAAGAATTAAAAGGTTCAGAGGAAGTCGTACTGTGTGTAATCGAAGATAATGTTATCATTATATTAAATGAAGTCAGCATTCTGTAAATAAAACTGCTTTTGTAGATTAACTACTACAGTAAACTGGTTAGATGAATAGATATCAGTTACTCAAAGATATCTGGCACGAAATCTGGTTGGTTTTATTAATCTTCAACCAGGTTCTGAGGACCACCAAGGTTTGGTCTATCCACAGTACCTACTCCTACATATCAGCCAGAGTCCAGAAAAAGCTTTCTAGCTACAACTGAAAAAAGGTGAAGGTTAACACATAACATGACGCCTGTAATCTCCGAAGGGGTAGGCAGTGGTGTACCTGATAGTACACCCACATTTCGCCGGTTACGTTTAAGTCCCATGTAATAGGGGGCGAGCATGTTGCCATTAACCGGACAAAAATCCAGACTCCGTAGCTGCTACTGAGAAATTTCTGATAGAAAAACCCAACAATACTTTGCCCGATCCGGGAATCGAACCCAGTACCTCATGTTCAGCAATCGCGCTTGCGACCACTTGATCAATGTGGCAGTCCTGATGGCTAACATCGTGAGGTGACCGGCACGCCCTGTAACAACCGAAGATTCGAAGACATGTAACATCTACTAAACTGGTCTGCACTGAGCCTGGGTGGTGCATTACAGCACCAGCAGATATAGCTGTCCCAGCCGTGGGAAAATACCATGATTAAGTGATGATGTAGGGATCGGAATAGGTAGTGCCATTTTGGGTCATTGAACCTGAATGGTAATGTTAATATGGACATACCCCGGGATTCCAGGGAATATTTTTCTGAATGTCCATGTACTAGATGGAGTTAAACCACAGTATAGATATCTATCAGTATTGCGACTCGGCCCTATCCATGAAATAATGCCGCGCGGTACGTAAACACGCGATAGGGCTGCCCGCCTACAGTATTTTAATTTCATCTATCTACTTGAGGTTTTTTCTAGTTTAGTGATTGTAAATATTATATTTTTTATTAAAAAAAAAATGAAATTCCCGGTGAATGAAATACTTAGGAAGTGTTCAAAAAAAATACATGTTGTGTTTTTTGATTAGTAGATTTAATAAAAAAAAACCACCCTTATAAAAATACAACTGAAATAGTACACTTTGATATAAGTGGGGAAGCACGTTAAGCCGTTGGTCCCAGCTGTCATTGGCCGATCATCGACAGTCGTTATAGGTAGTCAGTGGCCCGAAAGTCTGACAACCAGTCTAACCAAGGGGCATCGTATTACCCAGTACTAACTGGGTTGTGGAGTCAAATAGGCAGTCGCTCCATGTAAAGTACTGGTATTCAGCTGCATCGGGTTAAACTGGAAGCCGACCCCAAAATATAGTTGACAAAAGGCGAAAATGCAATTTTCCATTCAGTCACCTATCTGTTTATAAAAAAAAAACGATACGATAAAGCACACTTTCCTTAACACCATTCACAATCACAACTAAAAATAATAAATCCACCCATTTCAAAAGAACTTTGTTCCCACAAACATTGCCATAATAAAAAAAGAAATAAAAAATAATAATATTACCTGCTAACACATTAATTTTATATACGTAATAAAGATGTCAAAACTTTCGATATACTTACATGGAACATTGTATTGCGACATCAAAATCAGGAAATGACTCTATCGCGCGTCGCTGCCTCTACTATAACCAGGATGTGGAGTTACTAGATGTGACTATTAGTTATTTTTGGGTATTTTACTCTAAGCCGTGATTTTTCTTGAGAGTCAAATAAATTATTTTGCTGATAAGGACGTTCCAATCTTGAAGTTATACCAAAAGAATAAAGTCTAAATTAATATTCACACTCACGAGCAGTCTTAATATCTACGGTATTCAGGTCAGTAATAACCATACTAACTGACAGTCTAATTCACAAACCAAAACAGCTCTAGAAGCCTAGACTAATAAAATACGAGGATACTCACATTTTTCACTCCCATAATTCACCTTACCATTGGAACCACGCTCAAAATCTATAACAGAGTGCTGACTATGCGGTAAAGCTTCGCAAGCAAAACGTAATAGATTGTAAAGAGAATAATAGAAAATATAATTAGCGAAAACACGATTATATTAGAAAAAAAACGAAAAGGTGAGTTGTGACGACAAGTCTTATAAAAAGAAACTCATGTCACTGCAGCTGAAAAACACCAAAGAGGCTTTAACAAATTCACCTCCCAACTACACTCCTACCCCATCCAGCCTACATCAACATTCCTGTAAGCCACAGAACATTACACGCAGTGACGAACATACCGATCTACGAATGTTTACACATTAGCATCCATCCTACCTACTATATCGTATAATATCGTATTCAAGCACATGCCCGATGTCGATACATCGGGCATGTGCGATATAAATGAGATTACCTCATGAAAGGAAACCAACTGTATTGTATGACGAAATCGGGTGATTTTGGTAGATCGTATAATGTGATAAAGAGTTTGAAAAGTACTATTTAATAATAATAGCTCTTCTGCCCGTTTTTCGGTCACAGCGACCAAACTCAGCGGATATAAGCCATCGGTGTTCATTTACTCTTAGAGAGAGATCAGGCGTAGAACCAACGGCTTAACGCGATTTTCGAGACACGGGGGTATCATACCGCCAACTTCCAAACTCCCGGCTGCTTGCTACTTTCCTGCAAGTCACAAGTTTTTGTAATTGGGTTGTGAAGGTCAGATAGGCAGTCGCTCCATGTAAAATATTTGTATTCAGCTGCAACCGTTAATACTGGAAGCCGACCCCAACATAGTTGGGTAAAGGCTAGGCAGATAGGTACTTTTGTACCTGTTACCTGCAGAACGGAGTAGTCACACGTACTTAAATTAATTATATATTTTCATTTAATTATTACCTATAATATAGATATAATTAAAATAAGATATGTCGATAAGTTTATCTGAAATTAAATAATAATGCAAACACAAGGCTCAATATTTCCACGCACGTTGTAAAAGTTAATAAAGTTAAACATAGGTTAGAGTTAACATAACCTGGGAATTCACTTACCCATTCATGATTTTATATTTTGATGTAGTACTATCTGCTTGGCCCTGGTTCGCACGGGTGCAATGTACTTAAATAGCGCCATGTTTATATATCGATAAATCTGTACGATTTCCAAGTTAACTATGACCAACACATAAATAACCTTTTAAATGAGTACCCTAAACAGACACAAAAACCGAATTTAATTTGCAAACTAACCAAATAACATTCAAAATCAAAGCATTTATCTCAAGTAAGCCAATTACAAGCACTTTTGAACTGTCGAAACAAAGACAGCAATAAAAAATGAAGCTATAGTCCCAGTCACAAGACATAATAACTGTGAAAGTACTGTAGTTGCCCATTCCAAATTGTAGATCTCTATGGAGAAGAATGGGCAAGAAACTCCATGGACACTCTTTAAAATCATAATGTTTTTCCAAAAATATTGGATACATCATTCTTGTTGAGATGGTACACACATTTTTATTTTAATAGAACACCTATAGGATCTTATTTAATTACCTAATTAAAATGCTAGAATAACGTGGAGTGTTCCTAAACCATTATTCATAAATAAATAAGTACTCAAGTAGCATCTATTTGTCCATTAAAAACCAAAATTAATATATTATACTCACTCATAAAAACTCATCCCATTTTGTATCTTGCGTAAATCTGCGAAATAAATCATCTGAATGAACACTATAAAATCTGTTCGACCACAGTTACAAGCTACTTTAAGCCAAAACTATAAAATATCTCATAATATTTAATTTTATAGTCCACCCCGACCTTAAAAATGGTGTATGAATAAAAAGACGTCATTAAAACTGTATTTTCGTGTAAATCATTTTGGATATATTATATATCTATTTTATGTCTTCTCACTACCTACGCTGATTAAACGATTTTTCTAGGTATATAGAGACAGGTGTCTTTGATACTTAAAGTATTATAAAACTAACGATGCGCCGCTGCACATGACGCACGATTCGTACGATTTTTATGACTTGACCAAACATCGAGTTTTCTGTTTTAACTAGCTGGTGCCCGCGACTTTTTCGCGTGGACATTTTGATGTGTAGGTGTGAGAAAAAAAGTAGCCTTTGTGCTATTCCACACTATTTTCTATCTCTGTGCCAAATTTCATACAGATCCGTTCAGCCGTTCTGGCGTGATTGTATAACAAACATCCATCTATCCAAACTTTCACATTTATTAGTAGTCATGTATTGTTATCGTTATTTATTTATTTATGAGTAGGAGAACCAACAGCTATAACAAATGGATAACAATTGCATACGGAACACAGAGCCAATTACAGGTTCACACGAGTAAAAACAGAAAAAGTTGTAAGAAATCTTAGGATCACTAATAAGCACAATAACAAAAAATGGTAAAAACGATTAAAATAAGGCACAAATACCACGGTAAACACTCTGACACCAGGTTAGACACTAAACAGACGGGAGAGAAAAAAAATAAAAAGATGAAAGCACTACGCGCTTTTAAAAAAGTCAGCGTTCAGCCGAGTGCGTGCGGATTTGGTGGTTAATGGTTCAAATGAGAACTCTTTACAAAGAATATTAAAGTCTTTACTCGCTCGCACTATGTATTTGCAGCCTTGTTTCCTCAGTGCTGACTGTAGGCCTCCTTCTTTTTGCGCAATGCTTTCCGTGTTTATGCTCAATGCATAGTACAAAAACTGCATCTAGTATCATAGACTTAGTCTAGAAGAACACCCCGATCATACAGAAATGAGACAGCCATGAAAAGCGACTTTAAGTTATACAAGTAATGATCGAATCAGAAATAAAGAGATCCTCAGGGCTCACAGAACGAATGGCCGATTCGGCTGAATAGACAGAGAGGTGACTGTGTACCAGAAGGAGCAGAGTTGGAAGGCCTAACGTCAGGTGGACTGATGATCTTGTGAAGGCCACGGGAACCCGCTAGTGGCGAGAAGCTCAGGATCAGTTGACGTGGCGGTGCGGTGCTTAGGGGATGCCTGTATCCAGAAGAGGAAGCTGCAATAATAAGTACAAAATATGGCAGCATCACCTCCCTGATCGGGTGGTGGTATTGGCTCAGTAGTTGTTAGCTCACTAACTGCTTTTATTGCCCAGGTCCGGCAAAGCCCCGAAGGTTTAGATACAGGTGTAAGTACTTTAAGTATAACTGCCCACATTGTGCCAGTTATGTTCAAGTCCCTGGAAAACAGAAGAAAAAGATTGTATCGCTGACAAAACACTAATTTAGATGCCTAGAACATTATACTTAACCCTATAATAAACATATCAGAAAAGGGGCATGTCACAATTAATTATTACCTTCCTATGGGAGACCGATAATAGGCCCAATCTAAGCCAAAAGGTCACGCCGTTCGTGTCTTACATATCATTATATTAAAACGATTGCAGACAAACATTAGCCGCATACCCACGACCTAAAGTTACAATAACAACGCTAAATATCCAAGCAATTATCTTCCCTATTTGCATGCAATAATGTTAATAATCGTGTGCAAGATTTTGACAGTTCTGGTCAATGAATGTCATGGTGGTTGTAGGGTTGGCGAATTTGAGTCTTAATGAAAACGTAAATTGACAGAATTGTCTGAAAACAACAGACATGGCGCTGCTTTAAACAAGCTTTTCTTGCAGGAAACTGTGAATCAACAAGGCTCATTACATCAGGGATTACAGAGGAGATTAGCGATGGTTTATCTAACCAAGTTTATCAAAAAAAGGCTTCTTTTTGAGATGTCTCACCTTCTGTTCTTTTTTTTGTGAATTTCATCTTGCAGGTCAATCTAGGTGGTTGTCGTCTGCTTAACCGGACTATCCTGTGGGTGCCTTGAGTGTAAGGCCTCCAGCCAGGGGCCATATCCTTCTCTGATGACGACGATTCTTTAATAAATAGTCTCCCAATTCCAACGGATCACCCTCCATTGTCTGAGTCCACATTGGGGGAGGCTTACCCAGGCTGCGCAATCCTACCATTCAGAAATGACTTTTAAGAAATAACACCAATGAAACCTTAAATCTCCAGTACCTCTTTACCAACCCTACGGTACGCATACAATCGTAACGCGGAAACGGGTGCGCACGAAGCTGACCGAACAGGCGCGTAATGACACGAGCCGTCACGAGCGCGTCCGATCGCACCCGAACACGAGCGTCGTGCGCGCAATACGGTTATTAAGGTGTCGTAGGTAACATTGATTTTCAGGTCAAAAATGAGAGCAGAAACTGGCTTAAGTGGAGTGAGTCATGTCTGGTTTCGGCTTATAATATTATTATAACATTTTCCGCCGCATTGTGGACCAAGGCTTAGACTTTAAACGTCACTTAACGCATTCGTGAAATTTTAGCAGACCATTAGCTAGATGGGTAGAGGAAATTCACAAGATCGTGGAGACCCGCGCAGGCCAAAAGGGAGGAGGTGGCCTACCCAGCAGTGGGTGGAGTAAGTCTTCCAATGATGAATGATGATAAATTTGGTCAAGCGTCATTTCTATCACTTTCACAGAACTGTCAAACTACAAGTGGAATATAGAGAAACGGACGGGAAGATGTCTAAGTCAAAGGCCGTGCTAAGTAACGTTTTTAGATCTTGTCCTTAACAGCTTACAGCCGAAAAAGAAAAGTAAGAACACGCTTGAGACATGTTAAGTTACATAAATGGTATTGGTCACCCTCTATATTAAAGCAAATAGACCCATAACTAATGCAGAGACCGTAAATTTTCACTACTTATTGGTCCACCGCAGAAAGGTGCAAACAATGTTTAAAATACGCTCACAAAAGCTATATTTGAACATGTACAAATAAACACGTCGAACCGCATTTAAACGACGTGCATTAAAGGAACAAAACGTAATAAACTCTTACAAATAATGCATCTTTTCGCAGCAAAAAAGGCGGTTCGAGTATCATAGTCAACACTGCGAAATAAGGCCGAATAAAGACATGCAACAGAGTAATGCTATCGCTTCGGGCACCTGTCAAACGAATTGCTTCGGAAATTATCCGAGTACTCGATACCCGAGGCACATCCACGATTTACGATACCGAATTCCATAATCGAATGCATCAGCTGAGTAAAATCGAATGGAAATCGTCCCGTTTTAGGTAAGCGACAATTTATGATGCGAATTCGAAAGTCGGTCACAAATCGAATTTGGAATTTCTTTTGAATTACTTACTGGCTTTATCGTTGACGCCATCAATACATTAATAAAGTTAGCGTGCATTTTGGTGTAAATGTCAAAAAGTGCTGGCTCGATATTCGTGAGATTTTTATCTTTTTGGAATATTTTTTTTCTGAAATGACTCCTGGTTCTCGTATCTTACCGTGATCATGAGTTAAAGACTCCTTTTTTGGTTTGCGACTTTATATTAAACAAAAATCTAGAATCAAAATCTTCGAAAGCCTTTAAGTACATGTTAAACGGCATCGCCACACAGTAAAACGTATGCGTTGCATTCACATACTGCCATTTAGTTTACAATAAACTTTATTACATCCAACACTTAACTTTCACCTACTTAACATAACCAAATACGCTGCAACGTCTGTTAGGGCCGTACTCGGTCGTAAAACGGTCCTAAAGTCTATTTTCTATTTACATCTTTTATTACTTGCTACGGCTCTAAAGGTTCACAATAATATAAGAAGCAAGACCAAATTAGTTTTACCACCAAACTCTCTCGACCCTGATTTTTTTTCTAAAAATCCTTTGACAGCGAAAAAAATGTTTGTGATCTATGAAGCAGGGAAGGTCAACCTAAAATGGATGATTAAGTTTTAATGAGAGTGAAAATAGGTGTTTATAAAATCTTCAGTAGTTTTTTGTAGGATAGTAAATTATGCGGTAAAGTTGACTAGATAGTTTTTATTACTTGTTTATTAGAAACTTCTAGCGAGTTTTTCATCTATTAACAGATTCAGATTACGTTTTATGGGTTCCATGATTTATTTTGATTTAAATATTGATTTGAAGCTCTAAGATGTGAATGAAATGGGTAAAATAGCATTGTTGCACACCGCAAGCAAATTCGAGAAGTTTTAACATTAAAAAAAAAAACTCAGAAATAAAACTTCTTCTAGTCTATATCTAACCGTTTCGTGGTAGCTGTACTTACTTACCTCTTAATAGTTCATACCGTGATGAAAGGATTAATCAACCGTGGAGCAATATTTTCGTAAAAATCGTGCAACACGGGTAAAGAAGACCCGAAGCGCCACAGGACACCTCCACACAAAAAGTTTGGAGTTCGAGAGTATGGCGGCAGCAACGCTGATTCAAAGGCAGTGACGAAACAGTTCGGAATGTTAAGTTTCTTTCTCTCTAATAAAGCGCAACGCTCACGTTTCAGCACTACAACGGGTAAACATCTCACAGTCACAATTTTTCTATAAATCTCCGTGACTATTGGAACGCATATAAACATCACAACGGTAATGCCTTGGGATCGGGATCAGCAAAAAATGTCCACCACCGGTTTGTCCACCAGTGGTGGACAGCGAATCAATTTTTTTAAAGTCGCTTTGTTGTCCCCCTGTGGTGCCTAAGGGGAAAAAACTTAAAAGGTTGTGTCTCTGTCCACCATCTGGTGGACAGCGAGAATTATTTTTAAAAATAGTTTTGCTGTCCACCGCTGGTGGACAAGCCGGTGTTGAGTATCGGGAATCATCGGTAAAAATGAGGTGAGGTGATGTTGATCCGTTGCAGTGCTTATAGGTGCTATGAGCTTTAACGGCCTAAATAATTAGGTTAATAATACCTATTTTTCGTAAACCTAAACTCTACCCCACTGCAAGGCAGCGGCGTCGCCTTTCATCTTCCATTTTGTATTTTCTGACCATAGCTTGACTACAAACCAGTCCATCGTGACAGCTGCACATTTGTCACTACATAGGTTAATTTATTTCTAGCAAATAACATAACAGCCCGTTCACACGGCTTCCATCATTGACGATACGTCATGACGGATGGACGTTCATATTGCATACGCGAATCGTGTTTTATCACGATTCCGCAAAAAAACGAATTGGTGTTCACATTATTCGCGTTTTATGACGTACCTGATTTTTAAAAGACGATACGTAATTTAAGACTTGTCCGTCATTTTTTACGATTCGTGGTGCGTGTGAACACGGGCATTAATAAAGCATTGCCGCCTAAAAAAATTACGGATCGTGGAAAAGGACGATACGTCAAAAAAAAAAAACGATACGTCGTCGTGTGAACGGGCTATAACATGTTTTTTTCCAATATAACACATTTACCTACAAGCCTACAGCTTCCAAATCTAGTCAGAATGTCAAATAAATTAATATAAAAATACTACACGATAATAAATATCGTACAATATCAGAAACAAGAGATGAATAGAAACACCCGCTTTTTGATGGCGCATCGTAAATGTCTACTACAATTTAATAGTTTCCTGTGAATGTTGGAATTGTGGAGATATTTAATGGCTTTTTAATATTCAATTTGAAGAGCTTTGAAAGCTATACGGCTCCTGCGCAGATCTATCGGTATCAAATTAATCTAACGACGACGATTATTCGGCAATCAAAATCATCTTTTTTTTGCGTAAATTAACTTGGCACTAAACTTCAAAAGATAGGTACACAGTTCGAGCTGATCTTTCTTTATGCAGAAGAACCGACAAGAATCTCCATGATGTAATTCAAACTTGCGAACCACCTGATGGTCAGTGGAGCTGAAATACCACGGGTATTGCAGGTGCGCTAAATAATAACACCCGCTCGGGTCGATCGTCAGGTTAAGCCGCGCTTGTCTGGGTTGGTCAGTCGATGGGCGACCACCCATTACATACTGATTTTCCTCCGTGCCTCGGAAAGCACATTAAGCCGTTGGTCCCGGCTGTCATTTGTAGATCTTTAACAGTCGCTACAGGTAGTCATTGGCCCGAAAGTCTGACAACCAGTCTTACCAAGGGGTATCGTATTACCCAGTACGAACTGGGTTTTGGAGGTCAGATAGGCAGTCGCTCCGTGTAAAATACTGGTATTCAGCAGCATCCGGTTAGACTGGAAGCCGACCCCAACATAGTTGGGAAAAAGCTAGGCAGATGATGAATGCAGGTGCGTTACGACCCCAGACAAAAGCAGAAATGTCTCAAAATTATGCATAAACTGTTATTAAACAAAAACACTGGCAGACACCGGACAAACTGGAACACAGATTACGATGCAAACGCTGATGGCATAGTAGCTATTGGATTTTGATACGGTAGATGAAAAAAGTACAATTGTGCTTGTGAAAACCTTAGGAATGACATGGAAAATAATATTATCATAGTTTTAAAGATCCATGTGAGTGTATGTGTCCCTATCAGGTACACCTCTGCCCAACACTTTGGGGAGTACAGGCGTGATGTTATGTTATATGCATACTTTCCTCAGGTCATTGACTTTAACTACAAATGCCACTATGACATCATTATTGTTCCATAGAACCTGAAATAAAATACAAAGTCTATTGTTAAAACTTTTACAGCTTTTTAAAGAGTGATTTCTATTCTTCGCACGTGGTTTTCTTCAGATTAATTGAAAAATCGTTGCTAACAAAGTCTCGAGAGCTTGTCAGCGGTTTGATGGTGGAGGGGCCAATCCTGTGACTCGAGTCGGAAAACGATTTATATCGAATGAATGCGACGAGCATAAACAATCGGTTATACTAGGTTATGGGATACAGTGATGTGTATTATATCTACTTACTAGCTGTTGCTCGCGACTTCGTTCGCGTGGAAATTTTGATGGGTAAGTGTGAGTACAAAAAAAGTTGCTATTTCAGACTATAATCTATCTCTGTGCCAAATTTCATACAGATCCGTTCAGCAGTTCTGGCGTGATTGAGAAACAAAAAGGGCATGCGGAACCCAGTTTCGGTCACAATCATAAGGTAAAACCTGGGAAATCCTGGGTTTACTACGGGGCCGAAACCCGGTTCCACCTGCCCTAGTAACAAACATCCATCCATCCAAACTTTCGCATTTATATTAAGAGAGAGTATTAAGATGGATCAGTGTTCATGTTGAAAATCAAGAACAAATTTAATCGTCGCGTCCATGCACCTCGAGGGTCCAGTCCGGATTAGTGAAATTTCAGGATATGCCGATTTTTCTACGATGTTTTTTTTACCGCATTGAGAGCCGTTGCGATGAAATAAATAACACACAGCCAGCCTTAAGTTCGAACCCACCATAACTGGTATAAAGGGCTAAAAATTCTTCATCATCTTAGGGAAGTTCTTCTCAAGATCTTCTCACTACTGCAAAAGTTTTTCGTTTTACACCTATCTTCCTTAGAAAGTCGTCACATGAATCTCGAAGATTTTAACGCTGTCGTAAACTTCTTACACGTTTAGCACATATTATTATATACATACTTAGAGATTCAATCCACGTATACAAGGCGTCCGTACATACGCCGAGTGTCTCAACACCCATAAAATCGTTGACATTTTAGACTATCACGATTAGAGTCAGGTAGGTGGACCAGTTGTCGTCCCACTATTTAATATTTATTTACACACGTTTCGCCTTACGTGTTGGTGTAATGGTATCAAAAAGCGTTAGATTGTGTAGTAAATAATAGTTTAAATTCATAGCACATGGAGTGAGGCGCCAGTAATAGCGAAGAAAGCGTCAAATGCTATAAACTTGGCGACGTTAAGATCGTTGCGATTGAAGTGAGGTGGGGTGACGTGTTGTCGGTAACGAGATTTGTTTTAAAGTGTATTTATCTGAGAGTGCATCTTGTGATGTGTTGGATAACTATGATGGTTACAGTTTTCTGAAAAAGTCCTAAATAATGTTTTTTTTTTCAGAAAACTCATTTGCTAGATCCGAGCCAGCCAAAACAACATGCTCAAGAGAGTCAATAGAAAAATAATCAACAAAATGTTTCTGAAAATGACCACCCCATTCTTATAGCAACCAGAACTCTTCATTCATTCACTCATTCCATCGAACCATAATGTTTTCAAATACCTTGGTGTACAGCTGTACTGCCCACCGTGTCAATGATTGACAATTGAACGTGGGATACGTCAATCATTGCGCGGAATGAAAGATTTGATTGGCATTCGATTACCTACAAATCTTGCTTAGGTGTAATAGAGATGGGTTAAGCTTGTTTTTGTTATAAATAAGAACTTTACAAGCAGATTACAGCTCGAGGCTATGGCGCACGATGGTAAAGCAAAGCTTACAGAGGTCGGTCGGTGGATGGATGAGCGTTCATTACATAACGAGATCTCTCCGTGTTTTGGGAAGCATGTTAAGCTGTTGGTCCGGCTGTCATTTGTAGATCTTTGACAATGGTTACGCGTAGTCAGAAACCCGAATGTCTGGTACCCAGTTTCTGTGTTGTGGAAGTCAGGTAAGCAGCGTAAATGACTGGCGTTCAGCTGCATCCGCACAGACAAGAAAGCTAAATATTAAAGAATTCATCTCTTCCCAGGTCTAGACCTAGAAAGAGATGAATTGTTAAGTATTTAGAACTTAAAAAAAACGTACCTACAAGCTTCTTCTAAAGTTCTAAATACTAAAGAATTCATCACTTCCTTGGTCAGGTATTTAGAACTTTAGAAGCAGCTTGTAGGTATCTGGTTTTTAAGCAACATTTATAAGCTTTAAAGTAATAAATTATAGTACTATCTCTCTGTCCAGGGCAAAGGTTATTTTTAAACTAATAATATTTTATTATCATTTTAGTCGGTACATCAATTAGCCTCTTCACCTCAAACTAGAGAAGCACCGTTTCACTGTCGATGACAGTTTGTCGACAGAAATGACATAAAATCACTACATGGTATAAAACAAAGTCGCTTCCCGCTGTCTGTCTGTCCCTATGTAGGCTTAGATCTTTAAAACTGCGCAACGGATTTTGATGCGGTTTCTTTTAATAGATAGAGTGATTCAAGAGGAAGATTTAAATGCATATTATAGTAGATAAAACATTAATATCTATATTGCACCCGTGCGAAGCCGGGGCGGGTCGCTAGTAATAAATAAATGAATATTCTTGGCGTTTTATTACCTAGCTCTATTCTCGTGTTTTAGGTACCTATGTAGAGCGACATAGTTATTTTGTAAATTGCAAATATGTATAATGTTTATAGACGTGCTGTTGCTGGTTGCTGTATGTTCCTGGCCATAAAACTAGCTATAAACATAAATACAAGCACATCAAACTAAGTGACCTTTCGCAACAATTATTGCTGGGAATTAACTTTTTTTGGGTGAAAAATCACGTTTTAAGGTAATTCTCAATGTAGCGCACTCAAAACATTGCGCTGATGGATGCATTGAATAGTAAGGAGGTACTGGTATGGTATTAAAAATAAAGTTATAATTTAAAAAACTTGAATTTAAAACAAAACTTGTGCAAAATTTGGAACTTTGACCCCCAATATCTCCGTAACTGGAAGGTTACCAGGTATGGTCCAGAACAAAAAAAAATCGCAATGACGGGGAATACAAGTGCCTTTCCGTTTTGTTAAGGGTCTATTCACGCCCATTATATCTTAAATCAACTCAGTCTATTTCGCAGTCTACTGCTGGACCTGAGCGCCCGTATTTCAAGCGGCGCCACAACACCCCGCCATCTGCCCTCCGCATCCAGGATACTAATGGGTGTAAAAGTAAAGTGGTGGTGGTGGTGTAGTGGTAGTTAAGTGGTGTAATAAGTGTGATAATTTTTTTGTTCTAAACTATACCTAGGAACCTTCTTGTTTCGGAGGAGATATTGGGGCTGAAAGTTACAAGTTTTTTTAATGTTATAAGTGTTATAACTCTACATTAAATGCCTCCACGACCCCCGTACTATTCAATGCAAGTAGAAATTTTTGTGTGTCCAGATGACGAAATAATAAGGCACACAAATTTTGAGTTTCACTAACTGGACACACGTGTGACCAGTCTTACGTGTCGAGTTTGTGACTAACCCGTCGCTCACGTCGACAGTTGTGTACCATATTTCAAGAAGCATAAAATCCTGACACTACCAGCTTTGTATATATATGAAACTGCCTTATTTGTAAGATTAAATCCAAATTTGTTTTCTTATCTATCTGATACTGTATAACGTAACAGGCGAAATGACATGCTACGCGGACGCAGAGCCAAGACAGCTCTTATGCGTAAAAGCATATTCTGCAGAGCCCCGCAAAATTATAATAAAATTAGTAAATCCATTAGAGAGTTGGATTTGGCTAGATTTAAGAAGCAATTTAAAGAATTTTTATGTTATAAATGCTATTATAATTTAAATGACTATTTAAATGACACTGACATATTAATTTAATTCAATTATTATTTATATTTTTTCATTTGTAACTAACATTCCTTTTTGAATTTTACATTATTATTTTATTTTATATAATTGATCACCAATCTTAATTAACATTTGTACGCCCATGTGGTAGAATATGATGACACAATCAATGTAAACTCAAGACCATGTTATATACATACCGACCATGTTCTAACAAATAAATGATTTGATTTGATTTGCTCCCCAGCAATAATTTTTGCGTAGAGTTATTTAATTTGATGTACAAAAAGCTTGGTAGCTGGCTTCGTGCAGGGTCCGTAAACATCTTGTAGGTCCAGATATTTCTCACGTTGTTTAACTTCACCGATGTCAGAGACGTCTAAGATAAACTAAGAAAGTAATATTATAATCAAATCTTTTTTTTTGTCGTCTTCAATTAAAACGATTTTCATTGAGACTTTGACGCAATTAGGAGCTCTTCTTTTTACCGACACCAAAGAGGCAAGTAATAAAATAATCTTGATTTTTAATCAGTTCGTAAAACGAACCAGTTTAAGAGTTAATTGACATTATTTTGATGGCGTTCTGAAGGTAATATAATTAAAACTAATTAATATTCTTATTAATAAGATCTAATCAGTGTGTTAAAATGCAACAGATTTTCAAATAAGCCGTCTTTATAGGATTCGAATAAGAACTAATGGAAAATGTTGCATAACAGGTAATTACGCTGACTTCACCAATTTCCTTAAGTGTTGCAAGTGTGGTTACCGATCGTGAGTTCCTGGGTTCGTTTCTCTGGTTTGGAAAATGCTTTTTTTTTGGAAATTGTGGCTGATTATACGCCAAAGGCAGGGTTTTTTCGTTTCGTTATTTTTATTTAGGAACTAGTTTTTGCTCGCGGCTTCGCTCTCGTTATGTGCGGAAATTAACCCAAGGTATCGTTTCAAATGTCGGAATCGTATCAGTAGATCCGAAGATTATCCCCTACAAACAAACTTACAAACAAATTTTACCTCTTTATAATATGAGTAGGTATATAGATTAGAATTTGATTAGGATTTAGGAACCAGGTATAACATGCAATTTTGTCAACAGTAGAAAAGTAAGATACTTAAATATAACTAGATTTTTAGGTTACTTAGTAATTACGAAGACACAACTGATTCCTAGAATTCTACCCGTCTAACTAGAACAAACAAGTGCAATTAGAACGACAGTAAATTAAATGGCCCCATTCCGTTCTAACAATAAGTAAGTACTTATACATGTATTAGATATTTTATCAAATGTTGCTTGGCAATTTAGAAACTGTTTATAAATAGCCCAATAAAACTTTACGACAGTCCCGATGCCCCCTGGTACGTTTAAGATGTGATACTAATAATATAATTCATTATTTACAACCCACTTATATGTAATTTATAACTCTCTTATCAATGAGCGTGATAATATTATTTAACCGCTGTGTTTAGAAAAAGAACTACAATTTCGGAATGAGTCTTCAAGTTTCCGTAGTGTAGCGGTTATCACGTGTGCTTCACACGCACAAGGTCCCCGGTTCGATCCCGGGCGGAAACAGTTGTCTTTTTGCGATTTTAATGTTTGTGTTCCAAGTTTTTGTTATGTTTTCGCTGGTTATTTTTACTGTGTAAGCAAAATTAATCTAAAATTTACCTTTTTGTTTTTAAATATCATGAGTTTGCATATACGTTTAATCTCTTAAAAAGAAACAATTTATGGCAGTTGGACTATTTATCTTTGTAAAGTGTTTATACATGACAGAGATATTGAAGGTTAAACAAACTTACCTAAAGTGAATTTTGACCGATCTCTTCGGGTGCAGCGACGAAGTAAAACTTACAATGGAGAATATGTTTGTGACGCCATCGAAAAATAAAGAATCACTGACCTAGACATTATTTCAAAGGCTTGCTCACCAATCAAGAACCTCTTCCCCCAGTCATTTCGAATTCCCATTTAAAATCAAATTTCGAACATAAATCAAAAAGACCGTTAAAAACTATTTAAAAAGGCAACTCCACACGTGCATCGCCCGCATGAATAAAACAAAAAAATAAAATAATAATTCGTACAAAATTCATTTGCATAAAAGATTCCTTTTTATAATACTACACGGGGCGCCCGAACAATCAGCTCATTGTTCTTAGTAACTCAAAAATAATTAAAACAATGCACTCACAGTGTGTACTACGCTTTAGAATCGTTATAAATGCGGGTTCTCTTTTAACCAACTTTGACGAAAGGGGTGTAATTGGATCTAATGTCGGACAAAGATGTCGGACGATTTGTTGTTTAGAAGTTTTGGAAATTGAGATTTTTTGGGTCTAGAAACGAACTGCCTTCGTTCTGCAGTCGAGACAATACTAATTAAAAGATTTCAGATTACGTAGAGAGGTTATCTGAAGATATGTCATAGAAAAAATGTGTTCTTATGTTACAACAATGAAAGTAAACAAATCTTAAAAACAAAAAAAAAACAACCTTTTGTTAAAATGAAAAGAAGAAAAATCGCTTTATCTATCCACAGTGAACGCGTGTATAAAGTTCCGTGTATATTAAAGACAGGCTATCAGAGGAAGTGTCTTAGAAAAAAAATATGTGATCTGCCGTTTCAGACGAAAGCTAAATTATTTACAAAAATGTACCAAGGGCTTGATTCAGAAAGCAGTACTTCTGGACATTGCGCGTATTATGAGGTTCCTCTCTCACGAGCCCTGGTCACCGGTAGCTCGGACCCTGTTCCCGATGCTGGTGGGCTACTTATTTTTTATATTTTTTTTTACATTTTTTTTTTGAGAAATACGTAAAAAAGATATGTGTAAAAATGAATACGAAATAAAAATATGTAAATCGTGGGTCAAAACTGTATACCTACATACACTTAATTAGTTCACTGATTCCGTTACTTTATTTATTTAAGAGACATTAAAACTTCAATAAAATTGATTTTGACATAAAAATGAATTCGTTAGTGGACTATAAAACTAATCTAGATATTATGTACATACATAAATCGTGATTTTTATCACAATGTAGATTATGTCCATCTGTTTGTTGATTTATAAACGACAGTAAACGTTCTAGGTGTATGTTAGCAGAAAGGTTTAGATGTAAGCTAGAGGACCACCCTGTAGGACTTCAATGCGGCAACGAACTCAGTTTTCCAGGTGATACAGGTCGCTACGTACGTACTGGTCGGACAAAATTTAAGGACTCGAAAAGGACCACATAATTTGACTTTAAGAAATACGTAGTTATTTAGCATAGAAAAACCGGTTTCCTGATTCGAGAAATTGAAAATTTTAAAAAAGCCACTCAATTAACACTATATTTAATTTTTTGTTATTTTTACCCGAATACGGCAAAGCCAAAAAGAAGAGTTATGTATGCTAGTAGCAGTCTGTTTGTATTATGTTCCACCTTGACATTTTTTGTTAAAGGTACGTTCACCATCTTCCTGCCCTTGTCCCATTCTACTTGGGGTCGGCGCAACACGTTTTCTTCTTCCATTCTCCCCTGTCAGACGTCACGGCGTCTCCTCACTCCTTTCTCTTTCATATCATTCCTCACACAATCCATCTGTTTTTTCTTTGGCCTTCCACTCCCACTCCATCCATCAGCATTAATTTTGTTAAAGGTACGTTACGTTATATTCAGTAAATAAAGAATATAATACCAAGCTTTCAAAATACCACATCATTATGAGCCAAAACTAATACATAAAACATTTTCCATCTCAAAATCATACTAGAAATTAGCGACATTCACCAATTAAGTCAAAATACAATACATTCTTCAATTTTATACGAATCCTCTCTAATTTGACGTTTATGTATCATTTAGTGCAATAACAACGCCATGTTGTCCGTGGGTGGGTCCAGACTACAATAAATTAAATTTTAAGTTATACTTAAGTAGCACATTAAGTTTCATAGATCCTCTGATTATGAAACCGGTGATAAACTTAGAGGAGAGAATGTTCATTTTATGGATCCTGTATTTTTAGCTTGAAAGCAAAATGGTCGGATTTTTAATGTGATTTGATTTGAATGGTAAGGTATAGCTGTTGTACCAGTTTTTTTTAACAATTTAATGATGGTAAATGCCTACATAATAAAACTCACAAAACTACACTACTAAACCAAACTGTAAATGGAAAAACGTTTTTGCAAAAAAAATAAACGACTTCCAAAAAAAAAACAAAAAAAAGTGGAAAGTAACATTACTTTCGGAAGTCGGTGACTATGGTTTGTTTCATTGACTTTTTTGGCACCGACTTCCGAAAGTAATGTTATTTTCCACTTTTTTGTTTTGTTTTAGAAGTCGGTTTTTTTTTTGCAAAGACGTTTTTTATTTTACCCTTTTTAGTTATTGCATCACACACGAATCCTTGTCATGTATCAATTTCGCAATTTCTTTTACTTGGATGACATATTTTTTCCAGCTATTTTGATTTAAAAACCAAACTGCTGAACCGATTTTGATCACATTTCTATGGGACTAATCGGGAAGTAGATCCGTTCAGATAAAAGAAATTTTTTCAAATCGGTTCATAAATGACGAAGATATGAGGTAACAAACACAAAAAAAAAATTGATATATATATAACATAATTATGACACTCGGGAATAATGAAGCTTCCCGTCAGAGAAAGATTTTTTGGAATCGGAAGATTATCCCTGGCCCTTAAACAAAATTACAAACAAATTTCAACTCTTTATAATATTAGTATGGATTTATTCTTGCACTGTTTGCACAAAGCTTAAAATTAAATAAATTGTATTCACTCACAGCTCTAGGTTTTCATGAGATTAATGTTATTTTTCTCGAAAATAATTATAATTTACAGCTAGAATTAAGAACTTCATTAAGTTTATACAAAAAAAAAACTTATTAAACGTATTTTTTATTATCTTACTCCTTTGTAGATTTGTATATTTTTTGTACATCTCACACGTCTATTATACGAGTATTTATCTAATTTTAAAACAAAAACTTAAAAATTAACTTAATTTGTTACGTTAAATTCACGGACAAATGTAAAAGTTTTTGTGTATGCGGTGTTTTTTATGGGGTATGATGTTTGTATTTTTCGTGTCTAAAATAATTAAACTAAAATCGTGTCTTTAGACTTTGGTCTAGTAAGATTCTACTTAGCAAGTCAAAATAATTATCTTCAATTCTTCGTTGACTTGTAGAAGTCTCAAAGGATAAAATTTTCGGCATCTAACGAAATACCTAACACATCACACACATCTTCTGATTCACAGTCTCCAGTCAAAGAATCATCTGCCTACTCCAAGAGCTCATCTTTGATAAACATTTCAAAACCTCCCATCTCTCTGACTACGAAAGCCATATCAGTAACCACAACTCTTCTTTCAATAATCTTATTCAAGATCTTAATAACGTAATGACACCATAACGACATAAAAGGCTAGTAAAGTCAAAAGCATACAAATGTTAGCCAGACCATAAAGATAAAATTTCACCTGGACCCGCCATTGTTGCCTCGTAAATAAGAAAATCGAATTGCTCACATACCAATTTTATGAGTCAACGATTTTCTTGGTGGCCCAGGCGTGGCCAGGCGTGTACACAATGGCTTAATATAGACAAGATTTTAGTGTTCAGTAATGAAGAACCGGCTATCAATCAAGCGTTTTGTATGAATATCACTCTTATAGGATTTATGAAAACCCTAGTATAATCACTGTTTTAAGTTTGAACACTAGCTCGAACGGTAATAGCAAAACGGTATTGTGATCATGGGCTCACGCCATTAATAATATAATACAAAAGAGAGAATAAATTATGTTCAAACAAATCTTAGTTAGGTTGGCGTTCGGGCAGGTGTCTTTCAAAGACATGACTGCCTCATGACATAGATTTGTGATTGGTTGTCTCAGTTCCTCCCAGCTATACCGATGGATTTTGAAGATCGTCCACAGCTAAATGTCGATTGTTTCGTATCAATCATTTGTGATCTTTAGCCACCTTTTGCTGAAGGCCTGCTCCTTTTGTGCTTTCCTGGTGTATGCGAGTCCCGTGCGCGGTCTAAAATGATTCTGCTAAAGCGGCCATTTTAGGCTCCCAGTTATGACCCGCCATTTCATGTACGTCGACCAACCTGACCGTTGGTTGGCCAGCGCGCTTCCTACCGTCTGCGCATTTTCTTTAACCACAGTTACTAAGTGCTAAAATAACTAACTGAACATCAGACTTATCCATATCCGCTTCAGCATGATTCAGCTTTACCAGTAAGAATTTCAACCAAACCCATTAGTGAAATCGAGCGTATGGTATTTTCCTTATATCGAAACGCATTTATTAAAGTTCCGTTCACTGTTATTAGGAGTGTTACGATGAATAGTGATTCATTTTGCATGATGAAACGTTGCTTGAAGATTCGTCACTGGGTGAGACAGTCACGCAGCTAGGTTACAAGCGACTGCCCATCATCCGCCTAGCCTTTTCCCAACTATGTTGGGATCAGCTTCCAGTCTAACCGGATGCAGCTGAATACCAGTATTTTGAATGGAGCGACGGCCTATCTGACCTCCACAACCCAGTTAGTACTGGGTAATACGGTACCCCTTTGTAAGACTGGTTGTCAGACTCTCGGGACACTGAATACTTATAACGACTGTCAAAGATCCACAAATGACAGCCGGGACGAACGGCTTAACGTGATTAACGGGGAATACTCGGTATGTAATGGGTGTTCACCCATCCACAGATCGACCAAGGCAAGCGCGGTTTAACCTGATCCGAGCGGCTGTTATTATTTAGCGACGAGCTTACAAGCGGCTGTCCGCGGTTTCAATAGTACTTACCCTAGGGGCACAAATTCGAATACGTCAAGCAGTAACCTTTTCACAATCATACCATCACGTCTGAAATCTTCGAAGGGTTAGGCAGAGGTGAAGCTATAGTGCACCCATATTACGTCAGCTATGTTTACGACCCGTGTAATTGGGCGAGGCTATTGACATCACCGGACACTAATCTAGACTCCCGGCTACTGAGTACAATCATCTCTTGAATACTAGTAAGGATTCAAAGAAAATCTTTCACGTTCTTACAAGTTAAGACAGACATTTTACCATTTTGAAAAACAACACCAATAAGACAGCATCACTCATTTAGCTTTATTTATTTTACTTGAGTGATGAAAAAAAATCGAAGACACCAACCCTAACTGAGCCCAGTTGATGGATTACAGCCGTCTCCATTAAACAAAGAGGAGGACCTGGTATCCTAGAAGTTGGAACGTTGGTGGTGGAATGGGTTATAGGCTGGTTGATTTCGATTCCCGGGTCGAGCAAACTGTTATTGGATTTTTCCATCAGGAATTTCTCAGTAGCAGCCACGGCATCTGGATTTGCGCATTTGATGGTAATAAGCTCGCCCTGGGTACTTAAACCATAACTGGGGACATGTGGGTGTACTATTAGTTAAACCTCTGCCTAACCCAGTGGTGGGCAAACTTTTCTCATGGGGGGCCAGAAAGTTGAAACAATTTCAGAGGAGGGCCAGAATTATAGCAAAAATGCATTATAGTTTGAAATCTTTTAATCATAAAAATAAACATTACACACCATGTTATTTACAAATTACAATTGCGACCCGCAACACATAAACTACGCGGCTAGTATCGCTGGCTCCTTTACCTATGCATCTATTATTTTACTTCATACTGCTGGTCTGTCAAAATATAATTATAGCGGGCCATATTGTTTTCATTTTGAAAGACCTTCGGCGGGACGGATTAACTCCTTTCGCGGGCCGGAGCTGGCCCGCGAAAGGTAACCCTTCGGGATTACAGGCGAGATGTTATGTTACAAACAAAATATATATGCATGCTAACTTCCAGTAGCCATAGGTATAGCTACTGGAAGTTAGCATGCATATAGAGCCTTGGTAGCTATCAGGGCTCCAGATTCATCAAGGTCTAAATCACCTCTTCCGTTGAACTTCAATCGTGATTGCTTACAAGGATCGTCGAACCAACAGCCATAGACGAACCAACATTGGTTTGAATTACTTGAAAAAAAATAGCAGTAGTTAAACGTCACCAGTATTATAAGCTTTGTCTTTGATCCTTGGTCCCCCTACCCACAAGCCAGTGAGTGCATTATTATGCACTGATCTTTGACGTGTGCTTACCCCGTAATGGTAGTGTGAGTGATGTGTATGACTTTGTAGGAGAGCATTCTATTTTTTTCATTTAGTTCCCTTCAAAATGGTTGAGTTGAATGATGGCTGATCCATGCGTCATGTTCGTGAACGGGCGCTGTCAGTTGTGACTGGCCATCTCTTAGTTGCCACGGTTTATTTGAACTAATTATTTTGTTTTTGAATTGTCTTTTTTTGTTTGTACTGTAGACACTTTTAACGTGCACGTCTTGCTACATCGTTCTCACATAACGTACCATCTCAACAAGAATGATGTATCCAAGGTTTTTGTAACAACATTATGATTTAAAAGAGTGTCCATGGAGTTTCTTGCCCATTCTTCTCCATAGAGATCTACGCTTTGGAATGGGCAACTACAGTACTTTCACAGTTATTATGTCTTGTGACTGGGACTGTAGCTTCAATTTTTATTGCTGTCTTAGTTTCGACAATTCAAAAGTGCCTGTAATTGGCCTACTTGAAATAAATGCTTTGATTTTGATTGATTTTTGTTACCTGTTTTACTATTGAGTACTCTATTAACAACCGTCTCATTTTTTTTTTTATTTCGGCAATTTTTAGACAGTCGCTTCGTCATTATCAAATATGATATTTTTAATCTTGGAGTGCGTGTAGCTTTCAATAATAAATGATGTTTATTTTGCAAATAAGTAGATTTATAAACAAACACTTTTGCACGTCGTCGTTTTGAAACTAGATGAAGCCGGTGTTTCGTACCTGGCTACTCTAAGAAGAAACAGCCGAAAAATATAGTCAGAGATAGTCAATAATCTAATCACCAACGTAATCTTCTATAGTCAGAGGCCCATGGGCGGCATAAAAACTTTGACACCAGGTTAGGCACTAACCACACGATAAAGACCAACATAATAAACTCAACGTTTAACGATTTAAAGTTTTCAAAAAGCACATAAAGTAATTGCGCCATCCTTTTAAACAGCTTTAATTTCCAAATAATAATACAATGCCAGGGCTATTATTACGTTGTTAAAACTAGTATATTTTTTATTTAAAAGAGCAAAAAACTCATCCGCATACCGCATCCATTTGGACCCCAAAGTTTTAACCCTTTCAATGCAGTTGTTTTTAATACCATATTTCGTGCACGAATTCTCCGGGCCTTATTTGCATATGCGTTTGTTAATATGACCCTACGATTTTTTTCTAGATACTATAGGTTCGTTAAGAAAAAATCACAGCGTAGGGTTACCATTTTTTTCTTAAAATAAAAAAAAGAATTGCCATTACACTGAAAAAGTTGAAAGAAAAAACGTTTCACTTTTTTGTTTTTTTTTTTATTGTTTCAAGCGCATCTGCTCTTTTTTTCCTAGATTTTTATTGGTTTGTCATTATGTTTGGAGAGTGTTTTGTATTGCATATATTCTAATTTGCATATTAGCGAATGCATTATTGTAATTGTTTAACTTTAAATACATCTGCGATGGGATGAAGTTTTCTCCGGCCTTTTGAGTAATTGCTACGTGATTATTTTTTTCTAGTTTATAAAGTGTTAAAAATAGTGTAACCAGTTTTAATACAATGTAACGGTATTTTTTTTTTGTAAGTTATTTAGATAACTATAGTCGCAATTTATTATGATTAGTCATAAATTACTTTGTCGCTCGATGATAGAAGTATCTTATTAAGTATTAAAACGTTTGCAGCTAATAGAAGGTATCTTTGATTTTGTTACTGTAAAAATCGATTATTGTACACACCTTCTTATGATTTATGATTCAAACATTTTAATGAATTTAACTGCAATTATGCCTAGTATTCACGTAGTCTCGTTTTCGTAATTATCTTAATTTTGATTGGGTGTTTAATTGAAGCAATTATTTTTTTTGCTAAAAAAAAACAATATTCGTCATTTCAAATCGAATATTAAATACCAACAAGCAAATAACATAACAAAAAACATGTACGTGTTCTCGACACATGTTACTTCCATAAAATTATGTAAATACAAAATTACTTTACTAACAACAAGCGTTTTAGAAAATCTGTAACAGGCTTCATTAAAACCCTGTAATAACGCTAAGACAGGCCTGATTACCATCTATTACTGTGCCTTATAAACGTATAAGCTATTACAATACCGGATAACTGGTTCGGACCGGTTCTAGCTAGTTTCACTGGCCATCAACTTTTTCAAATTTAGTGAACATTGAGATTAAAATTATTGGCCGTTGGGACCGGTCGCGCAGTAAACGGGTTAGTTGGCGGGCAGATAGGAACTGTTAACGGTTGAATAGTTCCAGTTAGTTTAACTCAATGGTGGCTATAAAAAGTAATACAAGTTTAGTGCGTAGGTATCTTTTAAATGGGCACATTTGGAATCGATGGACAAGCTTTTATAAGCGGAATTAAATCACCTATAAAATAAAATATATTTTTTTGTACATAAATTACTTTTACTTTGTTAAAGTGTTAATGTATTAAAGCTTTGCCAGCATCTTGAACAGGTGGTTCACTTTATTCGTGGAATCTTGTAAGTTTTTCAAAGCGATTATTACTCGCTTGCATCATGACCTAGCCTTATAGCCAGCTTGACAAGATTTACTATCCCCGATGAAGAAACCTCATGTTTAGAACATTTAATTTATTTATACGAGCAAGCATTTTTTTTTAACAATTTATTGTTATTGGAAAACATTGCTTTTGGCTGGGAGGCTCATTTAAAAACTTTTTTCTATAAAAGAAAATAATTTTAACGAATTTTGTGATTGGAGGAGAAAAACGATATGGAGACCTATGTGGAATATTTTAGACCTTACAGTTATTAAACTTTACTTTGATGTTGCATGTTAGTAAGATAAACTATGGGTTTATTAAGGGCCACTAAACAAAATAATTGACTGTGAATGAGTAAAAATGAGTAGCCAATAAGAGCCATAACTGCTTCTCATAAAACCCATTTGAAATATAACATTGAACTTAAACTTACTGGCAAACTGAGGGTGTACTAAAGACACCTCTGCCCTTTGAGGGTTACAGGCTCATGTGATATCAAAAAAATAAGTATATGAAAAAAAATATAAACTGCTTATAATGATGAAGCAACAAGATGACAAGACTAAAAACTAAAAATATTCCAATAAATATTCAATCACTGTATAATACCTAGTAATTATCACCAGTTACAACGGTATATTTTAAATCTGGCAACTCGATGAGTAAGACAGTTGGAATTCCATATTTTTTATCCAATATATTAAGTCAATGCCTTGTGGAAAATGCCTAGTATGATTTATTAATTATTATTCTAGTTACAAAAACAACGTATTAATTTTAGCATGGCTATAAATAATCATTTAGGAGAAACAAAACGTATGAGTGGGTTTATAATGTCAAAATCGAATAGTCTATGGTCCGGAGTTATGATTGAATGTGGAACATTAGCGGTTTTAGTTTATTTATAAGTTTGATTATATATTTTATGCTAAAAATGTGAAATTTATTGCATTTTTGTCTAATGCCTTTTTTAAAATGTTCGTTTTCAGTTATGTGATACGATTGTCAATGTTGATTGGCAATTGTAGATCGTAACGAAGTCCTGGGCTGATTGAATTTAGACAGCCATACAAAAAATAGAATAGTTTGGTATGAAATTATAATCACGCCAAAATGTTTTAATTTTGTTATGGCTGACCTCTTATTGCCTTCTGTTGTTGACGTTTCCCAAGGAAACGTCTCATCTCAAAAGATTCCCAGTAGCACTCGACAAAAGATATTCAAATCAGCCAGCATCAGCAAGAAAGTAACTATCAACCCTCATCCCCGCTACCGGAAAAAAAAAATCAAGTCGAAATTTAAATAATTCTCCGTTTCACACAATTACCATAAGACTTGCCGGTACTGCAAACGTGAGAAATTGTAACACAATACAACTCGGAATCGGGAATCGATTGATTACTTGTAAATATATGCAAAACAGTACATTTTAATTTTAATATATTCTCGGAATGTCTCGCGACTTTCTATGTATTACGAACTACTTGTTACTTAGAAGGGTTATGTAAATTTTTGTACAGATAAATTCAGGTAGCGGTTGACACAATAAATCCAATGGACAATGTGGATTGGTATTTTTTGAATCGGTTTCAGTGTAATTATTGAAATTTTTGGTCATCATTGAATTTAAGTCCCACGAGAATTTTGTTAGAAGGTAAACAGGTAAGAATTTTGATAATTTTGTTGAAAGGTGTATCATCTGCCTAGCCTTTTCCCATCTATGTTGGGGTCGGCTTCCAGTCTAACCTGATCCAGCTGAATACCAGTATTTTACATGGAGCGACTGACTATCTGACCGTCACAACCCATTTGGTACGGGATAATACGATACCCAGTTAGTACTGGGTAATACGATACGGTAAAGTGTATAAAGTACAAATAATTCAAACAAGATTACGAAGAAGATGACGAGATGAATTGGATGTCTTCGTGCAAAACCGGGACCGATGGACTGGAATCCGGGGCAAGCTAGCAAGCTTAATACCTTTTTTTTCAGTATAAAACTTTAATAAGTAATTATGTATTGTCAGTGAAATCCCGTTATCGTTAATTCTAAAAAGACGATGCTTATTAAAATCTAAGACTTCGAACCCAACCAATACAGTAAAAATGCCATACCCAACAGGTGTTTATAGACATACAATCAAAAACCTCATAGAAAGCTTTCACCTACAACTTTTTATGGCCACATAAGGTTTTATAGTGTAACGGTAGCTTCATGAGTCCTCAGTGTTTGTCAGGCTAGGCCCTTATTTCCCGGATACTTTTATAACCGTAAAATCATTAAATTTATATTTACGACTTGACTTCGATCGATTGGCTATTGAAGGGTTAAGTTTTTTTTTACTTCGATCTTTGGTTTCGAGAATTTTATGTAAGACTATGTTATGCCCGCGGCTTCGCCCTCGTGTAGTTCGGTTATTGTCCCCTAGGATTGTACTACCGGAATAAAAAGTATAATTTATGTGTTATTCCAGTTTATAAACTATCTTTGTGTTACAATTCATCTAAATCTGTTCAGTGGTTTTTGCGGTAAGGAGTAACAAATATCCATCCATCCTCACAAACTTTCGCATTAAACTTCATGTAGGTATAGATAATGCGAAAGATAAGATCTAAGATTCTTTATAAGCAGGCTATGGGCTTTTTTATATGCACGCTAAGAACCTTAAGAGCCAAGCAATTATTCACACAAATAATAAGAAATGTACAAGTACAGGGATATTTTTTGACATAATAGAAACTAACGCCGCCATCTTCTTTTTCAATAATCACAATTCTCACAGTCAATTATATAAACAAACAAAAAGTGCCCTAGTACCCTTCTGACATTGCCATTCAAACGCCAAAATATGTATTCTTGCAGCAATGTATGTGTTTTTGTTATTTCTTTTTGAGGTAATTAAGAAAACCGTAATTGATATTTTAATACTACACGGCATTGACAAAGGTACCGTGTATAATTTTATTTATAATTTATACAATTACAACTTTACCTTACAAATCTTTTTACATCTTAGTTATTAATCTATGTTAATCGGACCACGTTACCAAAATGGCAGGTAGTCAAATTATTAAAATAACAGCAATTATAGTTTCTATATTTAAAGCGTTACAATTAATTTATTTTAACGACTAATTAATACTTGAGAGTCAAATAGGATCATTATGATAATTATTATTTTATACATTGAGCTACATTTTGTTATTATAGATTTCTATCTAACAGATTTTTATTTTTTTATTGCAAAAAATATAACAATAGTAACAGTGCGCAAAAAGTAGCGTACCCTATTTATTTGGCGCTTATTTTCCACTAAAAGAATTTATAATTCATATGTAGTACCTATTATTCAGGTTACTTTTTGGGCCCTACAATAGTCACGCACAATATTTTTCAATCACAGCTGAAATCCAATAATTTTTCCGCGACACACAAATCATTTTTGCACAACAGTAACAAGTTAACATGCAATAAAAATATTTACCTACACACAAACGGCGGGTACCTCCCACATGTGGCGAAAGCCATCACTGCGCGCCCCCACATCGGGGAGCTTTGCCAAATCGCCCTTTGCCAATCAATCGGGACTTCGACTTACGATTGGTTACCCCACACATCCCCTACGCTACAAACCAAACTACCTACACCCCTAAATCACAAACACTCTCATACAAATCCTACAAAAAGCTTAGGGTGCCACAGCTCAACGTAAAATGCACGCCACACGTATGATGCAATAAAATTTTTATTTTCCATGATTTCCCCTGTTTGAATTTCTTGGGATCCTCGGCAACACTCGTGGGGATTGGACCAATCAAATTAAATTCGCGATTGACGTTCCATCGCTTGAATTTCGAACTTCACATTTAAACGTCAGCGAATTTAAATATTTGTATTTGTACGTTAGGTTTTATAAAAATGAAATTTGAAACTAGAAATAACAAAATTTCAATTTAGAAATTAGATTACCATTTAAATTTTGTTTTATATGAATCGCTTTTAAAATTTAAAACTAGTTTTTTTTGTTGGGTGATTGATCATGGTTATATTTGGCGTCAAATAGGTTATTAAGACAACTTCATTTCGGAGGTGTGTCTTGCCTAATAGCCTATGAATATATTAGGAGCCTGATATAATGTATTATATCGCCTATATATGTATAGTAAGTAACCGATATGGTGTCAACAACATATAAACGTAGGTCGAGTCATAAAATTAATTTGTAAAAGACGTTAAGTAATATTTTGCAGAAAATACACAGGTAACTGACAGATTCACAATTTACGAAAAATACTTTTTGTCTTTTCAAATTATCGTAACGTATCAAACGCAAAATTTGAATGTAATGTTGTTTTTACATACGAAAGACGGCATTATAAGTTATTTTGTTAAATATGTTATTTCCAAAAACCACCGCTTTTTATTTGATAATTTATAAACACAGATTGAACCAAATAAGATTCGGAATATCACTTTATAAAAAAACCATCGATATTTTAGCACACATTATTATACACGGCAACAAAACATGTTTTATACCCTAATACCAAACCAATAAAGTTTAAATTACAAAATCAATCAAGTATTTCTAAAGAAAATCAAGGGCTGTCAGAATATTTATTTGGTAGAACAACGGAGTTCTTTGCGGGGGAGTGAAGACAAAAACACGTATAGTATGAAATCTGGCGTAGATTTTTTGTTTTTCATAATAATAATATTTGTTTTACTTTTAATACGCACGTGTGTTTACGAGTTGGTAATTTAAAGTGAGTTGTGGAGGGTTAGTTACGAATAGTGATGTGGCGACCCGGGAATATTTTGACCGAAAGACATTGGCTACAGTGCTACAAGGATCTCTTTTTCAAACTTGAATAAAGTTGTTGAAAAAGGTAAAATACGTAACATCATGCCTGTAGTCTCCAAAGATCCAAACAATTCTAAACTGACCAAGAAAAACTGTCAAAAACAAATTCGAGCTCGCTTCGCTCGCTCTTGCTGCCTACTTCCACTTGAATCTTGACTTTGTGTATTGATCAAGTAACTCCTGTATGAAGGAGCGAAACAATTCTAACCTGTCCAAGGTAGGGTGTTCAAATTTTCAAGCTCGCTTTGATCGCTCTTGGAGCCTTAGTTCCTTTTATTAAAATTTAATTAGTAAACTTAACCCTTATAAATCCGTTTCCACCCCGCCCCTCTTAGCTCAAAAGCTGGCAACGCCCTTGCAGAGGTGTACCTAGTACACTTATATTTCGCGGGCGAACCTATTCAGATAAAAGAAGAATTTTTCAAATCGGTTCATAAATGACGGAGATATGAGGTAACAAACACAAAAAAAAAAAAACATACAACCGAATTGAGAACCTCCTTTTTTTAAAGTCGGTTAAAAATTACGGTTCTGAAACCAATTTTGGCCGCTTGCCGAAAAGCTTACAGCACATCTAAGCATCTACAGCCAAAGAAAGAAATAAAGGCGAGGTCGTATTCAAGTATCTACATTAAAGTCTCCAGTAGTAACTGAAGTTTTAATATATAAGACGACTGATTATTGGCATTGTCTATTGTTTTGTTTAGGTAGGTAGTTACAAGCACACTGTCACGTACGACAGAGTGACAATGAATAATACGGAAAAATCCTGGGGGTTACCGTGGTTTGTTAGTGCAGGTATGTTTTAGGACTATTCCGAGAGTGGGAAAGTGACAGCGCTAGACAGCTGTCTAGCGCCATCTCTTACCCTAACCTAACCTAAAAAATCATGGTAACCCACCAGATTATTCCTAATACATGAATAAAACCACTCGTTGACATTCGGCTTTCCTTCCTTGTATGAATTCTCTACAAGATAGAGCCACCAATCGAGAAGGTACTGTCAACAGCACGATAGTGTTAGAAACTGACGCTTGATCTACGAAATCCACCCTTGCTGCTACAACATTAGGGCTCGGTCAATGTTAAATTGTAACCATGCGGTTGGCTGCACTACCAATCATCGATTTCATACGTATTTTCCTAAATCATAACAGAAAAAAAAACTATGACACACAATTACATGTAAAAAAAACCATTATAATAATAATTCTACGTGAATTACATTATAGAAAATAGAAGCAATTTCGCGAATCCCCGACCAAGTAGACACAAAACTGCGTAGTTTCCAAACTTGTAAACAAACATGTGTTTTTGGAAAAAAAACAACTCTTATACGTATGTAATTCGTAACACACAAAATTCAGTTTGTGTTACAACGAATATTTTTTTTCAACATTCAAAAATCAATTTAATTTACCCTGATATAAAGTTGATTCTCGTTTAAGTGGTCATAACATCAATTAGGTAACAGGACTTGAATACATTTTATAATAAATGTTTCATCTAACACATTGCTCCAGACTGCCCCAAACTTAATAGCCGTACCATTTTTAATTTAGTCACTAAAAAAGAAGAAGGAAAAATCTATAACTATGTAACTTATAGCCGCGACGGTTGTTGAACAATTGCTGTGTGTGGCTTTAAGTGCAGTTGTTAGAATAGAGATTTCTAGAAAAGATTTGAATAAAAAAAAATGGAATACAGAAAGAACTGTAAGGGGGACCATAGTCGATCAATCTTACATCCGTTTGTTCTGGTCAATCTGATTGAGCCTTACAAGTTCTTAGGAGTAAATATTGTATTATTATCTAACCAAAACAACGAACAGAAATGGTGCTTGCATAATTTTATTTTTACCACATAAGTAAGTCAGCAGGAACTTCTAAGGTTTTACTAATGTCTTATTACGTTTCATTACCATCCCAGTTATTCCTATCCAATCAAAAAACACTTTTTATGAAACCAAATCTTATTACCCATCCTTTATTCATTCTTCATACTTATTTTTTACATTTTTAAATATTTCTGTATTACCCATCCTTAGTTTTTCTATAATAGTCCAAAAAAAATCCACATCAACAACGAACGCATCATGAAATTTTATTTAAATTTGATCCCGCAACCGGTCGCAGTCGCCTTTTAAACAATAAAGCAGCCGTCGCTAGATCACCTATGATTACGTAGGGCCGCACCCCTATTATACGGCTAACCCTTTCGATTCATTACGGGGTACCTACGTGCCCCGGCATTCGAGGCAGCTTGATTCTTTATATTCAAATCCTTTTATTTTATGTGTGACGTCACGTTATAGTGCGACTGAGTAAACTTGATTGTTTACTGAGGATTGTGTGATCAGATGTGTGAACGTGGATGAAGCGAAAGGGACCTCGCGCACTACGCGACCACGATCACGTCTTTTGGATGGACTGGCTGCCATCTTGAACAAAACTGGTCGGACCTGTCATGCAACCAAACTATCGTCCTGGTCGGAGCTTCTGCGACCAAAAGTCATGGCCGTAGCCGTGTAGTGCGCGAGGTTCCTATGGCTCGTTGCTGGTAGCATTTTGTAGTTTCTGCCGAACCTCATGAGAAAAGGGCGTGAATTTATGTATAAAGCGAAACTGCCTCGTTGGTGTAGTAGTTGTAAGCGCTGCTGCTGAGCACGAGGTCCGGGTTTTGATTCCGGGACGAACAAATTGTTATTGGGTTTTTTCAGCAAGAATTTCGTAGCACGTACTGCGTATTGTGTGTGTGTCCGGTTGATGGCAAAAGGCTTGACAATCAGGTCTTCGTGACAGCTTATAGAGCTAGATGATAGATGGGCCATGGTCTGCGGGCAGACGCCTCATATACATTGAAGATTGGAGTTATCGAAGAAACCTCATTGGTGGATAGTGTCTTTGCTACGACCAGGGGGTTACCATGAAGTCTCAAAGCAGCATTGTTTTAATGTCACTCCAGTGTGGGAAAGAGACAGAGCTATGGAGGACATCTAGCAACATCTCTTTCCCACTCTGGAATGAGATCTGAGGGTAATCTCTGTTTATAGTTCCTAAGCCACCCACGGCAACACGTGTCATAATTATGTAAACTTGATTGTTTATTGAAGCGATTTGAATGAAGCTTTGTGAGAATAATAATACAAAAAATCGTTAGAATAATAGCATTTGTTATGTCATGGTCGTTTTAAAATCACAACGATAGGAAAACTCTATAACATGCGGTCATTAGTTCAGTATTGTACTTCAAGAGGAAACCATTGTGTTTTCTAGTCTCGTCTGTTAATGGTTTGTAAACTGAATGTTATGGTTTTACCTCTTTATATAATAATTCGAAATCAATAACGATGCCATCAAATAAAATATTATTACAGATTTTACTGTTTATTTCTTTTTGACTACAAATTTTAAGGTGTACGCCATACGGCAAAGCGTATACGCCGTACATGCATGCGGCATTTCATACTAATTATCAAGTCCTTACTTTTCGAAACGACTGAACCGATTTTAATGAAACTTCACACACATAAACAAGATATATAGGTCTAAAATGTTTGTAGAAAACATTTTTAAAATGTCTTATTAAAAAAAAACTAATTGGAAATTTGTTTCTATGGAAAATTTAAAATCGGTCTAATTTAACTGTAACACAATTTTGCGAAAATGTTTTATACTAACTTTTTAGACCTATGTATCTTGCTTATGGTTATGAAGTTTCATTAAAATCGATCCAGTCATATCGAAAAATAAGGACTTGAAATTTTTTATGAAATGCCGTAAGGCGTACACGCTCTTAAAGCTAAATTCAGATGACTACGTATCTGTCTAAAAATACCATTAAATCTCGTGTTACGTTAGTGTTCTAGATAAAACAGCTCTAAATTGAATAGTCCTACGTTAGCTAAAGGATTTATCTTTTTGTCAGGTTTTTAAGTAATCATGGGTTTAATATAATACTTGCAAATGCGAGTACATAGGTACACCTCTGCTTTACTCTTCAGGGATTACAGGCGTGATGTCATGTCTATGTTACGACTTTGACTTCGACTTATAACCAAAAGAAACAAACTCTCTTAGTACCAAGTATCAAAACAGTCTAAGCGTACTAAAATACAATTCTTTCGTGCAACGTTACTATGAACTATGACGTATCACATTCGTTAATACACCATTTAATACCATACAACACCGGGTTCTTTGTTTTAGCCCCTGTCGGCTATTCCATACAAAAAATACCGTTTTTTTTTTTTCAGAGAAACAATGCGAGGAATCCCTTTGAGGTCGTTGTATGGTGAATGTTTCGGTGATGTGATTAAAATCTGTAGCGTTGTTGTGACGAGAAGTTCGTGATAAGCAGATTTGTGAGGTTTTTGTAGCAAAACTGATTTACACGCATGTTAAAATAACAAAAATATGATTTTAGGATTTACACACCATAAGTGATCAAAATCTGCTTAGGCTTTTCCCAACTATGTTGGGGTCGGCTTCCAGTCTAACCTGATGCAGCTGAATACCAGTATTTTACATGGAGCGACTGCCTATCTGACCTCCACAACCCAGTTAGTACTGGGTAATACGATACCCTTGATAAGACTGGTTGTCAGACTTTCGGGCCACTGATTACCTGTAACGACTGTCAAAGATCTACAAATGACAGCCGGGACCAACGGCTTAACGTGCTTTCCGAGGCACGGAGGAAACTCAGTATGTAATGGGTGGTCACCCATCCACGGACCAACCCAGGCAAGCGCGGCTACGATAAAGCCCACACTGTGAGGAGGTTCGTGTTTCTGGAGCCCTAACCACTGACAGGTTGGACCCTGCTCCCGACACCGGCGGATCATTATTTTTTACATTTTTACATGATGTTTTATAGGATTTTTTTAATGCAAAAAATTATATGAATAAAGAAATTATGTAATCCAATCATAACAATATTAAAATCTATTTACTGTAAAATTAGCTTTAGAATAGGTGTACCTTAAATTGTAGAAAAAGTTTATACCTAACTAAATTAGCCATTTGTATTTATAACGGATCTGACAGAACTTAGCAGAAAAACAATGTTGACAGAAGATTTCAATCAAACGTCAGTTTGATAAATAAAAAAAATACTTTGTAAAAAATGTGTAAAAAATTCAAAAAAAATCATGTGATATAACAGTTTTATAACTCTACCATTGTCGATGTGGATAGAGAATCGACATGTCAATGCCTCGACGGGGAATACAAAAACAAGAACAATGTACCACATGCCGCACGATTATCTAATGACCTACAATCCTATAACAGAGGTGCATACAGACAGCTCAGACTTCGAAGGCACAAACTCCTCAATCTTCACGCACGCAAAGACTCAACGCAAGCGCTCCACGAAAACACTTTATCCAAGACACCACAATGACTCCATGTTTTATAACTGCATCAGTAAAACACACCCAGATACTGAACTGAGCTCTAAAGAAACTTGGGCGTCTGTAACCACGTCCATCAGTCAAAATGGAATAACCATTGGTATGCAAGTACAAAAAGCCTATAAAAATAAGAAATATAAATATGTAGAAGGCGGAGGTCAAGTCGAAACATTCAAACCAAAGCAGTCAGTAATACGACACAAAGTAATACCTTGCCTATCTAACATATTCGGACGGACCAATAATAATGTTAAACAAATGTCAAGTATAAAGGAAAATCCGGCTGAAAACGTAAACTTCGATAACGGTCCGAAGGCAACCCGCGTCAACCGCGAACACAAAATAAGCAAATTTAATAGAAGACAGCAATGCTACGCTGCCCAACCTGTTTATGCCGTTGAAGGAAACATTCATGCCAAAACGACTCCGTTCCAACACACAAAAATTGTTCGAGAACCGTTAACGACCTGCAAAGCGGTTGGAAACGAGAATTGTGACTACAGTTTGACATCATCTTCCGAGGAAGTAGAAACTCATAAATACTTTAAAAAGAAAAAAGGCAAACGACATAAGCCTAAACACATTGTGGAGTCTGGTATAGGGAAAGAATATTTTGAACATTATGAAGGAAATACCTTGAATCATATACAGCAGCAGTGCCCTTCAAAGATGAACCCTATGCCTCCTTACTTAAAATACCCAACCGCAGCAGAGCAGTACCGATACCAGAACTCAGGTTGTTCACCAATGACCTCCAGTTTGAACAGAAGCGGATTTGAACTAGGTGCTGCGTGCTCTGGTTTTTGGGAATATATCGTGAATAAAATTAATACAAAATTGCAATGTCCTACCAAGAAACCCGAGGAAGCCACCACCAACACATCACTGTTCAAGACGTGCGATTGTGATACTGAACAGAAAGTTCTGTCGACCTTCGACTATGTTTGTCCTAAATGTGACGTTCCTTCAGTTTGGTGTTCCTCAGTACCACAACCTCAGACACTTATAGACAAGCGCGAATCATGCACCTGTTATCGACCATCTTGCTGCAAAATGCATGGCAAAAGCAAGAAAACTAAAAATAATAATGTTGAATGTTTGTGTCACCCAAAGAGAGCCTCAGAAGTATGCTGTCATAAATTTTCTGGTCCTACCACTGGATTACCCTCATGTCCTGGATTACCCCCATGTTCTGGATTACAACCTGGGTCACCACAACCTGGTTCACCCCCTGGAATACAACCTGGTTCACCCCCTGGAATACAACCTGGTTCACCCCGTAGAATACCTCCTGGATTACAAAATGGACCACCCCCTAGATTACAACCTGGATCACCACCATTACCGTGTTCCCAGGAACAACCACCTGCTTTACCCTCTCCCCTAGGACAGCCTTGCCCCCCAGAAATATCCCGTGTCCCTGCAACACCTCGTAACACTGCATCATCCCGTTACCCCACATCAGCTCGTCCACCTGTGTTAGCTCCTACCACTGAACCCCGACCATGTCAACTGGATCACGACGAGGTCACGGACACATTGTCTAAGCAGTACAAAGGTGAAATACTCTGCATTCATAACCCTCCATGTGTTCTAATAAACGGATGCCTCAACCTACCAGGTAGTCAAGAACCAAAGGCTACTGCCTTGTACTCAGTAACCACGGAATCAAGGACAAACAAGTCTGGTTACCAGAACGGGAATACAAAATGGTGGAAAAAGCAACAAAGTGCTCAGTGCCGCTATCCCACGCATGAGATACAACATTATCAGATGATTAAGGATGCTAGCTGTCAGTGTTTTCCACCGACGAAGGATATGATGTCAGGAATGAACGGCACGAAGAATGAAAGTTGTCAGTATCAAGTACCTCATATTTTGAAACAACTAATTACTCCAAACTCGGGTATTCATTTCCACACTTCACCGCTTGAGGTGCGAAAACAGCAGAATTCTGATATCGACAGTAGTCGGGAATCAATCGGTGAAGTACAGAAAACCCAAGCAACAGATATAGATTTCAAGCTTTGGTTATCACCTAATGAAAGAAGAAGACAGCAGAATGCTAGTCCTGATAGCTGTCAGTATCGGTCATCACCCACTGAAATCCGAAACCGGGCGGTCCCTTATACCGGTGGCCGCGAAAAACTACAATCAGCCAATGAGACGAAGCGAAGCAAGAAGAAACGACCAAAACATGAGAAAAATATCCAAAGTATCTGCAGTCATAAACCTCCTTGTGAAGTCGTGAGGACTTGCTGTAAGACAAGACTAAATCCGAAACTTCAAAACTCTTGTGTGCATGTACCCATGTGTGAGAATGTACCATTGTGTTTGATGGATCTGAAGAATCAGTCTCAGAATATCTCATCTAGTGAATGTCCTCACAAGCCTAAATGTACTGAAGTTCCAATCTGTACGAGGAACTACATAGTATTGACTGCTAAAGAGGAGGCTGCTACTCAGGTACGGCCTAAAGCTAAAATGGTGTGTAGACACGAACCGCCGTGTATAATGATCCCGACGTGCTTGGCCCGCGTGTGTGACAGTTACATACCTTACGACGCCATCCCCGACTGTGTACACCAGCCGATGTGCGAGATGATACCCGCATGCTGCAGGAAGTCAGCCAAAGAAATGGTTTCTTTTCGTTCGCAATATCCAAGTCAGTGTTGTATAGTTTAGGAGACAAGGTTCAATTTCCTCTGCTCATTCGAGTGATTATTTTAAGTTGTAGCGTGTTGGTGTTAACTCAGCTAAATTGCTAGACAAATATAGTGTTTTACTGATTACATACGAACGTTGTACACACGCTATGTTGTACCAAACTTTAAATTTTTTATGCTGTTACAAATGACGATGACCTGTCCAGAGATGTTATCGAATATTTTGGTTCCAATTATAGCCTCTGTAACTTCCAGTAGGGTATGATTGTATGTTTTAGTTTAAGATCCAGTATGATCTACAAGTTTCTTCACAACTTGGTGCACATAAATAGTTAATCTATATTCTCATTGTGACAATAATTAAATCTTTGCCCTTCAAAATTTACATTTGACTAACAAGCCAGTCCCGATTGTACAATACGTTGACGCCAACACATAGCCTACGCGCACCTGCATTGCGAGTGGGTGGTGTGTATTAATTGAACCCTGTCTCCTCAGAAAACTCCATCTTCGGGAGATGGCGAGCCCACTAAAGCGCCGACTGCGCCAGTGAGTAAACCAAGCAAACGGTTCAAGATGATGCAGTGGAGACGTAACGAGATGAAGTGATAGTGTGCAGTGATAAACAGTGCTCAATAAAGTCAGTAATAATCATAAACAATAATCAGTTATAATCATTGTAGTTTTTTTTCTGTCAGCGAAACATTATGCCTTGTTGAGGTATGAATAATCTTCGATTCAGGGTGGAAGGGACACCACACACACGTACTCAGTACATGATTCTGAACCCCCCACATAGACTGTAATGAGATGCATAAAAATCACGAAATCACAATATCGAAATCACGAATACGAGGTTATGTGAAAGTAAAGGGGAAATGGGTTTACTCGAATTTTTGAGAGGTATTGCAAATCATACAAAATTATAACTGTTTTTTTTTTAAGAGTTTTAAAGTTTACTCCTTAACTATTTGGTAAAATGAGTAGGTATTTGTAATGTTATTTTATTACCATCTTTATTTTGCATGATTATAATTGATTTATATTTCTGCGCATAATAATATTGTATCATTATATTGTAAGTACTCAAATAAAAATCTTTAAAACTATTCCATAAATCCATTAAGTAGATGGTCGGTCGAGGAATGACATTTCAAGATAATGGACCTCGCACACCCGATGATTCGAGCTTATATCGCGCTCATAATACATAATTATCTCAAGTAGTATCGAGTTAACGTTTTCGATCAAGTATTATTCGATCTCACGTCATTCGATTTCGAGTAGGGAACCCGTCCCAAACATTTGGGTCGAAACGTATTGAAGTTTTGTATTGAACAGTGGATTTTTTTGTTGCAACTTCCATGGTAGAGCCATGAAGAAAGTTGTTCAGTTCACCATGAAACATGACCATGCTTTATGGTACACGCTGTACAACTACACTATAATTATGGCAATGGTTTTTTTTTTAAATAAAAACTAATTTCTTTCTCATAATTATCTGTGACACTGTCTCTTTCTAAATAGTGACGACAATGATCGTTATCTCGATGCAGTATGGTTGCTATTACTGACAAGTCTGTCAAAATACTGTGTGCTGTGCGTCTGCGTCACCCTTTATCATCAAGTCGTATTAGTTTCAATAATAATTTTGAATAGGGTTTTTCGACTAAAACATCTTATATACAGTATGTATGTGATGGCGGTATCAAAATTAAGCTTGGTAAGATCTATTTCTTTATTCAGCGTCTCTAGTTGATATTCTAGTAGCAATTTGTCAGTTACCCTATGAGTCATCGCGCAAAACGTTTCTCTAAACACAATCATTAACAAACAAAGAGTATCGTAAATTGCCAAACTCAATTGTTTTCACTGTAGAATATTTAATTCGAAATCAATTCAATGCAAATCGAAGCGAAGCCGACATTCTTCCACGGAGCCATACGATTTAAGAATACTAACTATTCAAACAGTTTTACGAAATTTTTATCTAAAAAAACCCGTTCAGAGCCGTCCCTATAAACATATCTGACTTATAGTTGAGAATTTCCTAATGTGTAGGTGCTCAAAAGAGGAATTTTATCATTTCGAACGTCCAAATGTAGAAAACCTGTTGTATGCCAAGTTTAAAAAAATCTTCGGTGACTCTACCATTCAAAAACCACCTTTATAATTTGCATCCAAAGTTGAATTTCGTTCGAAGCACATGTGGGACATATGACGTTAAGTTGTTTATGAGGGTGTGATCAAAAACTAATGAGAAGAGACCATTGAACCTGCCCAGTTTTGGTCACCACGCGTATTTAGGGTTCCGTAAAACTTAATAATAAAACCTCATTAAAGTTCTGCAGTATGATAGATAATATTTTATGGTTTTAACACACAATAATATTGATGGAAATGTAAGTAGATTTTTAGTGGTTTTTAAGAAGTCGTGGTCGAGGAACCTTATTTGTATTAAAAAGGTTTTTACATCGTCTTAAATGCGTAGTTATAGGTGTGGACATTTTTTCCCATGACATGAAAATCAAAGGAATTTCTGCAGTTTATGATTAAACTCCAAGGCAGAAAAAAATCAAAACTGATGCCTAACCAGTCTAGATAATTGCCTGATCTTTAGATTTTTGCCACGTCTGCTACGAAAATATGTATCTTCGTTCGTTTACATATATCTAACGATAATAATTATCAATTAATTTCGGAAGTTTTCCATGTATGATAAAAATTCCACACAATCGTACCAAATTAAGTTCCTTATAACCAAAAATGTCTTAACCTAAACCATGCCTTAAACACACAAATTAGGTATAATTGCGTCAAAAAATAATCACGTAATCGTCACAAATTCAACAGTGGGCGTTCTCAAATTCAAATTCTTTATTGCGAACTAAATGTACAGAAATTAGGTGTTAACAAATAGTAGGTTCTTAAAACATAGTTGCCTGTAAAGGAATTGCAATTTAAATGGTTAAAAATATTAAAATATATATCTATACTAATATTATAATTAATGCGAAAGTTTGGATGGATGGATGTTTGTTACTCAATCACGCCAGAACGGCTGAACGGATCTGGATGAAATTTGGCACAGAGATAGATTATAGTTTGGAATAGCACATAGGCTACTTTTCATTCCGGTAGAACGATCCCGTGGGTCAATTATCGAAACCCACGCGGCGAAGCCGCTGGTATAAGCTAGTATACATATACATCTACGAACATTTACTTGATTTCCTTAAAAAAAAGCAGTAAGTAAACGTAGATTACCACATAACTTTGCCTGACCGATCGCCGTTCACACAATATAATTGTACGCATTCTTTCCACAAATACATTTCGTGATGAAAACCAATAACTAACTCAACAATGTAATGGGAAGAAATACTAAAAACAGTAAAAAGTTTTTGTTTTCACCTTTCATAGAACATGAGATCGTTCGAAAAAGTGAATTCTTGTGTAAAGATAAGATGGCGTGTGCTACAGTCTTTTCGCAGATGCTTTACCTGTGACATGTCCAACAGCAACCTTATGATAAAATGGCAAAGATCACTATGATTTCGACAACGATGCAAGGGCTGAGATAAAATAACTGCGAAAGGACTGTACTATTTGTGTTCTCTGTGCCTACGGTTATATTTTTTGAATATGGAACGATGGAATTCTAGCGAGGGTTATGGTTATTGTTGAGGCCTTAGTTTTTCTGTATGGCCAGTTGCTTTTTTTTAAGTTTATTTAGATAGCGCGATGAACTTGAATACTACAGAATGTTGTCGTAATGGCCTGTATTGTGAGACTGTCTCTCATGTAAGTGATTTACTTAGAGAATTCCTGACGACGTTATTTTATCAGTAGGTAAGTTAATCTCGGATATATCTGACTCAAGTGCAGTTGGGCAGGACATCTGAGTACACACAGATATGGCCGATGCGAGTAAAACTTGGATAAGGGACGTACGGTACCAAGAAGTACGGCAGAGAGGAACTGGGATGCCCGTACCCACCAGTGGGTGAATCTGGGCTGAAATGACGATGATCGTTACTGACTAGCCGTGAAGAAGATATTGCAACCAAGCCAGGACTTAGAATGGTTGCCGCGATTCCAATAAAACGTTAAAAACAGTTGAGATTATTATTTGTTATTACTTCTTTATACTAAAGGAGGCATCTGCCCTGTTGTAATACTTGCGGGGGTTGCGCCAGGGTAGCATACGAAATTAAAATTGTCTTAAGTATGTCTAGCGTTGCCATCTCTTAAAATCAGAAAGCCGGACTTACCCGCTAAAAAGCCGGATTTTTGGGTCGCAAGGCCGGGCGCAAAAAAAAAAAGAATTTTTGACGTTTCTTTATCCTAAAATGTTTATAGTTTCAGAAAATTCACTCCATTCGGGAAGATTTATTAAGTTCATCCAGTCAAAAGGTTTGGTATTTTCGTGCAAGTTTTCGGTCCAAGATAGCAAAGAGTCGCCTGCTATAACGTTCATGTTTTTAACGTTTTCTTTGAAAGCTGTCACTCGATCAGGATCATCAACTTTTCGTAAAATTGTATTGGCTTTTGAAAGAACGATGGAAGTGAGAAAATAAAAAGCCCAGCCAAAGCCTAACCCAGTCATAATTTACCCGACAAGAGGTCAAAAAACCTAACACTATCCGTCTTTATCCGGACGGATGACAACGCTAAGTACGTCTATACTAATATTATAAAGAGGTAATTTTTTTTGTAAGTTTGTATGTAGGGGGTAATCTTCGGAACTACTAATTCGATTCAGAAAATTCTTTCACCAACGGGAAGCTACATTATTCGTGGGTGCTACAACTATCACGCTTATATTAATATCATGCTTATTAGCCGAGCCATAACAATTTTTGCGGACGAAGTCGCGAGTGAAGTGCTAGTTTTTTTTTTATAATTTGCAGGTCAGTGTTAGGCTGTAAATAATTCTGATTCGCGACCGTAACACGTTTAATGACTATTTCAAGAAAAAATCTTGAAGTCGATGGCTGTATTGATGATTTTAATAATTATAACTACATATAAAGCCGTATTTCTTACGGTCGCGAACTAGGTATATGTATTAAAAATTCGGGTACCAAATATTTATCAGTTTTATTATTTTTGGTCTTTATACTTATTGATGACCACATTCTATAATTGTCACGTCAATGCATAAAAAGTAGATTAAAAAAATAATAATTTTCTACTTGTCTAGACTTGATAGTGTCGCCGCAGACGTATCGCATAAAAATTTGGTTCCGAATGAGATATTCTGATTTTGATTATACAAATTTGGTTTTATTTATTTGGTGATTACTATAAAAATTTAGAATAGATACTAATTCTTATGCAAAAGGCTAATAAGTAGAGCAGGTAGGTAAGTATCAGAAAATATTTTTAAAAATACATATACGAGTTTTTTCATTCGAATATATTATGTATCTTCTTTTATTAACCCACACAATAAGCGACAAAGAATTAGAGAACATGTTGTTTTAAAAAGTTGTCGATTTTAATATACCTTTTGATTTTTTTAGTAGTGAATAACTTGTATTATTTTAAATTTTGTATAGTATTAGGAGTACACCACTGACTACCCCCCCTTTTTTCTATTTCATCTTCGTACAGTCCATCCAAAGGTTGTCTGGAAGAGATCGCTATCAGCGATAATACCGCCATTGTAACCGTAAAATTAATAATTTTTGTAAAACCGTTCTGTTTCAATTTTGGTGTACATAAAGTATATTCTATTCTATTCCATACCTTTAGGCATTACATTTCCAACTCGAGAAGCTCGTGACTAAATAACAGCCGCTCGGGTCGGTCTTCAGGTTAAGCCCCGCTTGCCTAGGTTGGTTGTTGGATGGGTGACCACCCATTACATACCGAGATTTGTCCGTGCCTCGGAAAGCGCGTTAAGCCGTTGGTCCCGGCTGTCATTTGTAGATCTTTGACAGTCGTTACGAGTAGTCAGTGGCCCGAAAGTCTGACAACCAGTCTTAGCGAAGGGTATCGTACGAGTATTACCCAGTACTAACCAGGGTGTGGAGGTCAGAAAGGCAGTCGCTCCATGTAAAATACTGGTATTCAGCTGCATCCGGTTAGACTGGAAGTCGACCTCAACATAAGGGACAAAGCAAGCAGATGATCAGGTATTAGATTTCAAAGTCTGTTAAAACAGCTTATACTTTGCTCTGCGTAAATGGTGAATAAAGCAACAAACGTTAGACAGAACGCCTTCAGGGTCTTTGGAATGACCATCTTCGCAAAATAGCTGATAACAGCTAGAATAATTATGAAAGTTGAATGGTGTGAGATTGCAGAGGCGTAGATGCCAGTGGACGCTAGACTGTTCGACGAAGAGTTTTCTTCTTCTTATTTTTTTAACATGAAGGAACAAATAAAAATCGCAGTGAACAATATCGATTTGACAGTTACTGGTCCTGTAAACATGATTTATCAAGCTACGTGTAGTTATACTCTCATATCATTTCATCAACAGCGAGTCAGCTGTCAGTAACTCAGTACCCAGCAGGACCTGGCTCTCTTTCCCTATTCTTCTTTGTAAGAGTCAGGGCACTGACTCCTAAGCATCTAAGCTGAATCTAAGCAGTTAATTTTTCACTTAGAATTATTAACACCGGAATAGATATTTATACAGGTACCTGCGTTACTCAAAGGTTTTCTCCTCATTTTAGTTAACTAAATTCAAGTCATCGCCTTATCGCGTCACTAAAACCCACTGGGGGGTTACCATGATCTGTTATTGCAGGAATATTTTAGGACTATTCCGACAGTGGGAAAGTGACAGCGCTAGACAGCTGTCTAGCGCCATCTCTTATCCACTCTCGGAATACGAGTAATACTAAGGACTCATTTACGGAGAGACGGCGCGTCGCGCGGCACGGCCCGCTTTCAATTCAAACATAATAATATGTGGATTCTTTACGCGTGTACGGCGGGCTACGCGGCGGTGGACGCGCATACACAAATCAAAAAATGTTTGCGATCAGTTCAAATCAAATCGATCAAACTGATCGCAAACTTTTTTTGATTCGTGTATGCGCGTTGCCCGTGGCGGGCACCTCTCAACGCGCAGCGTCTCCGTAAATGAGCACTAAAACATTCCTGTACTAACAGATCATAGTAACCCACCTGAACGATAGCATAATAAATAAAGAGCCGACCACATACCGACTTTTATCTAGGTTTGACACAAATGTATGTAAACTACCTTCCGACGCAATAAATCTAATGGTAGCTTCGAAAGAGACGTCAACTTTGGGTAAATAATATTCATTCTTTTTTGTAAAAAATACATTATAATATGTATTTATGAAAAGTTATTGGGATATAATGTATGTAGGTGTTTTTATGTAACGTTGTGTATGACCAGATGACATGTATGAATGTAGATTAATGAAAGGAGTAAGAATTGTGTCTGTAAGTTTAGTAGCCATCTGCCCACAAAATAGGTGGTGGAAATTTCAGCGTTTTTATACCTGGGGATTAACAACTTATAGAAAGAAAACTCTTGACAATTAAGGCAAATCGATTGACATAAGAATCATCAAAATCGGCCCGCGCGTTTACTCTCTAGTGCCACAAAGGAACAAACATACATAAATAGGCTAACAAACACATTACCCTCCTCCGTCGGGTAAATAGCCGGACATTAGCGAATTGAAAACGTGTCATTAAATACATCTAACTTTTTCCTGATTATCGAAAGCCAGTTATTTCTACAACGCCATTTCATCGAAAAGTCATTTTACCGAATGATCATTTCAGCGATGGGCCATTTCATCGAATAGCTACATCTACGAACTTCCATTTCAACGATAGTATATTTTATTTCTTCGAATGCCACATGCTCGAAAGAAAAGATCAAACTTTTTGTTTAAATCAACATGCTTTATTTATAAAAAAAAAACTTTGTTTGTTTGTTTGTTTCAGCGTTATTTTATTTCATGTCCACTTTCCTATTTAATTTTTTTTGCATGCTTACCTCATACTTACTTACGCTTGGTCTCTTGGCTTTTAGCATCTCATAATATGGTCCTGTGATGAAGCATGTTTAGCAGGCAATCACTGTCAATGCAGTTGTATTCTGCGGCTGGAGACATATGTACTTAGGCCCGGAGTCCACCAAAGCGGAGACGAGCGGCGCGGAGAGAAGATGAGCAAGTTTCGACCAATCACAGGAGAGACGAGTGACGTGACGTAAATTTTAACCAATGTGATTGGTCGGTTTCTGCCCATCTCTTTTCCACTTTGGTTGAATCCGGGCCTTAGTCACGGATCCGATATGAGCCTTTTGGGAAAATTCTTTAATCTATGACGGGTACACTGATCTCCTTGAAGGATGCAGGTGACTACATGGCCATCCTGTATAGGATGACAAGCAAACTCCTGCTGATATGGAGGGAAGTGGAAATTATGTTTGTCCTACTCCTCCGCCATTCTTTTCTGATTAATTTCGTTGCGGGATCTAAGACAGTTAAATTGTTTCTCTGGGACTTCGTCGAGCTTCATTCTTCGTTGGCTTTCAGCAGTTGCAGTGGTATGGGAAAAGTATGGCGACCTTGTCCCAAAAAAAAAAAACAAAGCATTCCGTTCCCTATTATAAGAGGACACAAGTGATTGGAAGATATCTACATTGCGGTGCGACCCGCCCATAAATGTGTGTCGGCTTTCATATGTACAGATACTTACAAGAGCACTTACTTTATGAATACCAATTATACCACTATAGTGTTTGACATGATAGTGACACCACCTAATTAAATCAGTTACCTGTTACTCAGGTACTTAGGAGATTTCACCGGTGTCAGCATGTCAATCAGTTTCTTTTTGTATGCATTTTTAACGGCTTCTTGTAACGATAATTGTGATCTAATGACAGCTGGCTGTTCTTAATGCCAATCTTATCGATGATATCACCCATAGCATCGTAGCTTTCTTCGGGCAATTATAGTTGTACTTTTTGAAGTCTATAAGGGGCTTTGGCAGAAGTAGTATTGTCAAGTAGTGGCAGTGATAGCCTAGTGGTGTGACGTCGGTTTGCCAAGTCATGGGTCTCGAGTTCGAACCCAAGACAGGCATCTCTGATTTTTTGGATTCATGTGCGTATTGTATGATTACCACTTGCTTCGAAGGGAAACATCGTGAGGAAACCAAACCAGGATGCTTGAAGGATATTTCTCGACGAGATGTAAAAGCCACGTCAGAGGCCCATGGGCGGCATGAAAACTCTGTTACCAGGTTAGGCACTAACCACACGATTAAGAAGAAAGAAATCCTATGAATTTCACTTTATTCGGTGTTTTATTCTTTCCAGTTTTACTTTCATGTGAGCAGACTGATGGCATCCGCAATAGAGATTTGTGCCTAGGAATGAAATCATTATTTTTCAACCTCTACTAGTATTGAGAAGGACCAACAGACAAATTTTAGCAGCGTTCCCATCCTCTCTGGTAACTTGCTTTTAAACAAAGGATGAAGTATTCAACAAGCATAGCGTGGACTGGCTCCCTCCCAACTAATTGGACAAAAGAAGAGAGAGATGAGATATGAGGAAGTTGCGGAAAGCAGAGAACATGGTTGAACTTGACACCAGTTCACGTCCAAGACGTGATAGTCTCGAGTTGGCTGATTGATTCTCATATTAGTTTTTAAACGGACAGGGTCACTGCTAGGCAAAGGCTTCCCCGTATCCTTCCAGGTATTCTTCTCCTGCGCCACCTCGAACCAGCCTTCGTGATGCGCGTCTAGATCATCTCGCCACTTCTTTCTAGGCCGGTCTCGGCGACGCCGTCCATCCTCAGACACCAATCGTGTTGAGACCTCTGCCAAGTCATAGGTCTCGAGTTCGAACCTAAGACGCGCACCACTGATTTTTCGGAATTATGTGCTTATTGTACCTATAATTATCACTTGCTTCGATGAAGGAAAACATCGTGAGGAGACCAGCACACATGATAGATATTTCTCAACGGTATGTCAAAGCCAAGTCAGAGACCCTTGGGCGGCATAAAAACTCTGACACCAGGTTAGGCACTAACCACACGATAAGAAGAAGACCTCTGCCTAGCGGTCGTTATGCATGATATAAAAAAAAACTAATAAACATGGTAAATATCCCGTTTTTAATGACAATTTAAGTGACTCTCATATTGCCTAACACCAAGGACAGAAGAGCAGAACTTTCCTTTGAACGTGACATTGAATACTTAATAGGAGATAAAATAAAACAAGTGCTATCTCAATTTTGTGAGTAGTGTTTTTTTCCCTGTTCAGTGATGTCATAAGCGAGGGCTTAAGTTCGAAGGCGATTGTATATAAAACAGGTAAATCCAGCGAGTTATGTATGTATTTGGCATTTCCGAGAGAACATAATGAAACACGACACCAATAACGATTACTTACATATTTATTCCAAAATACATAATTATTTATACACAAACTGGTGTTTTATCGTCACCGAATCTATTATTACATGAATTTACGATAATTACATTTATTTCATGTCACTGATAAGAGTCGGCAGTACAGTGATAATTGCGAAGAGCTGTCAGTTATATAACTAAAATATCGTCGTTATTGATAATGTTGTAGTTATGTCTGTTAAGAGGAAAATTATTGGCTAAATATTTGTTGCTTACCTACTGATAAATGGATGTCATTGTATATACCTAGATTGTACGATTTACGTAGATACACTCCATCAGGCTGAAACCGCAGCTACCTATTTTTCTCTATCGTGATTTATTAGTATTAAAATCACTACATAGTATAAAACAAAGTCGCTTCCCGCTGTCTGTCCCTATATAATTATGTTTAGATCTTTACAACTACGCAACGGATTTTGATGTGGTTTTTTTTTATTGGAAAGTGTGATTCAAGGGGAAGGTTTAAAATAAAATTAAAATAATACACGCATATTATAGTAGAGAAAACATTAGTATCTACATTGCACCCGTGCGAAGCCGGGGTCGCTAGTGTTTCATGTAAGTTAGTTGACAAATTACTTACTTACGCGAACACCGAGGATTAGTATTTAATTTTAAACCTAAATCTAATAAACTTCTAGTGTTACCAAATCTGTGAGCCGTGTGTAAAAGGTGTGCATCGGAGAAAAAAACAACCGATTTCCAAAAAAAATAAAATGAAAAATAACTTTGCTTTCGGAAGTCGGTGACTATTGTTTGTTTCATTGAATTTTTTGCCACCGACTTCCAAAAGTAAAGTTATTTTCTATTTTTTTTTTGAAGACGGTAATTTTTTTTACCCTTTTTAGTGATCATATCACACACAAATCCTTGTCAAGTAGGTATATTTTCGCAATTTCTTTTACTTGCTTGATATATTTTCCAGCTATTTTGATTTAAAAACCAAACTACAGAACCGATTTTGATGAAATTTCTATGGGACCAATCGAGAAGTATAGATCCTTTCAGATATCATTTCAGATAAAAGAAGATTTTTTCAATTCGGTTCATAAATGACGGAAGATATGAGGCAACAAACACAAAAAAAAATACAACCGAATTGAGAACCTCCTCCTTTTTTTAAGGTCGGTTAAAAAGGTAAAGGAGGGAAATGAAGCCTCACTAGATGCAAATTTTTTGTTTCTATTTTCTGCGGATGCGCTTCATTTGCTTATTCAAACAAAATATGGCAACAAAACGGTATTAAAAAGTCGGCTTGGTCAGACTGTATGTCAAAGGCAGAGAACCGGGCATTAAATCGTAATTTAGGATAGGTCTACATCCAGATTTTGACAACGATACCCTAGGAGCTGAGCAGCTCGTGGCTATACAATAACAGCCATTCGGATCTATGTTCAGGTCACGCCACGCTTACCAAGGGTGGTCCGTGCATGGGTAACCACTCATTACATACCGAGTTTCCACCGTGCCTCGTAAAGCACGTTAAGCCGTTGGCCCCGGCTGTCATTTGTAGATCTTTGACAGGCGTTACAGGTAGTCAGTGTCCCGAATGTCTAACAACCAGTCTAACCAATGGGTATCGTATTACCCAGTAGGTACTAGCTGAGTTGTGGAGGTCAGCCAGGCAGTCGCTCCATGTAAAATACTGGTGCATCCAGTTAGACTGGAAGCCGACCCCAACAAAGTTTGGAAAAGGCTAAGCCAATGACGATGAGAGTATCTGAGTGGCTGTAATTACTCGAAAAATAACATGGTTTAGGTACCTCGACCGACCATACATTAGACCATACATCCATACATAGGATGAAAATCCAATTGTCCTGCTATAAATCCATTTCAGGTATACGTTTAGGTTTTCCTAAAACAATGATTCAAATGAGGTTAGGGGAAACAGATATAAAATAATAATGATGAGCTATTTATATACTTACAGGAAATTAGGTAGCTGATATGCTGGGGACAATGTCCATGGATGCAGGTTGAAACAATATTATACAATTACAAGTTTTGTAGAGATACAACGAAGTGGTAGGTAGTAGGTAGAATTTAATGATGGCTTGGCTTAATACTAAATAAAACCTGCTATTATTTCTTCCGTCAAGAATTGAAATGAAAATGATTCTATTTATTTCACTTAACATAACGCCTGTAATCCCCGAAGGGTTAGGCAGAGGTGTACCTAAACAGTACAACCTACATTTCGCCAGTTATGTTCAAATCCGGGTACAAATTCAGACTGCGTGGCTGCTGCTGAGAAATGCCTGATTGAAAAACCCAATAACACTTTGCCCGACCCGGGAATCAATTCCAGAACTTCGCGCTTGCGACCACTCGGCCAACTATATATATTTCTGTTTTAGTACTAGATGGCGCTGGCATTCCTACCGACCCCTGTGAAGAAATGCCGGAACAACAAACTCACAACCGAAGTTGTGACCTCTTAAAGTCCAAGCAACGGTACCTACGTATGTATCAGTTCAACGACAAACTCCTTTTTCCATACCTTGTCGGAGTCTAATAAAGTTAGAAAAAAAAACAGTTTCTACAAAACTTAAGTAATTTGGTGCACGGGGCATAAAATCTTGATCTAAATTCTCAATCTTCAAGCACCTACTCAATTTAGTAACTAATGTCATCACTGAATCAATACACATAAAAGAAATCATAAAGCACACAACATAATCAGGCAATAATAATCACAGCACAGACCAGAGGCCTCCTCTATTCAGGAGGCACATAGAAATCATGGAAATATAATTCAAATCGGTTATATAAAATCAACAAACTAAGCTTCAAATTAGAATCTTCGGCTTCAATAGTCTTGAACGATGTTGTCTTCAAAGGAGTGGTGACGAAGAACGACGAATTGTAGAAGTTTGGCGTACCCAAGAGCACGGTATGAAGTTCCTACAGTGGTAGATTACGTAGGAACTCTATACCTCGCTAGTGGTAATCACCATTACGAAGGCAGTCTTCTGGAAACTTCTGGAAGTCTTCTTTTCTTCTAATTGTTGCTTCTTGATATTTCTTCTCTTCTTGGATTGTATTTTTAGTCTTGCAAAATGTGGTGGAGCTAAATACAAGGCGGAATAGTCATAAACATGATATTTATTGCGATTAAAAATGTTTTACATAAATAAAATGTCCGTAGCAAATTTAATAAAAATATCTTAAATAAATTCTCCAGTATCGTCTCACATATTAACATTTCAAATTTAATTTAAATCACAAGAGACTATAAATTGTAATTCAATTCAAATCGCCTTGAGGTCCAAAAATGTATCAAATAAACTGCCAAATCTAGGCCCCCAAGGCTACACACCTGATTCGGTAGCCATCTTGAATTAGCATTCGAATAAAAAAAATAGCAGCTGTCAAATCTCGCATAATTACTTAAGGTATTTGTAGATTTGCATATTTTGTGGCAAGTTCTTGGGGATGCCAACCCTTTGGGTATGCAAATTTTTCAGCCCGTGGGAAGTCGGTAATTTGCATAAGAAATTCATCTTATTTGAAGGTTACCGCTTCTTGCTTTTTATTCGAACCAGGAAAGTTTCGTGGGAACTCGCTGGACCAGTTTTTCGGATTAGGGAGGATGTATAAAATTGTAATAAATAATAGTTGAAATTTGCAAGTGTATTCACTTGCAAATTTCAACTTTGGTTGAGTTGTAATAGTATTCTTATAATTTTTTATGCCTAACAGATTTAAGGTCAAGGGGAGACCGGAAAGTTATAAACGATTATTATCAGGTATATAGAAAATACTTCAAATTAGAACTAATCAAACTTTGAACCTTAAAACACAACAGAAAATACTAATCATTAATAATTTCTTCCTACAAAGTAAATGAAACCGTTGCAGAAACAAAACTGAACTGGGCTAAAAAGAGTGTCCCTGCATAAAACATGGCTAGCACCCTAAGGCGACATACACACGTACTTTAAAGTTCATTTTTAATGAGCCATAACGCAAACTGTCTACACCCTACTTTATAATTAGGAGAACAAAGACTGGGTTTACACCCAGTCTAAATTGACCTTTGGAAACGATCCTTTTTGTATGATGGACGGGTCGGTTTACTTCGGTTGATGTTTCTAAGATAGTATCTTTGAACTGTCTTATTTATTGTGATTATTAAGTTACTATGCCTTTAGCTTGTGATGTTTTGTTCGACGCATGGTCAATGAAGGGGTTAGTCATTTGATTAGCTTAAATATGTATTAATTACAACTTCTGGTCTAAAGATTTCTAAGGCAATTAATTGCTCATGTTTCCTCACACATAGAAAATTCTTGTATGTATACAGTGTAACATCATAGACTAATTTTGCTACGTGTCCAAATAGTTAAGTTCCCGCAGCCCATAGCTAACTGCTAAACTCACAACAACTTATCTTATCTGTTGCTAGTTGCGCATTATGGCGTAACAATTTAGGCGACAAAGTAACAACAACTCATTCATAGAAGCAAAACAGCATCTTTAAAAATATAAGGTCACAAAAGATCACCATTTTTGAAAGAGAAAACAAAAACTTCCATCGATTTCGGCAACAAAAGGCTAAGATAACTATCTCTAGACAGTTACTCAGTAACAGAACATTTGGTTCTAGATCTATAATAAGAACTGGCTAATAGGCTCACTTAGAAAACACAGTTCTACTTTAAAATATGTAAACACTCTTTGTTTCAAACAAAAATGTTGATACTGCAAACAATTTCAAAGACAGACGGACTAATATTTGGGTATTAGTGGAATTTGTTAGAAGCAAAACGTTAAAATTTTGTGCTGGCTTTTGTTTTATAACTGTTTTCTTTATTCGGGTAACCGTTTTCGATTTTAAAATTAAGGCTAGGACTATTACTATGGACAAGATAATGTTTTGTTGCTCATATTGCACTATTTTTTCAAAAATATACTGCAGTATTTAAAAAAAATCTAGCTTGTTTAGAATGAAACTATTCAATATTGCAATACCAGCAGCTTTTAATTATTTTACAAGAAACTACTACATTAACGAAATAAATTAAATGGACGGAAAAATATAAAAAGTCGCCGTAAGCAAAGCAAAAGCAAAGTAATGCATACTTTGCTTGAACAAAAAATCCTTTTAATATTTTTCCATCAATTCTAAAATAAGTCAAAATATTTTTATACCATTCTTTTCCTTAACCCCACTTCAACACAAGGCACGCAATTTACCCGACAGTAAAAACCGAAACAATAAGCCAAGGCATAGCTCTAGCTATTTATCCGTATGTCTCATCTACATCTGTAACAGGGGTCCGTAATCCTGAGATTTGCGAACTAATTTCAACTGCAAATCCTTAAAATGAGAGGGATTTAGGGATGTAGCTACACCTTTATGAATGTTCTTGTAACGTTATCAAGGATTGTATGTACGGGGCTTTATTTAATGTTTAGGTACTCTGGTATGAAGGGGTATCGTATTACCCGGTAGTAACTGGGTTGTGGAGGTCAGATAGGCAGTCGCTCCATGTAAAATACTGGTATTCAGCTGCATCCGGTTAGCCTGGAAGCCGACCCCAACATAGTCGGCAAAAGGCTAGATGATGAGGTACTCGGGTATGGATGTGCTGAAGTTTTTGATGATGAAAACTTAGGTGAGATGAAGATGTAAGAAAATTTCTTTTTTATCTTTTTATATAATATATTTTTCTTTTTAATGTATACTGATTTGTGTCGTTTAATTTTTTTTCCAAAACCTTGCATGTAATTTTTATAATTAATAATAAACTAGCTGTGCCCGCGGCTTCGCTCGCGTGACCGCGTATTCTTTAGGCATTGTCAGGGAACATTACATGGGAACGTGAAGTCATCGTATATTCCACCACCATAACCTATCAGAAAAAAAAATCTGCTTACACCGGCGATCGTCATTCTTTCACGGAAAATCTTAACACCGTGATTCAGAAAATGGCGTCAAATGAACAAGTATAATAGTCAACATCTATCGCGCACGGGGTTAAACTAAAATATAATGCATGGATAGCGATCGAACAAACACTTTAAAGGTTATGTAGATTTTTAAAGCAGTGCTATCTCACTAAAGGACCTTTTGCTATCATAACTTTTTGAAAAACGCGGTCAGTCGATTTAAAAGTTATCTTGTGATCATATAAATTCATTAGTGCCAGTTTGATTCAATGGATGTCGTTGCATGTATCTTACGTAATGACGATAAGTTCTTCTTGAACACAATAAATTCATATATCTTTTGATAGAAAGCACGGATTGCAATAAAACAAAAACTAAAACATTTTCTAATTTCCGCACAATATTTGTGAATTAAAGCTAACTGCATTGATTTTGTAATTTTCACGTGATGCTTCAACAAACAAACATACTCGTAGACTCACAGACTGCAGACACATAGACAAACCGACAAAAAATTAAAAAAAAATGGTAGAAATGGGTTCTGTTTGTTATCCTTTAACACCCCTACTGTTATTTTTCTAAATATTTTCAATGTACAGAAACGCCACGTCTACAGATTTATATAGATATATGTATAAACTAAACTAGAGTTGTACAGGTTTACTTTGTATTTAGTTATTTTTCGGTAGGTACCCGTAAGTACTCGAGAATTTAAAAGCTTAGAATTTAAGATCAACTTAGAAATATTTTGAAAGTTTCTAAGATATCAACAGTTTGTTTCCGGATATTTATGAAAATGCCTACCAATGTTGCATGAGATTTTAAGTTACATAAGTAAATGTTCTAAGTATTTCTATCATTTTAAACTTGTTATCAGGCACAGAAAATATTATCTCAATGATAACCGAGAAAGATTGCATATTTATGTAGATACGCAATGTGCCTAAGATATTATATTACTATTTTATCTTGGCTTGTTTGAAAGAGAATTAGAAATATTTCAAATAATTCTCTCTCTTAAAAAACTAAACTTCCTCGTTTAGTTTTTTGGGAGTAATTTAATCCATAGAAAAAATTCTGAAGCAGTATCTAATCTAAATTACATAATTATTCAAAAAAAGGTCCTAGAAAAACGAAACACTGCCGATATTAAAAAACGAAATAAAAGAAAAAATAAAAATTATCAAAAAATGCCCAGCTCACCGATTACGTTCAATAAACCAGTAAAAGCACAAAACACACTCGCCACGTAAATGTTTACGTAAAATGTACGTGAAAGTTACGTTTTATCGCCATTTAATCCGATTCGACGAAATTAATGCCGACTAAATATGTATGAACGGCTCAATTGTTACTCCACGCGACGCACATAAGTGCCCCTACACACGACAACACTGTATAACTCAAGTAGCGAGCGGAATCCGGCGAAACTTGATACAGAGTACTTAATGCTCGCGTGTCAGTTGGTAGTTTAACTCCGTATCTTCTTCGCCTGACGCAGCGCTGCGAATGTCCAATAAATACGCGTTTGACGCCCGTTGCGTACACAATAACCAACCTAACATGGTCCTTCGAGCCGGATAACGGAATCCCACGTCTAACTCACATCACTAGAACGCACGACTGCGAATGGCTCTCGCCAATCTGGTCGGTGAACGGAACGACAGTGCTGCCAAAACAGACGTACCAACTAACAGGCCTTTTGTCGCATCTGAATTGATATTAACGCAAATAAATAATTCAAAACGTGTACGCAAGAAACCAGACATAATGAATAGATAGTGTTGTGACTGTGAAAATAATTACCCGAATAAGGTTTATTGCCTTGAATGGATCCTTATTGTGCGGGGAAACGGTTTAGTAAAAAGTAGTTCCTTGCCAAAACATGATGCATGCATGCGTGCGTTTATGGCGGAGACATTTCCCGCGCGTTCCGTATTTAAATTTTATGGGTGATTAAAATGAGTACCTATTTTATTTTTGCATTCTAAAATAAGTCTATTTTAATCAACATTGTACGAATTCCTATATGAGTATTAGGCCCCAAATAGCTACGCATACTTTTTGTTTAGCCTGATAGCTAGAGCTACATAGTTTCACGAGCAAAATTCAAAGGATCGATAAATTCTTAAAGCACTCTATAATGTACTGTATCAGCAGCAGACAATAATTTTATTTGCACACTTGGCAAGTCGCTGGGTGTAGAAACTTTATTGCGTTAGCCACAGCCGCTGTTAACCCTAAAACAGTTTACAAGGGTATCGTACATTAGAGTAATTACTTGTGAACGCGCATTTTAGTGTTTTGCCTCCCTATGTGCTGTTTGAATGTGTTTACTAATGGATTCACTCGTTTCATTTTTATGGATAGAAATATACCTATATTGTGGTTTTAACAAGAGATGGGCAATGAGTTTAGGCGCAGTAATTGGGTTTAGACCGGTTAGTGTCCTTTACTTTTTTTTGGTTTGATTTAAAATTGGTTAGCGTCCTTTAGTATTTAACAACAAAAAAAAAAAATACTGGTGATGATCTAGATTTTTTTTGTTTTAAAATTTTAAATTGTAGGTAAGCAAACAAGCTGCCATACTTCATCATGCATTTAAATTTTATAACAAGCCAGTCCCATAACGATTGCTACAAACAAACATTTCACATTTTAAAACACATTTTGTTCAAAACATGAAATGCATTCACCGGGCTGCTAAAATGCAAACACTCGTTTTCGGGTTATTTCAGGGAGGCGTTTTTAATGGTTGCATTTAACGGCCATTTTGTAAGTTATATGTTACTTTTATGGCGGCCAATAAAAATGTAAAAATGTTACTGAATGATATTTTTGTACAATGTTCTGTTGAACTGTGAAGTCATAATGTTTATTACGGGTTGTAAAAAGTAAATATGCTGATTATATCATAAGTAAAACTATGTAGATTTTACTTACAGCCAAACGAGTGAACCAAAAGAGGAATTTTTATTTTATCCAAATACCGATAAATTGTTTAAAGTGCGTGCAATGCAAAATTTCACATTACGAGAACTGTTTGGGCAAGCAGGAAATACGCTATTATCATACCCTCCTCCACACATAAACACACATCACTACATAGGGTGTTTACCCCTTGGGGGTAATTTTTACCCCATCAACGAACGTCGCCACCCACTCTACTCATCATTCGTTATTTGAATTACTAGCGAGCAATTCCGTATTTGGTTTTAGGTTGTTTTTATTCGAATTGTGTGGTTTTTCGAATAATTCGCATAAAATTCTTATAAAATTATACATGGTTCGATTTTTGAATCGAACGATCTATCGTTTGCGATACAAATTAAAACAATGCTGAGGTATTAAATCAACACATTTTGGCCAGCTTTCTTATAAAACAAATACAGCTGATCATGTTCGCAAACGTGAAATTTATTCGATTTAAGCTGCAAATTATCGCGGCCAACGTAATTATTATCAGTTATTTACAATTTCAAACGTTTATCAATGTAATTGCACCCGATAACGATTATTACGTGTTTAATTCGATTATTCGATAAATTATTCGATATACGAAATGCGTTGGTCGAATTTCAGGGGTGCGTGACGCAATGATTTGTGGTGGAAGTTTCATTAAGTTGAAGATTTGGAGCAATTTATATAACTGTACTTGTGGGAATTTTAACAAATGTGCCGCTCGACCGAATATATTTCTTTTTAGAAATTCTTTGGACGTGATACGTGAAATTACGTTTTGTTGTGTGGCAATTACAATGAAAATTATGTTTTAATAAGTGACTAAGATATTTGATTTAATAGAAGTTTCTGCTCAGAAACAGGACACCTACTCAAACAATTTAAAGTAGGGATATTATTCATGCTAGTGTACAATATTTGAGATTTCAAAGGTTTTCAATAAAATAAAATATTAATTTTACAATTAAACACATGTATTCTAAATTCTCGTTATAGTTCAGAAATATAAAATAAAATAAAACAACTTAAAAACTCCTTATTCATAGCCCACACATCGATAAACGCCTAAAGGGGGAAACGGGTGATAAATTACATTCAATATTCATAAATATTTCGTCCTTTTCGCACCTACGAGATGGGAGCGAGATAAAATAGTGCTCGTTCCTACATACACAAGCATACCGCTAATTTGTTTTGACATATCTGAACGAACGACCACTTTTCCCGCCTACAAGTTGCCTACTCCAAAGGGGATAGATTTCGAATAATCGAATAACAAAAAAATGTGGTACGTATTTCGGCGACATAGGGGTCGTAATCGTTTGACCGATTTACGAACTTAGATCATTGGATTTTATTGTTAGACGCAAACGCGATTGAGTTTTCGCATATCTATTGTACTGGACGGACCCCCTGGCCCCTTTCTGCATTTTTCTGCCCTTCACTACACGTTAGGGTGACCCCCCAAACGCGTGCCGTGCGAGATATTGCGTTACGTATCACACAAAAACTTATTCCGCGGTCGATCAATAACTATAGACGCAACTAGATCTTTATTAAAATTTAGAAAGTAGGCGCATGAGTAATTATCATTTGTGAGTCAAATAGAAGTCGACTAATTATTACAAAATACGTAACATCAGGGTCTCCCGGGGCACAATGCACAAAGACATCTATTGTGTAACCCCACAATGGCGTGACTCACTCTTGACGGACAGAAAGACAATGAGACGGCCGACACTCTTCTAGGGCCCGTATAAGGCCGATATGCATAACGGATATCGGGGGCGTCGTATAAAGTGGAATTTCTTTCTCCACATCTTCGTATAAAAGCAAATTTCAAAATTTCCTTGTTTTTGTCACAACCGTACAAGGGATCTGGCGTGTGGCCAGATAATTTATGCATTTTTGTTAAAAGCAAACCTTAAAAATAACTCGCAATTTAAGAGTCGTTACACCCGCATTTAAATGTGGGGCCCTGCAACAAAAAATATTTAAGAATAAATAACAATTGAATTTAATTTTAAAGGAGTTCTTAAATGAGAATGCAGCGTGAATGGAACACCCGAAAAAAACAATGCGAATCAATCGCGTGCCGTGAAAAGAAATCCCATCAATCAGTCGAGCCGAATGCAATATTCAAATGTGGAATATTTTTTGTTCCAAGTTCAAAATCCCCGCGACCTTGCCACGGTCAACTTGTGACTGTTTATCCTAGTCGATGTTTGGCGCCGCTACTTTTTGCCTGCAACACTTTTTGCGAACATCTATTGTTGTTGATCACCGCACTATTTACGTAGCTAAACTGCCGCGACATGCCAATGCAATGACTTTTTAAATAATAATTTGTTTTGAAACATAACTTTCCCTGTAAAAATGCGAATGTTCGTGAATTGTTGCTAATTGAAAACAGTTCTTTATCATTTTCTCCAAGGTCGACCTTAAACGCACATGCTAATGCCATCTCATCACTATTAGCCAAATAATTTACATGAAGGTACAAATTACACAATTTATTTAGTTTTCAGTTGGCGTTAATGGCCTCAGTGTCACATTCAATGCTCGGTCGTCGCCCAAGACACGAAAAGTGACAAATGACAGCTAATCATTGTATTCCAAACGACCGACATACTTGTTAGTGGCGGATAACAAATTTCCTTTATTAGTCGTTCCGTAAAGGTATAAAAATATGAGTCACGGATACGTGTTTTTGCACTGGCGATGATTTTGCGTTTTTTTTTACAGGCGTGCAATGCCCGCCGTGACCTGCATGACCTAACTCTTTGTTAGGCCTGTCCTTTATCATTTTTTGCGAATGCAGAATTGTTCGTGAATTTCCGACGTTCCGAGCGCAGGATGATTGACTCGATAGTGTCCCATCGTTGCATCACGAGTGATGTGAGTAAAAAAAATAAAAACTGGTTACAATGATGCCGGCCGGCAAAAACGGAAAAAATATTCAATAATTGAAAATTTGAATATGGCGGTCGCGGGCGTGGCCGATGCCACCATTGCCACCAAACGTCTACGAACCGGTTAAACGCGGTAAAAACTGAATGATTCTTAGGTATTCAACGGAATATTTTAAAGTTAAATTAAGAATTAATTAATACCGAACTGTATTAGAAGGTTTGGAAGTTTCCAAACAGGCATTTTATCTGAAACATGCAGCTAATGGGACCGCAGAGCGGCATATAGATAAACAAATGGGGGAGGCAGTTGGGCGATAATTATAGGTATATTTTTATCAGCTTAAGTATATCTAAATAGGCACCATTACCTGGCAGGTCAGTAAGGGCCGTCACAACTGTGACCATATAAAGACTGCTTGAAACAATTTGCGCAATAGATACTGATCTCTATTTGCGTACTATGTAACTTAAACCGCCCCATTAAGAGTGAGAATATCGCAATAAATAAAATTAACACTTAGAAAACTACATGTAATTACTGCCGTGGCTGTGAATTCGAACTTAATCTTTTAACTAGCCATCGAATTATGATCATAATCATTTCTATTTACGGTTTTTGTGATAAACCTAGTTATTCTTATTGTAAAGGCACAGTATCCATTGCAATTTAATGCACTTGCCTCATATTTTTTCTCTAAAACATGTTTTTTTGTCAACAACACATGATCCAAACTTTGTTTGCAACATAACCATACTGAAACATTATTTATCAGTACACAAAGTTGTTGAACGTTTTGTCATCACCAAGTGTTGGAATATAAACACAAAACCGTAAACACAGCGAGGTCCCACGGTCGGGCATTTAAAAAATGGTTGTTTTTAAAATGAAAAAGATAATTTTTTACCTCTATTCCAACCGGTCGCGGTCTTGCGAGAACAGGTGCCGTGATGTTTCTATGTTAGATAGAACTATAAAGGTTTAATATCGATAATATCGATAATAGAGATTTATTTTGTTTTTGTAACGCAAAATATTATTCGAATAATTTTATCAATGATAAAAATGTAAGTGCCCATTCTCCTTTATATTTTTTTTTAATAATTGATACGGTTTTGATTTTTAGAAGACAACATATTCTAAATATTAAACGACTATCGTCAACATGAGAATCAAGACATTGTTGCAAATAAAAACATAGCCAAAGAAACAAAAATATCTACAACAAACAGTCACAAAAGCATTGATACATAATAATATAATGTGTCATCAATTATTATTTTTATTTTTACACGACTTCTTTTTAAAAAAAGTCGATTATAATTATCTTTTTACCCGACTGCAGCAAAGCCCAAAAGAGGGTTACATATATTAATATAAATTATAATTTATAACAATCATCGTTTCCATAATTTTTGGATACAAATGTTAGAGGCCACGACAATCAATCGGTCGCTGGGATTTGTTTCAATATTATTATACAAAAATAATCATGAAATAGATATCAAAGTGCAACACTGTTGCATACAGCCTTCCACACATCTCAACTCACAGCAGGTAGAGCATTCACATGTATTTCTTTGAAACATTGATCGCCCAGTAAACAGCTGAAACGAAAACCTACTCCATACATTAAAAAATAAGACACAAAGTCCAATGGATCAACACAATGAATGGATAGCAAAATAGCCAAGTACTATATAATTTAAAACATATCAACAGGTTCCGTGATTGTCTGTCCGTCCGTACGTTTGTAGTGACAAAAAGTAATCAAATCAAATTAACAATGATTGAGGTTGTTTCAAGAAAAATACACATTTTATTTTTATTATGAAATGTTAATCTTTATAAAATTGCAAGTGACACAGTAAAATAGAGTTGGATCAAATTTTTAAAGATGGAACATAATTTTGAATTCGCGCGAATCCGGGGTCTTGACCGTTTTAATGGCCATAAGGACAAATGAGTCATATAATTGCTGTAAGATGAGCCTTATAATGTATGAAAGGGATAAGTATGACGCATTTCATTTTATTTAACAACATCTGTTGTATGGGCCTAACATAATATTTAAAGGATGACATTTGCACATAAAAACGTCTTACACAAAGATTTATTAAAGTAAAAACTACTAAAAACAGTCATTGTTACACACCACACATTAAAAGAACAACAAATGTCTTTAAAAAAACACAGAAGTATTAATTCCATCTGTGTAATAAATATCCAAAAAAAACTTTTAACCCTTCACGAGCCGAGTCAAATTAACTTTTATCCTAACCCCAATTTCGAAAGTAAAATAAATAGGTTATAACTATTTCCAAAGGGCACTTTGAAAAAAATAAAATAAAAAGGTCTACGATACCTGCACTTAACCTCAACTGGAGTGGTCCTGTCCGTTCAGATACGTGGTAAGGACTGAGACACACCGATAGCAAGACTATTAGCGTCATTATTTTTCTTCGATATAGACTTTATAATAATACTTGTGGGTGACTAATGTTTGAGGCTTAGTTAGTTCAGATAACTTTTGTTGTTACTGGTAATTTGATAGTTTACTCGAACATACGACAGAAACTTTAGCCTTAGAATTGAATTTTGGTAAGTAAGTTAATTTCGAATCAAACGACGAATAAGATACAAGACAATACGAAAAATTAATCAGTATTTTTTTTTTTATTAATACAAATTGTTTATAAGGCATAAAGATCCAAAGTATTCTAAAAATAAAGTGCCTTTGTTTTCCACTTCTTTGTTATCTTTTATCATTTAATTAGCAGATAACGAGATTAAATGATAGTACAATGTGAAACTCTGGTGATAATTTAGTGTAGTATGATAAGTTCATTGATAAATTGTTATATGGGTGTAGGCATAATTATTACTTTACGAAATCATCGAGAAAATCTAACATCTTTGAATACTAAAGTTCATATTTTCTTAGGCTTTTTCCGTGAAATAAATAAAAATATATAATAAATACGTATGTGAATATTTGAAAATCGAAAAACTCAGATGATCATTGAAATAATGTAAAAGTACAGTACAATATTTCTAATGCAAAACCACCCTCAAATCTCTCAGTGCACCACAATCTTCAACCCACTCGTATCTCGTTTTCAAAGGATCGTATTATTTACATTTTTTTTTCTCTTTTTTCTACATTTTTTATTTAAAAAAAAGTGGAACAGAAAAGGATAAAGAATAATATGGAGCGCTCACCAAATGTCCCCGAGCATACAACAGGTTGGCCGCGGTGGTATTCAAGTTTTTTTTTTTCATTTTTTCGCCTTTTTGTTGATCTCATGTTTCCGACACATCTGAAATGTAAGAAGTTTTTGGTTAATCGATATGATTTTGTAACGAACATGGAGGTTTTAGTTTTTGTTTTATTTTTGACCTAAAATCATGCTGTTTCATTAAGTTATTTCTCATGAAATTAATTAACTTAACTCTATTTTTAATCCATCGTTTCTTTAAAAATCATGACACAAACAATTCAACTTAAACGTTTGCTCATTAGTTATCCGTACACGAGAAAAATATGCATCAGCATTCTGGAAATACAGCGAGTAAACAAAAACAAGTAATTTATTTATAATATATTACATTTTGAATACAAATAACAACGTCTGTTTATAGTTATAATCAATTAATAAACAATAATCCAGTTATAACGCTTCGCTTAACCTTTTGTTAAAAGCTTTAATTTGTACGCATGCTAAGATAAATATTTTTTATATCTTTCGTATGTATTTTTCGTCTGTGAACACACTGATACCATTAAAATGTTCAAGTTTATGAGTAAAAAACTCACAATACACGTGTTCCATTTAATGAATTGCTGTTTAAATTAATATAATTAGTTTCACGTGTTCATGTCATATTAATTTTTATATCAAGTTTATATCAAGGTCTCTTCATAGTTTTATAAATGTCTATGTATATAATTGCCTTATTTATTAAAATGGTAACTTACAAAGTAACAACCTACGCGTGTTAGTTTTTGATTAAAAAAATCTCACACAAAAACGTCAAGAATTTGAAAAAAAAGGGTAGTGAGCAAATTGCTTACACAACATCGTAATTTTGTTTCGTCCACATTTTTGACCTCACAGCGTACTTACAAAAAGTATTGTTGCACGTGAAAACAAGGTAACTGACAAAGTGGCGATGCCGCCTCGTGATAGGCTCTTGCACGCTCCACATTTATATACAGGTTTTATGGTGGCGTATCGTGAAAAATAACGCGAGAAAAAAGTTAAAAATGAACCTTTGGAAAGCCGACCGTCAAGTAACAAGGTAATCTGATTACGAGATCGAAATCTACAACTTCTAGAGCTTTAGCAATTGCACGTTAGTTTACTTGAATTAATTACAACAAAAATCTCTTTTTATACATACTTAATAAAAAGTTTGTTAACCTCTAATCAGTAAACGACGATTACAGTTTTGGTGCCACCTAATCGAGTGCCACTGCTAATGAGAAATTATAACCATTGTCTCTCAAACAATCAACTATACATCGATAATTGTGAGAAAATGCACAAGCACTTTTATTATGAAAAAAATAAACTTCAACAGCACAAAAGAATTACCATAGAAATTGGAATAATATTTAAAATCGTATTAAATAATTCATGCAAGTAATCCATCAAACCAAACAAGGCAGAATGCGCTAGCGCTCGTTGCAAATGAAAAAGGAATTTTTTTAAATGGTAAAACAAGATGGCGGCCGGTCTACGGCGGGGGCGATTAGTCTGATAGCCACGCCTGCGCAATGACTGATCACAGGGGTAGGTATAGCCACCATATTTTAATAATTCTTAACACAATTTAGATGAAGGGTAATGCCCAACGAGTATGAAGGATTGTGGATTATTTTTATTTCATGTTGTTATTTGTATGACGTTTCGGAATTATCGGACTACAACCAGCTTAAGTTTAAATGAGGATGTGTTACGGTGACCGAAATTTAAGATATCAAGGAGACATAGTCGAGAACCACGTTCACTTGTCAATGTCATCGTGACAGATGCCAGAAGATCCAAATAAATTTAACAAAGGTTTTTTCTTATCCATCCAGTAATGTCATGTCATCCATTTTTCTAGCTCACAACTAAGCATTTTCTCACAAGAATCGTTTCTCTTATCACAAATACCATATTTTTCATAACCCAAAGCTAAAATTTTGTCAAGGATATATTCGAGGTCCGTTTCAAGCAGTAGTTAATTAAGTTAATAAAGTACAATGACCTAATATTATTTATGAGCTGTCAACAGCACTTGGGTACGTTGTATTACATCACGACATGACGTGGGTTTTAGGTACTGCCCTAGTTTCAATGGCCCTTCCCCTTTGTTTATGATTGGTCTATAAATTATGATAGAATTTTTGTTGATAAATCCTACATAAATATACTAAAATAAATAAACTTATATATATTTTACTGTTTGTTTCTGCATAACCCAACGATGGAAAATGACTACGAAATTAATTACACCTCTGTGCTTCAAGTTTTAAATTATAAAATAAACTATCTACTTAACAAAAAACTTAAATTCACTGACGGGAAACCCTGAGGTCCCAATTGTAGAAATTTTGCAGAAAAGTACCCTGTAAAATCGAAGGAGAGCGATAAGGAATATTTTTTGAAAATTCATACTCCTTGTGGGCGAACAGTTTGTATTGAAGTTGTGTTATTTATGCCGAAGCGAAATACCATAAAAAACACGGCTTGTGTAATAGTATCTATTAATGAATTAAATAGAGTTTTTACCAGGTCACCAGTATCTATTGAAACAAATTCAATAGTTTTGTATCCTTAGTTTTTTTAAGAATATGTACATTTAAGTATCAAACAACAAATTGTCTATTTTCTCTACCCAGTCAAAGAAACAGTGTCTAAAATAAAACTAATCGTTCTACAAACCGCCTACGTTCCGTCGCCTACTATCAGTTGTTTTCGCAAACAAACAGACAGACAGACGAGATTAAGTTCACGTTTTAAGATAGTAAACACGTACTAGACAACGTTTGAAGATAAACACTTACATTGATTTTATGTTGGCTTGGGTTCCTTGTTTTATGTGGTGAAATAATTTTCATTTTGCACAACTAGCCTTGTTTAGGAAGTGTTTTTAGCGTTACGTACTCAAAGAGTGCCAACGACACTCTTATACTTAGGATTTGCTGTCCGTCTGTCCTTCCGTCTGTCATAGTTGTATCTTTTAAACCGTAATAGTTAAACATTTTTTTTACAGGTAAGTAGAATTTATAATCTATGCTTCCTTGGGTGAAGCAATATATTAAGGTGTTTGTGAATTCAGCTCAGTGTAGATACAGAATGAAAAAGAACGTGTTGCACATCTAAATTGCGAAATGTTCAGACTTGCATGGAATTAAAATTAATTAATGAATATCACGGATATTTCTTTGACCATAATTACACCTATCAACGTATGTATTTACGAAGCAAAAAGAGTTATCTAATAATCGCTTCACCCTGTATACAATTGCTTACATGTAATTTTCAAAAAACTAAAGTCCCGTATTTCGTTTAATGGTTAACTTAAAGAATTTTAAATAATGCCGATTGCCGACGATATACGATACCAGTCACCAATTAAATTAAACGATATGAAATGTTAATTAAAATCTTTGACATTATTGAATTGAGATATTTGTAAATACGAATAATTTTGATCGAATCGAAGCGCTTGGTATGGCTTACTTGCGATGTGCTAATAAAACTTGATTGAAGGGATAATTGCTTGTTGCTAATAATGATGGTATAAAATTTATTTTTTAAATTGTGCTGTAAACATTCTATAGGAATACATATATAATAAAACTATTTTACAATCATACAACCTATCAGTTAACGGCATAACATGCATTTGAACATAAAAATTGAAAAAAAAAAAAACAATCTCCATAACAACACAAAAGTAATTATCTTTGTAAAAAATCAAGCGTTTTCTTCAACTGCTACCATTAGCATTTTATGTATTGCATCTTACATCCGTCAGGTGTAACAAGGCTCATTTTCGCAAAAAAATACTTACTCAAGTATGGAAAAAGGCATTTTGTAAAACAAAAGTGAGAAACGTTCGCTTATCACGTTCTTGTGGTCCCCTTAGCCCTTTAATTAACGCCTATAAAATTTTATTGAGGAAGCCACCAAATTAAATGACATAACACATGAAGCGGCCATTTTATGTGCAAGGCATGTGCATCGTTTGCTGTGAAATAAACTCTGCACAATATAAACTTTGAAGTAGGATAGAATAGAATAATACTTTATTGTACACCATCCAATATAGTAATAGAAAAATAGTAATAGTAGGTATATTTATTAAGTACCTACTCTTTAAAAGCAAAAAAAAAACAGTACCTATAAAAAATCTAATATACGTGAACACAGTAATATAAAATAATAAATATAATGTTACATCAAAAATCAGTTTACGCTGAAAATATTGAAGTGATTCAATTTCACTCAAAAAAAGTTGATTGGTTTCGACTCATTTTAATTTAAATCAAAACGAATAAAATGTTGATAAACCCGTTCTTTGACGTCAAAGAGTTTATTGTTCGCAATTTAAATGAATAAAAACTGTAGTTAAGATTTATAGTGTGACATTCACTCAAATTTTAAAATATTATAAAAAAAAATGTTGCCAGTGAATTAATTTGCAGTTTTAAATAAATTAAGACTTATAAAGTCTTCAGAAATTCACTTCATGTTTACTAATTAACTGGCCAGAATTTTTGTATTGCAATCTAAAGTAGTTTTAAGTGAAAAAATAAAGAATTTAAAACTAATTAAGATTATAATGTGTCAGTGCATCCATTTAGCTCTTTGTATTTTAATTTTGATACTTTACCTAAGATTTTTTTGTTTCAAAGCAATTACTTTAAACTTTATGAGATTAAACAAACCGCTTCTAAAAATATAAAACGTAGACCACACAAGTCGTAAAATTTAAACGGAAAAACCGTTTCTAAGCAACAGCAAATAGTTATTTTGTTTTGTATAAGTAATTTAACACGTAAGTATTTTTAAAGACTAAACCAATTTCAATTCGAGTATAACAGCTAGTCAAAGCTAAAAATACTCGCACATGATAATTACATAACAAATACTGGCCACACTACAGTTTTTGTATTTTTTTCCTTATGGCTCAGCCAATGAACCTAGGTGGCAACACGGAAAGAATATCTTAAATAACCTCCTTAGCTCGGTATTTTGTAAATTTAAAAATCTTGCTTACGTCTTTCGTTCATTGTGAAAGACTTGTTTACAACAAGGTTTGATTGGTACAATAATTCTATTTTTAGAAAAAAAAATGATCTTGCATGCTTTTCGCATTTTTCTTAACAATAGATAATTAAAAACTAAAGATCTACTATCAAATTAGTCATCATGGGTGTTATGTTGTCAGATCGTCAAAATATAAAGAAAAAATATGAGGAACTATTAATAAAATAAAGTTTTATTAATACTACACAAAATTGCTCACGTAAACTCTAAAAAACTTCTGAATTCATATAAAAAAAACAATATTGTAAAAAGTTTTAATAGTTCCTCCATGGTTATGAAGGAACAAATAAAATATAAAAAATCGCACAGTGGATTTTCCAAATTATTCCATAAATATTGGCAAATAACGAAAACATTTGTCATGGAAAAGAGTTTTCTTAATGAAGACGGCCCGTCACCGTACATAATAACATAACTTTGAACAATCGTAAATAATTTATGACCAACATAAAATTCGATGTTTCTTCACACAAGTGTTTGTTAACGTTAACTATATGAGTGTTGCGTCATGTCTAATTAATAATATATTTAAAACTAGCTGTCCCGGCGAACTTCGTACCGCCTAACAGTCAATGAATCCTAACCCACCTACCCTACCTACTCTACCCACCCTACCTACCCACCTAGCCTACTCTCCTAGTACCTACCACCTACCTACCACCTACCTACCACCTACCTACCACCTACCTACCACCTACCTACCACCTACCTACCACCTACCTACCACCTACCTACCACCTACCTACCACCTACCTACCACCTACCTACCACCTACCTACCACCTACCTACCACCTACCTACCACCTACCTACCACCTACCTACCACCTACCTACCACCTACCTACCACCTACCTACCAGCTACCTACCAGCTACCTACCAGCTACCTACCAGCTACCTACCAGCTACCTACCAGCTACCTACCAGCTACCTACCAGCTACCTACCAGCTACCTACCAGCTACCTACCACCTACCTACCACCTACCTACCACCTACCTACCACCTACCTACCACCTACCTACCACCTACCTACCACCTACCTACCACCTACCTACCACCTACCTACCACCTACCTACCACCTACCTACCACCTACCTACCACCTACCTACCACCTACCTACCACCTACCTACCACCTACCTACCACCTACCTACCACCTACCTACCACCTACCTACCACCTACCTACCACCTACCTCCAACCTACCACCTATCTACCGACAATTTACGCTTTCGCGACATAGACAATAGTTTATTAACCTTTCTATTAGATCAAAATAAAATTTTCTGAACGCACGCATAAATATTTGACAATCAATAAATATGTCAATCATTTGTCACTACTGACAGTATTTGACAGGATGGACATCAAATGTTTGACAGGTACGAAACCAAGGAACATTTTGGGAAAATGATTTATCTTTCGTAATTTTTTATTCGTCGATTTTTCATTGTTTTTAAGATTTATTCTGCTATTCTAGGCAGAGACAAATACAACAAATCAATAACCATGAAAATTAGTCCAGCAGATCTAGAGTTATAAGTGTTGTAACAAACCCGACTTTGTTTTATATATATAGATAGATAATGGCGTTTTAAAGGATTACACGTAAGATGGAGCTGGAGTTGCTTATAATGGTTTTTTTTTTTGTGAGTAAAAATTAATATAAGACTTCTTGTTTGAAAACCACTGTAGAAAAATAGGTGAAATGAAAAAAAAAACATTTAAAATACAAATAATACACCTTATATCTTATATTTATATAGGTTTTATATGCTTTATGTAAGTATGTATATTATTATGTAAATAGTACAACTTAAACTACCAAAAGTATTGTTTCTCGCTCTTCGTCTAATCCATCCAAAGGTTGTCTTGAAAAGATTGCTTTTAGCGATAAGACCGCCTATTGTGTCACCCGATGTGTAATGCTTTCTTTACGTACATTTAAATTTGTATGGTGTACATAATAAAGAATATTCTATCTATCTATCTTGTTTTTTAAATGTCCATGAGTACCTTAATGTAGAAATACTATAAGGTAAAAAAAAAATCGCCGAAAAAAAAAAACAAACCAACCGAATAAATACTTTATCTTATCTTAATTTTTATAGCACTTAGGTGCAGAAATAGGTATAAAATTATTTTTATTGCCCACTTCAAAATAAAGTTAGTTTAATGATACCTAAGTCATTATTTAAATTCAACTAACCTAAAATATGGACTTAAACAAACTTAGGCGCACCTTAATTCAAGGTAAGCGACACTCATCGATTCCATATTTTTATCTGCATTTTTTAGGCTAGTTTTTTAAGGCAAAGGTCGTTGAACATACAGCCAGCAACATATTTGAACACGTGCATATTTATACCAGTGTCTAAAAAAAAATATACCATCTCTTCAATACAGACTACTGGTTATTTCTAGGTTATTTCTAGTACAACGAATAAAACGAAATACTGCTTTGCATAAGAATAGTATAGGAACAGCTGTGTTCGTCGGCCATATGTGTAAGGCGGGCTATTAACATACGTTTTGTGTACTCGTGAAAGAGTTCGAAGTTTAATTTTGAAACGAACGGGCGACGTGTTCGAGAATTCAAATCTTTGATTTTGGAATTGCTGTTTAGAAATTGTATGTTTTATAAATACTTCTTAGAAAATAGGGAAGGCTTTTTATGGTTAACAGTAAAAATATTTAAATAATAGCAGAACAAATTTTAAACAGTGCATAAGCATTTACTTTAATAACGTCGGAATATTAAAACTATAGCCTTTTAATATACAGTTATAAAATAATAATAGTCACCACATCCTTCCTAGCGACTGGTGTTAATACAATATGTTATAAAAACGGCTTATGTAATCTATGACGCATCATAAACAATAAATAATTAACAGAACGTATTTTTTGTAGCTTCAATGGCTGCTAGTATTACAATAACCATTTGGTTCCTGTTATTTCTAGAATAATAAAGACTACGAACATAGACTACGAAAAAACTAAATCTTGTAATAGGTAGTAATTACCTACACTATCAATAAAATGGGGTATTATTACTAATACCTAAAACTGTTCACTTGTAGCCAAACCCTAAAAACGTTCTAATTTCAAATTGAAAAAAAAAAACAATACTGGAACTCGTTTTCGAAATAGCGTGCATCAAAGATAAGTGCAAAACTGTCGTAACCGCGACTCGTCGAAGTAAAACTGTAATTTCGAGTTTTCTTTTTAAAACCAATTATATAATTAAACACATGGAATTGAACGGTGGAGGAAACAGCACCAATTACCGATCGACAGGTATTTTCTAGTGAATTCTACATTGGATGGATTCTTTTGTTTTATTTATGTAGGGCCGTAGTTTAGGGTTTAAATAATAAAGGTCTAGTTTCCGACCGAATTAGAAAAAAAAATTACTCTACCGTATAACAGAATTTGTGTGGTATTCGGTATCAGCCAGATAAATTAAATTAACAGCGGGATGCATTCAAATAATAAAGATTAATTGAATGCATGCATCATAAAGGAAATAACGTCATTAACATATTTTTACATAATTAAAGAAAAATAGGGACCATGATCGAAAACCATTTAATTATATTAGACCTAATAAACCTACATAATGATCTAGTTCGCAGCACCCTAAATTAGTCTTATTTGACATATTATGGGAATAATTAATAATGTCCATTTATTATTATTAAATATTTGTGTTGAAACATTATGTAAATATGGTTCGATGTCCTGCTGAGTTCTTAATTAGATTCAATAAAGGCTAGAACTTATTGTTACTCAAGTTAGGGAGTAATAAAGAAAGAAAGAAAAACGTTTATTGGCACACGCCACAAGTACACAATACAAAATATAAAAAGCAAATATAAAATAAAATTTAAAACTAAACAAGAAATATTGTGTGACTCACGGCTGCGCCAAATAGGCCCAGTAATGATAGTATTTCCTGTGTAATTGTAAGCAAATAATAATGCATGTAAAATTAAAATTTTAATTAAAACAGTGAGCTGTAATGCCTAGTATAAAAGTTTGTTATGTAAACCTAAGTTATACAGACCTACCTAAACCAGTGAATATGTTTTTTTTTTGGGTTTTTAAAAGGTCGTAAAAGCGCACTTTTGTAGGATTTTTTAGGTAAGATTTTGGATTTTTTACAGCATTAACAACTGGAACCTACTTTTCGTAATAAATAATAAGCAAGGAAAAAGCAAACAAGAACAACAGTAAACAACAAACAGAGTTATACAAATTACAGACGTAATAACAATTACCACAGTATCTGATTACAGAAATTACACAGATTCACCGCAGAGACGACAGTAACACATAATTGTTTAATTTTCCATTTCAACTCGGTATTTTTTTTTGCGGCAGCGCCTCGTTGACTGCGGAAATCGTCATAAGTCATATTACGGCCTTATTCGTTTTTCGGAAAAGGCTTATTTTAATAATGAACTTTTGTTTTGTTAAAATATTATTGGTATTATTTCTTTTTTGAATGTACTTCTTAGCTATTACTAGAGAAGGCGGAAAAATATTCTACATACTTATAATATAGGTGTAGCACTACCTTTAAATATTTTTTTGTGAAAACGCATCTTAGAACTGGCAACACCGCCCACGACTCCAAGACGCGCCAAGCCAACGGCTAGTGGACTCTAAATCGTGAGTGCCGAAGTCACGCTCGCGAAACGCTCTCAGCTAAAGTTATTATTCTTTCCATTGTTTACCTGTTTGTGCCATACACTGTGTTTTACCGTTTACATTATATACTGTTTACCGTTTAACGTTGTGAACTTTATTGAAAAAGCCCAAATACAACCCCTGAGCAAAACACTTCTTACAGTGACGCCCAACTCGTGGCCAACGTTAACTCAGTGAAAATTCGTAAAAACTATAACAGTGACTAAAAGTGCTTATTACTATCGTGCTAACACAAACTGTGAACCCTTTCCGATAGTGATAAATCTCCAAACAGTGCAAAAACAAACTGCAAAGCTTTGGGCGAGTCCATTCTTCCCGCCAACATTGTAACCGACGCGCGACGCGCGGGAAAGTACCTACGCCGCGCACAGTGTTTTGGCGCGAATAATACCCAAGCTCAACGGTTCGAGTTGTGCAACGAGAATTAACGAATACGTATTTCGTTACTCTCGTACCGTCCATATAACCATCACCCGTGTTGATCTGGTTGTTCGAGCGAGAAACAGACGAGCTAGTGCCCTGTTACTATGCCGCCGAAGCAACCCAGAAAACCAACAGGAAGAGATGCTGGATCGGAATCTGACACGGACGCGGAAGTGAACAGGTCGGTGGTACGTGTACCATCATCACCGAATATCATCATGTCTGAAGAGATGCTTCAGACCCTTGTGTGCAACATCACGAGAAGCCAAGCGGAAGCAAATCGCATTTTAATAGAAAGCGTTTTGACGAACAGAGATCATGAACCATGCACTTCACCTCCACGGGTACCTGACGCGCGTGATAATACCACGCGGCGCGCGGGCAATTTCGCAAAGTGCACGGCGCGCTTTGACGGATCTTCAAAGAACGCGGAGGAGCTCGAAGCATTCATCGACGCTATTGAAGTGTACCGCGACTGCACCAACATCAGCGACGAGCACGCGCTGCGGGGACTGCCTATGCTGTTAGTCGACGAGGCCGCCATCTGGTGGCAGGGAGTGAAGTCGTCGATAACGTCGTGGTCCGGCGCGCTGCAACGTCTTCGAGGCATGTACGGAGTGCCGCGACCGGGTTACAAATTGTTTCGCGACATTTTTCGTACAGAACAAGATAGTGAACGGGCCGACGTATTCATTTGTAAAGTGCGCGCTTTAATATCTAAATTGCCATATGTCGTGCCGGAAGTGATGGTAATAGACATTGTTTACGGATTGTTACACCGTAGGATAAGGAAGCGAGTGTCTCGCGACGAGGTGAACGATTTGGAACAGCTATTAGCGAAGGCCAGGTTTGTCGAGGAGTCGTTGGTGGAGGTAAGTGCTTCTATCCCTATCCCTGATAACAACGTAAACATCGTTAAGTCCGAATCCGTTAAAAAAAATAACGATAGCGATGGGAAAAAGCGCGCTAGACCGAAATGTACTTATTGCCGGTTTTTCGGTCATTCCGTTGAAAATTGCCGTAACAAAGCGAAGGAGGGCAAGGTCATCGACCCTCCTGATAAATCGAGCAAAAGTTCCGAGTTGCGTTGTTACGGATGTGGTCAGCTGGGAGTGGTACGTTCGAAATGCAGTAACTGCAAAGATGCGACGTCTTCAAAAAAGTCGGATTTTTGTAGCGCTCGGGTAGCCGACGGTGACGATCCGCGGCCACTGGTGGAAATTCAGGTCGTGAATCGCAAGGGAGTTGCTATCTTGGACACTGGGGCTACTCATTCTATTGCGGGACCCATGCTTTACAATTTACTTTTGAAAGCCGGCGTTGTTTTTAAGGAAAATTCACGCACCATAGGGCTTGCTGACGGATCGCAGCAAGTAGGTACTGTGCTCGAGTGCACCACTGACGTAATATTACAGGGACGCGTCGTATCTACTATGTTCATTGTATTACCAGACGCGCAAACCCGTACATTATTAGGCAGGGACTTTATTCTGAAAGCGGGGATCATGTTAGATTTACCTCAGAGCAGCTGGTGTTTTAACAACAACCCGGGATGCTGGCATCCTTTCATTACTAGTTTCGACTTATCTACCGGCGGCCAAATGGAGCTGATGAAGGTGGAAGCTTCGAACCTTGTGCTGCGGGATGATGAAGGCACCAAGTTGACAGCCGATCAAAGGATACAACTGAATGCGTTTCTGTTGAAGAGGTCCGACCGCTTTGAAAGGGGTGGGCCACCAACAGAATACGCCACGCACCGGTTGAAGATTGACCCACATCAGGAACCCATCGCCTCACCACCTTACCGGATGTCCCCTGGTAAGAAAGCTCTGCTGGAACAGGAGTTGCAGAAGTTGCTGGATACTGATGTCATAGAAGAATGCGAGTCCCCTTGGGCCGCCAACGTGGTCCTCGTGACGAAGAAAGATGGAGGGGTTCGGCTTTGTGTAGATTACAGAAAGCTGAATGCTGTAACTGAGCCTGATCGCTACCCACTTCCGCGCATCGAAGACGTTCTCCACGCAGCTAAGAACACCAGTTTTATGACAACCTGCGACCTGCGATCAGGTTACTTTCAAATCGCTGTGGAACCGGACGACCGCGATAAGACTGCATTCGTAAGCCCGCTCGGTTGTTTTAGGTTCAAAAGGATGCCAATGGGTTTGAGGAATTCAGGAGCGACTTTCCAGCGGCTTATGGACCGATTTAGATCTGGCAAGGAATTGGCCGATGTTTGCATGCTGACGTATCTAGATGACGTCATCGTCCTTTCCGAGTCGTTTCCCAAGCACCTGGAAGACCTGAATGCTATCTTCAACCGGCTAGAGATGTACAACCTACGAGTGAACCGCGAAAAAAGTTGCTTTGCTCGCGAATCTGTTAAGTTTTTGGGCCACGTTATCGTGCCAGGCGGGGTGGAGGCAGACCCTGATAAGACAGCAGCTATCGCTAACATGTCCCCTCCTGAGAACGCGAAACACGTGAAGACATTTTTGCAGACGTCAAGTTGGTTCCGGCGCTTCATTCCCAATTACGCCGATGTTGCTAAACCTCTGACGGATCTCCTCAAAAGGGATAGCAAATGGACCTGGACCTCGAAGCAACAAGATGCCTTCGATTGCATCAAGAGAAAGTTAATCTCCGCTCCAATTCTGCGTCAGGCCGACGAATCGATGCCGTTTTCGTTGAGGACCGACAGCAGCGGATATGGCCTCGGAGCTGTACTGATGCAGGGGGAGGGGCCCGAGGAAAGACCAGTAGAATACGCCAGCCGTTTGTTGAATAGTGCTGAAAAGAACTATAACACAACGGAGAGAGAGGCGCTAGCAGTTGTGTGGGCGGTTACAAAGTTCCGCGCATACATCGAAGGATCAGAGGTTGTGATAAAGAGTGACCACCAACCTTTGCGATGGCTCATGACTGTCAAATCACCAAGTGGTCGTTTGGCAAGGTGGGCCCTTACCCTCCAGGAGTACAACCTCCGTATAGAGTATACACCCGGCAAGTCAAACGTCGTCGCTGATACTCTCTCGCGACCACCTTGTGCTGAGGAAACGGATAGCGATATTCGCTACGCCGAGGTGGATTTCCCATCGAGAAGCCCAAAAGACGTTCGTGAGAATCAGCTAAAGGACCCTGACGTGCGAAAGATCATCGAAGACCTTGAATCAGCCGACGATCCGTTTAGGGGGAGAAGTTGGTCTGACCGCGGCTTTACCATGTCAGACGGTGTTCTATATAGATACGGACCTGACGAATGTGAAGAAGAGACGGGATGTCTTGTTATACCGGAGCACGAACGCGATAAAGTCATGGCAGAATATCACGACGCACCGACGGCTGGACATTGCGGAGTAGAGCGCACACTGGATCGAATGAAGTCGAAGTATTACTGGCCTGGTATGCGGCAATACATCGTTGGATACTTGAAAAAGTGTGTAGACTGTCAGAGATACAAAGCCGATAATAGGAAACCGGCCGGACTACTGCAGACTCCCGCAACTAATCGCCGTTTCGAAGTGATTGCCGTGGACCTTTTCGGTCCGTTACCGGAGACCGCTGATAAGAACAAGTGGATTCTTATCGTAGAAGACACCTGCTCACGATGGGTAGAGCTGTTTGCCCTACAGGATGCTACAAGCTTGAACTGTTCCAAGATCCTGATCTCAGAGGTTTTCCTGAGATATGGTGTACCTAGACGGGTCTTGAGTGACAATGGTGTACAGTTCATAAGCGAGGTAATGCAGCAAGCTTGCCATACGTTTGGCATTACTCAGTCGCTGACACCAGTATACCATCCTCAAGCGAACCCGGTGGAAAGAAAGAACCGCGATCTCAAACCGCAACTTGCTATTCTGGTAGGGAAGGATCACAACACCTGGGACACCCACTTATCCGCGATACGCTTCGCGATGAACTCTGCAGTGACCAGCAGCACTGGATTCTCACCGGCTTACCTGACGTTCGGACGAGAGATGCGTGCACCGGCCGACGTCATCGCTGATATGCGCACCATTGTAGAGAGCGACAACGTCGTGACGAGCCTTACCCCTTACCTTCAGAGGATGTCAACCGTTCTATTTAAAGCTAGAGATGTGCATGAAAAGGTACAAGCGAATCAGAAGCGCTACGCCGACGAGGGGCGTAGCCCTGCGCCTGATTACTCGATCGGTGATCTGGTGCTTTTGAAGACCCAAGGGAGTAACGACACGACACACGGGCAAACGCCAAAGTTCATACCGAGGAGAGATGGCCCATACCGTGTTAAGGAGCCCTTAAGCGCAACTACTTATTTGTTGGAAAGGGTTAGTAGTGGTGAAACGTTAGGAAAGTACCACGTCTCTCAGTTGACCCCATTCGTAGGCGACGTAGCGCCAGTCCCAGTCAACGAAAAGCGCCGGCGCGGTAGACCCAAACGTTATCTTGACTGACTCAGACGCGTGGTCGCATGTCTGGGTCAGAGGGGGAGGATGTAGCACTACCTTTAAATATTTTTTTGTGAAAACGCATCTTAGAACTGGCAACACCGCCCACGACTCCAAGACGCGCCAAGCCAACGGCTAGTGGACTCTAAATCGTGAGTGCCGAAGTCACGCTCGCGAAACGCTCTCAGCTAAAGTTATTATTCTTTCCATTGTTTACCTGTTTGTGCCATACACTGTGTTTTACCGTTTACATTATATACTGTTTACCGTTTAACGTTGTGAACTTTATTGAAAAAGCCCAAATACAACCCCTGAGCAAAACACTTCTTACATAGGTAAATTATACAGCATATATGCCAAAGCTCAACTATAAAATCTAGATTAAAAATCCAAACACGTGTAGATCATATTTTTATGACCCAATATTTAAATACCAGCAATAATCCTTTAACAGAAATCTTTTGATTCAAGCATCATAAATCACAGGATCCATTCCCAAAATATCGTTAATCCGTAAAATAATGACCAATGAACCGTCTTGAATCTCATTCAAATGCCAGGAACCGTGTGCATTAGAATACGTACAAAAATATATCACTAGCGTTTCTCACATAAATTCTATACACTATGCATGGGAATAAGATCGTAGACAAAAGAACAAAAATCTTAATAAATGATTGAACACGTAGGGTCGATTCAACCCTTTAAACGCGACACCTGGTCTCAAAGACCGAAGTCAAAAAATTTCTTTATCGCATTAGCATAATATTTATAATATTCACAATAGGATGCTTTATTCAAAGTAGCTTCGATTTTTAAATATAGGTACGGTAGTTTATTGTTAGAGATAAGGGATGGGACAATGGTGCACTTTGTGGTGGTTTGTAAGACGATGTTGAAAGGGTTACGGTGAGAAGTTAACGAGGTAGTAACAATGCTGTTTCATTCAATAATATTTTATGTTTCTTCGTTTTGTTATTCATATTTTCGGTGATGAATTTTTCAACATGTCTACTAAACATTTTATGTGACAGCTAGTCTTAAGTGTTCTTTGCAATTTTTCTTTCATTTCATATAATACAAATCCACAACCGCATTATTATTAACAAAATAAAAACAACGCAAAGAGAAAATACCTACTAACCCATTTATAGAAACGAATAAAAAAGGCCCAAAAATATCGTTTACAATCATAAAATAAAAACCGAAAGTAATATCCATTCATGCTGAGCAAACTATCAGTTGCATCTTCCGATCCAATTTCGAAGACAGCAAAAAAATCCTTTTAACCCGACAATAGACAGTGGGCTTTTGTCTAGACACCGTCAAATGATACGCATTAGGTTTTTTATGCGTTATGAATACATTTAAAACAGGAAGGATGTGAAAGTCGGGGTATTGAAGACACCGTATGGCATTAAAGGGTTAGGGTGGTTTAGAACGGCTGTGTCGTACAAAGAAATAGGGATAATGGGTGAAACATTGTATTAACGAATGAATTATTACCGGCATTTTGTTGTGGTTTTTTTAATATTTTTAGGGCAATTTAAAATTTCAGTGACAATAATATAAATAAGTTGCGTTAGCGAGCATAAAAGATTCTAGTCCAAATACCTACTGTTATAAAAAAAGAACAAAGAAACGAAAACAACATTATAATCAATTTTACTACAGGCAATTCATCATTGCTAAACCGCTACTGTTTTTTGATACCGTATACAAATGACGGAGCAAAAACAAAAACTCAGTAACAAAAAATACCTAGTTTCAGCTAAAGTCATAACAAAGTAACCTTACAATGTCATAGTCGAACTAAGGTGAAATTCTTCGATACTGTATCTAATCGAATTTGATAAAAGGACCTTGTTTTTACCTTTCGATCAATCAATTTTTTATCAAACTTTCTCCTCGAAGGTTATTTATTGATTATAGATAACACGTGTATAAAGTCGTATAACTTGTGTTGTGAGAACAAGGACGCAACCGACGATTAATGAAAAAGACGTTAAAAGTGAAATCGGAGACAACTTTATTAATAAAAACTTCATAGTCGCTTCGCTTTTTGAAAAAGGTTCGTTTTTTAGGGTTGCCCTATTCATTTTTTGATTTAAATATTTTAAAAATGTAGGCCCCTTCGGTGATACGTTGAAGATATATGTTATCTAAACCGCGACCGTGTCGGGAACATTTTATATTGGCCTTGCTTTGACTATCACATTGTATGGAACAACATGTAGCTTCGATAAGGCCCAAAAACTAGAAGTATTTACTGAGGATCGAACTCGCGACGCGGCGGTTACAAATTATAATGTTGCGTTCGTAACCATTGAGCCACTGCCAACAGTCCGAGAACTGCTGAAAATTGGAAGCATATTGAATGTGTCAAGATTACTCAAGATTCATTTTCGCCTTTTACTTCGGATATTGTTTGTTTTCTAACGGATGGATGTTAAGGTCAAAAGTAATTCTGAATACTTTATGTACTAAATATAAGAATTTTAAATAAAGTTGAAATTACCTCTTTCGAGTTTCCTTCAGCTTGATAAAATATCCGTAACACATCTGAAACAAAACGAAAAATACATTAGTATTATTGACAAATGCTGCCAAGTTATTTATGGCTAAAATAATCCAAGTGCCACTTGACTTAACCTCAAGAAAAATAAACATCGACTTAAAAGGCTTTATCTAAATCCTATTTTTAAATAAAATAGTAAATGCTAAGCTCAATAAATTATGTTAAGCGATACCGAGTCAGCAATCAACCATTTCAAGTAGCTATTACCTAGATCGCGAAACGTGTCCAATCGTGTGACTATCTGGCTCTAGTATCTACTGGAAAACCTTTTTAAATGGAAAAAAATAAATGCTAAACCATTTTATTTTTCCATTATTCAAAAGAAAGAGATATCGTGACCGGATCACTTTAAAACGACACCTAAACAGTTAGCGCCGCCTGGTTTCACTGCCATTTAATTATTGTCAGCCTCTAGTACGGATAAACCATTCATATTAACGAGATTTAATTTTTATTTGACGTTTTATGTCCACCAGCAATTACTGAACGCATAGAGATTGAATTATTCAACAGCAAATTTATCAGTAGCTGCCTTCGCCACGTGTATATCAACAAGGTCGGAATGACCCATAAAATAGGGCCTGATTATTAAGGGTTATAAAATGTATTGTGATTTCGATGATTTCTCTCGCAGCCATAAACAGACAATAAAGTTGAACGTTCTCGTACGTACTGACGTCCAATTACGGGCGTATAAATATCCGATCGGGACAGATGATTTATTAAAAATGTTATCGCGCGAAGGTGTCAACAAATCTTATTTGACCATCCATCTTTGTCTAACTGGAGTTATCGTTTGCTGATATCTATGTGCGGGGCACATACATTATTTATTTATGCACGAATTTGCATCAGCTTTTCAAGGGTTAACCCGTTGCGATGTTCGCGCGTCGTAATCGCGTTGCATGCGAAAACAGACGTCTGCCTACATTTTATTAGTAGGTAATATATTTTGCATTTTTTTTTGTTCAAATACCAACTTGTCAGTGAATTTAATGTCCGATTGCAAATTGAAACTTAAGCAATATTTATTTATTCAGCTACCGTTCGAGTGAAAAATGTATTTTATCGTGAGAAAATAAAATACATTACATTACTATTGAACACGACATAAATAAAGTGTATTAAAGTTGTTAATTTCTAGAACCTTTATCAAATAAACTTGGAACGATATTTATAAGAAATACCTACTACATATTAAATAAAAACATATTTTATGTTTTCAAATAAACCTGTACCAAGTGGTTTAGTATGAAATGTGATGCCGTTTGCCTTGAACTTACAGGGCAACATTTTATCTCAAAACTTTATAAAATATCAAGTTGCTTAGTTGACTTCGTAGAAAGGCTCACAATATGGCAAAGATAACATTGTTGCTTGTAAATTAATATTCGATCTCAGAAAAACAAAGACGATCAAAATTGCAACAGATTACCTATCAGAATTAAAAAAAAAAACTTGCAAAAACGTCATTCATAATAAAAAATCGATCAACAATTTTATTATAAAAAATGTCTCAATAACATTTAAAAAAAGGAACAATACGAAAGAGTTTACAATAAAACCACCAGATTAAAAAAAAGAACACTCGAAGACGCAACTCGAGTCGGAAATTATTTCACAATAGTTTACAACTTTTGTGTTTGTATTAAAAAGGTACTTAATGTGATTTCATTGTACCCCATTGTGGAGCCGTGGGCTATGGATTTCTTTCGTATTGTGTGCCGAAGACAGTAATGAATTGCTTGTTACTTTATGTCACACTTGTTTTGACAGCCAACATAAGTTTGAATGCTTCTTCGAGTTCGAACAAATATAAGTATTGCGATCACTCCGACTATGAATAAAACATAATTAAGTGCAATTGTCATAATCATAAAGTTTTATTTGATCGTTTATGGCACGTTGCTATTCATTGAAATTCATTTGTATTTTTTTTTTTGTTCATGATTGTTTATTCCAATTAAACTTTTGAGTCAAGCACCTACACATCATTATTGAAATTAATTTACGCTTTAAGAGTAAGTATATTATTTTCAAATCAATTTGATTGTATTAACTAAGTACATAACCCAGTTATTTTGGTGATTACTAGATTGTTTTAAGTACTGCTTGAAGATATTTTTTTAATATTGAATCTGTGAAGAATTACACAATTAGAAATATAAAGCTTTAAAAAGTAATCATAAAACATTGGCGGATGACGTTATTGCATTGCAAAAGGTCAAAAAAACATCAAAATATCATTTGTTAAGTGTCATGCAACGCCCTTGATAGTTTTCAAGGCAATAAATTATTTCGAAAAAAGAATACCATTCCGACAATACACTTGAGATATTTCCCTGTCTGTTTAATTGCCTGTCAGAATCTAACATCTAACCTTTTTCAAGTGGGCGAATGAAAATGGGTATAGACAACAGAAGAGTCTTATGAAGGAGGTCATGTTATTTTTTAATTTTGAACTTTTGATAGAAACTTTTCGTGTTTTTTGCGGTCGTATTCTGTATCTATGGTTTGATCGATTTCTTTCTTTTGCGGTGTCTATTGATTGTGATGTTTTTATAGGGTTTTTAGATTATTTGGAAAGGAAGTGTTATTAATTAATAAGTAACGGTAGTTTCAATTAATAGTACGTCTTACTTTAGGTACTTCGGATATTAATATAAAAATGGAATACTCTTTATTTTATCAGAACAATATCTCAAGCACGTGCTTCGAAAAAATGACGTAACTACGGAGATAAGAATCTTATTAATGTGCCCAATTATTTGGTACAAGTCAGTAATTGTGTTGCCTAAATTGTATAGAAACTAGTAGCTAGGCAAGCCGGCCATACTAACATTGTTCTTGTCAGTCTAATTGCAATTTATTACCAGTTTACGTCAATTACAGAATTTAAAGATCTTTGCTAGGGTTACCAGCTTGTGCCACTGCAATCAAATGTTCCCCTCTTAATTCGAATTATCCCCCTTCGGAATTACATTTTGATTGGGGACAAGGGATTTCGGAACCTTTTTCTCTAAAAAAAAACCTTTTATTAAATTTTTATAGTGAATTAAATATTTCCGTTCGGAATCCTCCGAAGTTAGCACAGCCCTAGTACATTATCTTTACATAGCCTATAAATACTAAGGTTACTTAACACATTATTTTCACATTGTAACCTACATTACCTATTTAGTCCAATTACATTTTTTACCACAACTTAAGCATGCAGATTAAAAATAAAATGGCACCTCTATTAGACCTACATAATTTGTTCTACCTGGAACAAAGACTATCGCGTGAGCCAGCATACATTTTTGTTCATTTATATCAATTTCATTCGTTCCTACAGTCATTCGTTCACTTCGTGTTCATTTTAAATGAATTTTCAAACGTTATTTCCTGTTATTATCAAGGTATTATTACTGACCAGTGTCATACAAATAACCTTATTAGAAGTAGAAATCCGTCTAAATTGACATTAGACTCATCAGCAGAAGCTGTGTAGGTTGAATCATTTTATTCATTAAAAAGTGACGAACTGGTAAGTAAGTATTACTTTATTGGTAGTTAAGAAAGCTCTTTGGTAATGCAAAGAAAACATTGCCTATATACAGTCCTTTTACAGCTCATTTACTGCTAGTTTATTTGTTTTTTAAACTGTCCAATATCATAACGACGTTGTTTTTGGAAAAAAATAATTACTTACTTTACTAAATAAAAATATTCTTTAGTCAGACAGTTCGAAATATACGTAAACCATTTTTGTTGTTGTGTGAGTCCATGTCATTTTATTCTATTCTCGGCTATGACCGCATATGAGTCACTGGCAGCAACATGAGTTTTCATATAATGTTGGGCAAACGTTGGCATATTGGCGAATTAAACAGTGTTGCGATGATTAATGTGTGTTCAAAAATTTGGCAAACATTTTTAACGAAATGTTTGCTTGATACGAATGTGCTTTTGTGAATGTTATTCGGCGTTTAGTTAGGCTAATATTTTTGAGTAGTATTTTTGAGTTGAAAAATAAAATTGATTTTGAAAAATTGCAGAGTAACTGAATATCGCCCTATTTTTCCAGGATTTTGGTTGATAAAACAGTTTTTGAGATTAGAACTTGATTTCATTTTCTTAATGATTATTTCCCTCAAATCCGGTGTTTGTTTCGTTTTATAAGTCTTGAGAAAAAGAAGGAAAATTAAGAACAAACGAAACTAATTTAACGGACGGATACTGAGAAAATGAAAACCCCCAAGACAAAATAATGATTAAAACTAATAGATGATTGCGAGTAGCGGGAATCACGGTAAAAATAATTGTAGGAACTAGAAATCTGTACCCACTTTAATGAGTTTTTAATTTCTTCCGTGATTATTCGTAACGTTGTCAATTATTTATAATTTAATTGATTTCCCGTTAACTCAGCCGAAGTATTAATTAAATTGCAATGGGTTAGCTTAATTATGGGTTCTAAGATTGAAAATAAATTTAATAGAATGAGTGACCAAGGTGTACCTATCCAGTAAGCAATAGTAAATACAATATTAGTAATCGCCAATAAAAAGTCATTACTCCTCTCTTCTTCTATTGTATTTCTATTATTGCAGATTCACGGGACATTCGCAATTCAAATTAGGAATGTAATAAAAAACAATCGAAATTCAAAATAAAAATATAGAATACCGAGCTATAACAAGACAACTAACATATTAGTCACCAACACGACCTTGGCAACGTCACAATGAAATACTCAACAACAAAATACCAAGTGCTTGCCGATCAACAAGAATTACCGTGGACGGTAGCAAGTAACCACCGCCCGCATGCCATAATATCATAGACTAGCCTATTATTACAGCGTTATTGGTCATCAGCATCACAAACCGATATTTTGTGGTCATTTGACGTCGTTGAACGCGATTGCAATATTGTTGTAGATTTATAGCAATTTCGCGATCAAGTACGTTGAATTCGTTCAAGTGGGAAATTCGAATTAAGAATGTTTTGTTCATTGACGAAACTTTTTTTTTAAGTGGCCTGTATGCGATGCGATTGGCTAGTCATTAAGGTGGGCTATTCACAGGTGACTCTTTTAAGTTTTATTTATAACCGTAGTACATAGAGGTAATTTTAATTTCCACAGGTTTTTTTTTATTTTAATAAATGTCTGTCATATTTTTCTGTAAGTGCAATTTTATTAAAGAACGTTCTTTATGTGCTATGTATAATTATTAAGGTATCCTAACGCTAATTAATCTTTGTATAAATTCCTAAGGTGTGGTTTCAATTCACATGCATTAGAACGGGTTTTGCTCAACTCCTAAACGGAATAATCATGACAATCTTAAGTGACTGTGCGTACTACATGCATAAAATAAATTATTTATTTGTTTCCTTATGTTTATTGTAAGGTATCTAACATACTTTCAAGTAAGTACTTACCTTGTCAATTCTTAACAATATTAATATGATAAAATAATTATGGAGTATATTTTTTTATATGAACGAATTTTATTTTTTCTTTCTATGTTGCTGAATTTATTATTTTAAGATGCCTATGTAAATCAATAAAAAAATATTATGATAATTTATAATCATAAAACATATAACATTAATTAATAACTTGAAATATGTTGTAGTAATTTAGTTACATAGTAACATTATGTACCTTTCAAGATTTACGATTTTCTTTTAAAATAAAATCATTCTATATGCTAATGCTATGCCTACGTTTGTATTTTTATGTTCACTGGAGAACTAAAAACCACGGAAAATTAAACTAATAAACTACGGTTTATTTCTAATAAAATTTAATTTGAATCTGGTAAAGTTTTATATTTTTGTGTAATTTATGTTTTTTTGTCCGTTTTACTGGTAAATTTATTCATCCATCTTGGATGAAAGGTTTTATTATACATAAATATAAGGTAAATTTGGTCGCCATTAAGTGGATCTTAAAAAAAAACTGGTTTCATATTTGCCATCATCTCTGAAACATTTTTTTTTTAAGTATTCGTAAGCAATTTTAGAAATACCATATATCTGTTATGGATATACTTAGTACGTACGTAGTTATGTACCTAATGTATACCTGGTTCGTAATGGGAGGTACCTTCTCAAGAAAATGTTTTTTTTTTTTAAATTTCATTTTAATCAAGGTAAAGTTCATACTACACATGTAGCGAGAAAAAAAAAGGAAAAAAAACACATCTTTAACTATTTAAATTAAATCATCAGATGGATGCAAATCTAACTTATTAAAAGAAATGAAAATAAACTTAGTCGTAAGAATTAATTTAGCACTTAATAAATGCAATGTATTTACCGTATTTAGCGTTCGTGCGTCAATCCAATAGATCAGGTATTACACGCAAGGGTTAATGCTGCTAGCCACCTCTCCTTTTATCATTAAAATGATTGTTAATGAGCCATCATTAAGGTAAGTAGCTTGCATTATGATTATTATTGTTTTTAATTGCGTTATTTTACGGGCGATCTCTCATACGCCAGTCAATGTATGATAACAGTTAACTACTTCTTTTTCTGTTTCTTGTGCTTTTTTTGTCACTGTTACTAAGCTTACACTGTCACTTATGGGATTATCAATTATTGAAAGCTCCCGATATTTCGAGCTCAGCACACACAGCACAGCACAGCGCGAATGTAAGTGGCAGTGTAAGTTTCGTTATAAACTGTGAAAGCTTAAAACAGTGACTGTTACTGAGTGTTCACAAAAATGAAAAATTGAAAAAAAAAAAACGATAAAAGATTAACTAAGAGAAGAGAGAAATAGAAATTTCAAGTAAGTAACGCATAGTAAGGTATGTTGTTGCAACAAAAATATCTTAAGGAACTTCTTATATGGCGTTTGAGTATACGGAGGTAAGAGAAATTAGTTTTAGCTGTTGTCTTATTTATGATTGAAGAATTTTGATTGATATTATCTAAGTTATTTGTAATATGATTGATTGTCTTCTTAGACATAATATAACACATCGCATGTTCACGCAGAAATCACCCAGCCAGTTAAATATAATTGGGTTTTTAATACATTTTTTGTCATGCGGTGTTGAAAAAGTGAACGGATATTAGTTGTCTTATATACTATAAAGATTAAATTGATTTAATACAGCTAGCAAACTTTTACTCGAAATATTTATTTTCATAAGTACGCAATTATTATTAAAGTCATAAAAGAGTCAAAATATTGAAGCCTGTAACAATACATTTTTTTATTAGAATGACGTGGGTGTTCTAAACAATATTTATAAAAATAATATGAAAATATATAATCAACAATATAAGTTTACATCGTTTAAAAATATAAATCGATTATACTGATCGTTATGACAAGCTATATTTAATACGGCATGTCTATGAATGGCTGATTTTATTACTTTTATTTCAGTAATCCTTAGATTTATGTCTAAAATCGACCATCTTTTTACTAAACGCTACATAATAAAGAAGATTTATCCCGCCAAAACGTACAACGAAAAAAATGGCTACTATAAAAATCTTGATTGTTTCAAGTTTTTTTTTTCATTTATATCAAGGATTTTGAAATGGTAAAAAAAATAAGAATATAAATAATACGGAACATGGTGAACATTACTTGGAGGCGAAGTAATGCAACTCGTAAAAAAACATATTGAGAGCACATGAAATCGAGCCGTCATTTTTGACCGTTGTAAGTATTTTGTATGTGGGCGAAAACAATGTTGTAACTGTACATAGTTTTTTTTTTAAGTTGTACAATACAATACAATACTATCAAAATACTGCTGTTATGACAACTCCAAAACTCCATTCGCTTTTCGTCCGTAAGTTTGGTCAATTCCCAAATCATTGGACAACGGACAGTTAGTAAAGTAGACTGATATAAGTATTTTGATTGCGTGCTGAATAAATGTAAATAATTCGTTTTAGCCAATTCGTTACAGTTGAAAAGATGATCGTCATACCAATCAAATATTCAGGTTTTAGCCATATATTTTTTACAAATAATGATAACAATTTTCTGCAATTTATTTTATGTATTTTTGAGTCACCGCAAAGTAAATTACAACAAAAGTAAAAATTCGTAAAATTGCATCGAACGTTTTTTACAAGAGTACTTTTGAATGTCAAAGTTTTTGTTGTTTTCAATACAAAATTGGTGTGTGGTTGTAGGTGTGTGAACTTGGTTCATAATAAAAACCGGATTTCAAATTAAGGTCTTATAAAATGACTTACTTATTACTTCTTTATCCTTAGCCTTTTCCTGCCTTGGGTTGGACTGAAATTCAATCTTTTGCATATAAATATTTTGTACGATTTTATTTCTATAATTTAAAATTAAAATTAAGGGTGAAGTTTACGATTTTATAAATACGTTTACTTTACAAGTTCACTGAATGTATAAGTACAGAATATACACGTCTAGAATACCATAAAAGAACTGCTATGTCATGGTTCAAAACGAAAGATCAAATCATTCTTGGACGAAACCTAGAACGAGACAAATTAATGTCATGTACACGACTAAGTACGAAAGTAATTGCGACGAAAACAATTATAAATAAACACACAAACATACAAACTAATGGACAAAATGAAGTGAATTACAATTAATTTCAAAGAAAATGGCTGCCCGCCAAACTATTTACACCGAATAAAGTTGTTGGTAAGTGAAATTGATGAGCACAGTTGATAATTTATTTAATTTACGAAGCGACAGAGGAAATGCGTTATTCAGCCAACGAGGTGTGCTCGCAATGAGGGATTAAAGATAATTATGGTGTTACACTAAATTTTTTTTTTTTTTATCTTTCCTTTTTTCGTTTAATGAGTTCTGTGTAATTAAATGTGATTTTAAACTTTGTGGTACGGGTCAGGAATAATTAAGCTATTTGCCAAGGTTATGCTGTTGAGTGCACCATTTTTAGTATTCTACGTTTTGAACAGTAACAAGGGGTGAATGACCGTGTGTCATGGACAATACACACCAAGTTAAAATAAAGTTGAACTCCTTTTCATGTTACTGACGAATGTTGTTGCTTGAAAAATTCACCCGCTTCGCATAGATGAATTTTTCAAGCAACAGATTTCTACACCATGCTTTTTGTTTAAATCTTGTACACTAGGACACTTGTTAAACTGGGCACATGTTTATTTAAATTTCGAACATCTGTTAGTTTTTTTCATTGGTGCCATTTATTGCTTCAAACTGCCAAAACATTATGTAGAAAAGCCATAAGATTTCACATTAGTAATAAATATTATAGAAGGCACTAAAATTATGTTAACATTATCGCTTATAGAACGTACCTATTTACCGGAAGAAATTTTTAGGACCTAATGTGTTTTTTTTTTTGTTTAATGGGATTAAGTTGAATGGAAACAAAATTTTGAAAAACCATGTACGTTGGACATTCTTTCTCTTTTAAATCAACGCCTGCATCAATTAATCGTGTGCAAGTCGAAGGAACTTCAACATTCCGCAACACTTCCTAGCGGCCGTTGGCTAAAGATAAGAGTTGCTCATAAATAATAATTAGCAGCCAGGAATCGAACCTGGGCCGCACTTTGTGACTAACGATCCTGCTTGTCGCCTGAGGCGTACAGATATTAATAACAAGCAACAACCATCTGATTTATATCTTCATACGAACGACTGTACTTGGTAATCATTTAAACTCGATTCGATTTAACGTAAGTACACCAATTACAACGTCCGACTTAAGATAAATTGTCTAATTAACGATTGTAAAAGTGAGCAAAAAGTACGCGTTTCGGCTGTGTTCAACACAACGTTTCATAAGTCGTTATATTTACGAGTGCGTTACCGTATCGCAAGTCTACGCATTAGCGTGCCAACATCAATCATTTACCGTTCTTAATTCAAAATAAAAACTAAAATCGATTGTCTTTTAAAAACGCCTCGAGATAAGGACCAAGACGAAGTCACGATAAGCCTTAAGGCCGAATTTGTGAACAAAAAAGGTTGCCCACGGCCAAACTAAATTAATAATTCCGTGTTTATAACCGCTATTTTTCGTGCAACACACCCAAATTATTTTGAGATAAAAACATATTCATGTGGGCGTACGATTGCATATCTTCAAGCAGCACTGGCGACCACGAATTTGTAAAAAAAAAAACGAATATTACGTTCGAAATTCTTACTGGAACAAAGATGTTTATTCTTTGTTCCATTTATGGTTGGTGAAAGTGTTGAAGTCTATTAAGTTTATAAATTGGTAAAGAAAAATATTTTTAGAGCGCACTTGTCATGTTATTTTGAACTATTGAAATAACTGTTACTTTTAACCATTCTTTTAGTACATATTATAAATACTAGGTATTTATTGGAGTATTTTTTGAAGTAACATTAACAATAATATTTTTAGAACCACCTTATTCAACTTGACAGTTCTTTAAAAACTATTCCTTTTCACTTCCATTTTGTTACAAATAATAAGTACTTAGTAATTATTTATCAACGCAACTCCGTTGTTGATGACCGTTAATTATAGGTTGAAACAAAAAAATACCGAGTAGTTGTCAGCACAATTTACTGATGAGTATTTTCCACTACCTCGGGAAAATCACATTTCCATGTATTTTAATGGAAAATATAATCATCAGTTAAAATATACGTGTGCGTGCATTATCAAGTTAATAATGTGCATCACAACGGGTTAAAATTTATTAAACTAATTAAAGTATTAGCTGTTTACACCAATATGCCATAGCAACACAGATAAGGTCCGACAATATATTGTAACAACTAACAAAACACAATACGTCTGTATCTGACGTATGCTCGTTTAAAATTAGCATTTATATCATGTAGCTCTATGTATATAACTTATGTACAAGAACAAAAATCACCTTTTGCCAAAAACATGTTGATAAGTTGAAAGGTGAACGAGATAATAAAGGGGCAGTAGATTACGTAAAACCTCGTGATAATTTGATAAAATAAAAAATGTTTTCGTTTTTTGTTATGTAAGATAACGTCGTAAATACCTACATTTTTGCAGCTTAGTAACAGAGCAGGAAAATGTTTTTATTTTTCACTATGTTGTAGTAAATGTAGCCTATTTTTAAGTTAGGCATCTAGCAGTGAAGCGGTGAAAACTGCGTCCAAATCGATGCAGTAGTTTTTGCGTGATGCGCGCACAAACATACAGACAGAAAGTCAGACGGACAAAAATTCTAAAGACTGTTGTTTTGGCTTCTGTTGCTCTCATAAAGACACCCCATATTTTTTTTTCAATATCTTCAATTTAAAGACATTGGCCTGTTACAATTTTTTTTATTATAATAATAGATTAATAAAATTTATGAAAAAATATTTCCTTTAAAAAAAAGAGAAGATACTGCATTTAAAAATATATAGGACTTATTTATTTTGTTTAGTAATGTTATTTTGTCCTTTATTTGTACTCGATAAGGGACCGGTAGGTATGTTTAAATCGTCGTTGTGTGATAAAAACACGTGACTGTTTTTATCACGAACATTGACGGTTGCTAAGCGGATTGATAAGTGCCAACTGTTTTTTTTTTTGCTAACCTATTTGAATAAAACCAGTACCTAAGTGTAACATAATATAAGAAGGTGGTAATATCTTCAGGGTTTTTATTCGATCGTTTAGAAATAAAAATGAAAACAAATAAAATAGAGAAAACGCAAAAACATTTCTTTTTACTAACCTGTTGATAAAAATGTTGCCGCGTTAACAATTTAACTATTCGATAACTATTTTTTACGGTCGATGTAATTCATTTACAAAAACATCGGCCCATTTTTTGTTAGTTAAACTTTGGCCAGCAAAAAGTTAACACAAAAAAGGCCGCGTGCGGTGACGATTTATGTGAACGTCTTTTTATTGTCACTTTTTTACCGTAACTTTTGACTTTTAATGAAAGTTGTAAATTAAAGATACCTAAACTATTTGTTAACTTGTGAATAGATATTAAAATAGTTTGTGAAAAAATGCACTTTTCCGTCGGGAACACGAAAAAATCGATAAATGAAAATTAACACGCCTAAAATAACTACGAAATGAAGAAGAAAAAAAAACTCACCAATAGTGTTGCCGTTGAAAAAGTCTATTTTTTTTGTTTGTCGATGGCACTACTTTTTCCGCCTGATGTTCCATTGACACTGTACCACTAATCGTCACTTCGTAAAATTTTACTATCACAACATTTACAGTTCTTTATTATCCTACTGAATTTTCAAATTTTCCAGAAAAAAGAAAACTCCATAATTATTTTAAATTCCATTTAAAAATGAAAATGTTGCCTTCTTTCTTCAATATTCCAATCACTATGGCAGCCGCACTAAAATATTTGAAGCCCAAAATAATTAATTGTTGTTAGCTTTTTACGATAATATTGGAACTTGAATTCTTATAAGAAGTTCCAAAACCGCTTAGGGAGCGCTGAACTCGTATGAGTTTCAAGATGTTATAAAAAAACAATTGACGATACGTGTTCGCGCGTCGATCGTCGTCACAAGAAGAAGCAACGCATCCGACGCGAGTGTCGCCCGCGCTCCGAACCAACGGATTGTGTAAACGCGCGCCACTCGCTCGGCTGGCGTCGCGAGCGGGGGCGGAGGCGCGGGGGAGGGTCGCTGGCTCTCTCGCACGCACACATCCACCCCACTGTACACCACTCCATTACTAACGTTCCTATTTTGAATACGCGACGCGCCAATCTAGCTCCTATGCGATAGCTATAGGAGCCGAGGGATGTGATGACCGAACCGCGACGTGCGACCGACATCAGATCGTGCGTGTAGACAGAGAGCGCGCTACGGTTACCACGCGACTGATAGAGACGGAAGATCATCGGTAGTTGAGCCGCGTAACGCATGTGTGTCTTTAAACGCGGGGCGATGCAATAGTGGCATTGAGAGTGGCATAAGTGGCATAGTGTCAGACTTTGTAAGAACACGTAGCTAAGAAGAGCAGTGAGCAGGCAATTTAATAAAGAAGGCTCTGTTTCATTCGCCTTAATTTCAACTAAATGGGATCTGCCACGCCATGTGGCATTCAAACGCCCCAACTCTTCTGACATTGAAAATTATTAATTGACGCGTATTCACGGATCAGTGAATATTGCTCGGTTTAATTTACTCGACATCGAAGCTCACATTTGTACCTGAGATATTAATAAGGATTGCTTTATTGTCAGTGCTTAATTAAAATCTATCATTTAATTTTCAGTCGAGTTATAAAATTGTGTATAAAGCAGGATTGGTACAGATAAGTGAACATAGGGAATGTTTATGACGAAGTCTACGACTCTACGCCAAGTGGTTTTATATCGGTATTTATGGGAGTAATAATGAGAAAGGTATAAAGTTCTGGCGACACGTTCTCCCTATAAAATTTCCCAAGCATATTTTTGTAAATCAAGATCAAAGCCTCCTAAAGAAGTCTCGAGTTTAAAGACCTTATTCGTGTTACCTCCTCGGTGCTGTTATGAAGAATAAAATTTGATTATCGAATCGCGAGAGAAAATCGTTTACACAGTTGGTATAGGAGTACGAACACCCACACGCGAGCCCACGTTCGCAATTCAAAATTCAAATTTACGAATTTCTATTGGTTAGAGGGCATTCGACGTGTAGTTGCGTCCAACCAGCCAGCTTTATCATTTATATGTTTATTCGACTGGTTTTATCTTGGTGATTTAAAAACCAGATTTTTGGGTTTTAGAAAATTTAGAATGATTTAATGCATTGCGTTGTGTGGACACAGGTGTTAATGCAAATTTATTATAGAAGTTTTGTGGTCTCTGGCCAGGTCGAGTCCCTTACGGTTTCTATGTAATAAACTTAATTAGAACTATTAAATATTATTTATGTTGGTGAGAATCTTTTGAACGTTGTCCATACAGGCACATTCAGCCATCTAAAGCCAAACATGTGCTACGATGGTCTGGTTAGCGTACTTGAAGTTTGTTCCCTATAGCCAGGAAATATATTTCATATTCAAACAAAGATTGCAAGATTAATATTACTGTCGTTCAAACATTTAATACTATCATATTCCCATAAACTGCATTTGTATAAATTGCCACGCTATTAATAAAAACAGGTCAGAATACGGAAATAAGTGAGCTAGAGAGAAAGAACTAGTCGATATTCTTTTTTTTTTACATGTAGGTATTTTGCTCTTATGTTCATCGTTATACTGCATAATTCCTTTAAATGCCATAACATATAAAATGAAATGATAAAATTCATTAACTCATCTATTTTGTATGCACATAATCTGATACGCTTTGCTGGCAATAACAGGAAAATGGTGCTCCAATCTTGTGTCACGTTTTAATTGATTTTGAATACATTAAACTAACGGAAACATTCGATATCTTGAGAAAAAAACATTAGTTTCCTACAGTAAAAATCTTTTGGCGAACTTATCTTTAAACATGGTGTAAAGCTATGGACGTTAAAGTAGTGGTGTGGCCGTGTGGCCAAGACGTTCTTAGATCCATAAAATAATTAATTTTCAATCGTTGTCAATATTTTCCTCGTTGCAGAATAAACAGTAAGGAAAGCATCACTGGAGATAAACAAATTAGTTTTTTTTTGGCCACATGCTATTCTAGATTAGATTAAATAAAAAAAGATTAAGTTAGGTTTTACTCTGATGCAGTTCTGGAAACGACATCAGAGACTTAACTCTGAAAAGTTGGGACACTGAGACTTATGCATTTTATTGTACCATAAAAGACCTAATAAAGTCGTTTAAAGTGTACACAATGTCATCAAACTTTTTATTACGAAGCAAGTATGAGGAAACCATTTTGGAAATTAACATTACTAGGTACTTACCCGGGTAGGTATTAAAAATGTTGTGTTTTGTGCATCGTAGTTTTTACAAAGATCACAATGTGTTATTAAACTTATTACATTGGTAGTATTATACAGTTTATGCCTACACAAGAGGTTTTTAATAATACATGATTTTATCACTTCTCACCTGATACCATATTTATCAGTAAGATATGCTACGACACTCGAATTCTTGATAAACATTATTTTTTCTCTCTTACCTACAAGCCTTCAATGTCACACACTGGTCATAAAAATTAACTTTCCATTCTATCACTTAAATAACACCTGACATTTTAACAATGCACTAAAATAACAGGTATTTTTAACAGTTATTTTTATGATCTTGACAAAATTACGGTGAATTTTTGTAGTAAATTTTACAGTAGTTTTTTTTTTTTGAAAATAATATTAATTTCATCATTGCTATTGCCATGCTATTTTGTTATGACGATACCTACCTTGTTTCAATTTTATTAAGTGCTTTGCTTCGAAAATTTCTTACGTTACGCAACTACGTAAACACTAGTAGGTAATGTTATTTATTTTAGCTTCGCTAGAAGAAAATAACACCAAGAGATAACGTTTTTCGCTATCAAAGTGGTATTTACTAGCAATTTCTAATTTAGGTGCGTGTAAATAAAGTGTCGGTGTACTGAAGTAAAGTGTCTAGTTTATCTAGACGACAGCCCGATGTTTGCTTGCATTAATTTTGGCGTTTAGCACATTACGTTATTATGTAGAGTTGACAAATATTCTAGCTATGTGATCATTGTAAATTACTGATAGAAACTGTAGCTCGTCCTGCTGTTTCATTTGGTAAGTTTATCTGTAGGCATATTTTTCGTTTATGAGCGTAAATTTTCCTTTTAATTTCACCATTAGTAAATTTCCCTTTACAATTTTCGTACAAACAGTTCTCACAGTAAGTCGAACAACCAATTTTCACTGTTCAACAACAACGGGCACACAAAAAGAAAGCGCGGTCTTGAATTCGATTCATTACCAGTTTTAGCGGGAAAACGGCACAGTCATGGAACTGCAGTCGGTATCGAACAAACAACACGACACATCGCCCTCACTCGATATTCGAGGTTATTTTCGTAAGTGTCAGTTCGAATATTTACCTTTTATAAACTTAGAAACTTAGAACGAACACAGCACACGTTTGGGAACCGATACGTTTCGCCTGGCCATCACTAGTGTGGCCGGTGCACTCGAACCGTACTCGCTCGTTAATCGCAATAATTAGCGGTTTTTGTTTTTGTTGGCCCGCGCCGGTGGCGACCGCTCGCGGCGCGCTTCACCACTGCAACTCGTCACATAATGCCCACTAACAACGTCTCTTTCCCCCTTTACTTCCGCACCGGCTTTTTACCGAGGGCGCAGGCGCCCCTGACATTTTTTAAACCGCGCCCATGTTTCTGTAATTCCTATCGCGGCGCGCACCTTTATTGAAAACAGCTTTTTTCGGACATTTTTTTCGCGACGTCTCTGTCTAACGGGCACGTTCGCTAACTAGCCATCCCCCTCCTTCTAACGGTCGTCGGTAAGCACTGCTCCGATGCGACGCTAGCTACGATAATATCCTCTCTTTCTAGTGACGCCGCGACGCCGGTGACGCCAATTATTTTGCCACATTCTAGAATCTAAACGCAATTTCAAAAAAGCTCATATTTGATTTTCGACCTTATGTACCATTCATAAAGTTCAAGCTCTAGCGCGTCTAATGCAGTTGCGACTTTATGCTCTAACGCGAAAAGTGTAAAGTTCCGGCCATTTTTGCGATAAAAAAAATGCTTGCATGCACGTAACCACGCCTTTGTATACACACATATTGCTGTCTATTTTACTCCTTTTTTATTTTTCACTCGCGGTCTCGCTCTGTCACGCACACATGCTTACATCGCGATGCGAATGCTTCGGGACGCGCCATGTAGCTGCCACCTAGCGGGCGATAGCGGAACTTTTACGGCGGAAAAGCGTTCGTAAACTTTCACCTAAGGGGTGGCAGCACTGAGTGAAAGGGGTTGCTATCCCAGTTTAGTTCGTCTACTCACCGCAGTGTCGCGCTGTGCGTCGTTTATAATACGACATGGGGTTTTCCATTTCATTAAACGGGTTGCGTGCTGTTTTGCTAATTAAATCGTTTATTAATGCGACCAAGAATCAATTATAGAACCGGCCCTAAGCCGTTAAGGAAAAAATCTGTCTTGTCTACTTTAAATTTAATCAAAACAGATTTTACTGGGCGAATTAGCATTTTATTTGCGCGTGTAATCGTAGTTCCCGGCAGGGGGCACTGGGATCCGGTACAACAACTGGATTAACTAGAACCTTAGAAAGAAAAATTGCCTCTGAGTTTGTTTAATGATTCAAGTCAATAATGTCATTTTGTTCGCGGACAAGCTTGTTAATTTTTCGTGTTCCATAGTCGTTATGTTGGTGTCCATTATCTTTCTATTGGATTCAGTAGGCAGTAAAATTAGGAACAATTTATGATTTTTTTAATAGTCTTTCGTTAAACAGTTCAATTTGAAATGTCGTTTAAATCATGATCAAGGCGATTAGGTTCCGCGCCCTTCATGTAAATGGACTCAGCGTGGTATCATGTTTCTTACTAACTTTTTCCCCCGTTTTTGTTTGTCACTCTTAAGATTCGTACTCACGTAGGAATCTCTAGGCTTATTTCCCTCTGTATACATTTTTTTAGATGAATCGGACAAGTTAATGATTGCACAATATAGAGAAAACGGCCAAATTTGAACTCAGTTCTTGAAAAAATGTCATCATTCCAACATGAATAAATTTAGAAGAAAGTTTTTCCATACAAAGATTCTCAACACCAACAAGTCATAGCAAAACAATCTCTACAACAAGAGACTGCACCAAACCATTAAAATATTCATAGCAACGAAATCAAACTGTTAATTGTACAAGGAATAATAGGATAGTGATTAACGTGAACCAGTACAGGCGCCAGATGCTGATAAATATTGAAAGGTATGTACTGTTAGATAAAATGAACAAATTGTTACACAAATTGTAGCTACGGAACCCACACGGGCTGCACGACCTATCAAGGATAATGATTCTGAAGTAGCTGACGAAAATGGAGTTGAGTTTGGTAAGGAATTTCAAGCATTCGGCAATAGATAAAATAACTAACTAACCAAGGCGGGAACTAAACAACAAAAAGCAAATGTAATAGGTAAGTACCTACATTAACTTGGCTAAAGGCTCGTGTTAAAAAACGTTGTGTAAAAGAAAAACAAACAAAAGGATGCCATAAAAGAAAAGAAGCCAATACTCAGCAATGATTGGAACAAGACTTTAGTTAATATTATGAAAAGAATCGAAGCAGTCCAAAAGAAAGATGAGTAGACTGAGTAGAGGATGAAATAACTAAGAAGGAAATGAACTCTGTATAGAGAGTAAGCAAGAATAAAAAAATAGCAGCGCAAACTCCAATTAATTTAAGGTAGAGGATGATGATTTGTATGTAATGAAACAATAATGAAAAATCGTGCTGCAAGGAGTTCGCCATGTTGTCCAAATGCTTATAGGTGAGAAAAATAATCAATTTTTAAGTCGCAGAAAACGCTGGAAAACGCTTTCAAACGATGTCCTTCATAAAGGTCAGATGTATAATATCTGTCACCAGCGGCACGTGTATGACTCAAGCTAAATGTTAGAACGTGGACAAAGTAAAATTAATGTGGGGAAGCATCGCGTGTAGGTATTTTTTATCCTTATTTAGGATAAAAGCAAGAGAATGATCATTTACCAACAGTTATCATGGATTATTTAAAGTCAAAACTTGGTGATGGTTTGAAAGAATTTGACAGACTACTAAGAGGAAGGTAAGAACAAAGAATGATGTACATAGAACGATGAATGGACAAATGATAAATGATGTTTATTTTGCAAATAGGTTTTTACAAACACTTTTACGTCTTCTTTTTTAAAACTAGATGAGGCCGGTGTTTCGTATCTGACTACTCTGAGAAGAAACAGCCGAAACAAACTCAGAGGTCATAGTCTTTTTTAAGGTCCAGACATAATCATGATAAACTCACATGAGGACTATGCAGATGAGTGTCTGAGATGGTATTTTGAAGAAAGAACCACACAGATTTGAGTGGACCTGTCCAGTCAGACTATATGAAATGTGATAAAGTTAAAAAGCAGGTGACTACGACTAGACGACTTCTGATAGAAAAGTATGGAAGAACAAATGCTACGCCGACCCCAATTAAATTGAGATAAGGGCCAGAGAATGATTATGACATGGAATAACTGCAACATTACCTCCATAAACCTTACCTACAGAACCCAAGGCTTCACATAATGGTCCTGATTATGATGCAGCTAATAATATAAACCGTCAGTCATCCTTTTATGACGCCCACGACGTCTGTACAAGTTGGAACATAGGTACTGCATAAAGCATACCTTTTGATTATTACACGGCAATCTGTGTGAGTCAGAATTAATTACCTATACCATACAGTCATCATGTATCTAGATGTGAGTCTTTGTACCTAGATGTAGATACAAAGGGTATAGAGGGCGTCTCTGTGTGTGAGACTGGATAATAGAGCACTCCATTTACTAAAAGTTGAGGAGGAAGAATTTCGCGGCCTACCCTGGCGCTTTTAACCTAAAAGTTTAGTTAAAGTTACAAGACGTTAAAGAAGAAAAATTAAGGATAAGCAAAAAAAGAGAAGTTTCTTTAGAAATAAAAGGTAATTTAGCAAAATTTCCTATTGAGATTTCTCCAAAATAAAAATCTTAAATCCATTCATTAAAAAACAATGCCTAAACCGCTGGATCCAGAAGCTTAAAAGTTTATACTAGAGTCCCTTTAATAACAAAATGAGCACTATGCAAGGATTTTTTTGAATTTAAAAATAAATGGTTTGAAATGAAAATTTGAAATTCCACTGAGCACAAGGCTTGTTTAAGCTATAGAAGTTCTAAGTTCTAACTCTAAACGAACACAATATTGAGATTAGGACCATGCTCAATTTAAATACAACAAATCGGGTTGTTACAATACCGACTAGCGACTTATAGGAACCCAACATTAGTTATACAATAACATTGGCAACAGACCGCCTTGATGCCGTTAACTTCGCAAGGTTGAACGAAAGTCAACTCAAATAGTTTGACTAAATCACTCGTAACTAGGTATGCAATACTTGCATTAGTATCGATACATTGGATCAATTTTGATAGGAACTAAGCGATACGATTGTAGGATCGTATCGAATTATCTTCTGGGATGCACTGAAGTATTGTGCCGTACTTATTAATACTTATAAGAATCAAGAAATTCTTAGTACTCTTTGTGTGTCTTTATTTTGTAATCTTTTAAATTGATTGATCATGCTTTTTATGACTATTTGTACGCTAAGATCCTTTCATACGGGTACTTTTGTTTCGACCAAAGCATTGCATCCTATTTGTTTGTCATCATCTTCTTACCCTTGTTCCATTCTACTTGGGGTTGGCGCAACACGTTTTCTTCTTCCATTCTCCCCTGTCAGACGTCATCGTATTTGTTTGTATGGATAAAAAATATCGGAGTATCGCATCATGTTGTATCGATACCGTAAAGCATGGGATTGGATCGCGCATCACTACGAGCAACTTTATGTACTTAATTACGTTTTGTTAAAGCTTAGACTTGAGTAATTAATTCTCTTAATTGATTGGCATACCGATGTAATATAAATGTTGTTTCGATAATTCGGCTATCGTAATTGTTATAAATGAATTTTAATTAAGGGTTTTACACGTATTTATCTTTGGTTTAGTTTAGTTATCAGGGCTCAAGTATATTTTGAAACAGTCCATAAATAAACCCGTAGGTCAAGCTAAGAATTTAACTGATTTTTCTAGTGGTTGCAAGCGGTACTGTTGAGCATGAGGTTCTGAGTTCAATTCCTAGGTCAAGCAAGGTATCTGTCCTTGTTTTTTATTCATAAGGTAGATGTTTCATAGTTGACATTGTCTAGTAGACGAAATTTTCAAACAGAAAGCAATGAATTAGGAATAATATAATGATTTAGAGTCTTCAAAATCCTCCAGGTTGTGAGAAAAAGTCGTTTACACAACAGGGGATTCTGGACAAATTTACAGGCATTACCCACAGTAAGTCCTAGATACACTATAGAAGATCTAGCCAAGATCTAGCCTACCCAACTCCCAAAGGACCAAACAACATACGAACAAACTTAAAGCTTGAACAACGGCTTATCGTTAGCGCAACCTAGCCCCAATCAGGTAAGTATCGACAATCCATGATTGGTACCGATATGATCGTAATTCGTAAGGGTAAAACCAGATTGGCACAATAAGCTATAGCGTAGAGATACCGGTAAAGGAAATTTAAGGATATAACAATGTAGGAATGTTTGAAACCAGCTTGCCTGAGACATATTTCTCGACGGCATGTTAAGCCAAGTCAGAGGCACATGGGCGGCATTAACACTCTGACACCAGGTTAGGCACTAACCACACGATGATAATGTTGGTTAAGTTATGATGGTTTTTTTTTTTTTTTTTTTACGTTATTCAAGAGGTACAACAAACAGTTACAATATAAATATAGGAACAAGAAATACACAAAACTTATAGATAATATTGCAGCCCACAACGCTGTACACAGATTAACTAATGATAAAATATAGTGAGAATAATCGCTAGGGTTACAATACATAAATAAACATTATAGTAAGAAAAAGTGGAAGAACATGAAAGATCACCGCAAGATTACTGGTCAGATTTTCCACCACCATGATATGTCGAATATTATATACTGGTACACGATGGAAAAAGAAAAAACTTTTACCAATAAAATTATCCCTTCTAACTGGTAGAAGTCAAAATCGGTCACAAGTGGCCAAGAAAAAAGATACTGCTAACCAGGGTTCCTATTCAAAAGAGGGAAACAACATATAACATAACATCACGCTTGTAATCCCAGTTCGGAATCTAGTCAGGCAGAGGTGTACCTAATAGTACACCCACATTTCGCCAGTTATGTTTAAGTCCCATGTAACAAGGGGCGAGCCTCAATCGGCTCACCCATGAGACGTGAGGATTGTGCCGTTGATAGCAATCCATCAACCGGGCACAAATCCTGACTCCGTAGCTGGTGAGAAATTCCTGATGGATGAACCCAATGACATTTTGCCGGATGGGAATCGAAGCCAGGACTTGATGTTCAGCAGTCGCGCTTGACTAGACCAACGATTCAGTCGAGGGAAATAACATTTGAATGTATTTAGTGCTAGCTTTGATTGATATCTACTTTTGTGTTGTCAGTTTCATGTAATTCTCGTTTTGTTTCCAACAGCTAGTTGTTCTTAGCTTGTTCCAATCGAAGCAAGGTGTCCACAATCAACTATTGTTAGTCAATACTATCGTTACGACACTATCAGACGTACGTTCAATGATAACGTTGATCGTTGATAGTGACAAGTTTACTTTGACACAACTTTTAGTTAAGAAACGAGTTACCAATATAATTAATTTATTTAACTTCAAAAACGTTTATCGTGTACGTTACCTACAAACTACAAATAGAACTAAAATAATAATAAAAAGCGTCGTGGCTGTTTTAAAAACGAACACTACGCGTTCTGGCAATGAGGAAATACCAGAACGCGATCTGAGCCTTTTTCAAACAGCCACAACCCGATGTAATACTAATTAGTAAGGAACTGGCCTATGATGATTTATAAGGTAATGCCTAAATGAAAATGGCTGCGAAAATGTTCAAATTATCAACATATGGGACTCGTTTTCATAGTTTTCGCGGGCGCTGATGCCGATAGTGATGTCGAAATGAAAATCCAAGACGTTGGTCAATCCAACTGTGGTGAGTCCCACACTTTACTTGCAGATACACGGTCTCCACTCCAGGACACGTTAGCTTTATCGACCATGCAAGCTAGTGTCTCTGAGTGTCGAGTTTGGCTTGTGAATATTTTTGTGGTACTGCATACTGCTTCCAAGCTCAATAGTAAAACTACTTATTAGCTCTGTATCATATACACAAGTCGCTTCTCTATGACAACACGAATAATTTGAAAGAAATTTTTAATTCATTGCATTAAAACTACCACGTGGCAGGCCCCGAAGGAGATGGCGGGATCAGCTGGACTAATTCTTAAAAGATTGACGAAAAATCGCACTAGCACGCGTAAAGTGGAAAGGGGGAAGCTTTTGCCATTTCTTCTTCTTCAAAAAAAAAAATTCTAATGTTGTTGTTTCTTCAAATGTTTTTTTCCGTACTCCGTCATCCGTGTAAGTAATTTAAAATTTTCATTATGATGAAAATTGTTAAATTATCAACACGGATAGCGCTGATATCGTGAGTGTGCTACACAATTACCCCGCAGAATTAACGCTAAGTACATTTTCTAATTACAATCTAAGAAGCTATCATCTAACAGAACCTCCACCTAATCAAGCGGCAAAGCAGCCACAATCTATTATTGTGGCCGCAGATAAAATCGTAAGGGTAGCGTCTGACAGCCGCGGTTACATTCCGTCGACGTTCGCGAGTCATCATAACTCAATCGAACAGGGATCTTGATTGCGCTGCCGGCTGTGGAGGCGGTACGGTTAACAGAAGTGGAGATTTTGCTTATGACAAGACATGGTGCTAAACGACCGAAATGAATGTTAGGAAATAAGTTGATTTTGATGTTATTTGTGGTATCGAAGCCCAGAAAACTCTTCAACTCTCTGAAAAAAGAGATACGCAGAGTAAGTAAACGTTTCGCAATTTTAACACGCTTTTATTGGCTTCAACTGTAACTAACTAACTAGGTATGTAAAGAAGTTAAATTTGACCCACTTCTCAGTTTCCGATTGAGCAGAAACTTTGAATGCATGTTTAGTTTGAATGACTGTCCATGGTTAGCTGAGTGACGTTATTCTAAATTCAATATGGCGGACTCCTAAAGATGGCGGACTAGTTATTTTGTATTCATTACCATGATATGGGTATCAAATGAAAGGGTTTGCTGAGAAAAATACGAGAAAGCGTGTTTTTTTAGTTCTTTTTTAATTAACTGTAATTTTTATTATTATAAAGTTTTACCTATATCTACGCTATGAGATATGAGCCAATCGTACAGCCCGTAACCGGACACTATTTTAACTTCGGGTTGCTACTGAAATATTATAGATGAAAAACCCAATAACAAATCGACTTAGGTATTGAAATCAGGATAGGACGTTAAGTAATTTCACTTGTCGCAAACACAAGTCCGCTAGAAAATTTAGGAAGTAGGGATTTTTGTTACGTTTGAATCAATAAAATACTTTCCCTCTTCGTTGACCTCAAAAAGACCATTGTTAATCGTAGAATAACTTTTATAACCTTTTCTGCCGACCGTACACAGTAAACTAAACGAGTCGCATGCCTTTCCGGATTCTATCTGTGAGGCTGTGAGCGCAAATCTCGGAAACTGAGTTAGCTAGAACAAATTTCAATGCTACTTAGTAATTGTCGCCGGTCCTGTATTCGTTGACTAGTCATGTGTCGTGGGTTTGTTCGAGTCTTGCCACCTACTATTTATCAAGTCAATTAAGTAGTGCTGACACATTTATGTGGGAAATCAAAACACTCTAAATAAAATAACTTCAACTATTTTATTTCAATTTAATATCTTGTCTTACGTCTCTACGTCAAATCATATACTCCGCCATATACTAATTCCACTTTCTCTCTCACAAATTCTCCATCTCCCATACTCAATACCTGTCATTCCCACATTTATTTATTCAAAAGGAAGTTTTGAATTACAATAATGTTACACATAATATGTATGTCTTTTTTTAATAATACCACAATTTCATGAATATTTTATTTATTACGAACTTTGGGAATTTCTTCTAGTTTTTTCATTATCATTAGCAAATTCTTCAATATCACTTAATTTTGATAGATTTTGTTTTCTGTAAAAAATTTGTTTGCGACAGGCTGACACACGGTATTTTATCGAGGCTTAATTAAATAACGAGAAACCTTAATCTCACTTTGTTTTAAACCTTATTGTTTACGGCAGAGAGTGGTCTAAATTATGCACTGGGTAAGAACATCTTAAAAAACTTTTAACGATGGGTTCACTACAATACATAATTGTAGTTCCAGTCGTTGAAATAACTGCACAGTAAAATTATTAATTTCTATCATGCTTTTATTAGATTCACCTGTGTAACCTATGTTTAAAAGTTAAATTTGACCCACCTCCTGGTTTTCGATTGAGCTGAAATTTTGCATACATGTTTAGTTTGGATGACAATGCATGGTTAGCTAAGTAACGTCATTCTGAATCCAATATGGCAGACTCCCAAAGATGGCGGACTAGTTATTTGGCAATGGTAAATGGTAGGGTTCGCTGAGAAGATTACGAGAAAACGTGTTTTTAGTTTTATTTTTAAACTATAATATATATTAATAATGCCGTCAAACACACAAACTGACACCAAACCGAACATGAAAGTGTGACATTATGCCTCTTAATGTCCATGTTTGGCACATCCGCGATGCACACGCTAATGTAAATGATTTCTCGGACAAGACATGGACTGACTTGTAGTCATGGCTTGTCCCGTGTCCATTAATAGAGATCGAGGGATTAGGTATTAATATTGATGGAATTAAGTCATGCAAGCCTAATGTTGATTGAAAACATTGAATAAAATTAATTGGTTAATGTCCGCTGACAAAAAAAAGATTTTATAACTTGATATATTGCTAATCAATAGTGTATGCATTTTAGCACATAATTCGCTTCTTTTCTCACTCAGAGTTACTTAAAGTGACTATCAAAATTATGTTTAAGGAGACGTGTCCTCATCTACACTAATACTTATCTATGTTTAATTCATTCAGGTACCACTGACACGCATAGGCTAAACCTCTGGGCAACGCCTCCTAAAACTTAGGTGAGACCTAAAAACGGATTATAGAACATTTATCTCTTAAAAGGTTAAATAATATAATAGATCAAACTTTAAATGGACGATCGTTCTCGTTTTTACCGGTGGGAAATCCAGTTTAGTTAATACTTACTCCCATCGTAAGTAAATCGGTCATTTAAGCAAAAGAACGTCTGCAAGTATGTCACAAAGAACGAAATGAAATCAAGTTCCCACAAACTATCTATATTAAGCAATTATACAATTTAAAAATTGCTGTCAACTGGTAATGCTGAGCTTATATCACAAGAAATGATAATCGTAAAAATTCTCATCATCAAGAAAACCCTGTCAATAGCCACTAATAACACTAATTAAAGTTAATAAAGCAGCCCGTTTATGTACTAACTAATTAATCCAGAATTAACAATAGACCGTTAGCGAATCTTCACGTATACATAAGTAGTATAATTAAGGTAAAATACCGAATAATTGATCAGAGACTTTTTTTTTACTTTAAATTCCTTTTTTAGATTAGTTTTATGATATTTAAACATATTAACATTTTTTTTTATTTGCTTTCTTTATTTTACTGCCATTGCCGATTCAATGTTGGGTTTCTGAGCTTCGTTTTATCCCTAAGTGATTTAAACGATTGTGATCAGGTAGAATGTGTCCTTTGCAGTTTTTTTTAATCTCGATTCATCTTCCAAACTCAAATAACAACAACACAACACAACAACAACAACTAGGAAACACAACAACAACAAACAAAACAACAACAACAATTAGGAAATAAAGTACGAGTGTGTGTTCTCTTCAGTCCCCAAGTATCCTTACCTCATCTGCGGATTCTGGCATTAAGTTACAAGATGCAGTATTACCTGAAAGAAGAAAAACATAGAGATTAATATTAAGAAGTATAGACCCGTCATTTTATTTATCGTAAAGGTACCCATTTTTACTGTGTCATGTGTCTATTCATCAATTACTTCATGACTGTAGTGTTTTGGCAGAATGTCCACTGATGTCCCAAGTGCATTATTCGTATTACAGTATCGGTTATAAGTTATAAAACGATTTTTATTTTAGATCATCTTTATAAACATCAACATCATTTACATCATCATCATTATCTGTGTATCTGTGTGTCTGTCTGTGTTGTGTTTGTGTCTGTCTGTGTTGTGTGTGCGTCTGTCTGTGTTTCAGTGGTAATGAAACATTAAAATGAACCATTTTTCAAAGATTTGTATACTCATACAGCTGATAAAAAAACTAATCATTATCTACTTATCTAGGTATCTGATAGTGTACAAAAGGCTTTATTTTCCATGTACTAACTTAATTACTAATCAATATTAGGTATAGCCAGCTGATAAACATTAATCAAGTGTACTTATTTATGTTACAACAATATTAGAATGAAACACGACACTGATCATGTCGGGTAAATTAAATTGTTCTTTTATGAGGATATTTTATTTTAACAAGAACACATTTACGATTGATAATAAATAAAGCAAGCAATTAAAATGGACTTGTAGTAAATCTGAGATTTTTTATTGAATTTGATTTGAGTGCAAGGGCTGATTCCATCATGGCCGTTATTGGTGGTTTAGCAGCACAATGATGAAAATGTCGTGAAAGTTTTTAGTATGATTGTGGATGGCTATAAGAGTATAGGGAACTGAGATGAGAATTAATAGAGAAGTATGGAAGAAGACGACGAGATCCAGACTGATGGAAAAACCCAACAAAACTTTTGCCCGACCCGGGAATAGAACCCAGGACCTCTTACTCAGCAGTTGCACTTGCGACCACTAGATCAACTAATAATAATATTGCTAATCAAATTTTTTTCTTTTTATATTTTTCAATGTTTTATTTTTATTTTATACAGAATTTTTTTATAAAGGTAATCAGTAAGTTACAAAAATAAATAAAGGAAATAATGCTAATATATTTGTGGAAATATACTTCTTTCAGCTTACTCAGTAATCACTGTTATACACAAAATCCCGGTTATTCATTTACTAGTTCACATAAAATTACGATGGTAACAATATACAAAGTCATCACAATTAATATCATGTAATTGGAGTAAAAACAATTGATGTCAGATCACATTTGTTCCAACTAGATGAAGGAATGTTCTTGCACGAATTGTCTCACTGTTGTCGCTGTTGCTACTAGCGTCATACAATGTATTTAACAGGTTGTATGTAGACCTGTAAGATACTTTAAAGGCTACTGGTTGCAAGATTTACTATCCTCGCCAGTTCTGTTGCCAATATTCATGGGTCTTCGCAGAATCTCACTCAGAGTTGGCAGAAAAATGGGCTGGTTGTTGGAAACCGATATACAAATCAAATAAGAAGCCAACTTCACCTTTCTAGTACGATTTAAACTCATACTCCCACATCTAGATTGAATTTTTCTTAGCATCAAACATGAACAAATACCTGAGAAAAGTTCGTTTGGCCATCAAAGTTACTGTGAATTGTAAAATATGTAAAAAAGACAGGCAATTTCCAAAAAAAAAAACAAGAGAAAGAAAGAAAACTATGTTTATTTGGCACATGCCACAAGTGCACACAACAAAAACTAAAACCTAAAAACTTTATTTTAACAGCAAAAAAAAAAGGGTAATATTGTGTTTCACGGCTGCACCAAATAGGCTAGTTCAGTACAATTTGACGACCGACGCTGATTTTCAACTACCTACTGCTGATTTTCAATTACCTGAAAGAAGACGACATTTTGAATTTCGTGAGCCACGCTTACGGGTTTCTGTTACCTGGGTAATTGTTCCCTACTAAAACTCGACATAGTTATTATGCTCGTCTAGTGGCAACCACTGATCTTTAAATATATCTTATCTGTAGATAATGCAGTAGACTGCAACATAACTCCTTAATTTTTATTTTTAGCTATTATTTTAACTACAACATTTATATCTTATGTTATATATGTTGTAGTTTTTTATTATCCTTTAATAAATAAAATAAAACAGCATGTCAACCGCCAACTACTGGACGGCGGATTATATATAACATACACGATAATTTCGTAATGAATTCTAACAATTAGTCAGCACGAACTGCATTTGATCGCGATGACCCGAATGCTTAATAAACTGTTTATTTTAAGTCCCTGGCTCAATGGATGTGACCTCAATTAACGCTTCGTGCAGTAATTATGACGATATGTTAGCTTCTGGCGAGTGTTACTGTGTTATAATTATTAGTAGCACGAGTTTTTTTTTTATGACTGAAGGTATGGGCATTTCCTCATCTGCCTAGCCTTTTCCCAACTATTTTGGGGCGGCTTCGGCTTCCAGTGTAACCGGATGCAGCTGAATACCAATATTTTACATGGCGCGACTGCCTATCTGACCTCCACAACCCAGTTAGTACTGGGTAATACGATACCCCTTTGTAAGACTGGTTGTCAGACTTTTGGGTCACTGACTACCTGTAACGACTGTTAAAGATCTACAATTGACAGCCGGGACCAACGGCTTAACGTGCTTTCCGAGGCACGGAGAAAATTCGGTATGTATGGGTGGTCACCCATCCACGAAGCAACCCAGGCAAACGTGGCTTAACCTGACGATCGACCCGAGCGGCTGCTATTATTTAGTCATGAGCTGAAAAAGTATGGGCATTTGATTTGTACGAATGAAGAAAAAGTCATGAGAACAGTTTTGATGATGAATTTGGAGGGGTATAACAGTAGAGGAAGACCAAAGAAACGATGGATGGACTTTGTGAAGGATAATATAATATGGCAAAAAAGTGTCTGATGAGATGACAAGTAATAGAGAAGGAGTATATGGAAGAAGCCGACCACAAATTAATTGGGATTAGGGCAGCAGAATGAAGATGGCTGAAAATACTCTGCTTATTGACCAAGCAGTGTTTTTAACTGTCGTGCTTACTACCTGTGCTCGTTAACTTGAGCATAACCAGCGTATACTATTATATTTCTGTGTGAGCTTCCTCGCCTGTTGATGTTTTTGTTGGCTCTAGGTCATGTCGGTTTCCTCATAAAAAAATTTGTTTAGAGCTCCTCAGCTGGACTTGGCTTTATTCTACGTTTCGTTCACATCATCAGGTAAAGAGTTTTACACCGAGCCATAAAATTTATAGCAGCAGTAATTTAGTTAGTGAAAAATGCATCATCTAGTCAGTCAGATTTACTTTAACATTTAGCAATGATACTCATTGGTATTATCTAATTTGCTGTTAGAATCCTCACCTAGCAAGACTTTTTCGGTGATTGTTAGACTATTATATATTCTTTGGATTAGACACAACACTCTTATTTGATTCCCAAATTAGATTCAAACCGTGTTCCATTAACTAACGTATCGCCCTTACATTCTATTTCAAGAACATTTGAAACCACTTCAGTACAAAGAGCTCTTTCAGCATTGCTTGTATTAAACGCTAAGCCCAGTTCAAGTTTCGTTTATTTTAGCTCTGATAGGGCTGGTTCTATTTTGATATATTTGGATACATTTCGGTTAACTTTATTAGCAGTTAACTTCGAATTATTTCCCAATGAATGAACAATGCTATTGTATTGTTTATTGCCAAGAATGCATGTGGCACAGTGCATCTGTAGGCACAGTGCAGTATCTACAGATATAACTATATATAAAAAAGCGATCTGTAAAGATGATACCCAAACAAAGTTTAGGTATTTAGTTAGTTGTCACGCCTGATGGCGTTTTAACTTTTGGTAACGTTTCGTTGGTTAGTGGAAACGGGCATTACTCTTATAAGAGCCACTAAGATACTTATCATTTTCCTGCCCTTGTCCCATGTCACTTGGGGTCGGGCAACACGTTTTTTTCATCCATTCTCCACCGTCAACCGTCACGCTATCATTTACTAGAACCACGAAGATACTAAGTATGTCATTGATTGGTTTTTTGCAGGAGATCATTAATTTTTTTGGTTTGATTGTGTCATAAAACAAAGATTCAGACAGCCCTAAATAAATTCCAAAAGTACTTCTCATTAAAATCTAATAACTACGGACAGTAACGTCTTTAAACAAAGTGAAATATCTGCAGGGAACGAAGTTGCAATGAATGCAAATGGACGGCTGATGAAAATTGTACTACATTCACAATTACATTGCTCTTAATTACAATTTACCAGTACCAGTTCTTAGAAGTTACGTGTGGTCTTAGACCATCTCATCATTTGTCATGACTGAGCGACCAGTTTCTATTGGCCCGTGGCGAAATCAGGAACTAAGTTGTCTGGTACTGAACTTGGATACATTTTCTATGGCATTCGAAACCAGCGTCGCCTTTATATGTCAATGTATCCTGGTCGTCCTTTTAAGGATTATTTAAGGATGATGACTTGCTTAATATCATAATAGGTGATACTCATGATGGTATGAACTTATTGTGTTAGACTTGTAATTAAAATAGAATCGTGTCACTGTCTTGGGAAACTACATAAAGAGCCAGATTTATGATTCGATATAAAAGTCAATAATAATAAATAGATCTATCGTCATCAATGGCTGGACAGGTCCACTCAAATCTTTGTGGTTCTTTCTTCGAAAGACCATCTCAGACACTCATCTACATAGTCCTCATGTGAGTTGACCAAGATTATGTCTGGAGATTAAAAGAGACTATGACCTCTGAGTTTGTTTCGGCTGTTTCTTCTTGGAGTATTCTGGTACAAAACACCGGCCTCATCTAGTTTTAAAAAAGAAGACTTGTCAAAGTGTTTGGAAAATCCTATTCGTAAAATAAACATCATATAACATTGCAATGGCTGGGAGACAATAAAAGCCAAACTTGCCATAACTTGAAATTCAGGCCCGAGCGTTCACACGTACATAGTTACCTGGCGAGCTGAACCATTGAAGTTTAAAAAACAATCTATACAAATGATAAAATTCAAGTGTCTGTTCGTAATTTTAAAATAACAGCCTTTTACTAATTATTGTATATGTAAGTATTTACGGTACTTACGACAAAAATGTTTTTTTAATTTTTGCCTGTCTGTTTGTCCAAGTCACGGTCATATTCTTTGCGTGACAATCTGATTAATTCTGATCACACCTGTTAAGCCAGTATGTTGCAATAATATAAGAAGTTGGGATGTCTTATTAAATCTCAAAATACTGAGAAACTAAGAAGACACCAGTCTTAAATTCTCCGAAAACGACTAATTAATGCCTTTCAGATAAAACGAACCCTCCTTTGTTGAGTCGGTAAAGAGTGCAGTGAATCATGAACGTGCTGTCAAGTTTAACCGGAAAATGACTCAGTACGCATGGTAGTAAGTCAGGTATTCCTTTGTCATGAGTTAGGAGTAATAAATACTATTGTCTTTTACAAACTATCCATAGAGCAAACTTAGGCTTGACTCATAATGACACAAAACCGGCTGTTCTGAAGGGTTAGGCAGCAGTCCTTATAGTATGCACGTATTGCGTTAGTTGTGCATACAAATTCCATATAATAGGGTGAAAGCACCGAAAACACACACAGGAGAAATTCCTAGAGCGGAGCGACGTATAAAAAAAAAGCATAACCCATAATGTTTCTTTCGGCTCTTATCGGGGGTACTTGACTTAAGCTACTGGAGCCAATTGGAAGAGCCCTATGTCCACCAGAAGACTGTGCATGGACACATCCTTTTTCCAAAACCACAAGTCAAACTGTGATCAGTCTGCCAATGAAAGAGATTTTCATAATTGCATAGTGTTATGATGTCGAGTAAAAGAAAGATTCCTTTTTACATGTGAGTGCAGAAAATGCTGAAGAAGGGACCACTCATCTCTTGGGATCGAATTGTATTTTGCTTTTACACTTTAATTAACTTCAACAAAGTAGACCGAGACGTAACGCACCGGATCAACTCAGGATGGATGGAGGAAGACCAAGGAAACGATGGATGGATTGTGTGAGGAATGATATGAGGAAAAGGAGTAAATGATAGCGTGATGGTTGACAGAGGAGAATGGAAGAAAAAAAATATGTTGCGCCGACCCCACGTAAAATGAGACAAGGACAGGAACATGATGAAGATGATGATATATTTTTGTTTTGTATGGTCATGTTTTCTTGCTTCTTTTTCGCCCCAAAACACGCGATTTCCTCTACACTCCGACTATTCACTACAGAACGCGAGTTTAAAACCGTCCACCGCTCAGCTGCAAACGCATTCATTGCACGACAATGTAATACCCTGATCACGACGACTGATTTGCACTATTATAACATTAACCCATAAATCTTTCCATTACAAAACCTAAAACCATTAAAATTTGAACCCTAACACCATAAACTTAAGGTGGATGCAGTTGTAGATGAAGTGGTGGATACTATTATGACATTACCACCTTAAACGTCTATTCGAGAACCAAGAACCACTAGATTTTAAACACTATCACCTTCAACTTAAAGTAGGTGTGGTTGTAAATGAGGTGGTAAAATAAAGGTTGTTCCACAGTATTACGGCTGACATTAATGACATTCCTGCGTTGAGGACTCCCTCACTTTTGAAGGTTATAGAATATGCCACGAGTATACTTAGCTTTTAATTGAATAGGTTAAGCTAGAAAGAGGTTGTTACCGTGGTTAAAGAAAAAAATTATGTTTTCAACACGAACTTTATAAGCATACCTCATGTCACGAGGAAAAGTGCCGGAAGGAACAGCATGAGTAGGCTGACAAGATGGACTGATAATATGGTCATGGTTGTGGGTATACTCTGGAAGTCTTCTTCTTAGCGTGCCGATGGCTATTCAAATTGAGTCAGCCCAAAATTTGGAGACGACTTTGGCACTTTCAGTAGCGTCCATCAGCTCCTATGATGTGCAAACAACAGGACAGGCAGGACACGATAGCAAGTCTCCCATCGTTTGTGGGGCAACACCACATATACCTACTCAGGAAGTGGAACGCACAGAGACGGTTGATACGATATGATCATGTAGAAACAGTAGTCAACAAGGCGTTCAAAGCCTTGGGCTTCACTATTAGAGCTTATTCTAGCTTTCGTTCCCTAGAACCATTAAAAGTTCTTTACTGTACTCTAGTGCGTAGCCACCTTGAGTACGTTTCTCAAGTATGGAACCCTCAATATGAGATCTACAAATCTCGTATTGAGTCTGTTCAAAGAAAATGTTTGCGGTACTTAAACTTCAAGGCTAGGCAATTATCAGTCGACTATGAACACTGTCATAAGCGATATCATTTCTTACCGTTGGAAGTAAGACGTAATATCAGTGATATCTGTTTTTTAGTGAACATCGCAAACGGCTCCGTCGAGGGTCCCGAACTACTCATCAAATACTATATGGTATGCTTCTTCGCACTAATCTAAGCAACCTAATCTAACAGCCACTAAGTACTTCATACATGTACCATTCACAGGCGCAGCGTCTTCTGCATACATAGTGTCCTTCAATAGTTTACCATCACACCTGGAAATCGATTTATTTTGACCCAGCGCACATGAAATTAGAAAGATTTTAAACAAGGAGTATTTTGGTGTCAACCATAAATAGCTTTTAATTCCGATCTTGATATTGCACGACTTTACATACCTTATAATAATATTATCTCGTCATACTTAGATGTTTACATTGTAATCTGTTTACTTAGTCAAATCGCTGTAACTGGTCAACGCAAATAACGCGTAACTGAGTAGATAAACAAGGTGGCGCCGGCAATACGACAATAAATGAAAACACTGGTCATACTAGTTCATAGGAATATTATTAAACTGTCAAAGAAATCCTTAAATCGATTTTTTTTTTTCAAACAAACAAAATAGTATAAAACTGTAAAAAAAAATAGAACACCATTTATAATAAAAATTCACATCTAAACTTGAGGAACGAATTTGCCAAAGGTTTTTGAAGTAGCAAGCTGGCAACATGTGTTTAGTGTTTAAACCGATCTGAGGGTCGTTAACCTGTCGGTGCTAGCCTAAATAATCTAAATCATGTAGCAAATGCTGAAAATGAAAAATAATGTCCTGTAATTAAACTACTGGATACATTCCATTGATTTTTGTATGCGGACTGAGAACGTCATGAGGTATACGCAGACCAGTTTAATTTATTGTCGTATTATCGGCGCCAGCCTGTAGGTATATACATACATGTGGAAGCTTGTAATTAGCAAATGTCTTACGCATGATCTTCAAGATTGATAATAGTCTGTAAGCTTTCTTTAAAATTATATAAAGAACATAACCGTTTGCAGATAAATAGCCAGATTGGTGACTGACATTCAGAAGATAGCAGGTAAGATCTGGGGGAGACTCGCACCCAGGAAGACCAACAAGTGGGAGGCTTTTGTCAGCAGTGGCTGGAACAGGGCTACTAATAATAACGAGGATGATGAATTGATGACAATGGCACGTTAAGTTAGTGTGCAAGTCAGGTTGATCAGATCATCGTCAAGCCACGAACTTCTCCCGGTATTGAACCTTAAACGCCACGTTCAAAACCTTCAGTTCTACCCACCAAACCGTACCTATTTCCCTAACAACATCACTGCAATTTTATTTTACAACATTATAAGACAAAAACCAGTTACTCTAGCGTTTCCTTCAAGGGTAAAACATAATTAAAATCAGCCCACATCGTCGGTGCGTTTGAGCTAAGAGACCAATCTGTTTACTGATTAGCTATGGTTATAAGACCTAAGCATCCGTACCACTGCCAGCGATTCGCGAGAAGCGAGTAGAGATGGGAACCAAAAAATGTAGTATATAATAATTTATTTTAATTCCACAAATAGATCCGGGTTTGTAATTTTTTTACATTTTTTTTAATAAATATAATATATAAAATAGATAAATTATATATAATCTTAATTTTTTTATTAAGTTTATGGATTCATGATGCAGCAACGATATACGGCAATTACAATTACACATGCAACCGAACCTTTACCAACACATATTTCGCCCCTTTACAAAAATAAAAAAAATACAAAATAGTTTTTTCACAATTAACATAGTCATTACATTAAAACATGTTTGGAACCTCCTTTTAGGCAAAACAGTGCCTGTATTAAGAGACTCCGCACTTCCATAACATTACCGTAAACTTATGTATACAAACTGTGAGTTACAAAAAAAATAGTGTACTGTGACATTTGGAGTACACTTATTATTACACCTCTACGGAGCATACTCGTCTAAATCAAGCAATAGATCTACTTTTTGTGAAAATATACCATCACGCCTGTAATTCCTGAAGGGATTGGCAGAGGTGTACCTAATAGTACACCCACATTTCGCCAGTTATGTTTAAGTCCCATGTAATAGGGGGCGAGCCTACTGATATCAACCGGACACAAATTCACACTTTTTGTGATACTAAATCATACATATTTGGCATCTTTTAATGTCATGATGAATTTCAAAGTAACGCCTGATTCCATAACTTAACCAAAGGAGTTCAGACAAAATTCACAATGGCGGCACGCGGCGGTGTGAACAATCAGTGATCAACTATTAATTTATACATAAATTTAGTTCTTCTAAATCATCAAAGAATATTATGTAATAGCACTGGTACAGTATCTGAATTGTGGAAGTCAGATAGGCTGTCGCTCCATGTTAAGTACTCGTATTCAGCTGCATCCAGTTAGATTGGAAGCCGACGCAACATAGTTGATGATGATTACCTACCTCTTCTACTGACACAGGGCCTTTAATAAATAGTACCTACTTTTTTAGAGCGACCAAAATTAAATAGTCGACACACAACCGCTTTCTCGTCAGCAGCGACAGATACCTAACCACGTACATAGGTATTGTAGGTAGTTAGATATCTACTTAGGGTTCTGTCAAGGTCCTAAGTGATTTACGCTTGACTGACGGTTTTTGTGTGGGTTTACTTGCGTGATTATGATTCATATTGTGAAGTGTCTGTCATATTATTGTAATTCTTACTAGATTGTTCTTTTACCAGTGGAAGACTCGACTCCAACTAGGTTCTTGTAAGAGCCATCATCTGCAAGCCTCTTTTTCTTTGTCTGTTACTTACTTACTGACAAAGAAATATAACCAAAAGTGTGATAGCTATTCAACACCTACCTAGCGTTTCCCCAACTATGTTGGGGTCTCCTTCCAGTCTACCGAGGTACTTTACATGGAAGTACTGTTTGACCACAACAACCCTGGGTATCACTATACCCCTTGGCAAGACTGGATGTGTCAGATATTGAGAATGAGTACCTATAGCGACAGTCAAAGATCTACAAATGGATGCACGGGGGGTTATGGATCTCAACTATCTACGAGACTTTGCCAAGCGTTACTTAATCCGGAGAACTTGAATGTCTCATAGCTTCTATTTTACTATTAAAATCAACTATCTGTGAGCATAGTGCTTGCAACAGCGCCGAACGTAGTTAACATAGTAAATATCCCGTTTTCAGTGTACATTATAGTAAAATCAACAAGCTTACAAAATAACTAAAAATCTTGACATATTAACCTACAGAACCATCACGTGTAATATAATATATATCATTATTACACCACGCTCTATATAATCGGCGATCATAAAGCTCGGAACACACGATAACATCTAAAACACATCCCGCTAAATGAGTTCGTGTGTACAATCTTTAGCCCTTATAAGATTTTTTCCATGTTATTCTTGTTCTTGTCAATGGAATGTCGTGACTCTGCGAAGGGTCTGTTTGAAGCCGAATGTTTTTGTCTTGTGTAATGTATTTTTAAGCAATTTTTTGTAGTTTTTTTTAGGCTTAGGTTAAGTCAAATATTCACTACGAAACAGCGTAAACGATGTTGATGGCGTCATCATTCTCATGCCCTTATTCCCATTTATTTTGACTCTGGGTAGCACATCTTTTTCCATACTTCGTTACTACACATCATCTCATCAGGCATCTCCCATCTTATCCAACTCCCATCTTGCTATATCATCCTTCCACATTCATACTCAATACCTTACCTCAAGACATGTTCATCTATATCACATACCCATACCATCATCTGCCTAGCCTTTTCCCAACTATGTTGGGGTCGGCTTCCAGTCTCACCGGATGCAGCTGAATACCAGTATTTTACATGGAGCGACTGCCTATCTGACCTCCACAAGCCAGTTAGTACTGGGTGATACGATACCCCTTGGTAAGACTGGTGGCCACTGACAACCTGTAACGACTGTCAAATATCTACAAATAACAGCCGGGATCAACGGCTTAACGTGCTTTCTGAGACACGGAGGAAACTCAGTATCTAATGGATGGTCACCCATCCACGGACGAACCCAGGCAAGCGCGGCTTAACCTGACGATCGACCCGAGCGTCTGTTATTATTTAGCTACGAGATCCTCACATGCCCATACCACGGCAACCTATTACCACATAACTTTTCAGTCACCTTCCTCTTAAGTACTCATTTTTTATTATATCCATTCGCGTAACACCACAGACAGCAACGTCTATTCATTGTTTAATCTATTTAGGTCTCAAAGCTTAAATGTGGTAAACCGTTGAAATTCGATGTAGAAACGACTGAAACACTTTGACAGCGATTGTCAATGTACTCAAATCAAATCAAAATATTTTATTTCACATAGGCCATCATGGGCACTTTTAAAACTTCGAGAAAAGGTGCACGGTTCGGGTTGGTCGTTTCCTATGGAGAAGCACCGGCAAGAAACTCCATGGTTACTCTTTTAAAATCATTTGGTTTTACAATATTTTTATGTAACAGAATTAGTACTTCAGTATGGGAGTACTGTCTTAGCACTCTGGAAACCCCATCTTCATTTAGTACACTTCACGTCTCTCCACGGCTCTCCACTCTTCATTACATGGTAAGTAGTGAATTTCCCTATGTAGTCAAGTCCCAAGAAATCCTCTTAATTCTAGTTATCTCCTGGCTTCTTAGGCAGGGTTAGAGGAACTAATTAGTCGCATTATCATTAGCAAATGCAACACGATTAAAGCTGAAGGGACTAGTTAAGAGAGGTTTTTACCCATGGTGACCACAATAATAACATATTTAGCAATGGACTACTGCTTTGTTTGGGTTTTTTCCGTAGTTGTGTTCTGGTTTGAAGGTGATACTTGAGTTTTTCTGTGCCGATCCAATGCATTTTTGTCTTCATAATTGTCTACCACCCCAGATGCAGAATATCTTACATAAACGTACCTAATCTGTAGGGTAGGTCGTACTTTTTTTTTAATTCTTTACGTAAATTGAAAACTGGATTCCAATTATTGAAAAAAACTATTTCTCTTAGTTACAAAGTCAATCGAGCCATCAAATGTCTCATTTATTAATAAATTAAAATATCGTTCCTGTTAGGTTCTATGAAAGCAATGAGTACACACTATTATTTTGCTTTGGTAGACTTAACTTACTGTTAGCTAGTCTTGCTTTCTAACTCATCATCAGACTAACTTTTCCGTAACGTTTTTTCCAACTACGTCGGGTCGGCTTCCAGGCTAACTAGATGAAGCTGAGTACCAGTATTTTACAAGGAGCGATAGTTTATCTGATCTCCACAGCTCATGATATCCCAGACTTACTCTCTCATCTATTTTGCCAACGAAAGTAAACTCAATACTCAATCAAGCACCAGAAACTCACTCCTTCCATGCATCTGATTCATACAAAGTGCATTACTGCCTATATCTATGCAAACGGTCGCATGCGGAACCCTGAGCAACAAATATGCACAGTGCTACCTGGTAACAGGGCCACAGCGCATACTAAATGGTCCTTATAAGGTACCGGTGCGTTTCCATTAGTTCAGAGTATGATATTCAAGTTTTAATTCATGGTAGAGTGAGTAAATAGAGCTGGTTCTAATTGGACTCACATTATCGGGGTATGAAGTGACCATTATGATTGATATTTTTTTTAAATGGGACAAGCCCGCGGCTTTATTCCCAAACCACTGCACCTCCTGAAAGTCAGAATCAACAGAGGCGACCGCCAGAAAAGCGCCGAGACAGTGAAGCTCGACGAAGTCCCAGAGAAACAATTTAAGTGTCTTAGAACCCGCAACAAAATTAATCAGAAAAGAATAGCGGAGGAGTAGGAAAAGCATAATTTCCACTTCAATAATAAATAATAGATAAGATCAGATAGAGTACAGTGGAAAGATATGGGGAGGCCTTTGCCCAGGATGGATGGCATCATGATGTCAGCATGTATGGCAGCACTGCTAGGCAGAGGTGCCCGCCCAACTGAGGACATCCATGGATAATAAATAAAAACTGTTTTCTAAAAAAATAACCGACTTCCAAAAAAAACACAAAAAAAATTAAAATAACTTTACTTTCGGAAGTCGGTGACTATTGTTTGTTTCATTGACTTTTTTGCCACGGACTACCGAAAGTAAAGTTATTTTTTTTGTGTTTTTTTTTGGAAGTCGGTTATTTTTTTGCAAAAAAGTTTATTTTACTCTTTTTTTAGTTATCGTATCACACACAAAGCCTTGTCAACTATCAATTTCGCAATTTCTGTTACTGAGATAACATTTAACATTTCTTTTACTTTGATAACAAACTACAAAACCGATTTTGATAAAATTTCTATGGGACCAATGGGGAAGTATATCCTTTTAGACAAAAGAAGAATTTTTCAAATCGGTTCATAAATGACGAAGATATGAGGTAACAAACAAAAAAAAAAATACAACCGAATTGAGAACCTTGTTTTGAAGTCGTTTAAAAAGTCAAACACTAAAGAGATCCATGTTGATCCAGTTATGAACCATGATCAATTGTTTATTATTTAGCAGCCATTTGTGTCTCCCTGCAGGGCAAAGGCCTCCCTCCCCTTCTACCACTTGTCACTATCTACAGCTGTTATTGGTCAATCTTTGAGAAAAGAGTCGAGTCCGTCCCGCCATCTCCTTGATGATAAAAAAAAACCCTTAATAATTTCGATCCCTAAACTACAATTAGACGTATCGATAGCAGGTGGAGTAGAGCCTTAACAGTCGGATTGCCGAGAGATGGTAGAAGCATTGGCAGACAGATCAAAACGCAGATGGACGGACGAGACATGCAGTTGATCGCGGTGAAAACGTGGATGAGACGGTCGCAGACCTTCAAACAGTTGGTGGAACAAGGCTGCGAATGATGAAGACGAATAATATCACACCTAGACAATCTGGACTGCTACTAATTATAATGTAAATAGATAAACTCAACAATACTTGGTACAATTCGGGTATCGAACCCACCACACGTATTTGGATCACGCATTATGTTGATTATTTTGCCACGAGCAACTTACAATAAAATCACGATTAATTTATAACCCGTAAAACAATGCGCACTCCACCTTCTCGTATCGAACGCATTAAGGTTCAAATTCGCACTAACTGTCATGGTGATTGTCATTCCGCGACAGTACTTTTTATACCAGCGATATTTTATTAACTGCCGAGCTTCTATGCTGAATACCTAATGCTTTGTGGCTGGTAACACTGCAAGTGTTGCCAGTTGGACCAGGTGCAGTTGAAAAGCACAACATCACGCCTGCAATTCCCGAAGGGTTAGGCAGACGTGTACTTATACACTCACGTTTTGCCAGTTATGTTATGTGTAGGTCCCATGTTAGAATGGGCGAGTCTATTGCCATCAACTGAGCACATGAATTTAGACAGACTCCGTGGCTGCCACTGAGAAATTTTTGGTCATGTCACTGTTGGACAAAGGTCTCCTCAATCGCACGCCACTCAACTCGATTTTGGGCAACTCTCATCCAGTATCTACGAGCCACCCTGCGAAGAAGAAATTCCTGGTGGATAAACCAAATAACACTTTGCCCGACCCGGAAATCGAACCCAGGATTTTAAGCTCAGCAGTCGTGCTTGGGACCATTCGACCATCGAGGCAGTCAGTAAATTATTACTATTTTGATAAATGTTATAATAATAATACTTAGCAATCAATAGAACATCTTTTTATTACAATAAAATTCTAATAAGCAATAAATTCCTTACTGGAATCAACATAGATTTTATATTCACTTCCTTTTAATATTTTATTGAAAGACAATAAATGGCATCTATCCATCAGCTAACTATCTGTCTATATATATCTTAAGAATATTAACATAACATTACGCTTGTATCGTACAAATGAGTAGGCAGTCTACGTTTTGTCAGAGGTGCTCAAGTTACGTAAGTTTCCTTAGTTAAGATGAACCTAGACCAATCAAGACTCAGAGACACAACAGATTGAGCCTTTTCCCAATTATGTTGGGGTCGGCTTCCAGTCTTATCGGATACAGCTGAATACCAGTATTTTAAATGGAGCGACTGGCTATCTGACCTCCACAACTCAGTTAGAACTCGGTAATACGATACCCCTTGGTAAGACTGTCAGAATTTCGGGCCACAGACTACCTGTGACGACTGTCAAAGATCTACAAATGACAGCCGGGACCAAAGGCTTAACGTGCTTTCCGAGGTACGGAGGAAACTCGCTATGTAATGGGTGGTCACCCATGCACGGACCAACCTAAGTAAGTGCGACTTAACCTGAACATCAACCCTAATTCACTTACGTACATGAAGATTGTAAAAAATCTCATGAAATGGTCCAACATACCTTTTTTTTTTTTTTGAGTGGGAAAATCCTCATGGAGACTTTCCGTCTGGGGCGAACGGAGGGTTACATGGGACTCTAACCGACTAAAACCCCACTGTTCCTACTACTACCACGTGCCGGGGGCCCGTGAGATACAAGTACATTCGCGCGCACCCCCGACTGGTATCAGCCCGCCATTCCAGGCGGGCCCCATCACCAAGTGCGGCCTATTTATCGACCGCACGTTCTCCATATATCACTGCGCGCCAACTCTTTGGGGCTGGCTGTTTCCAACATACCTAAGTAAAAGTACTTTTCCCACAACTAAGTTTAAATCCACGTTTCAAAACTAGTTTTAAATGTAACTGTGCTGCCAAAAGCCCACAACAGTATAGTTTTCTTGTTATTAGCACTATAACTATCAGTGTGCCCGAATATGGCCCAAGACCAACTAGATCCCTAATCGACTGGTCACAGTAGCCATTGTAAAGTGTGGCGTACGGTACTGGTGGGGTGACCAGACAGGGTTAACGGGACTTTCCTCATAGCATAGTTGTGGTCAAAGCATGAAGCCGAAGCTTTAATAATCCTATGAAATTCAATTCAAGATTGGCTAAAAGTAAATAATAATATGGTTTTTTTAAACTTTAAAATTAAAAGATTATGTTGACTGCATCTAAACCTACTGGCACAGGTACCAAGACCGTGAAAGCAAATATAAAACTTGATTGCAAAAAAATAACCGACTTCAAAAAAAAAACTCTAAATAAGTGGAAAATTACTTTCGGAAGTCAGTGACTATTGTTTGTTTCATTGACTTTTTTGCCACCGACTTTCGAAAGTAAAGTTATTTTCCACTATTTTTTGTGTTTTTTTTTGGAAGTCGGTAATTTTTTTGCAAAAAAGTTTTTATTTTACCCTTTTTATAGTTATCGTGTCACACACAAATTCTTGTCAAGTATCAATTTCACATTTTCTTTTACTTGGATGACATATTTTATTCAGCTATTTTGATTTAAAAACCAAACTACTGAACCGATTTTGATAAATTTCTAATTTTGATTTCTATGGGACCAATCGGGAAATGTATCCTTTCAGATAAAAGAATAATTTTTCAAATCGGTACATAAATGACGAAGATATGAGGTAACAAACACAAAAAAAAATACAACCGAATTGAGAACATCCTCCTTTTTTTGAAGTCGGTTAAAAATTTACTCCGTCATTCATTGGAATAAGATTGAGACCAAAGAGTACGGTTTAAAGAAGGAAGTTCAATCATGGATTAAAAAGATTTAAAGGAAGGATAATAATCATGTTTGAATAGCATTACATTTATTGATTAATTATTTATGACATTTTATTTTTTATTTTTTTGTTATGGAAGAGCGGAGTCTCCTAACACAATCATTTTATGCTTAAAAGGAGGCTCCAATCACTAATATTCGTAGTATCAATCGACTTGTAAATGAAAATAAATTATTTTGATTTTTTTTTTATTGATTTGCCAAATGGCAAGTTATCACTGTATTACTGACAAAGATGTTTCTTGTTTGCACGCATTACGAATGTTTAGCTCAATCAATCAAATAAAACTTTACCAAAGTATTTTCTGTTGTATGTAAAATAATTTCTGAAACAATTTACGATGTAAACTTGAACTTGTAAAACATATTCGCACTACTTATTAATCTTCAGTATTTTAATCAGAAACTTTATATAAAATCCTTACTTAAAAGTACGCCACCCTACAAACAAAGTACTTCAATTTACCGAAGAAATTGACCATAAATATTTATTGTTACCGAAATGGCTAAAACTATCATTACTCTCGCTACTATACAAGGTAAGCAGAGATATCTGTGGTTCAGGATTAAGTATAGCAAGGCGAGGAGTAATTGAGTAGTCCCAGGTTCGAATAAACTGTTGAATGTCGTAGGATCTAGGGATTACAACGGTATTTTATGCTGTTCACTAAAACTAGGTAATACCTAAAGTTACGCATTAATAAAAGTTTACTGTTGGATTCTCAACTCGGCTTAAGGCCCCTAGAAAGGGTATTAGAGATCACCAAATGTAGGAACATCCTTTTTTTTCAAATTATAAGTTCAGTTATACAAAATGCATGTCAGAAAACATAAAAAAACTTCCAATGTTAAGTGTGTGTACGAAATTGAAAAAAAAAATTCGTAAAAATAGCCAATATTCAAGCTGAACTAACTAATCGTACAGTGTTGAAATGTCGTTGTTTAGGACTAATATTTTGCAACAACAAATCTATGAAGTTAGTGATTATAATAACAGTCGAAACCTCACAAATCATTAAACAGTCTCGCAGCTGTTTAAACATTTCCGAGTCTTCAAGTACAAAATCAGGACACTCAACTAAGTGTTACAAATAAACAACAATTGTACACATTTCTGCGGATTTCTACAAAATTATCGTCGGATATATATCATATTTGCCGTAGCAGCCATGAGTCAAGCCAACAATCGCCAATGAAATCCAATCTGATTGCTATCAGACAATCAAGTATCAAAGGAGATATACGAGACCAATGCACATTGGTCTCACTCCCCCCGCACAGTCCTGGAAATTTCATAGAAATCGAGGTCACACTATCTGTGACTGGGGACCAAAGTTAACTGGCTACCTTAACTGATTTTCCGTCAAGCATAATCAAGTTATTTCTGCTAAAGCTGTTTGCGACAAGGCCCTTAACGGGTTCGATTCCCGTTTCGGTTATAACTGAATGCCACTTGTTTAGATAAAGCTAGTTATAGGAATGATATAGATAGCCGTATGTTGGAGTTAAAGCCAATAATTAGTTATTATTATTGATTTATTGGGATGCGAGTGAATCTGATTATAAATGATTTATGGTACTTATGGTCAGTTGGTAATTGGTGATAAATAATGTTATCTGATTAATTATAATTCTAATATACGGTGAAGATGCTACTTTGTTATAAAATTTAAATAATTGTGATTAAGTCCTAGACTTTTTTAAAGTAATCGTAGATTTATTATTACTTACTAACAAGACATGATAGTTTTGGTTTCAAACTCTTGTCGGATTTTTGTTGAAATTAGAATTTTAAAATTATTCTTACTAGATTAAGATACTTTCAAACTTGATAGAATTCATGAATATATTCTTACCAGACAACACCCATTTGCTTTCTGTTCAAAAGTTAAAACATGTAAGTATTAAATTCAGATAAAAATGGTTATTTTTTTTTTCCTCTTCATACTATTATATTTCTGTTCGTATTTTATAAATGTCATAGAATTAAAAATACTCAACTTAGAAAAATGATTCCTAATGATCCTTACAAGCCATAAAATAACCCACCATTTGACCATGTAAAAAGAAATTAAATATAAACTTGAACCGAAACGATCATGTATGGCTGGAAGCGATTCTGATGCACATGTCTTTAATAATAGTTCTGCTGACCATGTAAGGGAAAAATAGCGTTAATATAAAATGTAACACCACATATCAATGAACTTTCAATCAGTCAGCTTGAATTTAATCAGTCGCCTTTGGCTAGCAGCGGACGTGTTTGAATTGATGAATCATCGTGTTTGTGAGACTGTGCGTCAAGGGGGAGATTAGACTGGCTGGCTGGCTGCATGCTTTCAAGCATTTTGGAAGTTGAGACGGACTATATTTTGAGAATATTAAAACAAAACAGATAAAAGAAATCTGTTACAAATGCTCACGAGATTAACACCCGTATCTATAAACAAGTCAAAGTGTTTCCTTGAGTAAATGTCATATTTTAAGATAAGTACGATTTTTATCATTTAGTTTAGTAATTACTTAAAGTTACACCTGTAAAAAGTTAAAATTCTCAGCTTTGCTTTCTATGACGGTTCTTACTTCGTTTAAATTCTTGTCTATTGCATAACAAAAATTGCACAAGTAATTACTTAAACTCAAGTAATTACTTTAACTTGACTATAGATACGGGTGTAAAAGTTAAACGTATTTATAAAATCAACAGTATAGTAAAGGAGACCGTTTATTCTCTCACTATTTGTAACCAAAACTCAGTGAATACGCACAGAGCTATAGCAGGTGAATCAAAAGCCCGAGGGCGACCCTCCATCAACCGGGTACAAATCCAGACTGCGGGCAGCTACTGCGAAATTTCTGATGGAATTACCAAATAACACCTTGCCTGAGCAGGTAATCGCGCCCAAGACACACTAGCATTGGACTACGCTCAACTGATAGTCTGTAACCAGCCTAACTCGATACCAATGCATGTAGCAGTGCTCGCGAAACACAGCTGACAGCTTGATCAATCATAAGCTTAGCTCTTTGCTCAGATGCAGCATTGAAGATACTGTCATTCAGGCTGGCTTGTTAAAATTATAATAGAATCTTTGGTTATTAATATAAATATGTATGTTTTGTCGTTGTCGGGGAGTTAATTCCAGTTGTTTGTGTAAATGTAAATAATAGCAATAACGAATATTATAAATGATTATAAAAGTATTTAATTAACACTTAAATAATCATTTATAAAAGACTTCATTTTTTAATTCTTTATAAATATTACAAAAACAAAATAGAAAAATACTTTATATAAAAAAAAAAAACGCACATTGCCTAATACTTGAACTTCCAATCTTGCACGGCAAGCGGTCTTCAAACCTCCGGTCTAAACATGAAATAACTATCAGTAAATGTTGCTTGTTATACGCAATAATAAAATTATTAAAGTTTTATTGAAACAGAACAATATTAAAAAAAAACAGATTAAAAAAAAAATACTAGCTTAAACTTATTTATTCACTAAAACAGTGCATGAATGATAATGAAATGTTTTTGAAAAATACAAAAACCAACTTGGGCCTCTCACGGATTTGAACGTACATGTCTTTTGGAGGGGTATGAACCTAATGGAGCTGTGTGAACCTCGTTGGTCGCAAGTGTGACTGCTGAGCATGACGTCCTGGGTTTGATTCCCAGGTCGGCTAAAGTGTTATTGGGTTTATATATCAGGAATTTCTCAGTAGCAGCCACGGAGTCTGGATTTCTGCCCGGTGGATGGCAATAGACTCGCCCCTTATTACATGTGATTTTTTGACAGTCGTTACAGGTAGTCAGTGGCCCGAAAGTCTGACAACCAGTCTTTCCAAGGGGAACGTATCACCCAGTACCAACTGGGTTGTGGAGATCAGATAGGCAGTCGCTCCATGTAAAATACTGGTGTCAGCTGCTACGGTTAGACTGGAAGCCGATCCCAACATAATTGGGAAAAGGCTAGGTAGATGATGATGATGTTTGCTTTCCAATTCATCTTTCTTTAAAGGAACTTATTATTAGAATTGACACGCAGTTCAGATTTGTCATAATCACTGTTAAACATTTAAAAGGTTAAAGAGATTGATCCTGCATGCAAAGAGAACACTTTTGCAAGTCATGCTGCATCAAGAAATCGATTAATTTGTTCATGATTGAGAATTACTTGCAGATTATAAACTCTTTAATAAACTATAGCGTAAAATGTTGAATAAGAATTTTATAGAGCAGATTTCAAACTATACTTCACGAGTGACTGAGCGATTGGCTGCTGCGCTGCGTGTCGCGGGTGCAATTCTCGCACAGAGCAAATATTTGTATGGCCTACAAAAGTGCAATACCTACACGGTCAAAATGTATGGAACAACTGTTTTCTTTTTTTAGTTACCGATCAAAAATATCTACATATGTGGGGGTCAGAATGATGTACCAAACAAGTGGTAATCGTTTGTGCGTCGGCGTCCCTATTATTTGCGTATTTTCTTTAAAAATACATTTCAAAATCATGATTCAAATGATTTGTCTTGAAGGCAACATGAAATAAAAGGAACAACAGTACCTATATTAATAACATTCATGATGTTGCACATTTCGTTCAAAGCCTTGAGTTGATGAGCAATTCGATTAATAAACGGCAATATTGACTGATGAAATGCCTGTAAGTAATATTAGGGGTTAAAGTATGAAATTGCCGATTTATACTGCAAAATTAAAACTCGTTTTTTTCCAAGATGTAACATATTTATTTAATTAAAATATTTACCCTCGTTATTTATACATTGCTGTCATCTAATCGGAAGTTCATTTATGCATTTGCGATAGAACTCTGGGGATTTAGATTCGACAAAATGTGTGAAAGCATTTTGTACTATCTCCAGGGAAAAAAAAATGACCACGTAGAAAATTGTCCAAATTACGAAAAAATGGTAGTCAGTTCGAGCAAGGTCTGGCGAGTACGGAGGATGACGTATGGTTTCTAACTGCAGCTCCTGTAGAGTTACAACGGTGTCCCGTGCAGTGTGAGGTCTTGCGTTATCATGGAGCAATAATGGTGATAATAATTACTCGGATTTTCGAAGTATCCATCTTTTCCGTCTAAGCTGAATAAAAAAAACAGTTGTAATTTGAAAAAGAAAAATCTTTAAAAAAAAAAAATTATTTTTCTTTAAAAAATCTTTTTTTAAAGAAAAATCTCATAATTATAATGCAAAAAGGTTTCACTCGAATATCTCAAACCATGAAGGTTTAATGTCATTTCAAAGTATCTATTACCATCTTATTATTTATTTATTTACAAGGTAATACTTTGTACCATGTAAATATGCAAATTAGTCTTGGAACCACATTTCAATAATTATGTTTATGATCAACTTTTATTGCTATAATAATATAGAGATGGTATTTTAGCAACGTCTTGTGAAATTTAATTAATTCCATCTGGTTTTCTATACATCAATATATTGTAATTATTCATCTTTTATACGAGTATTACTTGAATCATTCTAAAAATTTTTAATTATATGTATGATTATTATTTATTGAATAGTTTCAATGGCCAGTACTTGGACAAAACACTGAGTTTACCTTTTGGCCAAATTATAATATTTGAATAATCGTAAATAGTTAGTAGTAGCTATTACTTTATTTAAATCTGAATACAATAAACTACTGGCGATAATAATCTTAGTTTTGTCAGGTTATAATAAAATATGACGTTACTGTCTATACAGCGGTTGTTCTTACATTTCCCTAAATACCAACACAGCCAATTTATCTTTTATAATTAAACACAGATTATTTATTGAAAACTGATTGGACACAGTCGACCTCTACATTGATTTATCCATAACGGACCTGAATAATGTATATCATAAAGGGCTATAATGTCAGTAATTAGTCCCATATGAAATGTAAAATAATGTGGTCCCATAACCGCTCCTTGGGTCCTTCCGACCGCGAAGCAAGTTTCTGACTCAAAACAACGAGGTATCGATACCTGCCTTATATATCTACACCATACACGTGCCCACTTAATCTGTTACGTAGAATATCCGACAAGGTTCGCAGGCAACATTGTTTTGTTGCACATTCAACTGTGTCAAAGGCTTCTATTAGATTTATAGTTTTATAGCGTGAGACAATAGATTGCAAAATAATTGTTTTTCATTAGCTAAGTTGGCGTGACTGAACCAGATTCTATGGAATTCTGCTGTCGTTTCTAAAAACTTGATCTGCCAGACAGGTCGCGGCGAACAATTGACTCTAGATCGACGTTATAGGAAAATGGATGCAGATTTTTTCCCGATCACTTCAATATGCGACATTTTTATCGTTTTTGCTATTACGGAAAGTGGTGCTATTGAATTTCAATGCTGTCATTACTGTTATATTTTTATTGACAGTTGTGATAGTACGCTAATGCTAAAGAATAAATTAGAAGCATAATAATACATACATCTTGCTATTATTTGACATGATAAGTATTTATGTAACTGTTTTAATGAAAAACTTGGAATTTTATAATCCTATTATACCCTTGAATGGACAGAACTAATTCTTGATAGCTGACAGATAATAGACTTTATGGGAAAGGTGTTCCAAAGTCGTTAGTCGAACAATAAAATCCATAAATATGTTGATAGCAATAAACACTTTATTGTGGAAATTATATTATTACTGAATGGAATACGTAGAGAGGAATATAATATTTTAGCAGTTGATCAAGTAATAAAAGTCGATAATAAATTGCATTGTCTTGTTTAATATCCCATTGATTGTAGAGCCGTAAATACATACTTTTTTGCTCAATCGTAAAAAGGTAGGCGTGTGCTGGCTGCTGTAATAAAAGATCGATTGTGATGTTTTTTCGTAGCAAATTATCTCCTAAACAATGGATGAGAAAAACTTATGGATCTATAAATCGTTGATACAGAATGTTCAACCTAGCGGTATGCTGAGGTTTTGGATTCATTGTTTTAAAAGTTTAATGTAACTTTTGAAAAATTAGTTGTTGCAGTTATACATCTGGTAGAATACTTACAAAAATGTCGTTTTCGGTATTGACGGTAACTATGTGGTAAAGGAAGAAAAAATTAAATAACTGCTTATTTTTCCCTGTCGCACTTAATCCACTATAGATTGTATTTTTTCTAAGGTATAGTGTGGTAAAAAATAAATAATCTGATAAAATTCCATTAAAATATTTCAAACCAGAAAGTTCTTTCAATTCATAGTATCCATTATCCCGAACACACTAACGCCACGACGCCAGTACGTAGAACTTCTGCAAAACAGTTTCTAAAATACGCTAACAGATGTCGCTAGTATTGCAAAATGAACGTAAGGACATTAAGGGTTCGTACAAAGGGCAAAGTGAAACTTACCGAGAGTGCGATAGATGGCGCTGGGCGTTCTTGAAGTCAGATCTGCAATGAGAAAAAAAAATACGCTTTATTTCTAGTAGGAATAACGTAGAATATCTATTGGAAAAACGGTTTTAGAACCGTTATTTTGCTTAATAGGAAAGGTGCCATTAAAATTTAAATTCATTAAAATATTAAAATGTGGTTGTTTTGTTTTCTTTTGTAATTTAATAAGTACCTACGTAATATAGATGAAATTGACAAAACAATTACATTCTATATTTTTAATGAGCAGGCTTTTAAAAATTGGCCTAGAAAACAATATATGTATTAATTACGCCAATCATGAAAATTATATCTAAACTCACAATTGCTGTATTTGTTGCAAATACTAGGTATTAAAGTAATTATTCCTGCAGACATAATGATTACGTATGGGTATTGTCATGATGAAATGTTCATGTCTGTGTGTACGAACATTTAAACAAAGCCATATTTCTTGGGGAGTAGAATATTTTCAACATGAGTTTATTAAGCTGAAAGTTTTTGGGTATGTAAACACGTGGAAAGTTAAAGAGACTAATATATTACTAAAATTAAGATTTTGATGGTTAGGCTGTTATCACTGAAAGCTTATCCGAAAACCACAAAATTATGGTGGTCAAAACTTTTCAAATCAAGCATTTTGAGAAATTTCGTTTTATGGGTTAGCAATTTTCGGTATTTTAGTTACGAAGAAAAAAATACGGATAAATTTTCGACCAATATTCGGAAACCAAATATACAAACAAAATAACGGTCAAATTAGAAAAAAAAGAACCATAACCGGAACAAAAAAACAAAAAGAAAAAAAAATATTTTCCAACAGAAAAAAAATCTTATAAGAAACTGACAGCTGTAGAAAACTATCGAGGGTTGGTCCCCCACTATAGAAAAAATCGATGGGCGTCAACGTGGGACAGGGGTGGTTACCCCCGGGTCATTCATAGCGCTTGGATCACGCGACGCAATTTTAAATTATGGGGTGGCCGAGTAAAGTGAGTTTTAAATTTTTTTTTCTCGCTCGTAATTTCTTGTTTTTTTTTCTTTTTTCTGTTTTATGACATTTAATTTCTATTTTTGACTAAACTTTTTTTGGAGGTTACGTACTTTGTTCGTTTTTGTGGTTTGCGGTTTCGGTAGGTTATTATTTCGAGTTAATTATGTTTTTTTTTTACGAAGTTTTAGTTCTGCTTTTTACACGTAGTTGCCCTTAATTATTAAAATAATAAAATAAATGTAGAGTAGAGTTAGAACAACCCTCAGAATAACCAAAACTATACATTTTTCGAGAATAAGTCTAATCCTATATCTTACAGTAACTTGAATCCGCGTTCATTAAAGGAAAGACTGTTCAGATAATGACCCATTTTCGAATCCAAAATATTTAACGAAGTTTTCTTATGTTCATATTCCAACGTAGTTTGGCACTTAAAGCTTTTTTTTTAAGAGGATTAAGGCAGTCGTTCAGCTTAACTTAATTTATCAGCGCGTTCCTGTATTTTTTTTTCTTACCGCAACTTTGCAACAACTCTAGCCTTCAGTTCATTTACCATTATTATCTGAACACTATGCTATTAATACAAAGTACCTCTTTGTCCATACCTGCAATATTATTAATTTTAATAAGTAGTGTCTGTCATGTCGGTAGCTACACTGTCGTCGGGTATTATAAGTAAATTATGACATCATGATGTGCATACTGCGGGCGTCTAACGGTAGGTGTGTATGCAACTTCCTTTTCATTTGTATGGTGTAGTGATGAGCTAATATTATGTTGTATTGTTGTTAGTAGCTATATAACATCACGCCTAAAATCCCCGAAGGGTTGGGCAGAGGTGTACCTAATAGTAAACACCCAAATTTCGCCAGTTTTGTTTAAGTCCCATGTAATAGGGGGCGAGCCTATTGCCATGGAAAAACCCAATAAAACTTCGGAATCGAACGCAGGATCTCTTTTTCAGCAGTCGTTAGTAGGCAGTTGTTAGTAGTTATGGATAGATATTGCATTAGCTATTACATTTTTATAGTGTTTACAAAGAAAAAAAAACATTTGGTGCAGAAACCCGTTGATTTCGTAACAAAGCGGTGTTCGCGGCCTAAACGGTACCAATAGACAAGTCACTGGGGACCGTAGAAGGAGAAACGAATTTGTGGTAATACAAAAAAAAACAAAATATGTGTCGAATTAAGAACCTCCCCTTTTTTTCGTAGGTTAGTAAAATAAAAATGTGTTTTGTGCGTTAGGGTTTATGCAACAGCCAATGATTTTAAAAGGACAGTAATATCAGTCATTCATGTCAGCCAGTCATATCAATGGCACCAGCTTTTTTTCAATTAGCCGTACAATATCAGTTGGTAACCAAAAAGCCTTGAGTTTTTTTTAGTTTTCTATAAGATCCTCCCTTCTCTGTATTAAGTTACTTGATTTTAGCATGTCCGATATCCGAAAGTAAAATCGCCAGACAAAAAAAAAACAGGTTATAAAAGTTTTTTTTATACGTTGGAAGCACATCACTACGCTATATTATGCTCCGCCCGTCGCCTGTCTGAGCCCACGTGGAATTTATAATATAAATCATAATAAATATTTATAATTTGTAATAAAATCCATGAATGATACTCATATTTTGTGGGTGTTTCTATGCATTCGTAATTTTATTGTGACTAATTTTATAAACTGCAGTCTTAGAGGATTAAATGATAATTATAAAATAAGTATAACGCTGATAAAGAGTCGAGTTTCTTGTAAAACTTGTTAGTAGGTGTGTTTGTCGAGACGTGCAGCATTTGTTTTTATGTTGAACCGCCATTGGTGTATAATATGCCGTCATAAAATCGATACTGCTCTTGACCCCTGTGTTACCCACGCAAGCAGGGTTGGGGGCGTCGCTGTTTGAATCAACAAAGCGGCTATATCTCGTTTTATAAGGTGATGTGATTTTCGCAGCACGATACACGAATTACAGTTTGTTGTACAAGGTGTAGTTTTGCATCCTCGTCAGATTCAAGGAGGTAACTATGCTAATGATTCTCGTCCCGAATCGATAATAAAATAGGTTGGTCATTTTTTATATTTTTTTTCAATATCGAAAATCGGTAAGTGTACACCACCCGTATTAAAACGCGGCCCGTCTACTAGCCCTATAACCGCGCTTTCACACACACAAACAAACGCAGACGTTTATTCGATGAACGGGCGATTCTTCGCTTTTGATAAGGGCTTCATTCTGACTGACATTATTATTGACCAGGTACCGTAATTTGTATTGATTATTTACGTCTTCTATGACAACCTCCTGAATTTTGACGAGGATGCAAAACTACACCTTGTATATTTCATTTATAAATATTACCATACTTGACATATTTTATGGTGTTCATTAGAACGACGATTTTATGATTTAGAAGAAAATTAACATTAAACTTATCATCATCTTCCTGCCCTTGTCCCATTCTACTTGGGGTTGGAGCAACACGTTTTCTTCCTTCATTTTCCGTCATACGTCACGGCATCATTTACTCCTTTCTCTTTGATATCTTATTATATTAATGGCTACTAAAATCAGAGACTTAGCTCTAGCTTAGCTCTTAATAAATGACGTTTATTTTGCAAATAGGTTTTTACAAACACTTTTACACTTCTTCTTTTTTAAAACTAGATGAGGCCGGTGTTTCGTACCTGACTACTCTGAGAAACAGCCAAAACAAACTCGGTGGTCATAGTCTAGTTTTAAGGTCCAGACATAATCTTGATAAACTCACATGAGGACTATGCAGATGAGTGTCTGAGATGGTCTTTTAAAGAAAGAACCACACAGATTTGAGTGGACCTGTCCAGCCAGTGCAAGCATTTGTTAGTTATCGTGTAGCTCGACTCATAACTTAAGGAGCTCAATGAAACGACGAACAAAACCAAAGAAAGGACATTTGTGTTGGGAGTATCTTGAGTACTTTACTAGAGATTTACACGTATCTTCCTGACATACGTGAGGCATGCCAATACTTTTGTTGAACTTACGCGGTGTAGAGACACACGTAACCGATACTCCACGTGTAGAAACAGAGTCCCTAGCACGAACGCGCGACGTAAATCTTGTCATAACTTACTCAAATTTTAAATGCGAAAGTTTGTGAGGAGGGATGGATGTTTGTTACTCTTTCACGCAAATTCCTGAACGGATCTGGATGGGCACACAGATGGTTTATAACCTAGATTAACACGTAGGATACTTTTTATCCCGGTTGAACGATCTCGTGTAACATTTATCGAACTCAACACGGTCGAAGCCGCGGGCATAAGCTAGTGTAACGTAATTTGGAATTTTGTACCAAAAACATGACTATCATAGAGCATTTTGGTTAATTTTTTCGGCCAGTACAATAAGGGTCACCTATGAAATGGAAATCGAAATCGAGTTATGGAACTCAAATGGAGTTGGATAGGACACCTGTCAAGACGCGGTGATGGCAGGTGGAGTAAAACTGAGACCGAGTGGCGTCCAAAGACTGGAAAGAGGACTGTTGGTCGTCCGGCGGTGAGATGGGCAGACGCCATTGATGCCATCGCGGGTAAATCTTGGATGAGGCTGGCATAAGAACGTGGAGCTGGGCACAAGCAAAGAGAGGCCTATAGCCAGCTGTGCGTGAACTGGCTGCGGATGATGCTAATGTGAAGAAATTCTTAAAACTAAACAAATATATTATAACATAACATAACACAACATCGCGCCTGTAATTGCCGAAGGGTAAGGCAGAGGTCTACCTAACAGTGTACCCACGTTTCACCAGTTATGTTCAAGTCCCATGTAATAGGGGGCGAGCCTATTGCCATCAACCAGGCACAAATCCAGACTAAGTGGCTGCTACTGAGAAATACCTGATGGAAAAACCCAATAACATTTTGCTCGATCCAGGAATCGAACCCAGAACTCCATGCAGTACCTACACATGCAGCAGTCACGCTTGAGATCACTAACTAAGCAAATAGTATGTGCGAAACGAGGATTTTCGATTCTAAGTTAAGTTTACGTCGCAAGTTACTGCTGGCCCCACAGAGCTCATAGACGTTTAATTAATAAATTCTAAGAACATTTACGATGTTTAGTCAAGTTACTCGTGCCCAGATGTTGATGTTTACTTATAGTTATTTGTCAAGGATTGAAATGGAATTTATTAATACGTAGGTGCTCAGAGTAAAAAAACCGTTTTTTTTTTTGCAAAATCGTTTTTATTTTACCCTTTTTAGTTATCGCATCACACACAAATCCTTGTCAAGTATCAATTTCGCAATTACTTTTACTTGGATGACATATTTTTTCCAGCTATTTTGATTTCAAAACCAAACTGCTGAACCGATTGCGATGAAATTTATATGGGACCAATCCGGGAGTAGATCCATTCAGATAAAAGAAGAATTTTTCAAATCGGTTCATAAATGACGAAGATATGAGGTAACAAACACAAAAAAAAAACATACAACCGAATTGAGAACCTCCTCTTTTTTTTGAAGTCGGTTAAAAACTGACAAAGAGCCAACTGATCTAAGGAACTACTGCGTCTTATGGCTGATCTTCATTTGCAACAGTTAAGTAGCCGTAGGTAGTGATTGCCTTGGTGGTCGAGTGGTCGCGAGCGGGACTGCGTTACATGAGGTTCTGGGTTCGTTTCCCAGGTCGGGCAAAGTGCTTTTTAGTTTCCCATCAGGAATTTCCCAGTAACAGCCGCGGCGTCTGGATTCGTGCCCGGTTGATGGCTATAGGTTCTCCCCCTATTACATGGGACTTGAACATAATTGGTGAAATGTAGATGTACTATTAGTTACACTTCAGGCTAACGCTTCAGGGATTGCAGGCGTGATGTTATGTTATGAAAATCAGCCTTAATTACTAGCCAGATTGGTCACCAGTTCACTGGAGTAAGATTGTCGTAGTATAAGAATTTTCATCCCACCATCTCGGAAAGAGTATTTTTAATCTTCAATATCTGAGTGGAAAAGCCGTTTTTATTCTCTAGAGGATAAAGTAAATTGAATTTAGAACATCGTGTGCACTAAGTTTGTGAATTAAAAAAAACATTAAACCTATTTACTGCTACCTCTATGGTGCCGAATATATCATACAACTTTTTTTTAATTTGTTAAAAACTCAGACTCGGAACCTTCTTGGTGTTCTTTTTTCAATTTGCTTTGTACGCGGTTCTTTACGCGGCATTTTTTCACGTCATTGTTAAACCTTATATTAAAAACAAGAAACTTGAAAACAAATGAAAAAACTAAAATGAGTGATTCTAGCGACGAGTTAGTTTGCTTGACGCCAACAGAATTGACTGAAACTGTTAATAATGCGCAAATGAGCTTTCTCCCTCAACAATCACGCGAGAAGTATTTAAAACAGTACGATATGTTCAACACGTGGCGACTAGCAAAAGGAGCCAAAACTTTCTCAGAAAACGTTTTGCTGGCATATTTTATAGAATTATCCGAGAACAAGAAAGCAAGCACTCTATGGAGTACGTATTCGATGCTAAAAGCAACAATAAAGATGAAAAAAGACAAACATATCGATACCTATCCTAAATTAGTGGCATTTTTAAAAAGAGCCTCATCTGGTCATCAACCAAAAAAATCGAAGGTTTTCACAGTATCTGATATTGAAAAGTTTCTTAACGAAGCACCCGATTCCGTATATTTGGCGGCAAAAGTAAGTCAGTTGCACATTCAGTATCTACTTAAGTATATTAATCTCAATTAAATAGTATACTTAGTAGATGTTGATAGGCATAATTATGCGTTCATATCAATTTTATTCATTTATCTACTACAATACTCTTTACGTTACAGGTTGTTCTTATTATTGGAATAAACGGAGCATGTCGAACTAATGAACTAACACAACTTAATGTCAAAAACATTGAGAAACATTCAGATGACTTACTATTAATTAATTTACCTAATACAAAGACAAAAAGAGACCGCAACTTCGTCATTCGCAAGGAATACGTAACGATTGTTGAGAAATATCAAGCCTTACGCCCGCCTAACACTCCAATCAATCGATTTTTTCTACAGTATCGCAATGGAAAGTGTGTTAGACAGCCTATGGGTACTAATAAAATTGGCAGTATCCCACGAGAAATAGCAACATTTCTTGAACTTCCAGAACCCCTGTTGTACACGGGTCATTGTTTCCGACGAACTTCAGCCACACTTTTGGCTGATTCCGGAGCTGATCTCCTGTCCCTTAAGCGCCACGGAGGCTGGAAGTCCAATGCAGTTGTAGAGGGATACATAGAGGATTCCATCCAAAATAAGTCTAAAATATGTGAAGGCATCGTAGGAGCCATTACACTGAAAGAGCCTCAATCGGATCCTTGGACTGGCCCTTCTACATCAAAAATAAGCCGTTATGAAACACCTAACCATCTCCCTCTCTCTCCAACATTCACGCCAAGGGAATCCGATGAATCGGTACAACTATTAAGTATGACAGATAGTTTACCGAAAAACAGTACACAAGTGACTAACACCAATATTACAGTACCAAACAAAAATATTACACTCAATTTAAATAACTGTAGCAACGTTACTTTAAAATTTTCTTAATTATACCTTAGTATTATTTTGTTATAATTTAAAGATTATTCTGTAATACTTACCTGTCATAATGTAGTAATTAATACCTAAACTGAAATAAAAGTGTACCTATCTTGTGATTATAAACGTTTTTTTTTTTTGCATTTAGTCATTTCCTCGCTGAGGTGGAATGAAAAGTTACGTGTTGCACTCGAGTGCAAAGATTTTTCACCTCGTGCTCTTTTGATTCCCTCGCTAACGCTCAGGATTCTAATTTTGAATCACTCGCTGCGCTCGTGATTCAATTTTAGAATCCTTCGCTTGCTCGGTCATCAAAATTGAACACGCGGTTAAAAAGCAACTTTGCACTCTTGTATAACAAATAACTATTAAATGCCCGTGTTCACACGCATCACGATTCGTGAAAAATTACGGACACGTCTTAAATCACGTAGCGTCTTTTAAAATCATGTACGTCAAAAAATACGAAACGTGATTTTTTTGTGACACATTCGCCGATGCGTTCGCTCCCGAAAAATCACGGAACTAATGTGAACACATATTTTGCCGGATCGTGACTTATCGTAATCGTCATGACGTATCGTGTTTTATGTTTTACGAAGCTGTGTGAACGGACTGTAAGAGAGATGTGTTATTTTCTTTCTTTATCGATTCGAACATAAATGTCACCTGCAAGCAAACTAGTTTTAATGAGCTTTTACAAGTCGTCTTTGAGAAAAAACGCATCACTCTATACCAAGTTCCATAAACAGAAAACAAGCCAAACTCTAAATTATTCCAACTTTTTTTACTACCGAATTGTAATGGCAATCATTACATATTTCCAAAATTGCATGCGATAGCCAATCGTTCCTTCTATAGGGGTGAATAACAAAAAAGAGGTGGGCAGGGACGCTACGCCGCGAGTTTTGGGGCAAAAACGTGGGGTCCGGTCAACCGGGAAATTGGCTTTTTTATACTTGTGTGTTTCATATTATGAGGAAGTTTGTGATTAGCTGGTTTGTAAGGTGCGTTTTGTGGTGTTTTTAGGTACCTATTGTAAGCAAAAGTAGGAGGAGCTCATGGCTAAATAATATCAGCCGCTCGAATTGATCTTCAGGTAATGCCGCGCTTGCCTTGGTTGGTCCATGGTGGGTTCCTCCGTGCTTCAGAAAGCAGGTTAAGCTGTTGGTCCCGGCTGTCATTTGTAAATCTTTGACAGTCGTTACAAGTGGCCCGAAAGTCTGATAACCAGTCTTAGCAAGGGACTTTTTTACCCAGTCCTAACTAGGTTGTGGAGGTCAGATAGGCAGTCACTCCATGCAAAATGCTGGTATTCAGCTGCCATTCAATATAACGACTAAAATCGACGGCCAGGAAGCTTTTATTACCAATAAATAGAATATTTAGTTTCCCATTGCAAATTTAACTAATTCAAACCTCTGTTAAGTCTAGTATCAGCTTTCATTTGATCATTAATCTGCATACTGAATTATTCATTAATAAACGTGTAAGCTTATCCACTGAATTAGCTATTAATATCAATTTCTATACTGCAGTTGTAGAAATTTTACAATGATTGTGATACTGAATATGATAATTATGCTGTTGACATGGTTATTTTATGGGTTAGCCATGTAAGGCGTTTTTATTATTGTGTTTCACGTAGGCGGGATTCTAATGAGCAAATGTTTGCGCCCACATTGCTTGATAATTCCGAGTGTTATGCTATCTTTGATACTGTTAGCCTGTGTCGTCCCACAGCTGGGCAAAAACCTCTTTGTAAGTTAAGATAAATAATATGATGAGCAGATATTCTCTTCATCATCTGCCTAGCCTTTTCCCAACTATGTTGGGGTCGGCTTCCAGTCTAACCGGATGCAGCTGAATACCAGTAGTTCGCATAAGCAGTATGAGCAGATATTCTTTTATGTTATTTAATTTCATAGCAGAAAGTTTCAAAGAAGACGACAGCAGACAGACTGATTTGACTGTAATTTCCGTTAAAACGCTTCTGTTCGGCACTGCCGCCTGTGACAACTGTGGTTGATTCCGAAATTGTACCTCAATGTTCAAAAACACACATACACATAACATCATGTCTGTAATGCCCGCAGGGTTAGGAATACACTCACATTTCGCCATCTATGTTTTAAGTCCCATGGAATAGGGGGCGAGCCTATTGCCATCAACCTAGCACAAATCCAGACTCCGTGGCTGTTACTGAGAGATTCCTGATGGTAAAACCCAATAACACTTTGCCCGACCCGGGAATAGAAACCAGGAACTCATGCACGCACACGCACTTTTGTATCGATTTTCCTCTCAGATATTGTCTGAGCCACGACAATATGAATAGGTCTAGGTATATTTTCCAAACTACATCGATGTTTGCAAATGACAACTAGAAATACAGAGTCCATAAATCATCGGTTTCAAAAAGTTTTAGATGCAGAAAATATAATATCTCAAGAGGTATGTACCTACACAAGTTTCACTGAAAAGAGTGCCTGATTAATCCGAGCTATTGACACAAGAACCAACTGTCACTTGAACTTCAGCAAACCCTTTAACAGAATCAGACCGTGAACATAAAAATAACAAGTAACAAACTAGCATAAGCCAATAAATCACTCGAATGCTCAATAACCGTATTGATCCGCTCCAAAAAGATCCCTCATCACCGATCCGAAGCCAAAATCGTTAGACCATTCTTCACCGAATAGAGAAAATTTGCATAGCAATGGGTTAACGTATTTGCATATTGGGTTACCGAAATAATTTTGCATATAAAAAGGTAAGGACTATTGTGTTAAAATCTACCTGGTAGGGACATGTGCAAGTTAAGTTTGTTAATAATATTTTTTTTTCAACCCTTTGGCTACAATCTGGGGTGGGAGATGTGAGCAGCATCCAGCTTCCAGTCATGTCGATGTTACTGGTTTGGAGTATGGAGCTGGCTTGGTGAGTTGACGGTCTATCTTTTTATACAATCTGTATTAGCAAAGGTATTTTCTCCAGCAAAGGTTCGGTCAAATTGAGCATCCATTAAACGAAGACTAAAGTATTCGTTAGTATCCAGTGTCCGGCATTTGTCAATTCCAGTTTAACTGATCCTTTAGCTACCGAACGAGCATAGATCACCCCCACTTTCGTTGCGTTTAGTAGGTGTTAACTTTCCCAATGAAAAAATATTTTTACTGAGGGTCTTGGAGTTCTAGAATTTTTAATAAATACTTTATATTAAGTTTTAGAGACTACATTCAATGACTTATGTAAGAAATCTCGCCAACCGATGTCAGACTCTTGCCACCTTGCGTTTAATTCGTTTAAATGCATTAAACTAAAAATCACGATTGAGAAATTTCAATTAATAATTATTGAGCGCATTCTTAATCCTACGTACAGTCCCTATCCCAAAAACATTTTATTAAAACTCTCTAACCCTCCAACTGCCGACCGTCAGCCGTGCGAACAATCTATCTTACGGCCTTACCCATTCGATTCCTTTACGAACCGTAGACGCTAACGAACTCATACAAAACCGTATGCAAATATAAATCATGTAGTCACTAAATACAATGCCGCATTCAAATAAACTCAGGTGCCAAAGTGTCACAATGGTTGCAATAAAAAATCATTCACATTATTGTTGCTAGAGAGGGTTTAGTTAGACGGTCTATTTAATATGCGTGTGAACTGCGAATATTTTCTTATTAAACAAGATGTGTTTAACATTTACTAGCTTTTTATCACATTCGTGTATTACTGATTCGTAATAAAATCCCGCTAGCTCTACCTTTTTGCGGAATTTTTGCATGTAAATGAATGTATTTCCATTTACTAATGATATTTTTAGAATGACCGTGTTTAGAATTATGCTTGTATAAAATTTGCATAGCAACCGGTAAACTGTAAACGTTAAAAACTTAATTAATATTCTTTTAACTGTTGTATTGCGACCACATGTGGATTAATGAGAAATATTGTGAATACTCGAGCGAACAATACATTTTTGCTCCACAAAACAAACTAAAAACTTGATTCAATTATTTTCGTAACCCAAACCTTGAGAGCAAAGATTCCCACTATCAATTTCACGCAGCATAATTGTCTTCGACCAATAAACCAAATAAATCATCTACCAGATTTTTTGTACCCATGGATTCACTTTCTACGCAGGTGTCCCGAAGACTTCCTGCCCTAAAATGAAAGGGTTAAACAGACAATTGTCGACAAGAAAAGGGTCTAAACATCCCTTTGTTCGAAATCTCAGGTGGCGCAAACCGATGTTATTTTTTTTTCTTGAAAGGGTTAATGCAGGTTGAGTGAAAGTGAATCCTTGGATCGTGTTGCGTTTGAGGTTTAAATATTAAAATGGAACATGGCATACGTGACTATGAGGTAAGATTTGTTTTAATTTTTTTTTTTTTTTTTTGTAAATGTGCTCGTTTTTGCGTCAGTTGTGAATGATAACTTTCTGAATTGTTTTGATTGCTGTAGTACGCTTTAAGTAAACAATTATAAAATAGTCTTTTTATTTGTAAACAGGCGCTTTATTTTCCTTTTCTTCTAATATGATATTAAGTATCGTTTACTAATAAATTTTATATTGTAAGAAGTAAGTTTGTAAAAGCCTTTCAAATGTCCACAATGCCGTCGACAGTGGCCAATAAACCTATCCGACGTAAAAGAACTTGCAATTTAACGCCCGTTAATAAACAGCTGATCCTTTTTGTAAAGTTTCAACAAAAACTCAACGTCCCATACAATTTTATTTTATACCTACTTAAAAACCTACTTAGAGCACAAAATTAAATGTTCCATCTCGTAATTGGTCATTAAATTAATTCGTCCTATGTCAACACTTAGTATTGAGCCTAATTAATTACATATCATCCGTTTTTAGGATCTTAACAATTGTCATTCAGTGTTAGGGTTACCAGATTGAAAAATAAAATACATTTTGGTCAGTAATTATTTCGAAATAGGAACGATATGTTTGTGTTTCGGAAACACAACTTTGAATATGGAATTTTATGAGAAGACAAAAACATTCATTTTAGACAGAGTTCGAAGTGATAATTTTGTTACTCATATTATCTTCAATCACTAACGATATCACGTATCCAAACTCGAAAAGTGTCAAATTAAAAAAAAGAAAACGATCAGAGACACTGTGTGAAAAAAACACAGTGATTTCAGTGATTAAATTATCATTACTAGTAAGTATCGAAGCAGCATTGATAATTACCATCAAATAACATAGTAATTATCTTGATAATTTCGTTAATTTCAGAAAGAGCTCGTGGCTAAATAATAACTGCCGCTTGGATCAATCTTCAGGTAAAGCCGCGCCTGCCTAGGTTGGTCTGATGATGGGTGACCACCCATTACATACCGAGTTTCGTCCGTGCCTCGGAAAGCACGTTAAGCCGTTGGTTCCGGCTGTCATTTGTAGATCTTTGACAGTCGTTACTGGTAATCAGTGGCTCGAAAGTCTGACAACCAGTCTGACCAAGGGGTATCGTATTACCCAGTACTAACTGGGTTGTGGAGGTCAGATAGGTAGTCGCTCCATGTAAAATACGGGTATTCAGCTGCATCCGGCTAGACTGGAAGCCGACCCCAACATAGTTGGGAAAAGGCTAGGCAGATAGAGAGAGACACAGACATCATACACCACTAATGTGAACCACTGGTAGGTATCACCGAATTTTCTAGAAGCCACAATTTTTAAATTGGCAACCCTATGTAACGTGCTTCTACAAATGAGGTAAAAAGTAACGAAGTTATATTTATTGCTATCTTTTGTAGGAACCTTGTGACTAATTAATTGGCAGTGGTAATTAAATATCGAGGCTGATTACCACGCGGGACGGGTTAAAAACAATATTTGTAATTAATTGTGTATTTTAGTACATGATTAATTACAAATACGGTAAGTGCAGCTGTATCCTAACAACCTTAATCTAAATACCTATCTTGGATTCAGTACAAATATTCCGATATAACTAAAATAATAGCATCGCCATCAGGAGATGATATTTGTAGTTTTTCTTTTTGGTATGAGCCGAAGAGGGACATTAGTTCATCAAATGATCACGCTTGGTTATTGCAAATTGTTATGTCAGTTTTCAACATCTGCCTAGCCTTTTCCTATGCTGGGGTCGGCTTCCAGTCTAACCGGAGGCAGATTAAAACCAGTATTTTAGTCAGATATTAGTACCTACACCCACATTTCGCCAGTTATGTTTAAGTCCCATGTAATAGGGGGCGAGTCTATTGCCATCAACCGGGCGCAAATCCAGACTCCGTGACTGCTACTGAGAAATTCCGGACGCTAAAACCCAGTAACACTTTGCCCGACCTGGGAACTGAAACCAGGACCTCCTGCTCAGCAGTCGCGCTTGGGACTACTAGACCACGATGCTTCAAAAAAGACTTATTATAATGCTCGTATCAAGTCACCTTCAAAGGTTAGAATACTCATAATCATCTATAATTACATCGTACAGGTCTCAACGATATACCATTATCAGCCCATCAAATTATACCAGAATAAGCGTAAATTTCGTAAATAAAACACTCGGTAAACGCTGAAAATGGACCACCAATTACAGGCTCAAAAATAGTAAGTTATTAACAGTTAATGCGACAGTTTTGTCGCATGCGCGTGCGACTAATGTCAGCTGTTCCAAGTGTATCACATTATTAGCTTGGTTTGTTTTTGTTCGTGTTATTAGTGTGTAACTATGGAAACGGAGATCTAGAGTTTTTAGAAGTGGCATGATTTTTCTGGAAGCACTTAACCTAACTTCAACATCTGCCTAGCCTTTTCTCTTCTTGTTGGCATTGGATATCATTACTTTATATTATAAAGCAACTGAGAAGCTCATGGCTAAATTCGTTCTTTGATGACTCTGCCCTGGAGTGTAAATGTGGTGCTGTTCCACAAACGATGGGGCACTTAATATTGTGTCCTGCGTGTCCTGTTGTTTGTTCATTACAGGAACTGATGGACGCTATTGAAGGCACCAAACCAGTGGCTCAGTTGTGAGTCGATACAATTTTGATTGCCATCCACACGCTAAGAAGAAGAACTGACCATTTTACAAAAAAAATCAAGAAGTCAGTTTGTCGTCTTCGATCTTCTACCAAAAACTACCTTACTGCTACGGAATAAAAGTCCTGTCAATGCCAATAATGTTAATTTAACTGTACGTACCCCATACTGCAACAAAGAATTTCTCTGAAGGTTAAAGTTTATTCTAATTGCTGATCATGCCACTTCCAGCAATTCTCTACAACATCCACATTTTCCTTTTTTTACAAAAACCCATGAGGGATGATTAAACGTTCACACAAGGTTCATTTACAGTAACTATGACTCCGTGACGTCACAGGACCGGTGCAACATTGTGCTCGTTCAGCAAATGTCTGCAAAATGTCCGGCTAATGTGTATCCCATGCAAATTGAGGGTAAAATTAGACATAATGCGCTTGAATATGCATGTAGATGCAGACTAGTTACGTTTTTCATGTAAAGCTTAATTTAGAAGTTTATTGAATAAAAATATACTCAAGTATACCGTATGGTTTACAGGTGATAAAAGGCACCTTCTTCTAATAAGTTTATATCATTAATGGGTTCTCATTAGCTATTGACTCGGTAAAGTTATTTATTCCGATCTTTTTCCATAAATGATAGCTCTGAGTTTTCAGAAAGACTATGTGACTTCCAAGATATCGAATCGATAGCAGATAGCTATAATGCTAAACTTTCTTATACCTAACTACACTTAGCTAAGAATACCTCAAAACCCGAATACGACCACTGAAGATTCCTTGGTTTAAAAGTCTAGTTAATTTTCAATATAGAAATACTGGCATATAACGTTGTTTTTTGGAGAGAGAAATGGCTATCTTCTGTATTTATTTTTTAAAAACACATGCTCCGGGACGCCCCCTGTATGCACCTTTTGCCATTTGCTTGTTTAAGTTCAGATGACAAAGAGTGCGCAACACCCAAGCAATTTATCGTACAACATAATTTAAGGCACATGTTAATCAATAACCCAGTATACAGCATGTTTGAGATGAGATATCTATAGACCAAACATGGGTCGGGCAAAGTGTTGTTGGGTTTTTCTATTAGTAATTTTTTCAGTAATAGCCACGAATTCTGGATTTCTGCCCGGTTGATGGCAATAGGCTCGCCCTCTATTACATGGGACTTAAACGTAACTTTCGAAATCTTCTGCTTAACGTATCGATACAAAAAAAAAACAATTTTCAACTGGCGAAACGTGGGTGTAGGTACTATAATTGGGCCCACCCCTGCCTAACCCTTCGGGGATTTCAGGCGTGATTTTATGTTTTTTTATGTATGCATAGACCATCAATCTGAACAGCCTCCGTGACACCAACATCGAAATCGCGAAGAAATATTCAGTTGTCGCATACAAAATTTCAACACCTACACGACTTAAATGAATGGGGCTGCTGATTTATTTTTTTCCTTGATTCAAACTCAAAACTCAAACTCAAACTCAAACTCAAAACTCAAAACTCAAACTCAAACCCAAAGCATTTATTTCAATTAGACCATTACAGGCACTTTTGAATGTCAAAACACAAAAAAAAACTAGGCTACAGTCCCAGTCACAGGGCATAATAATTTGTGGAAGTATTGTAGTAGCCCATTCGAAAGCGTAGATCTCTATGGCGAAGAATGGGCATGAAACTCCATGGACACTGTTTTAAATCACGACGATGGTCCCTTAAAAAAAGTTCTTCACTGTTATAGTCTGTATTCCTACCCTTAAAATATGACGTCACCTTCGATACACGCTGTATAGCCCAGTGTATTAATAAACTACTTACAAACGAACTTTCTATGTCTAAAAGCTGCGTGACAAATTAATAATGTCCGATGACAAACATCCCTGTGTTTAGTACACTTTGGCACGAGAATTATAAACTATGTAGTATATAGATCGATGTGTGCTCCCTTAATGACACCTTTTGTAGCCATTATTGGAGCTAAAACTATATATATTAAAAACTGTAATGAACTGTTAGTTGACATGTAAAAAAAAAGGTTTGCAGAAGTTTTAATGTTTTACCAACGCAATTTGTGCTATGACAAAATCCGAAGGAATCCCTCTCAACCAGTCATTGGCCTGAGCCTGCAATGATGTCGTTAGGTTTGTAAAGGCAACTAATACATCAGCAACGATTACCACCTTTATATTATAAATAGTCACTTGGTCCTAGCTACTTAAATATCTAGCCTATTGTTTTAAATTGTCGGCTCGTGTACAGATGGTACCAAGTTGTCCTTCTGTGTCAATCTTTAGTGTAAAAACTTTATTAAAAACTGAATAATAAAGTGCTAATAACGTTGTATAATTCTGTAATATAACATGTGACATTGTTATGACGTTATTTTTTTGCAGCAAGCGACCAATGAGCTACTTTTTTTTTAATAGACCGGTTGTTGGTCAGTGGCCCGTCGCCATATTAATAAAGTGCAATTTTGGCATTATTGTTTTTACTACAATATTTTTCAATAAAACTTTCGTGTACGGCGAAGTGTTATTTTTTACTTTTTAAAATTAATGGAGCCGTCTTTGTCCTGTATTTTAAATTGGTATACACCATTTTATGATGTAAGTGTAAAGATGTGATAATGGCTACCAATTTAGATTTTATCATTGGACAAGCAAAATGAAATAATCCATTCTGTTTGAAAATGTCTTAACTGTTTAAATTAAATTTATTAGTAATCGTTTTGGAAATAACTTTTCTTAATTCATTATTTATTGGGTATACCTAGGGTATCTATTGCCCAGTACTAACTGGGTTGTGGAGGTCAGATAGGCAGTCGCTCCATGTAAAATACTGGTATTTAGCTGCGTCCGGTTAGACTGGAAGCCGACCCCAACATAGTTGGGAAAAGGCTAGGCAGATGATGACGAACTGTCACAAGAAAACTTAACCTATCCGAGGCGGGTTGCAAAAAAATTCGTTTGTATGTCGCCAGGTTCGAATATGTAAAGTTTCTTTTGTCAGCTACTAGCAGACACTTACAGGAACTTGGGGCCCACTTAGATCGTGGGGCCCTGGTCACTTACCCAGAGTGCCCAATGCCTTATTAAACATTACAAATTGCTTGGCCAAAGCCACGCCTAGTACGAACAGTTTTTTGTTTTTCTGTGAACACAACTAATAAACTTACAAGATGACGTGCAACCAACCTTAATCATTAAAAAAACCGTCCCAATTACCATAATTATAAATAGCAAACAGTTACCCCAGGTCATCGACCCGAACTGTAAAGTTCTCTTTGCGAAACTTTCAACTTTCCAAACTGTGTTATTCTAATCCATTCACTAATAATTTGTTAACTTTACAATAACCAAATTAAACGTAACTTTAACTTCCTAAGACTTCCACCGCCTTAGGGTGGCGGCACCAATTATGGGCGCAGTGAATTTATCCAAAGAATACTGCGCACTGTGTGGCCGTTTTTGCCATTGTGACGATAATTTATAAATGCAATGCTTTTATTGTTTATTTACTGTTGCGTTCTCGCGGCTACATTGCGGGATTCCTTGTTAGGAACTAATGAATCTACGGCATTTGAAGTATCCGATAAGTCTTTACTATGCAGCAATTGTTGTATAAAAACAGGCTTGAACTAGTCCTTATTTGCTTACGTCTAACATCAAACTATTTTAATGGTAATTGCGTTTAGAAATCGATATATAATATTCTATAGCTATGCCTATCTATAGAATTGTGGAAATGTGCACGCTACCCACTGCCAATACCAGTTGCAACAAATTTATAGACTTTTAAATGTTTTGTATCCGTAAATAATAAAATACAATAGCATTAAATGTCAGGTACCTAGGTGCACTTGTAACTCCACCAGTGACTTGTTAGATAGACAGGAGGCCCTTAAAGTGGACAGATAGATGGACATATTGTGTGGTAGTTTGAATGGAAATTGCTATACAGTTAATGTGCAACTTGTGCCTCGGGTGCTTGTGACAGGTGCAGCCGCCCTGTTACTGATGTACAAAGAAGTACGTAACAAACTTGATTTTAAAGATAAAGCGTACATGTTCATTTAGTTTAGAATTTTAATACAATTAAGTGATTATAGAGCAGTGTCATGGTGTAAAAATGGGTGTTGATTGGTCGACGAGCATTATCTTTGTAAAGATCGTTGGTTAAGTGTGTAATTAATTACGGTACTTTTGAAGATTTAATTTGATAATTGTAATAGATATGGCGTAAAAAATTATAACGTTAATTGCTACAATTTTTAAAAGTAGAACCCTGGGATTTCACAGAGAAGAGCCCTGAGTCCCACATGTGGGAATGTTACAGGCTGATTATCAGACATCGGAATAGGTATAATATATTTGCCTAAACTTCAAGGAAGTAAGTAATATGTGGATAATAACTCCGTATAAAACCCCGGAATGATTTTTAAGTTTCGAAATAAAACGGTTAAATTAGAGGATGGTATTATCTACATGTCACTAGCTTCCTTGAAGTTTAGGCAAATACTCTACCAATTACGATCACTGCTGATTTTAGAGAACGATAAACTTCAGTCTTGCCATCAATAGAAAACACTAGTAAACTATGACGTCACTCTAATAGAAAGTAAGTACACGAAAACTAATGTAGCTGCACCTTTCATAAAGAAACACGATTCCCCCCAATTTATTACCCCTAGAAAAGAAAGCTCAAAAGATCCCATTACCAAATTGGAAACTATCATTTTCGCACGCTCATATTTTCGCACGGCCATATTTCGCACTCGCAGACGGCACGTTTCGCAGTCGTATCGTATCCGTACCGTGCCAAAATCGTAAATATGTCCGAATGAAATACTCGTTAACGTTCGGTGTTACGAATATTTCCGAAAACATACGAGCTTGGCAAAGTTGCAGTACAAAAAAACTTTTTTGCAAAAAAAAACCGACTTCCAAAAAAAAAACACTAAAAAAGTGGGAAATAACTTTACTTTCGGAAGTCGGTGACTATTGTTTGTTTCATTGACGTTTTTGCCACCGACTTCCGAAAGTAAAGTTATTTCCCACTTTTTTAGTGTTTTTTTTTTGGAAGTCGGTTTTTTTTTGCTAAAAAGTTTTTATTTTACCCTTTTTAGTTATCGCATCACACACAAATCCTTGTCAAGTATCAATTTCGCAATTTCTTTTACTTGGATGACATATTGTTTCCAGCTATTTTGATTTCAAAACCAAACTACTGAACCGATTTCGATGAAATTTCTATGGGACCAATCGGAAAGTAGATCCATTCAGATAAGAGAAGAATTTTTCAAATCGGTTCATAAATGACGAAGATATGAGGTAACAAACACAAAATTTTCCAGCTATTTTGATTTCAAAACCAAACTGCTGAACCGATTTTGATGAAATTTCTATGGGACCAATCGGGAAGTAGATCCATTCAGATAAAAGAAGAATTTTTCAAATCGGTTCATAAATGACGGAGATATGAGGTAACAAACACAAAAAAAAAAAAAAAAAAAAAAAAAAAAAACATACAACCGAATTGAGAACCTCCTCCTTTTTTAGAAGTCGGTTAATAAGTTGCTATTTTGTTTATTAGTATTTTTATGGGTGATAAAGAAGTATGTATTTAGTTTTACTTTTGAAGGTTCGCTTGCCTTCTAACGGGTGAAACTTGACTGCCTTAGTTGCGATTTCGGAATCGAACATCCGTAGTTGACAATTTCCGGATCTATAGGTACATCTATGTATACAAATAAATAATACTGAAGTGTCCGTTTGTAATTTATAACAAAATAAAACTTTATTTTTTGTTTTTGTCTCTCTGTCTGTTTGTTCCAGCTAATCTCCGAAACAGCTTAACCGTATTTGACGGGGCTTTTACTGGCAGATAGCTGATGTTATAATGAGTACCTAGACTTTTATTTAAGACGTGAAAATAAAATTAAAACCCTTGAAATTGTTAACAAAATCCAATTCTTATAGGGGAGTATACTTTCATAATAATTTCAGAACAAAGGACACGGCCGGACGAGCAACAACTATGTACATATGTAGTATGTAATAAATCAAAAAACTTTTTTGCAAAAAAAAACCGACTTCCAAAAAAAAAACACTAAAAAAGTGGAAAATAACTTTACTTTCGGAAGTCGGTGACTATGCTTTGCTTCATTGACTTTTTTGCCACCGACTTCCGAAAGTAAAGTTATTTTCCACTTTTTTAGTGTTTTTTTTTTGGAAGTCGGTTTTTTTTTGCAAAAAAGTTTTTATTTTACCCTTTTTAGTTATCGTATCACACACAAATCATTGTCAAGTATCAATTTCGCAATTTCTTTTACTTGGATGACATTTTTTCCAGCTATTTTGATTTCAAAACCAAACTGCTGTACCGATTTTGATGAAATTTCTATGGGACCAATCGGGAAGTAGATCCATTCAGATAAAAGAAGAATTTTTCAAATCGGTTCATAAATGACGGAGATATGAGGTAACAAACACAAAAAAAAAAAAAAAAAAACAAAAAAAAAAAAAACATACAACCGAATTGAGAACCTCCTCCTTTTTTTGAAGTCGGTTAAAAAATGGCGGCTAAAGCGCGTGGCTAAGGACTGATAGGTGTACTCTATGTGTGAAGATAAACCTCGTGAGGAAAACGGTAATCGTTTTCTTCATCTTTTTAAGAGTTACGGGGTTGGAACCTACTGAGTCATTGTTTTTAATTATGATATCGTTTCGTAGTAAAAAACGCAAAAAGATATATTTTTTTGCAATTACGTTCCGTTGCTGTTTCAATTCAAAGTGTAAATTTTTTTGCTTCAAATAAAATTAATCTTGATATTTTTTCGGCGCTTAGCACCACATAAAATTAAAAACGTTAACTTGTGAAGTACTTAACTGTTTTTTTGTTTTTGTACCAATTGGCTTGGTATGGGCATGTGATGCGGAGGAATGAGTAAAATGTCGTGAGAAAAGTTTTGAGTATGAATGGGGATGGGTATAAGAGTAGAGGAAGACCAAAGAAACGATGGATGGACTGTGTGATGGATGATGTGATGTGACCTCATGAGATGACAAGTAATAGAGAAGTATGGAAGAAGAAGACATGCTGCGCCGACCACAAATAAATTGGGATAAGGGCAGGAGAATGATGATGCTCTTTGCAATGGAAAATAAATGCTGGTCTTTTGATTCGTAGAAATTATTCTAATTCAGTAAGTTTCTGGAACATAAAAGACATAAAACATACACACACACAACTCATACACACAACACACATACATATACACATATAACATTGTGACCAAAAGTTTTACCATGGATT